>CP126896.1:55815000-56542500 GCA_030440675.1 Furcifer pardalis
AGGATAACGACAAAATATTTGATAGCTGATATCAGATACTGATCAGATCCTTTTGAACTGCAATAATATCACCAAATATTTCAAACCTGAACTCATTTACATGGGAATATGACTCATAAACTTGGGCTGTGTATCTGTCATAAAGATTTACATTAATATGTACATGTGGATAATCAAGATACAAGTATAAAATTCTTAGTGACATAAATTTGTTGTTTGGAACATTCTTTGTTCATTTCCTAAGTGCTTGGTGAATTAAATTGTGAGAAAGTTATTAAACCGTGTGGTGAATATGGTAATGGTGACAGCAGGTTGGAGAAGCAAAGGATTTACACAATATATTGAAATTTGGTGTGCCACCCCCAAATAGATCTCAGATAGAGAAAATCAATCAATTATCATGACAAAATGGGTCATTTTCTCAAAGTCTAATATCAATAAGGGAACACCTAAACATTAGAAAACTCTGATGTTTTTCTGAGTAATTCACACCTTTCACATCTATTCTGTTGTTTAGTTTTGGTTATATTAGATGTCTTTCAGCTTCTATAATCACCACTCATTCCTCAGATTCTCATACATTTTAGATATGAGAAATGTGAAATTTTTATTTATTTGTTATATTTATACCCTACCCATGTAGCATAAACTACACTGGGCGGCACATAGACATAATACAAATACAGTAATACCTCGGATAACGCTAAGACTTGGTTCCACAAGTCTTGGTGTTATCTGATTTTTAGTGTTATCCGATGCATGTTAAAATCCTATGGGATGGATCGGATAACGTTAAAGCTCCATAGAGATATATTGTAACTGCACAGGCTTTAGCTGTTGTTATCCGATCCATCCCATAGGACCTTAACGTTATTCGATCCAATTCTCGTCCCCAGATTACTTAACGTTGTGTGATTTTAGCGTTATCCGAGGTAAATGTTATCTGAGGTATTACTGTATAGAAAATACAGGAGAAAAAGACAAATCCTGATAATAAAAAAAAAAAAAGAAAGGCAACACACCATGTTGTAACAAAGCTTTAAAAGATATGCAGGAAAAATTTATCTAGGAAGCAAGATATCTCTAGAGCAGTGTTTTCCAACCTTTGATTTTGGGATTTCAATTCCCAGAAGCCTAAGTCAGTTTTCCAAAGCACTAGTCAGCGATTGCTGATTTAAGCATCTGGGAATTGAAGCCCCCCTGTGGGGCATGGGCCCTATGTTGGAAACCACTGCTCTAAAGGAATCCCTGAAGAATTAGGCCTTTGCCAATTTGATAAATGTCAACCATAGCTAGAAATGGATACCAGAATGATGGAGACACTACCAAGAAGGGCTGGATTCTCATAGAAGTCTTCCAAGCTATCTTTGGGGCGAGAACCCAAAACCTCACAGCCTGACGGGATTTGATAGCCCACACAGTATTTAGCTGTGTAGGACTTTGTGTGTATTAAAATCTTGACCCTGACATTGATGCTTATAGGGAGCCAATGCAGGTGGACTTGAATTGGGGAGATATGGTCAAATCTTCACCCTTCCCACATCAGTCAGTGCTGTCACATTTGACACCTATTGCAGCTCCTGGACTGTTTCCAAAGGCAGCACCACACAGAGAGCATTATAGTAATCGATTCTTGAAATTACTAGAACATGAACAAATGTCATCAGGGGCTTCTTGTGCAGGAACCAGTGGAGCTAGGCAAGGTGCCTAATAGGCAAATTTGTTTCTCCATTGTGAAAGCCAGGTCGAGTAGTGAGGCTTAGATCACAGACCTGATTTTTCAGGGGAAGTCAAGCCAATCCAGAAAAGGCCCTGAATCTGTCCAAAGACACCCTCCCCTAACAACATGATCTCCTTCTTATCTGGATTCAATTTCAATGTATTAGCCCTCATACAGTCCATTATCACAGCCATGCAGCTTCCAGCACCTGAACAGCATCATCTGATGATAATGAGAAAAATAAATAAAGTTCTGTATCACCTGCATATTGGAAAAAATGAACTCCAAATCTCTGGGTGACTTCTGACACATAGCTGTAAAGAGCAGTGGGGAGATGATAGAGCCCTGTGAGACTCCTAATCCCTGAAATCAAAGTGATGAAACAGCCTCCCTTACCTGAATCATCTGTACATGGACATCAAGGAAAGAGTGAAGCCAGCACAATGGCTGACATTTAATCCACAACCTTGTTAACTGGTCCAGGAAGGTACCTGGTCAATGGTATCAAAATCTGTTGCGAGATCCAGAAGGACTCCCCATTTGCCTCCCTTAAAAGATAACTGAACAGAGTGACTAATGCTGCCTCACTCTTGCACTGTGGCCTGAAACCTAACTGAAATGGATCCAGACTATTGGTATCTTCCAATAATGCTGCAACTGGTCTGCTACAATCTTGTCAAACACCTCAACTATAAATGGGATATTGGTGATTGGCCTAAAGTTATTCAGGTTGTCTCTCATCGACATGGGCCGTACAACCATCTCCTTCAAGCAGGAAGACATAGTGTCTTCCTACAGAAATGTGTTGGCAATCTGTGTGCCAATTCAGCACATGGTGACATCTTCAGCTCAATTTAATAGCCATGAAGGGCAAGGGTCAAGGGGAGAAGTAGTGGCTTTACACCATGCAAATGCTTTGTGCATGTCATCATAAATTGAAATTGATTCAGAACAATCAAACAAACATAAAAACGCACTGAATTTCTTGATTAACTGCTTCACTAATGGAATCCAGGTCCCTATCGATGGCATCAATTTTAGATTGAAAGCATGCTGCAAAATGACTACACAGATTAATATCTGAGTGATATCAGAGTCTTGTCCAGTGCTTGTAAGGTAGCAGAGTTCTGCTCTGTGGTTCAAAATATCACTTATCTGTTTGTTGACATAATTTATAAGCAGCTTTTCAAGCAGCACTATGCTCATTTAACATCTTTTTAATCATAGCTAAATTTAAATGTGTGGGAACTTTCCTCCATTTGCTCTCTAACATTTTCCTTTTTTTGCTTCATTACTTGTACCTTGTCTATATTCCATTGGAAAAATTCTGCAATGGAGAGGATGCTTGGATTTGATCATGTCAACTGCTTTGGTCATCAAAATATTCCACCCCACAACCCTAGCTTTGATAGGAGTGCTAACCAGGTCAGTCATAAAATCCCTCAGTACCCTCTGGAAGCCACTTGGATTCAGAAATCATTGGGTGTTACCATCTTCATCAGTCAATCCTCCCTGTGTTGGAAGGTTGCCATTGTCAGCCCAAAGTTCAGCAGATGATGATCTGATCATGACAGAGTTAAGAATACCAGATCCAGAACCATCAGATCAGAATTTCCCCACCAAGTCATAAATACCAGGTTCAGCATGTGACCCACAGTGTGTGTTGGGGCCAATATAGGCTAGAATAGTCCAAAGGAAGCCATGGTTTCAGTGGTGGGCATAATTTTTTTTTTTGCTACCACACCATGGGCGGAGCCTACATTGTGGGTGGAGCCTACATTGTGTGGGGGGTGAGCTAGTAATGCCTGCCACATGGCCATGAAAACATCTGCAAACAGACAGAACGGGCTCTTTGGCTGTAAATGGAGATGAGCACTGCAGTCATAGAGTTAGATACGACTGGCTTTTGAGCAAGGGTGACCTTAAACTTGCAGTTAAACAGAGCCAAAAACACAAAGCAAATCTGAATACCAATCAGGGATCTTCTGTTACTAGGTAAAGGTAAAGGTTGCCCTTGCTCGAAAGCCAGTTGTATCCAACTCTAGGGTTCATTGCTCATCTCTAATTACAGCCAAAGAGCCAGTGGACTTGAGCCACAAAAGCTCACATTAAAATACAGCAATTAGTCTTTAAGGTGCAACAACATTTTTGTCTTTTTGCTTAGTTTACTCTCTGATATGCTTGCATAGAATAAAACTTTTGAAATGGTAACCATGTTAGTCTGTGTTTCAAGCATATCAGGAAAAAACAAAAAAGACAAAAATTTTGTGGCACCTTAAACCCCAGGGAACTCCCCGACCCTTGTTTCCCCTCCCTCCTCCCTGGAAAACCCCTTAGCCTGCCCCAGGCCCTGCCCGAGGCTCAATGCCTCTCCCCCCAGCACACGGAAGGTTATTTACTTTCCCAACAAAGTGGTCCCAATTGCTTCCCCCCTCACATGAATGCTGTTTACCTTCCCAATGAAGTGGTCCCTATTGGTCCCCCTTCAATGTCAGTGGCTCTTCCTCCTCCTCCTCCTCCTCTTTCTCCTCCTCCAGCGGCTGCTGTGGACCCTGCTCAGGCAGCTACTCGGGTGGCTGAGGGAAGGGGTGGAAGGAGCTCGCGCTGCCCAGAGCAGCCCATGCGCCACCGCTGCTTCTAGCAGCAGCAGAAGCAGTAGCGCCTGCTGGGTGGAGTTAGCGCTGGGTGGATGGACGGTTCTGTTCTTTGCTGCGGTGCTGGCGCGTGGGCTAATCTGAGCAGTGCAAGCTCCTTCCTCCCCTTCCCTCAGCTGCATACACCATCGCCGCTTCTAGCAGCAGCAGTGCCTGCTGGGCGGAGTTCATGCCAGGCAGCCAGGCGAAGGCTGAGGCCAAGGTGGCACAGTGCACAGGGGGAGTGGAACCCCAGGGGAGGAGTCACTATGGCTGGGCTGCTGCTCCTGGGCCATCGACTCCATGCACTCACACAAGGCATGCCTGACTTGGAGATGGAGGATGAGGTGGGTGGGGTGGGACAGGGAGGTGGGTGGGGTGGGGCAGGGAGGTGGGTGGGGTCACCCAATTTTACTAACCACCTTCCCAAACCGGTGTGAAGCAGTCGGTGCTCAACACTGCATGGTTTCCATGAAATATGGGAACAATCCAAAACCTACTGCCCTGGCATGGATGTTGAGGTCCCTCAGGAAAACAGGCCTAGATGACTTCAACTATGCTGCCAAGATGAAGTCTGCCAGCCCCTGTAGGGAGAGCACTGGGTCACAGGGAGAATGGCACACTATTCCCCAGCCTATCCTGAATGCCCATAGCCACATGCAGGCCCACATATGGCAAAGTTTAGATTCTCAGCTGGACTCTAGATTTTTGAAATATTCTTCATGATATTAGTTCCTCATTGTGTGTGGTTTCTTACACTAACCACACATTGCTAGAGACCATTAATAAAACAAGTGGAACCAAAGGGATGGTGTGTGGTCTAAGTTGCATGAGCATGGGATAAGCAACAACAATCACAGCAACAAAGCAATAAAACTGGCAAAACTATAATTAAACTGTATGAGTGCGGCAAGAGGAACATAGTTAATGTTGACATTACTAGAGGAGGAGTAGTGAAGCTATACTTCATCATACAAATATGTATGAAAGCATCCATGGATGTAATTACTGTGACTACAACATGTCTTGGCCAATTCATCAGCTGAAAACATCTTACTGAACTAAAAATCTGTCCCTTAATTAATCAGAGCACATGCTTTAAAAGAATAATTTCCTCAGTAAAAATACCTACAGAGAAAGAATAACTGTACATACAGTACAGGCATTATAAGAACCGTACTGTATAATTTTTGTATTGGGTAGTGATTGTATTGTGATTCTATTGTGATTCTATTGTTTATTGTCTATTCTGTACTGAGTATTGTTAATGGATGGTATTCTGATTATATTATGTTTATATTTATTTTATTGTACTATATTTTATGATACTGTGATATTGTATTATTGAACTGTTACATTGTATTGTATTGTATGTTGTGAGTCGCCCTGAGTTGGTTTTCACCAAGTAGGGCAGCATATAAATCGAAATGAATGAATGAATGAATGAACATTTATTCTGTTCTTTTTGAACATAACAGGAACAATGTTTTATATTATGATGTCTGGTACAAAATAGGCTTGCCTTTTTCTTAAAAAATAATTCTTACATGAAAACCATACAAGCCTTGATAAGTAAGTAATCAAGTATGACATCTTTAACAAGCTGAATTTTTTAATCACTATGTCATCAACACTGATTTTTTTTGAATAGTTGAAAACTGACAATAATGCAGCTGAAATGGGGTCATTGAGGAGAAAAGAAAGAGGGAATATCCGTACATTGTGAAGGAATGAGTTTTTCAGAGATACAAAAAACTTAAAATAAATATCTTAATGGAGGAAATCCTCCCCACTTTGAAAACAGACAAGGAACATTTAGTTTGTGTTGAAAAAGCACAGCTGCCAATCAGTTGGCTAGTGGTAGTCAGCTAACTGGCAGTGGTGGGGGAAGGCAATTGTCTCAGCAGTGGATTGACAGTGGCAGAGTGATGGGGGAGCCGATACATTGATCAGTTGCTTGGCTGATTGGCTCCCCAATAACTTTTCTTCTTCAAGTGCTATAACAGATTCCAAATATTGGCTATCATCATTGCAATCAGCCATGAAGATTGTCCTGGGAACAATACAATGTAGTGGTCATCTATTTGCCTTCCACATCACAGTGTGACACCCATACCAATGATCCAATTCTATGAGTCATTTTCTGGTCCTGGCCTCTTTTGGCACACAAAGTCCTCCTCAGCCCCAGGCCAGTATTGATGAAGCTGCTGCCCTCCATCAAGATGGATTCAAGTGGGATTTAATCCACTTGGGGACCATCACTCTTCCCTGTGAACTTTGCTGCCCAAGGCTGTTAGTTCCAAGGGTTGTCAGGTTAGTTAACTGCACCTGATAATTGGCATTGAGTTGCTGGCAGAACGGTCTACTCTATTACCATAGCACAGTGGTGGGCAGCCAAAAATTTTACTACCACACTGTGGGCTGAGCCAACATTGTGGTGGAGCAAACGTCATGATGTTTTGGGCGGAGCCAACATCATGAAAAATTCTGCCCTGCAAAAATAAATATTGGGGTTGGGGGAAAACTGGGATATAATAGGGGACAATATGGCTAGTTGCGTAAATCTCTGGACAGGGACACAATTGTATGAAGGTGAGGATATAATTCCCATAAATATTTCATTCTGTATATTAATAATGCTGACGTTCCAAATACTACAATCTTTGCTTGTCAGACTACAGAAGTGTTTGGGGAGTCTGCTTGTTTGGCATAAATTGACAAACAATAAATAAGGCTCAAATTTTCCTGTTAAATGGATTCATGGTCTAAAAATCCACATGTATGGAAATGGCCTTCATTCACATCTCTTCCTGTTCTCACTACTTGGCAGTGATTTAGTCCAGGTCTGTTACATTTTACTTTTCCTGTTCAACAATATTCCTGAAGAGAGACTTGGAACTGAGGCAGGGCAACATTTTCTCAAGACTAAAACATCCTGTGTAAGCACTGCAGGGCAACACTGACATCAACGGGTCTATTCTTTGGCCTTCCACCACCCCTTCCCTATCAAAGGAAGAATGTACTTAAATAACAGATACTGTGTGTGCCAAGTGCTAGAGGAAATAATTGTGCATTGAATCCATTGAAAAACCTTTCTTCCTTATAAAAACATTTCCCTTGCGCTAAAGCCAAACTTGATGTTTACAAAGGTTATCTTTTGCATGAATAATTTTTGTGCAAGTTAAAAAGTGTCCTGAAAATACTTGTCTGATAGGATTATTCAGTACTGTACTTATGTCTTCAGCCCTTAAGAGCTGAAAACATATTGGATGAAACACTGCTCACATCAATATATTAGGAAATGATAATTGAAAAATACAACTATACCTGCCCATAGCAACCTGCATAATGAATAAGGCTTGGGTGATCTTTTGAGCAACTGAGTTCTGCAATGGCTTCCGTCTCGCTCACCATCCATCTCACACACTCCAGCTGACCATTCTAAGTAGAAGAAAAGAAAGAACCAAGCCTTTTAGCCACAATTGCACTTTGTTTAAAATAAATTCTATCTTTTCCAGAATGCCTGTATACTAGTATCCCGTATAATGTTATGACTTGGTTCCACAAGTCTCGTCGTTATCCGGTTTTTAACATTGTGTGATACATTGATCACACAATGTTAAAAAAAGCCCTGTTTCCCTGGAGGCTGCAGCAAGCCAGAACGTCGGGATTTGAATCCTGACATTTTGGCTTGCTGCAGCCTCCAGGGAGGTGGGGGAACTTTGGAAACAGCTTGGATCGGGTCTCCCCACCTCCCTGGACCTAGCGGGGGGGTCAGAGACCCCAAAATTGGTAAAAAAAATCCAGCAAATGGAAAGGGACAAGAAGATATTAGATAACAGCACAAACTACCTAGATCGAATGCATTACATTGACAAATAAATTTCCTCCCACCCTTTCCGCATCTTATAGCCTATCTAAACTTACCTTTAGTGGGCTTGTCCACCCCCATCCCCTACATCTACACCTGTTGATGGCTGGAGAGGATCAACTTGGCCTAAAGTTCTGTTTAGTGGTGCTCTCTTTAATTCTCTTTCCAGTATGTGTAGACACCGGGAATGGAATAAAAGAAAGGGAAGCAGCTTGGGATTGTTTAATTTGCAGTTATCTCTGATAGCAGAAAAATAAATAATTCCTCCCTCTGATTGCTGGCAGTTAGATTGCTCTGGTCGCTAGCAATCAGGGGAAGTGTTTAGTTTCCACACAACCCCCAAGCGCAGGTGCCAATCAGTTGGCTAGTGGTAGTCAGCTAACTGGCAGTGGTGGGGGAAGGCAATTGTCTCAGCAGTGGACTGACAGTGGCGGAGTGATGGGGGAGCCGATACATTGATCAGTTGCTTGGCAGATTGGCTCCCCAATAACTTTTCTTCTTCAAGTGCCATAACAGATTCCAAATATTGGATATCATCATGGCAATCAGCCATGAAGATTGTCCTGGGAACAATACAATGTAGTGGTCATCTATTTGCCTTCCACATCACAGTGTGACACCCATACAAATGATCCAATTCTATGAGTCATTTTCTGGTCCTGGCCTCTTTTGGCACACAAAGTCCTCCTCAGCCAAAGTAGTCCAAAAAGGTGATTTCCTAACTGTGCCATTAACATAGACCATCAATCTGTGTGCTCAGTTGCATTAATCCATTAATTAATTGTGAGTATTTCTTGCAGAACCTTATCAGCTTTTGGTAGGTGGAATAATCCATATACTGTATGTCCTTGATTAGACCTAAACAATTCTCTAAACCTGAATCACTAAAGCTAAGGCATGGGGCAGTGTCATGGAAGAAATGTAAAGGAATGGTGTATTCGAAAGTATCTTACTTGCAACTTTGTTTGAACAACAATCATCAACCAAAGAGTCTTAGTTTTGGAGCCATTTGTCTGTATTTCTTAGGGTCCAATTAGATACTTAGTGGAAACTTAGTTTTGTAATGCATATCTTTGCTATGTTGAGAGCTATTCAAAGAGAGTACTGTTTTAAAGAAGAAGGAACAGGTTCTAAAGGACTACAGTAATACTTCAGATAACACTAAGACTTGGTTCCACAAGTCTTGGTGTTATCTGATTTTTAGTGTTATCCAATGCATGTTAAAATCCTATGGGATGGATCGGATAACGTTAAAACTCTGATGTTTTTCTGAGTAATTCACACCTTTCACATCTATTCTGTTGTTTAGTTTTGGTTATATAAGATGTCCTTCAGCTTCTATAATCACCACTCATTCCTCAGATTCTCATACATTTTAGATATGAGAAATGTGAAATTTTTATTTATTTGTTATATTTATACCCTACCCATGTAGCATAAACTACACTGGGTGGCACATAGACATAATACAAATACAGTAATACCTCGGATAACGCTAAGACTTGGTTCCACAAGTCTTGGTGTTATCTGATTTTTAGTGTTATCCGATGCATGTTAAAATCCTATGGGATGGATCGGATAACGTTAAAACTCCATAGAGATACATTGTAACCGCACAAGCTTTAGCAGTTGTTATCCGATCCATCCCATAGGACCTTAACATTATTCGATCCAATTCTCCTCTCTAGATTGCTTAACGTTATGCGATTTTAGCGTTATCCGAGGTAAACGTTATCCGAGGTATTACTGTATTTAATTTTTTCTCTGCTCATTCCATGTCATCTGAATGACCCCATTTGCTTTTCTTCCAAAAATGTACTAAATGTGTGTGGCAGATGAATGTGAGAATATGGAGCAGGAGGGAAAGGCTCTTTCTGACTCTACCTTATGCTGCTTTTAAAATGTTTTGCAAGGGAGTTGGAGTCTTAAGCCACAGCAAATGTTTAGCTTTGTCTTAGATGCCACAGAACTTCAGGCTACCTTAATCGCTAAGCCAGCAGGAGTTAACTGTTTGTTGTTTCGCTCATTCAAGCAGTCTTCACCCATCAGAGATGTGAGATGCTGTAGGCATTCTGCATGTCCGTGTGATGCTGCAACGTGCAAAAGATTGTTGCCATTTTCATCATGAATTTTGTCCAGATTGTCTGCTGCAAGGTGAGGCTGTGCAAAAGAGATGTGGGAAGAGTTACCTGATTAATTCTGCCAAGCTTATGTGTCAGCAAATAAATTCTTATATTAGAGACTTTTTTCACCATAGCTGAGGAACTGCCCATTCTGGGAATGCTACATGTATAGTTATTTTGCTAGAGGGTAGTAGTTAAACAGTTGAAGATTGCATTCAGTACATTTGGTGATAAACAAAAGGAACCATTGCCATTTTTCACTGGTCCCAGATAAGGAGCCTATATATTCCACCATGGGACACAACATTTCCTTGATGCTGAAGTGTTACATTGTTTCATATCTTATATCTTCTGATTAATTCTGATGATAGCTGGCAGGATTGAAAGAATCTCTAGCAATTGTGCATTATTCCAATTTCCATCCCAACCTTGTTGATAACCTCACTTACTATATGGGTCTTCTTGCTACATTTTAGATGAACATTTCAGGCTGTGATGATTTGAGGCTCTGTTTATGTATTCTTTCTTTTGTAGTATCTGTCAGTGGCTTTGGCTCCCTGAAGGACTGGCAAGGTGATGTATCTGCAGATGCTTTTCATGGTCTAATATATGTAATAATCTACTCCTTCCTAGTGTCTACATATAAAACTTTACATTAAAATAAGGTGAAGGCAATTGTTTTTCTAAAGATTAATTCAACTTGATTGTGTTTTAGAAAAGATTTAGATTTATAAAGTGTAACTGATTCTAAAGAAACCTGAAGCAATGAAAGTACAAATATTTAGTGAGTTTCTCTCAGTGGCTACTATCTTAGTGAGCCTACTCAAATAATTGGAACTAATGATTTAGAGCAGTGTTTCCCAACCTTTGGTTTTTGGACTTCAATTCCATAAGTCAATTCCCCAAAGCATTGGTTAGCCAATGTACTAGCTTAGTCTTCTGGGTTTCAATGTTGGGTGTGTGCTCCACTTTGGGAACCACTGGTTTAGAGCATGAGATACCAATAATATATATCCATCTATAGTATCTATAATATTTCATATCATGGAAAGACAATAACTGAAACACCTTGGAGAATTAGAAAACTGAATATTCTTCCAGACTGTTGAAACATAAAGTCAGAAAATTAATGCAATTTAAAAAACAGGTCTGTTGTAGCCATGAGTGAATATCGATCTTCTGCAGTATAACAACCCCCATGTTCTTAAGAGAATATCTGTAGAACAATGAAAGGTTACATCACAGAGCCTTTGTCTGCTGAGTAATAATCCATCAGATACATTAAAAAAAAACACAGGATAGCCCCTGTACATTGCTATACATTTATTATTTGTCACCAGCTTTATAGCTCTTCTTCCTATGAACCTTTCATTAGTCTTCTTTACCAATTCTAGCATTGCTATATCCTTCAATTATTCAGTAATACATTGCATTATAATACTGAAGCTTCAATTCATGGTCCATCTAGTAGAATATACAAATACAAGCTTGTCCAGAAAGATGAGTAAAATTTAAAAGCCTTAACCACCTGAAGTAGAATCCTACAAGATAAAGCACAGCGTTGTATTTATATGTCACACTTAATAACATTGTCATTGTTACTGTCAAAAATAGAAGAAAATAAATTACAGTATTTAAATTTCCCTTGCTCAAAGAATATACAAAAAGGAGCAAACTTACTGTTTTTATCATCAGTGCAAAGAAATACTAGGTTCTTTTTAAAAAGTTGTTATATTTATTGCTCTGTTTAATGAGCTATCTAGATTAAATAGCTTGGTAGAAAATGTAAAAAGCAAGTGCAAGGTGAAGATTGCATATAATGGCTGTTTTACCCACACCAACCTTGTTGGTTTGCATCTCGTTGCTTTGGAAACTGCTTTTCATGATGTCTGACTACAAAGCTGGAACTAACTAAAAGCTTCATGTGGGTCAGAGGCCAATTGGGTTTCTGTGTGAGCTCCTGTTCATGAAAGCTGTTGCAATAAGCTAGGGTAAACAGTCCTGAATAATAATAAGCACAGAACAGAAGGGCTTCTGTTACCATCACTGGCCTTTGAAGAGGAACTCAGTTAATCTTCCAATAAGAGACAAGTTATTTTTGTCGTCCCTTGTTATTCAGAAAAAGCAGATTTAAACTGACTGACAGCTATGGAAGAAGTTGCTATATTAAAATAAACTATCAAACCCTCCCCCCTTTTCACCATATGCCATACGCTATGTCTACAAAGTAAGAAGCTCACACTTAGTTTAAACTGGTATGTAAAGAAAATGTATGAGGTACAGTTTTCTTCATATTCCACCTGCCCAATGAATGAACAATTAAAAAACTTACCAGTAGGGATATCTGTCCTTCTTTCACAATATTTAAGATGCTCTTATTTTTTTTCACATCCTCATTCCTTTCTTCTGAACTTCCAGAGTTGCTCAAGTTCTTATTGCTATTCATTTCATCTGCTTTGTTTTCTGTCACAGCTGCCTGTAGTGGAAAAGTCCTTAACTGGCAATAGGACACAGGCTTCTCCATTTTGTCAGGAAACGTCCTGTTGTGGAAGCTCTTGGTCTGAATTTCAGGTTCATGGACTGAACCACACTTAATTAATGGCTGAGGAAACTCCAGTTCTTCCATTGCATGCTTATGCTGATCAGGGACAAGAGGCTGTGCTTTCCTCAGCTGAGAACATTTCACTGGGGACAGAACACAAAACTGTGTCGTTCCTGTTGGTGGCTTTTCAGTAGTCCCTGCAGTGCATGACTTGCCACTCAGACCATTCAGTGTTGAGTACACACTTAAAATCCGTTTTTCTGGAGCCACCTTGGTAAAAGCACTGAGCTGTTGGCTTGATTTGATATAAGGCACATCCAAAATTTCGTCCATGTCCAGATCATAGTGCTCCAGTTCACCAAGCAAAACTCCAGGTTCACCACATTTAGTTTTAAGGCCCTCTCCTTTGCCTGGAGTTTGATCACCATGTTGAGCTGCAGGGGGAGACTCAGTGCCTTTCTCGTACTCCATCTTTTGGTTCTTTTGGTCATCACTTTCATTATTTTCAGAACCTTCTGGCTGGTGCTTAAGTGGTGAAACTCTTTTCACTGGACGGAACTTACTGTACACATCTGTGATGCCCGCTGGTTTGGGCCCATTTCCAAGGAGCGTTGAAACTCCTGAATTCCATTTGGTGCTGGAAACTTGAAAATACATAAAATGCAATTTAGAACCATCTGTTAGGAATGTATTCTTATTCTATATGCTTTGAAAAGAAAATATTCTGGAAACATAATTATCCATAGTTTCACAATTGTGAAATACATAAAGTACTTCAGACATACGAACTTTAATGCAAATTTTAGATTAATTGTTAACATTAATGACATGGTTCTATAAGAAAGACAATACATAATATATAGCAAAACAAAGGAAGTTAAATGTGAAAAGCAGTCAAATCATTAACAATGTATGCAGGCACTCATCATGGCAATTCTCAAGACTGGCACTGCACTCCTCATAAGGAGAGTCCAAAAACAGAGGCATATCAACAAATGAGAAACAGATATTGCATTAAGGTAATGGGTCTGAACTTCCTTCTGAAGATCAAACCATTATCTAATATTTTGCCTTGTAGCAAGGATAGCTTGCAACAGATCCTATTCTAACTAAAATAGTTTCCTTCTCAGGCACTATGAGGAAGACAGTTTAGGTCAGAGGGTTAAAAAAAGCCTGAGAGGGATGGCAAATGATGTCATAATCTATGCTACTCAAACTATCCTAAGGTTTTGACTCTGCAGGCTCTTCTACTACTCAATGCCAGATTAAAACATTACTAAATTGTTGCATTATATAAATCAGAAAAATGACATGGGGGGAAAAGGTTTAACATCTCCTTGCTCCTCAGAGTTTGAGGCACTGACTTGATATCTTAGTTAATTTGTACCTGAGGCTCACATGTTCCACAATATTCTTATGGAGTCTTACTATCCTAGGAACTGTTATGTGCTGTCATGTCAGAACTGATTTATAGCTACCCTAATAGAACTAAAAAAGAACTAAAAACCTGGCTGGCAAAGCAGGTATGGGGCACGGGTGATGTGGTGACCCCTACCTGCTGGCTGATAAAATAATAGCAATATCGCCACCTCACTCTTTTTAATCCTTGTTCTTTTAATCTTTGTAGCTTTTTAAAATTGATTTTTAACGTGTTTTTAATGTTTTGGATTGCTATGCTATTTTTAATGTTGTGAGCCACCCAGAATCTTTTTGAGTTGGGCTATACAAATTGGATAGATAGATAGATAGATAGATAGATAGATAGATAGATAGATAGATAGATAGATAGATAGATAGATAGACCATCCTTTCAAGGTAAGATGTGGTTTTACCAGTCCCACATCCCCAGGAAACTTCCATTGATGAGTGGGGATTCAAACCCAGACCTCCTGAATCCTAATCTGTCACTCTGCCCATTCAATAGAGTTTATCAAAATTTCAGTTTACCTATAAGAGAGTAACTGGCAGGCAGGGTGTTGTGTTTTTTTAAAAAAATCTGGGATTACATTTAACATCCAGGATTAGTACACACTTTATTTTATCATTTATTATGAGTGCAGTGCTTCAGTTGTATCTAACTCACACTCAGACTCAGAGATTTTTAAAAAAAACTTCATGTTTGAAGAAACAGCTGTACTAACACTGTTATCACATCATTAAAAAAACATTACATTTTGAAAATTACAGATAGAGGTTTGGCTTATTACCTGGATATTTTAAGAAACATTTGAAGGTTATTACTCTTCTAACCGTGTATTATTCCAACAACAAGATGCAACTTGAAAAGACTCAACACAAAATAAATTCACTGCACAGATTTATTTACATTTTGTTTATGATCATGAGTTCAAAGGGCAACACTTTTATGCTGGCTTTATTTACATGTGACATTTTTTCAAAAACGATAGAAGGAAATGGATACCACATGTTTCCCAGCTGTTTCATTCTGCCTCCAACCTCTGAAGGCTTTCCATTGAAAAAGGTTCTGCCTAAGTGTCAGGAAAACACTTCTTTTGACAGAGAGGTCTGGACAGTGACAGGGCATCAACATTTTGTTAATCATCACTTTCCTTTAGCCATAAGATTATTTGCGTTTTTTTAAAAAAGTTAAATGTTATTTTCTTGTCTAGCATAAAACAAAACAAAACAAAATATGGCAGAGTTAAACAAATGAGATGGCTAGCCATAGGCAAAGGCCTTAGCTAAAGATGTTAATGTCAAGATTTCTTGAAGGCAAAGAAGAAAATTCCCTTTCTTTATGTTTCCTGTTAGTAATTTGTAATATTTGCAGAATTGATTTATCTACCAGTTCTAAGCTATGGATTGTG
Organism: Furcifer pardalis; assembly: GCA_030440675.1. Lineage (NCBI taxonomy): Eukaryota > Metazoa > Chordata > Lepidosauria > Squamata > Chamaeleonidae > Furcifer > Furcifer pardalis. The sequence continues at coordinate 55,830,718 of CP126896.1, forward strand.
CTTAAACATAATTAACATATAGTATTGATCAACTCAGACACAAAATGAACTTTAATGTACAAAGTGGGGAGACTTTGGTAAAGTCCAACTTAATCTTGCATGGAGCAGAACTGAAAGAATCAATGGAGCTGGTTAGTTATGACTAGCTTGTCTTATTGACTTAACAGTTCTAAGCATGACTAAGGCTGCAACTAGATGTGTTTACTCCCATTGTTTAGTCTGCTTTGGGGACAGGCTGATTTGCTCCTTTTCCTGATGACAAAATGATGTAAGTGTCAGCACAAACCAATCCATCCTTAGAGCATTTTTAACTGCACCTTTTGGGGAATATGTCAAGGACTACTCTTTTTTTTAGAGGACTGCAGTGGCTCAAGTGGCTAAGACGCTGACTGGGAGGCGGAAGGTCAGCAGTTCGATTCCCGAGGATTGCAGGACGGAATGAGCTCCCGTCTTTGTCCCAGCTCCTGCCAGCCTAGCAGTTCAAAAGCAAGAAATTGTGAGTAGATAAATAGGGACCACTTTTGTGGGAAGGTAACAGCGTTCCGTGCGCTCCGGTGTCTAGTCATGCCTGCCACATGACCACAGGAACGTCTGCAGAAGCAGACAATGCTAGCTCTTTGGCTTTGAAACAGAGATGAGCACTGACCCCTAGAGTCGGATACGACTGGCTTTTGAGCAAGGGAAACCTTTAACTTTACTCTTTTTTAAGTGGAGGTAAAATCACTCCATTTTGGTTCATTTCCATATGTTTGATTGCTGGGATTGAATCAAAAGTGAGAGGCTTGCTGTCAGTTTCCCATCTGTTTTCAACTTCTCAGTGTCATTTAATGGCTTAAGAAGACAGCTTATCCATTTCACTTTATTGGGAAATTAAAACATTTAAAAACCTCATTTGCTTCTTCATGAAAAGGAAGAGAAATAAAGTCAAGTTTTTGTTAAGGCCTATTAGAGCAGCATTTGATGAACTGTGCCTTTTAGGAAAAAAATTGAAAAGCCAAAAGCTTCTTTTTGGAAGAAGGAAGAGACAGGAGGAGCCAAGGAGTTTACAAAAATTGTTGTCTTTTTTATTCTCTTTAAAGAGAAGTGGTCCAAATAAAACTTTATTTAACATGTGGATGCTAGGATTGTACAAAATGGCAAACTACATTTCTGTGAGACTTTAAGCGACCCTATTTAGCCTGCTCTGATTGAGTCATCTAGTCAAGCCCTAAATCTGGGTCCAATTCACTTGGAACAATTCAGTAGTTAAGCTGTAACTAGAGAAGGTCCATTGAATCAATGGAGTTTACAGAAGAGCTGACTCACCAAATCCCTAATAATTTAATGGGCTTAGTCAAGTCGCAACTTACTGCTGGTCTTCAGTTAATAAGTGCATTCAGAAATTCAAGAATTTTTAGATAATAATATTTATTATTTATTTATTTATATTTATATACCACCCTATTCGCAGAGCGACTCAGGGTGGATTAACAAGAATAACAGCATATTAAAAGAATAATCCCACAGTAAAAATTCATCAATGGCCATAGGCCCCATAAAATTTAGGTTAAAAGAATGTAAAAGAATTAAGAAATTCAACAAATTAAAAAGATAAATATTGTAATATTAAGATTGAGATTAAGGGGGGTGGTCAAATCAACCAACAGACTGGGGTGATCGTATGACCAGAGCCCCATACCTGCCCCACCAGCCATGTCTTTACACCCTTCCTAAAGGGGAGCAGCTCTGTCTAGAAACATAACTCAGTTGGCAGAAGGTTCCAAAGGGCTGGAGCAGACACAGAGAAGGCCCTCCTCCTGGTGCTAGAGAGATGTGCCTCTCTAGCCGATGGAACCACGAGGGCGCCTCTCTGGTTCACTCTGTTGGGGATGGACAGATGTTCTTGGGGTGATGCGGTCTCTAAGGTATCCTGGCCTGCTACCATGTAGGGCTTTAAAGGAAATTACCAGCGCCTTGAATAGTATCCGGAGGCACACTAGCAACCAGTGCAGCTCCCAAAGCAGCAGTGAGGCACGTGCATAATGCCCACAACCCATCACAACCTGGGCAGCCGCATTCTGGACCAGCTGCAGCCTCCAAATGGTCATCAAGGGCAGCCCCATGTAGAGCGCATTACAATAGTCAAGTCTGGAGGTGACCAGAGCGTGTGTGATCATGAGCAAGGAGTCCCAATTTAATTTTGTGTCAGAAATTATTCTGGGTTGAAAGGATTTTTGCTAGAAAAACTCTGCTCAGGGGATGCCCGAATGAGGCAAGATCTTTTCCCACCAAAGTGGTCCTTATTAATCTACTTGCAGTTATCTTGGATAAGACAGCTAATAATTCCCAAAGTAATTAGGAGCTCCACATAAAATCACAAGTCTTCTGTTTCTAGTTTGTTTGTTTATTATAATGACAAAAATCTGATACTTTGGCTTCTTTGTCCCTAAAGTCAGGGGACAGTGTATACTGAGTGCAAAGTTCAGGTGTCACAATCAATCAACCAAATCATGGTTGGAAGTTCTGCTGTCTGTTCCTCAGTAGTTGAGACATCAGTGTTGATGGAAGCTATTCTGTCGCTCAACAAGGGAAGAAGAGCAGATGGGAAACAGAAAAAAGAGTCAGGCTGAGGTTGTGGTGAATGAGTGAATAGATCCCTGTGGCTAATGGCCACCATACTGGCCCTCTACAGCATCTGAATGTTGCTTGTTTGCTTGGCTTGTGTTAGATTTCATCTCTTGAGTTATACTAGTGTTTTGGAATTAAATCACTGCTTTGATTGATTTTTCAAAGCAGAAAAATAAGACAAGCCATTCTGAAATCTGGGGACTTACCTTAAAAAAAGTATTGTATCTTTCTAACATGCATCCTAAGACATTTATTAGAGCATAAGCTATCATGAACTACAAGCTTCTTTGTTAGATCCATGGACTCTTATTCTCAACCAGCAACTACTGTATATTATACATCTAGGTACCGAGGGGAAAATGCCATGTAATGAGGGCAGTCAGATAGAACTGAAATGGGGAAGTCTGGAAAAATTAGGTTAAATCTTAATTGAGTGTGAAATAAGCACAACAACCATTACAGAGTGGCAGTAATTTATGATGACTGATAAAATGAACATCATGTTTATACAGATATAATGAGGAGTTATAATTAGACTGAAACTTCAGCTAGCAGTGCCATTTTGGCAAGATAATTTCTGTGAAGGCTAGTCCTTTTCTTCCAAATATTTCCACAGACCTCTAGTTTTTATCCCCTTCCTTTTGTATGAAAAGACCCAGTTGGGGAGACATAACTATAGGGGGGAAACTAACTCCCCTTTCCACTCCAATAGTACAAGTAGCTCAAAGAAATCACCCTTCTTGTTGTATCCAGTGGTCACAACAGATTTTTTTAAAAAATAGTTACCATATGGGAGGCATGGGGTGTGTGTGTGCTGCATACACGTATGAATCAATATTTACTAGTATGTTTATGACTGTCTATGTGTCTTTGTGTGTTAAGTTATACATGTTGCCTGCTTGCCTATCCCCAATTTATCACTCAGGCTGAAAAGAATTCATCTCTCCTGGGACATTTTCCTCCCACCTCCTGTTTTATACTTTTATTCTCATAACAATCATGGCTATGTTAGCTTGTGGAACAGCAACTGGCCCAATAGATGTTCAATCCAAGGCTCCCTGATCTTCATGCAATGCTCTAGTCTAGTCATTATAATACAACTGGCTGGCAATGTATTAAGAATCCCAGTGCATGAATAGTCCAAAATAAGTTTCACTGAGTTCAGTTTGGTTCATTCCAGACAAGTGAGTACAGGGCAGGAGAGTTAAAACCAAACTACAAATTTAGAGATTTAAACTATTACCAATAGTCAGGGTCTCTCAGAGGTTCAGAGAGGCTTGAGGCACTTCCATTTTCTAAGGTTTCCAATATAATTTACAATCAAAAAAAATTAGGCCATACAGGTAGGTGATAATCCAGAGATATAATTCAACCAGCCCTCCATGACTTGAGTAATCATTATTGTAAATTAATCCTCTTTTCATAACTGAAGATCAATCATTTTTTTTAAAAGGAAACTACTGTAATTCACAAGATACAGAAGATATAAAGAGCTTCTGCGATGATTACTGGTACAGGATAATTGCATCTCTTATGCGGCAGAGAAAATCAGCATTCTATAAAGCAATTCTTTAAAATGGGAACAGGTGAAACAAAAAAATTTAAAACTTTTAAACTGGACTTAAGGCCAAAACCAGTGTGGAGTGCATGGGAAGAAACACTCTAAATTAGTGGTTCCCAATGTGGGGCCCACGTCCCACAGAGGGACTTCAATCATAAACTGTGGTTAATATTACCTACAGTTTGCTAAAAGCACACTTTATATGCCACCATCTGACATTCACTTGTTTCATACAAAACAGAGCTAAGATTTGCTTCTGAGAATCTCATAAACTCCTATTAATTTTAAAAAAGGGAACTAAAATTTTGAAAATATCTTCTTGTAGCCATACTAAATGAGAAAAATGGGTGTTGTGTGAGCCCAGAAGGAAGCAACTCTTGTTGCAGTCTCAAAAGACTATAAAACAACAAAAAAACAGTAAGGATGGGAAAAAATTGTACACAGAGGCCTATTTCCAAGGGAGTATGAGAAAGGCAAATGTGACAGAATGTTTCTAAGAAAAATATATTCTGAGAAATTTTGGCTCAGTCCCAGTTTGCCAATCTTCAGGGTACAGCACTGACCCCAGAGCTTCCCAAATGTTACATTTTGGAGGTATAGTAGTAGTTGCTGTTGTTTTTCTCTATTGGAATAAATATTTTAACAAATCACTTTTCCTGTAAGTCCTGTAGCAAATATGAAGGATAGGAGCCTTATGTCCAACCCCAAGAACAAGTTGATGGTGTGCTATAATTTGTGATCTGTTCCCCCCCCCAAAAAAAATTGTTCCTATAGGACAGTGATGGCAAACCTTGGCACCCCAGGTGTTCTTGGACTTCAGTTCTCAGAAGCCCAAGTCTCTGTGAATGCATGTAAACCCATTTGTGTGGATTCACAGAGACTTGGACTTCTAGCAACTGAAGTCCAAAAACACCTGGAGTGCCAAGTTTCACCATCACGGCTATAGGAAAAAGGCTTAAGTTTTGCTGCCATATTCTGAGGGTTCATCGGAATTTGTTTGGGTAATATTTTTGAATTTTCCATAATACTACAGCATATGGCAATTCTTCTTGGCTTTGCCCCACTTTCTATTACATATCTCTTCAACACTGCATTTCCCCCCCTGCCCACCCTTGACCTGATAAAAATTCTGTGGGAGGAATCACCTTATGGCAGTGGTGGTGAACCTATGGAACGCATGCCAGAAGGGACACTCAGAGCCCTCTCTGTGGGCACTCGCACCGTCACCCCAGCACAGAGTTCACCCCGCCTCTCTGCCCAGCAGTCCAATGGGAGCTTCCTCCCTCCCGCAAGCACAGTTTGCCCCACCCCTCTCCCCACAGCCCAATGGGGTAAGGCAGGTGGCTGATTTGAATTTTATAATTTTTATATATTGTAAGCCACCTTCAGTGGTGGCTTGCATAAAAAGGGCAGGGTATAAACAAATAAATAAATCTTACAATGTGCTTTAACTGAAGTGTTAGAAGCTGCAGATGAAAGACATGTTATCTAGATATCTATCCATGAAACATTTCTCTAAAATTCCTCTTCCTCTGATTTTTTTTTAAAAAAAGGAATTACTTTTCTGTCAAATTGAAGAAGAATAGTCAAAACTCTCATGGAACACATTTTCAGCAAGATTTATATTGATTCAAGGCTGAACAAGTGGAGTGTGTGTTTTTTTTTAAACTTGCATCACAAATGAAAAGCCATGTCAATTTGGTAGTTTTTAGTAGTTGCCTTAAAAGGGACAACATGCTACCCAGCCATTCTCTCAATGGCCTTAATTTGTTCTCAGTGATACAGAGCCATAAATAAATCTCATTGTGTAATGTGATGTTGGTATGATCGCTGATTAATTGCACTCGAAGCAGCAGAGCCCAAATAGAGAATTTAGTACTGAAATATTCACAGATGGAAGAAATAAGAGAAGTTTAGTTGCAAGAATGAAGTCTCAGAACATGAAAAATAACCCACTTTGGATGAAAATTGACACAAACTCCAAATCTCCTTTCCAATCTCGCCTCCTAAGAATGCCCTCCATCCTTCACTTCCAGCTCTACTTATTAGGGTAGTGAAAGTAAGCAGCCATTGTAGGAGGAAAGTCTCTTCTTCCTATCTTTCCTAAATGCTTCATGCACTCCAGTGAAACATGATAGGATAAAATACAATACTAGCCCTTGTGGAATTGAGTTTGTGAAAATATTACCCACAATGTCAGGTTGGATGTGAAAGTGACTTTTTAAAGATGCTATTTAGGTCTTGCATGTTCCACGTATATGACTACATTTTGTGTCATTGCCAAAGAGGGAATCGACTTGCTTGTCAATGTTTCTTTACACTAGAGTAGTGCTGCTTACCTATACTAATCAGGTTAGTAAAATTTCAGTAGAAGCAAGAGATTCAGCAATTCTTGGGTCAGCTAGGAGACATAACTAGAGGGGGTATTGGCTAGGACAAGCTAAATTGGTATTGGATCAGACATGAGCCACATAATTCCATGATGATTCAGGAAATCATGATTCAGGTTTATTTCATAGACAATCCAATCAAAGTTACAGGTGTTCCCCCCAGCTCTGGTCTGCACCCTTTGGCCACATCCCACTTTGTCTCAACTAAGCTTAAATACTGTTTAAAAATAAGTATGCATTGTTGCTATACATTTCTAAGTTTAACTTACCAGTAAAATGTGTGTTTCTGTATTTTCTTGCTTGCTTTTAAATCAGTAGTGCTCTTTCATTAAATCAGAGCTGTCAACTACAGAATGAATTGCTATAATATTTGGGCTGCTCTTGTTCTCAGCATCTTCCTGCTTATTCACTTGTATACTAATGTGTCAAAGCAATGCTCCCCCTTAATATTGCTCAATGAAAAACATTAGCAGCAAAGACTCAAGGCGCAAATTAGAAGAGAGTTGGGTATTGTTTCCCAGAAATGAAAGAGGGTTAAATATTGTTCCCCTTTATTCAACATCTATGACTGAGTAAATTGGATGCCATGATTTAGTCATTAATAATTGTGGCAGGAAAATGTCACAACTCAGTTACAGCAGAAATGTGTATGATGATAGAGAAATAAAACTCCTGTCTAAGACTAACATTCCTTTTAATATCTTCCTAAAAATTAAGATTTCAGATTTCTATCCTCAAATTTATGTTTATGAATTTAAACATACTGTATAATGGAAGCAATTGATGCTAAGCATAATAAATTTTTCAAAGTGAAATATATTATTGTTACCAATACAATTTGCTCTATGCTGAAAGCAGAAACAAAAGAGCCTTAATCTGATTTATAAAGTGGAAAACAACACAGAATGCACTTTTTGTCAGTGGGGGAAAAGGTCTCCAGCTGGTTCTCATCTCTGTGCCATGACTCTTCATTTAGTTTACACCATTAAACTCAAAAACTTTGCTTTCATCTTAACTGTTACAGTATGCCCGAGAATAGATTCTATCTTGTAGCATCCTTGATAGGATTTGAGAATCTGGCAAAACATCATGCCTCAAACTGGTCATGACCATATGGGTAGTAAATGTATCCAACATTTTTTCATTGGCGCCTACATCATTATGACTTGTCACTAATGGTTTCTCGGGTTTTTCAGTAAATTGTTGCATATACTGTGGTTTGGAGCTGCTAAGATTAAACCTTGCATTTATCAGTACACTGCCAAATCCTTTTATGGAACTTTTTGTTGTTGCTGCTGCTAATGACCTAACATCTTAAAGAGGAAAAATACAGTTAAAAAAAAAAAAAAAAGGGGGGGGGGAGCTTGTGGATACCAGAATGCTATTACAAAAAACATGTTTAAAAGAAGAAAAACAGAGTTAAAAAACAAATTGGTTGTGTTGTCTACTTTAACCAAAAGAACCTACAAAAGCAAAAACTGCAGAACATTTTTTAAAAAAGCAATATACCTGTTCTGTCTTCATTTTGAGACTCACACTTCCTGTGTAATTCTGGGATAGTCTTGAGGGAAGTTACTGAATACTGCAAAGCAAAATAACATTTGTTCAATCACTTGAATAGCCTGAAATCCAAGCACAGTATGGGTAAAGAACATTCTTTACTTTAGGGGTAAAGAACATATTATTCAAAGCTTTGCTAGAGGCTCAGAACAAAACAGAGCTTAGCAAAATAATATCTATGGACTACAGCTCCATTCTGAACATAATGGACAGTGGTTTTGTTGACCTGCAGCTCCAAGCTCTGGAATACAGTGGTTAAACAGGTTATTGCCCCCTAGTACAGTACCAGCAAACTGGGAGATGTCAGGGAGGGGGGGACTTCTGGGGATGGGTGGTTGGGAGACATCAGTTTTGTTAGTGGAGAACAGCAGAGCAGGCAATTGGAAACAACCCTACATTTTGTTTTTACACATATGGTTTCATTTATGAGGGAAAATAACCCATGTCTGTCATGAAATATAACCACAAAATGGCAGTTGACAAATAATCTGTGCTAGGATCCCTGTGTAGATGATCTTGTAATGGCAAGTTTCAAAAACAAACAAGGCAAAGCAGGGACTCATGTGCCTTCATCAAACCCACTATGAATATACAAGGCAAGGCAAGTGACACAATTCTGCCTATGATGTATGTCTAATCAGAATAAAACAGTACATCCTTCTAAGTTACATACAAACATCCATCATTGAGTGCTTCACAAAAGCGCAAGTATTCAACAACGTACCGCATCTAATTTCATTTGGCTGTAGCAACATTGTGAATGTAAAGAGTGGGATGCATTCTAGAAATCCCAGGTCCCCTCTTCTCTGTGTTACAAGTGTTGGCTTTATAACACACATACAGAGATTAATACACAAAATATAGCGTGCTTTGCTGGTAGCAAGACTCAAATTTCCATTTGTATGTAAAAATATTCTTTGGAACAGTTTCTTACACACATTCTCCTATAGATGCTACCATATAAATGTGCATGGAAAAATAAGCCACATTCTCAAGTTAAGCCTTATTACAATATGCATGTTTTATCGCTTTGCTGAAAGGGACACACCTGATCTTGATTAGCAAATTCTTTCTTGTATTTACTTTTAGAGCATTGTCACATGTCTTAATAAGCAGTAATAGCTTCTTCATAAGTTTGTGGCATGCTACCATGCATTCACATGGTCTAGCACTGTTACCTGATTTACATAATTTACAGAGAGATTCAATGATCACAGAAGAGGAGGAAAATATACAAATGGACAAATACCAATTTTGGAGGAAAAACAGCTAGTATGCCTTCTACCATACCGGGAAACTCCATCAGTGCCCATCAACCAGTGGCTATTGATGTAATTCTATCTCAAAAAATTGGTTGGTTTAGGGGGTTGTAAACAGACAGAAAGCTCTTCTACTACCAGAAATCCTTTTCTTCTGGCAGAACCATTTTCTTCTGCCTAATCTCACGGAACTGCCAACAGAACTGCTCGGCAAGCTAAGATTTTCTGCTAGGTAAGACCAAAAATGGAAACAGTAGAAATGGATAACAGAGGAGCCACACTACAGTAGATTTAAACCTTTTTCAGCCCAGGGACACAGTCCATACTAGGTAAAAAAATAGATCAGGATCAAGGCACTTTGAGACGCTTGATTTCCAACACCTTTAAATTGAACAGGACTTGGCTTCAATCCAACACCATACAGTTGATGTTAGCTCAGCTGGTCCTCCACCAAAATGACCTAATTGCACTTTGGAGAAAAGAAAAGAAGAAGCCCATACATACAGAGGGAAGAAATGCAGGGGCAGTGACAGAACACATAAATCTACAACACAGCCAACACAAAATGTCTTACTGCTCTAATTCTATTTTGCTCCCTTGGCCCAGGCTAGTAATAACCCTGCTCCTGTTAGTGCCCAAGCATCCCTAGGTATAGGCCACTCTTGCTTGAAAGCCAGTTGTATCCATCTTTAGGGTTCAGGCATTCCTACAGGCAGGAGTATGAATCCCATTATAAAGTCCTCACTATGATCACAACATGAAAGAGGAAGGAGAAAATATTCACCACTGAACTGATTACTGATACAGATTCTGCTTCAGCATGCTTGTAGAAAGTTCACACAAATCACATTCAGGTACTGCTCTCATTAGCCTCACCCTTTCCACTTTCTCTTATAAAATGCAAAAGCAACAGTCTGAACAAGAGCCCTGGTAGCGCAGTGGTTAAACTGCTGTACTGTTAGGGAAAAAAAACTGCTCCTGGCATTGTGAGTTCAATCCTGATGGGACACAAGGCTGACTCATCCTTCCATGGTCAGTAAAATGAGTACCCAGCATGTTTGGGGCAAAATGCTAATTACCTTCTGAACTGCCCAGAATGTGCATTAAGTGCTATGCTGGGGCGATATATAAGTCTAATTGCTATTGCTAAGAGAGGCTGCTGTGCATTTGTGCAGAATCACCATGACAGCCAGACCCTCCCCAAAATGGCATTCTTATTCAAGAGGAGCACTTATGTAGGTATAGCTGTTGCCTCCTCTTCAAACTGTTGCATTGTAATGAGAGAGATGACAGACATGTGGGGGTCAGCATGCTCCTTCATCATATGTGGAGAATGCATGTTTTAAGAGCCAGTCTTCTTTTAAAAGGGGAAAATGACCTTTACAAAGCAGGAAAAGGGCAGAGTTTCAGCTGAAAAAAAATCAACCACAGAGCTAAAGTGGCATTAGCAGCCTCAGGTGTTTCACAAGAGAGAGGTGCAGGAAATACTCCACTGGATCAAATTTTCCCCATTTATTTTATTTTGCTTTAAAAACATGGGAGAAATGTTTGAAACTGTGCTGAGAAAATCCAACATGAATCAACAGACATTCTTTTGGACTTTAACAAGTCAAAGACCAGCTTTTGTACATATCAATGCATGTGTATTTTCTGTAAATGAATGGGTCTGCTGCTGTTTGTGGAACAGGGATTCAAATTAAAAAAGCCATGCACCCAGACAGCTGAGCAGGCCAGACTACGCCCCCTGGAAGCAGAGAAGCATGCGCATTTATGGCTGTTGTAAATATGCCCACTTCCACATTTATGACAGCCATGGGTGCATTTGCGCATGTATGGGCAAGTTTTATGTTTGATGTAAATGTTCCCACTTACTCTTCTGGGGGCAGCAGAGGCAGCAACAGGCCAGATAGAATGGCGTTCTGGACAAGTCTGGCCTGTGGGTTGTAGGTTAGGAACCCCTGTTTTAGGGGCACTGTGAATAAAAAAGTTAAGTCTCTGCAGGACTACTGCCATACATTATTTTATGGAGACTTCCATTGTTTAAACATACTGTACAATGTTTCTGAAATGACACTATGTTCTCATGAAATGTCATCTCCAACCAGTGATGGGATGTTACAGGTTCTCACCAGCTCGCCAGAACCGGTAGTAACTTTCCCAGTGTCCCGGAGAACCGGTAGCGGCTTTTGGAGGGAACCATCTTGGGGGCTTACCTTTTTGCCGGTTCCCCCACTGCACATGCGTGCCAAGCGCTTGGTGTACATGCGTGCTTACAGCACTTGGTGCACATGCGCGGCCTCCTTGCTGTCTTCCCAAGTGGGGAGGAGGAAGAGAAGCTGCTAGCCTGAAGCTCCTATAGCCTGCTCCCCAGGGTAAGTGACTCACCTTTGGGTGTGGGTGTGTATTTTAATGTGTATTTAATGTGTATTTATTTTTAATGTGTATTTTATGTGTTTTATGTGTATTTAATTTTTTTATTTTTATGTGCTTTTATGTCTGTTTAATGTGTATTTATTTTAATGTGTATTATATGTGTTTTACGTGTATTTTTATGTCTGTGTAATTTGTATGTTTATGTGTAATTATTTTTATGAGTTTTATACGTTGGCTCCATCCACAAATTAGGCTCCGCCCACAAATTCGGCTGCACCCACGGTGTGGTAGTAAAAATTTTGACATCCCACCACTGTCTCCAACACATTGAGAAGGTATATGACTGCTTGCTGAGATGCTGATTAAGAACCCTTTTGTTACATAAACAATACATATAAAAGGCAACCCATCCACCCACCCTCAGGAGGCAAACATTTTAAGAATATTTCCTGGTTTCAGAGAACATGCTTAATAATGGTACTTCTGTCTCACAATCTGAAAACAGGCCTATGAAATAAGAATTTTAGTTCAGATTTAAAACAAACATGAGGCATTTATCTTCTACCATTCTCCAAGCTTCATTAACTACATCAAATGGGGGAAATGGAAAGAACATGAGTCAGGCAGAAGAGTCTAAATTTTACATGCAAAGGGTTCTAGGTTTGAGTGTAAGGTAAAAGTAAAGGTCTCAAGCTCAAAAGCCAGTCATATCTGACTCTAGGGTGCAATGCTCATCTCTGTTTACAGCCAAACAGCCAGTGGTGTCTGCATCTGCAGACATTTCTGTATTATTATTATTATTATTATTATTATTATTATTATTATTATTATTATTATTATTATTATTATTATTATTATTATTATTATTATTATTATTATTATTATTATTAAATTAGATTCATATGCCCCTCTACTCACCTCACTGAGGCGACTCAGAGGGGCTCACATAACATAAACAACATATACAGTATCACAATCTCAAATATAAATACAGCATAATATAAAAATATAACAACAGATGCAGCACAGATAATACAATCAATAAATTTTACATAAAAAGAAAAAAACAATACAATAAAATACAATGTAAAAATACAATACAGTCAAGAGAGACAGCAAGGTCTTTATGGCTGGGCTAGCTGGTCCACACAGCTGGCCCTCATTCCCCCTCTCCAACAGGCAGGGAGAGTTCTGTGATGTTCCTGCGGTGGTCATGACTACAGACATTTCTGTAGTCATGTGGCAGGGATGACTAGATGCTGGAGCACATGGAACACTGTTACCTTTCACACCGAAGCAGTACCTATTTATCTTCTTGCAATTTCTTGTTTTTGAACTGCTAGTTTAGCAGGTGCTGGAACAGAGATGGTAGCTCACTCTGTCATGCCTTGCCAACCTTCATCAGGTTCAGCACCTTAGCCATACCAGTAAATGTAGAGGGAGCCCTTCACCCTGGTCTGAGCCAATTGGGAGACGTAACAAATGACCTCATACATAAACTGTACAGTCTTTCAGCCTATACCTATCACAACAACTCACACGATCAATGTACCCTCTATTATTTTGCCTGGTTGGATAGTTCTGCTGAGTAACATCATATCAGGGTGTGTTTTTGTTCCTTATTATTTACCCCTTTCCACATCTTCCTCCCTGTGTAGAGCATATATATGTGGGGGTGGTCTGGAGTAATTGGGTGTTGAGTTACATTATATCCTATGCTCTGTCACAGTGACATTTGCAAAACAATCCATGTGCAGAACAGGGAGGGAGTTGTTCTCACTGTGACAAGGGATTGAAATTGCCTGGTATAAAATATCAAATTTGCCAGGTATATTCCCTGTAACATCCACATCCTGTCCACAAATCCTTTCTGCTTCATCTATTTTGCCAGGATTTGCTTGTGAAGAGAACAGTACCACCAGTCTACTAATCTGCACTGGAGTATCTCTCATGGTTGCAGCGGCTGTTATGCAACAAACCCTATACCTCAGCATATGGATCTCAGGAAAACCTATCTCTGTAGTCCTTTCTGTAATTAAATAATATGTATATCACATACATATCTGCTTATGCATTTAAAATGTTCATTTCACCATTTACTAATTTTCCCTCATTAGTAAGAACTATCAAAAGCCATAAGACATCAAGGACAAAGAAAGAATACTATTATAATACTTTAAAGATTATATAAGGACACTGTGTTCTTTTTTTTAAAAAAGATATTTTTAGCTATGGCAGACAAGCTGGAATTATAGAGAAAACCACAAAAGCTTACCACATAACAGAAAAATTGTTCTGTAAGAGGTTTTATTGACCTGATAATTTGCCAAATTTAAATGGATACTCACATGATAATATGGTCAAAAGTTGGGAAAACTACCTTTTGGGACTACATCTTCTATAATCCCCAAGACAACTCAACCTATTTCCAAAGCTTTCTCTCTAAATAACATTTTCAATCTCTGAATAATACAATCCTTGATGGGGAGTTACCAGCCTCCCAAACCTCCCTCAACGCTCAAACAAGCAAGCAAGCAAGAAAACCCCCCCCCCCTCCATGTTATCTAGTTAGTTGGAATATTTTGGAGTTTGGTATACCAGTTTGGTTATAGTCTCTCTGTCTGTCTGTCTTTCTTTGAAATATATATTTCAGTTAAGAAAGGAAACAATTCCAGGTAATAGCTACAATTCATATTCATAAAAATGAGGGGTGAACCATTTTAAAGTACCATGACACCACTTTCATCCAGGAATCTGATAGAGATCCTAATGCTATCTCAAGCCATAAAAACATCCTATTTTAAAACTAGGAGTGGCTAATGGTCCAGGAGATGGTCAGGGATAGTCACCAAATTATAGAGTGAAGTATTGACTGCTGTTTGGATCATGAGCCAATGATGTTTAGGACTGTAACTAACATCATACTCCATTATTTTGTTAAGAGTATTTTCCTATCTCTGGTCCCCTGGTTTTGTATAGCACTAGGCTGATGAAGAATTCAGGAGAACTAAAACAAATTCCAAAATGTACACACTATTTTGGGTTTGGTCTCCAAATATTACCCTAATATGCCCCCCCCCCCCAAATAGAATACACGAGTACCTCGGATAACGTTATGACTTGGTTCCACAAGTCATAACATTATCCGGCTTTTAACGTTGTGCGATGCATTGATCGCACAATGTTAAAAAAAAAGCCCTAATTCCTTTCTGCCCAACTCCAGGGCTGATCCCAAGCTGGCATCGGCTGGGGTTGGGGGAAAAGAACAGGCTTAGGGATCCAGGCTGGGGGGAGGAGTTTTGAAGAGAGGCTGGGGACCCTTTTCCCAGCCTCTCTTCACAAGCCCCTCCCCCACCTGGATGGCTAGGTCCCCTAGCCATCCAGGCCCGGGGGGGGGGGGGTTCTGAAAAGAAGCTAGGAAATTTTTTTCCCCAGCCTCTCTTCAGAAACTCTTGCCTGAATCGTTGTTACCGGGCACAAGTCCCATTCTTCCTGCACACTTCTTCTTGCACTCTAGGATGGCCAGCTGGGTTGGGGAAAGAACGGGGCACCTACCCCCGATTCCCTGCCCCCACCTAGCCAGCCATCGCATGCTGTGATTGGCACTTCGGTTGGGGGAAAGAACTGGGGTGTGCACACCCAACCCAAGTGCCGATTGCAGCAGGGGTGTGTTTTTTGGAAGCTGAACACGGCCTCCCCGGTTGGCTTCCCAAATGTGTCTCTGCTGCCAAGGGCACAGCAGTGGCATGGTTGGGAAGCCGACCGGGGAGCTCCTGTTCTGGTTCCAGCTACGCTGCTGCTGCAAGCTATGTAGTGTTGGTTTGGTGTGTGTGTGGGGGGGTGTTCGGGCACGTGCCTGATCTCCCCCCAACCAAACCAGCAATATTTGCCTCGTTAGATCTCTGCCCCAAAGCCCTCAGGGCTGGTCTCCAACCCTGCAGGCTTTGGAGCAGAGATCAATGTCAGGGAATTTGAGGCAAACATTTGTATTGCACAAAGTTAACATAATGTTGCCTCAACGTTGCCTCAAATTCCCCGACATTATCCAATGTTAGCGTTATCCAAGGAAAACGTTATCCGAGGTATTACTGTAATTATTTTCACCCAAAGCTGCCACATAAATTGCGCCCCCCCCCCCCGCTGCCTCCAAATTAACTTTAATTTTATTTGAATACCAATGTGACTCCTGGGCTACTTATTAAGTTTGCAAAACTTTTAGTTCTAAGAATTCATGAGTACCATCATTTTGGTAATATTCATTACTATTATTTTTAAAATATTTATAATGAAATGGTCATAGATGCATCAAAATCAGTGAAACATTGCTACATAAGCTCTGAATACCCACTTTGATATTCATTGTTTTACCTGCTTTGATATTCATTACTACAGTGGATTAATTTTTTTGATGTGATATATAGATCAGCATTGTTCTAAAGTCAGCATGAGTGCTATTTTATGGTGTGTTTTTAATAAAGAGTCTAGATATGATTACATTTTCAAGAACAAATATCTCTGTTCATTCAATAGCCAGAAACCTAGCGGTGATTAATTAGATTAACTTGCTGTGCCTAATTTCAATTTATTTTGCACGTGACCAGGCACACATCCCAGCACCTTGCTAGCAGCTACCACTAGCTGCAGTAAATTGAAAGTACAGTCAAACCTCGCATAAAGAGCGTTTCGCTTAAAGAGCAGAATTTTCTCTGAATGTTCGGTTCGCTTAACTAAAACCAACCAAAAAGTCGCTTAACAAATAAATTGAGGTTTGAGGTATCCCCCCCCCACACACACAATTGGTCATTTACAATGGTGTTTTGCTTAAAGAGCAAACTCGCTTAAAGAGCAATCCTGTGGAACGCATTATGCTCTTTAAGCGAGGTACCACTGTACATATCAGAAGCAGGAAGATCCTAGAGATGCTGGGGAACATCTTGGTGCTATTTCTAAAATATTCTGCACTATACAAGGTTGGATTAACAATGGGTCATGTTAGACTAGAAGACCCAAGAAGCAGACTAAAAAAAATTATTCTACCCCTCTTTTTAAAGTATAAGACTGATCACTGGCCAACTTAGAATGTATGAGAGCTTTGTCATCTAATTAGTTGTTTGAGGACTCTTCAGAGAATTGTGCCCCCTCAAGGGACCAAGCAATTCCCCAACAAGCCCTAACAGTTTACCGTACCTTGCATCATTTTTCAGGGACTTAAGGAGAATCCTGTCTTGGTTGATCAGCTCATTGCATGTGAGGTCACCAATGGAATAATAAAAAAAACAAGAACAACCAAGGGAAGGTTGATCCTCTGAGAATCACATAGGTATTATTTTGTCTTTGCTGGTGTTTTTAATCATGGGCTTCGATGCGGTGGCTCAAGGGTTGGCTCAATTGGTTAAGATGTTGAACTCACCGACTGAAAGGTTGGAGTTCAATTCCTGTGTACTGCATGATGGAGTGAGCCCCTGTCTCTGTCCCACTTCTTGCCAACCTAGCAGTTCGAAAGCAAGAAATTGTTTGCAAGTAGATCAGGGGTTCTCAACCTTTTCAAGCCATGGGCCAGATCATGCTCCTTCCAACAGCTGAGCAGGCCAGACTGGTGGTTCCCCCATTATAAACACTGCCGTAAAATGCATCCGTGGCTGTTGTAAATGCATTTATGACAACTGTGGACACATTTACAACTGTCATCAATGCATCTGCTTCCTTTTCCAGTGGTGGCAGCAGCGTTGTGGGCCACATGAAATGGTGCTGCAGGCGAGGTTTGGCCCATGGGCTGTAAGTTAAGAACCCCTGAAGTAGATAAATAGGGACCACTCTGGTGGGAAAGTAAATGACATACCATGTCCATGGAAACATTTGCAGATGCAGACAGTGCTGTCTCTTTGGCTATAAACAGAGATGAGTACTGAACCCTAGAGTTGGATATGACTGACTTTCAAGCAAGGGCGACCTTTACTTTTACTTCCATGATTTAATTACTTTGGGATGATTATAAGAGTGGGGTGATACAGAGGTGGGGTTCAAACAAAGTAAGAGAACATAATTGTGATACAATCGTATGCCGTTCTGATAACAGGAAGGTTCTACCTGTATGTCAGCAGGGAAAGAAATATGAATAAGTCTTATGCCTTACAAATTTAAGAATCCTTTAAAAATGTATAAAAATATTTTTCAGTATCTGTTGACTTAAACAGCCAGTATCCTATTTGGAATGTATGGGAAATAGCATGGAAACGGTTCTATTCTGCCATCCCTTCATTGTGCAAATGATCATGCAATCTGATTGTGTAGCCAATCTTACAACAAGGCTGAGCTCAGGCACAAAAGAGAGAGTTTGAGAGAGTGGCTGGGGGAATTATGAGGTGACTGCCTTTCTGTAAGCATGTAATACTGCCCAATAACTGAGAAAAATATGAAGAATCTGTACATATGGTTTAAGAGTAAACAGAACAATTAATGCATGTTGATATTTCAGCAGTGAGAAATTACAAGAGAAAGAATAGAACCTAATTCTCCAAGGAAAACACTCATTTCTTGAAGCCAGGTGGTACAGGTTAAACTGTCATACAATTGGCAATCCAATTAGGAGTAGTTTTAATCTGCTTTGTTTTTAAATACTCACTGCAATGTGTTTTGTTTGGCTAGAGTTTTTCTATATGCATTATTTCCACTTTCTTGGAATAACATACCACTCCATTTTAACAGCAATAAAATACATTTAGATACCCGCAAAAAACACAAACTACTAAATATGTAATAAATTTGATGGTACATTTAATTGTATGTGTTTGATTGCATCAACAGATTTCCTCCCATTCAATTCCTGTCCCAAAACAAAATATGAAGACTTGAAATTTCTGTCATTTGTGTCAATACAATGAATAGGATTTTAGCTGGGTAAAACCTATTAAGGCACCAGGAAAGAACATTACTTAGGTTATTTCCCCAGGCTATTAACAACTCTTCACTTTCTTTTATTATCTGGGTCCCATTCTTTTTCATGGACAGAAGTTGCTGATTGGCTGCAAGTTTTAAATATTCTTTCACTTGATCACATTAATATTACTAATGATACACACTAAGCCCTCGTTTAACTGGATATTTTGGTGAAATTTGGCAAGTTACCAGAGAAGGAAAAAAGCACATCAAATATAGAGATGGTCTAAGCACCACAGACATAGCAATTTTAGTGTGCTGCGTTTCCTTGTCCCTTTTGCCTATTTAATGCCAGCAATGTTCTAGAATTACATCCTAAGGATCAGAAGTACTTTGAGGTGACTCAGGGAGTGGCAGTGGCAAATAAACCATCTATTGACCCCACAATTTGCAATGGATTAGGTACATTTTTATTTAGAACCCAGTAATTACATTGCATAAAGATCAATGCAGAGAAGACCATTGTGGAATCATCTGTTTTTAGTGGGGAATCATCTTTTTCTGTTCTGCTGGCAGTGATAGTTTAAACACCTTTGGATCAGATTGAAACAGCTTCTTTCTGCTTTCTGCCTAGAATGATTGCCTGATCTGAATAAAGACAAAGGGGCATTGAGGGCCATGGTGGGTTAGTGGTTACAATGCTTAGCCTGACAAGCAGAAAGTCAGCAGGTAAGCAGTTCAAGATCCAAGTCCTGCACAGCGGAGTGAGCTCCTGCTATCTGTCTCAGCTCTTGCCAACCTATCAGTTTGAAAGCAAGAAATTGCAAGTAGATAAATAGGTACCACTTTGGCGGGAAATGTAATAGTGATCCATGTGCATCTAGCCATGCCTGGGACATTATCACAGAACCGTCTACAGATGCAGATAAGGCTAGCTCTTCAGCTGTAAACAGAGATGAGCACTGCCCCCTAGAGTCAGAGACAACTGATTTTCAAGCAAGGGAGACGTTTACCTTCCTTCAATTAAGTGCATGTTGCAAAACCGAATATTGTTTTTTCAAAAGACTTTCAAGACAGCATTGGAACATTGGACTCCTAGGTCACTTCAGACAGAGTGGTGTTTTTTTCAAATAAAAAAGCTAGAAATTGACTATTAGCACTGCATTAAAAACACATTCTGTTGTGCAAACACAGCTCTCTGCAGCACTGTGAGAAACATGAATTTGGAAGAAGGCACTTGGTTAAAAGTTTTAATTGCATTTTTAGTCCTTAATGTTCATTGGCTGTTTTTATAAGCAGTGTTCATCTCTGTTTACAGCCAAAGAGCCAGCGCTGTCTGCGTCTGCAGACATTTCCGTGAACACCCTCCCTCTCTCTGTGTGACGTGTTTAATCTCTTTTAATTTTTGTAACTTTTAAATCCTGTTTAATACTGTTTTTATACCATGTTTTTACTGTGTTTTAAAAGTTTGTTAGCCGCCCTGGGTCTTTGTGAGGAGGGCGGCATAAAAGTTTGATTAAACAAACAAACAAACAAACAAACACATGGCAGGCATGCCTCAACACCGGAGTGCATGGAACACTGTTTACCTTCTCACCAAAATAGTCCCTATTTAACTACTTGCAATTTCTTGCTTTCGAACTGCTAGGTTACCAGGAGCTGGGATGGAGATGGGAGCTCATTCCATCATGCAGTACTCAGGAATCGAACTCTGACCTTCCAGATGTCAATTTCAACATCTTAACCACTTGAGCCACTTTAAAGAGAACATGTGTTTGATTTTTTTTAAATGAACATCTTTATAAAGGCAGGGATAAAACATAAATCCTGCAATCATATGTCTAATTTCCTCACTAATTGGGTATTAACATATAATTTGGTTTGGATCTTTTATTGGTATTCATAAAATAGAATAACCTATAACCACAATCTCATTAGGGACATTGAAATAAGCTGCATCGTTAGCTCATGTAAGAATTGCAAAGTATGCACCTAGAATGAGAGCATTTTAATACCAGAATCTCAATTTATTACTATATTTAGAGTCTTAAGGTTTGATTAAATGATTCTTTAACACTCTTTTAACTACTGTGACAAGCTCTGAGAACTAAATTTTGAGGATTTTTGGAGGAGACTTAAAATGGGATGACACAAAATAAGAAGCTTAAGGAACACTACAACTCCAGAGCTGTGGATTATTCACTGTAGTGGCTCAAGTGGCTAAGACGCTGACTGGAAGGTGGGAGGTCAGCAGTTCAATTCCTGAGTACTGCAGGATAGAAATGAGCTCCCGTGTTTGTCCCAGCTCCTGCCAACCTAGCAGTTTGAAAGCAAGAAATTGCAAGTAGATAAATAGGGACCACTTTGGTGGGAAGGTAAAACAGCATTCCATGCACTCTGGCATCTAGTCATATCTTGCACATGACCACGGAAACGTCTGCAGAAGCAGATAGCACTGGCTCTTTGGCTTTGAAACAGAGATGAGCACTGAACCCTAGAGTCGGATATGACTGGCTTTTGAGCAAGGGTGACCTTTGCCTAGCTCTATTTTTTTTCCATATCAGAGCAATAAAAACACAGGGTAGTGTTCTGTTGAGCTTTCCCCCAGTGAACAGAACCCCAGCATGGTAATGTACCCACCATGCCAGTTGCACAAGTGTTGCTCTTGTGTAATCAGAGGATGGGCTTTCTTCATGAAGAGCACTTTTTTACACAAAGAACATGAACCCTCTTTATTGTACTAGCAAGACTTCCCACTCAGCAATAGCTCAGTAGTATAAACACTACTAAATTAAGTCATTATAGCAGATTTATCTAGGAGTTAAAAAAACCCATAAAAATTGCAGGGTTGAAGAAAAGGTTCTCCCTCAAGTGATGAAAGGCATCACAGCATGTAGGTTTCCTCATGAGACTGTGAGCATATCCAGAGGGAGCATCTAACTCACTAATGGAGCTTTCTGGGCTCACTCAAAGCTATGGTGTCCACACATTTTGGACGCTAGAGTGCTCAAAATTTCTTCAGTGTGCTGATTTTTGAACCCCCTTTGAGCCTGTTCCCAGCAAGTATGGATGCTGTGACTGGTCTAAAAGGAAGCCCTGCAGCTGTAAAGCTGCTTCCAGAGTAAACTTCTGGTATCCTGAAGTGGCTTATGAGCCACTTCAATATATCAGAAATTACTTACCCTCATCATCTATGAATGGTCAGGGGAAGTGAAATTATTTTTTAACATTTGCCAGATCATTCCTGAAATGACACATTGCTTCATTTACATTTTTTAAAATCCCCACTGTTTTGCTTGGCAATATACAAACACATAAAGAACATTTTAAAGATACATTAAGCAATGAATGCATATGTAGATGACCAGGAGAAGTGTCCTTGCATTTAGCATGTTTTGTGATTCATCATTGGAAGGTTAACATGAAACTGAAATTCTGCTTGTCAAAGCTTGTGCTTTTGAGGAAAACCCACTGTACTAGGAAAAACAGGTTGAAAACATTCTCCTTCACATTTAAGGGCTCTTTCAAATACCACATGATCTAATATAGGCCACTTTTTGACCCCCCTCCTCCTTCTGTGACTTTTCATGACCTTTGACTGACCCCCCTAAATCACATGGTTTGGAGATAGATCTATGGCCAGCTGGATGTGAAAAGCAATGATAATTTTGGAGTCATGTGACTTCACGCTGAACCCCCCTCCCCCTGTGACTTTTTGTGACTTTTGGTCACAAATACCCCAATGGTCATGTGGTATTTGAACGACCCCTAATCTTACCCAAACTTGTTTCCCCTCTGCTACAGGCTAGTCAACTAGCTCAGGCTTGTTTTCAATAATATAATATTATAATGCAGGAATATTGTAACCACTCCCTGTAACTGATGTTAGAGATTCTGGAATGGATTGTAGCATTATTTTTGAATGTGTTCTAATTCTTCTGTGTCTCTTACTGGTAACTTCTCAACACTGGCCTATATGTTATTAGACATCATAACATCCCAGCCACATAAGAAAGTCACCCAGTACGGCTCCACATGAGCTTTAATCATATTTGAGGCAGGCCTCAGATTTATGTATTAAAGGCCTGGTGGTGTTTTGCTATCAGAGTGGAATATCATGCTTCTATAGCTAACCTGTAATATTGGAAAGAGTTTAAGGAATTCTAAAGTGACACTTGGCATGATTTCAGGAGTATCAGTTGTGCATTACATGTCACTAACACTTAAAACTCTGGATTCTTCTGAAACTATTAGAAGAAAACCTAAAATTTGTGATGCCTAGTTATTAACTACATTAGCACCTTAGCACATTAACTAACTTCCTACAGACTTTTGGACACATCTGCATATTTGCTTATCATCTCTCATCTGTGTCGCCACCAGAATTGTCCACAAGTGGGCAGCATATGGCCCACAGAAGTATGTACCATGGAATCTTGGTTAACATAATTAATGCATTATCTGGGACGTTTCTTACAGCAAAAATTACTTTAAATTTCCCATAGAAATGCATTGAATGCAATTTCTCATAGGAATGCATTGAAAACCAAAATACATTAACTGAAATGCAGTTTCCCATAGGAATGCATTGAAAATGAATTAATCTATTCCGGAAAAAAGTACATAAACCAAGTCACTATTTTCTATGGATTTCCTTTTGTTATGTGATTTTTATGTTAACTGAACTATATCCCCATTTGATTCTATGGATCTGGATCTTCCATTTTTAATTGAAAAAGAAGAACTGTACTCCTGAAATATCCAGGAAATGTGATTCTTCTTAATGCCATTAATCAAGAAATAGTCTCCCCCACCCCACCCAATGCTTTACTTGTCATAAAAGAGGATTTTAGGAAACTGGGAGTGAGTTATTTTGGAGATGTGGGTTGGTCCACAGTGGGGCCTATGTAGGTGGCCTTCAAGCTCTGGATTGTGCAAAATGTTCTAAACCTTACACCAACAAAAGAAAAATACTCTTCTATATAGCCTCAGGCCATCGTGCTATAAGTCACATCTGCTGAAAATGTGGGATACCAGTGAAACAACTCATATGCTAGTGATGAGAACTACAATGTGTGCTTTCATATGTTATGCCAAGAAAATGGGTCAGTGACCACAGGAGCCTATTTTGTTTCAACAACAAACTTATAATGCACCTTCCAGTTGGATTTTGGAAAGGATGTGTAGTTTTACAATTGTAAACCATATGGACAATTACACTTTAAAATTCATGCCCTCATTGGTTCAGGGAAAGGCCTACTTTTCAAAGCTACAATCAAGCCTCCCTTTCTGAGACGTGATGCTGCTCCTTCCCGAATCCACTCATTAGGAGTGATATTTGGAACATTTAGGGCTAAAACAATCAGCAGAAAATGAGAAAAGTAAAAAGAGAAGTCTCATACTTACAGATATATCATCACTAAAATCTATTTCATCCAAATCAAGATATTCAGGGGCTTCCATGATTCTGGCATGTGCATTCTTATTGGCTAGCAGGATAATTCAGTTCTATTTAAAAGAGAGAAATGGAAGATGTTAATTAACATTGTGCATTTTAAAATGGCAAAGTCTGATATTGGTTTTGAACAAGTTCTCTTAAACTCTTTGCCACAAGATTCCTCTGTGACAGAATCCATTGGTCACAACTCAAACAGAGTTGTGCAGCAATTTGCTACCATCACGAGGAAAGCAACTATCTGTGCCTTTCTGACCAAACCTCACACAAGACCCAGAAGGTCTCCAAGATGTCCTAAGCCTTGGATACCTTGGAGTCGTTATTCAGCAAAGAGTCTGGGCACGGGTAGACATTTCGATGATGACATTCTGCGCATGCAGATGGACCTGAAAATCAAGTCATTTGGATATCATGTCACCCGCCCGCTAGGCAGACCATGACATGTGCCCTCCACTTTCACCTGGCCCAATGGATCCAACGGAGGATGCTTTGGTGAGTTCTAGTCCTGACCTAACATCATTGACAAGAGATGGACAATACTGCCTAGTTAGACCACTCAAGCCCCCGCGCCTCGACAAGGCTCTCACCTAGCGGGGGATCCTAAATTTGCTGGAGCAAAAGCTGCACAACATTCTGTAAAGTTACCTTTTGCGGGCTGCTGCAGAGTTCTCACAAAACCTGCATAGAATTTAAGAAACGGACAAAAATAGAATAAATAAGGACTTTAGCTGGGTAGGATTGTAGAAATTTTATCAGTTATAACAGGGAGATTTTACTGAATGGTGTTCACAGTGGAGAACTATACAGTACAGTGTGAACTTCTGTGCGTGTGCTTGCAAAGTATCTTGAATTCTGAACATGTAATAGATGGGGAAGAAGTAGAAGCAGTGACAGACTTTACTTTCCTAGGATCAAAGCTCACTGCAGATGGTGATTGCAGCCATGAAATAAAAAGGCGACTGATTCTTGGGAGGCAAGCGATGAGAAACCTGGGGAGCATAGTGAAAAGTAGAGACATTAAATTGCAAACAAAGATTCGCATAGTCAAAGCAATGGTATTCCCTGTGGCAATGTATGGGTGTGAGAGCTGGACCATTAGGAAAGCTGAGCGCAGAAGAATAGACGCCTTTGAGATGTGGTGTTGGAGGAGAGCTTTGAGAGTCCCCTGGACAGCGAGGAGAACAAATAGGTCAATCTTAGAAGAAATCAACCCTGACTACTCCCTTGAAGGTCAAATAGTACAGATGAAGCTAAAGTACTTTGGACATCAAATGAGAAGAGAGGATTCACTTGAGAAAGCCTTGATGCTGGGAAAGGTGGAGAGCAAAAGAGGAAGGGGACGACCCAAAATGAGATGGCTAGATGGTATTGTAGACACAATGGGCACAGAACTGAGCGAGTTAAGGAGGATGGTGGAGGACAGAAGTGCCTGGCGGACAGTGGTCCATGGGGTCGCAAAGGGTCGGAATCGACTGAGCGACTGAACAACAACAACAAAAAGTGCTTCACCTAAGGTTGTTCATTTATTTTTTTTATTAGGCATGTATCCCCTTTTCCCCTTGAAAATAATGCTTAAGGAGCTAAAATAAAACACAAATTAGACACAAAATTACAATTAAAATAAAAAAGAAACATATGAAACATAACAATATGGTAAAAAATAAGCAAAAGCAACCAGATTAAAGCCTACATCAACATATAAATTATCTCAAAACCCCCAAAACTCTCTGAATCAAATTTATTTGCCTGATTGCAGAAGAAGAATAAGCACTGTTATTGTAATCAACTCTAGAGGAAAGTGTCTTGAAGAAATGGCAATTGGTTCATAAATAGATGAGAGAATTACAAACTGGAAAAATTTATATGCCAAACCAGAAGATTATGAATTTTGGAAATATCACTAGTAAAAGTATCTAGTCTCAAAGAACAAATCATATTATATACAGTCTCTGTCTGCAAAAGGAAATGCTGTCAATTCAGATTGAATACATGTATGAATGTTTGCTTCTATAAGAGAAGGAGGGAGGCAAAACATTCAGTCACTCATTTGGCCAATAGTTTTAGCTTTTCAGAATGAAACCTAGCTCTTTTGCAGACAGCTGAATCCTCTTCACAGAGATGTATGTAAACAGCTCATAGAAAGCAATGAGAAATGGATGCTGGGAGATTATGAGAATATAGTACAAACAAGGAATTTTCTCAAGTTCTTACTATATTTACTGCTTCAACATGGACTAGACTTGATGAGTGCACCCCACCCTAAATGGTTATTACAGTTCAATTCTACTGTAACCATCATATGTCTAGCCTATGGAATTGTGGGATTTGTAGTTCAGTAACAGCGTTCTGTGCACTCTGCTTGCCACATGACCACAGAAACATCTGCAGACAGTGTTGGCTCTTTGGCTGTAAACATCACAACTAATCTGGACAACAACCAGATAACTTCTGCTATTACCAGTTGTAAAAAGCTATATTGATTTGTATACAGTCAAACCTAGCGTAAAGAGCGCCTCACTTAAAGAGTAACTTGCTTAAAGAGCAGAATTTTCTCTGAATGTTCGCTTAGCTTAACAAATAAAACCAACCAAAAACTCAACAAATAAATCGGGGTTCGCAATCCCCCCCCATAATTGGTCACTTACAATGGTATTTCGCTTAAAGAGCAAACTTGCTTAAAGAGCAATCCTGTGGAACGCATTATGCTCTTTAAGCGAGGTACAACTGTTCTTACCTATTATGCTAACCAACCACTCTGTACCTCTGTATCTGATGTGCATAAATTGATGCCATTAAGTCTCATTCCTATGTCTGATGAAGTGGACTTGATCCAAGACAGCTAACATTAAAATATAACAGTTAGTCTTTAAAGTATCACAACTTTTTTGTTTTGTTTTTTGTTTTGTCTACTCTTTGATATGCTTGAAGATTTACGTATGTGTAAGTTATACTGCATAACTTAGCTTGGTAAATTGCTGTTCATTAGTGAATCACTGGTCATATTACAACACATGTACCTCATTGCACAACAACTGTGCACCTAACTTATACACAAGTAATTAACTAACAGGATTTAGGCTAGTTATTTTAATGAGTGGATAAAACACACAAAATCCCTCGTAATGAATTCTTTGGAGTTATGGGAGGAAAGAAGCTTATATCTGATCCTAGTATATATGTCTAATTTGCCGTTGTGCTTCATATTAATAAAAGGGACACACAAAATGCAGAAGGCCAAAATATTCATGATATCTTCTGTGCATTTAAGAGCTGCTCAGTAAAGAAAAGAAAAAAAGGATGAAACTGCAGATTCACTACTATGCAAGTAATGTGGATTTTTTTAAAAAAATTAAATCATTTATGCTCAACGCTGGCAGTCCAAGAACTCTAGAATGTACAACAGTCCCAATTCTGAGTTTTGGAGGAATAATTATGTTTATCACGGGAGGTTTTGTTTCAGAGAAGAAGGAAGTGATTTCCCCTCTCCCCTGTGAGAAATTCTTGTATATATTTTGCTGATTGGAAATGGCACAGAGAAAAGGAAATAAAAATTATCTGTTTTATTTACTTCTGAAAAACAAGAAATGAAGACTTGTGGGATAAACTGCATTACTCTGCCAAAACAAACACAACTACAAAAAAAAATCTTTGTTTTTCAGTCACACAGTTGACCAACCCTTTGCGACTCCATGGACCACAACACATCAGGCTCCTCTGTCTAAATCTACCGTGTTTCCCTGAATATAAGACACTGTCTTATATTTTTAAAAACTCCAAAATATTCACAAGGTCTTATTTTCAGGGGATGTCTTATTTTTCCATGACAAAGACGAATACAGTACACATTTATTGCTGATACAGTGGATCGCCAGGGCAAGATTTAGGTGAGTGCCTTATTTTCGGGGAAGCCCTTATATTTCCAAACTGGGGGAAAATAGGGCGGGGTGCTTTACTATACGAGGAGGTCCTATATTTGGGGAAACAGGGTATGCCCACTGTGTCAACAATGCTATCTAACCATCTCATCCTCTGCCACTCCTTCTCCTTTTGCCCTTGATATTTCCCAGCATCAGGGTCTTCTCCAGTGTCCTCTCTTCTCGTTTGGTGGCCAAAGTACTTGAGCTTCAGCTTCAGTATTTGTCCTTCCAAGTAGCAATCAGGATTTATTTCTTTTAGGATGGACTGATTTGATCTCTTTGCAGTCCAAGGGACTCTCAGGAGCACAACAGTTCAAAGGCATCTATTCTTCTGCCCTCAGCCTTCTTCAGGGTCCATCTCTCACAGCCATACATTACTACTGGGAAGACCATTGTTTTAACTATGTACACTTTTGTTGGCAGGGTGATGTCTCTGCTTTTTATTGTGCTGCCTAGGTTTGCCATAGCTTGCCTACCAAGGAGTAAGCATCTTCTTATTTCATGGCTGCAGTCACTATCTGACGTGATCTTAAGAGGCCAATAAGGTAAAGTCTGTCACTGCTTCCATTTCTTGCCCTTTTATTTCCCAGGGAGTGATGGGGCCGAATGCCATGATCTTGGTTTTCTTGATGTTGAGTTTCAAACCAATTTTTGCACTCTTCTCTTTTACCCTCATCATGAAACAAAACGGTTTAGCAGACCCTTAAAGACTAGCAAGACTAATTTGGCACAATAAAGCTTTCATAGACAGCAGCCCAATTCATTTGAGATACTTTGCCACAATGGAAATAAAGAGGTGCTTTTAATCCTCATCATGCTGAATAGAACAAACTTGCATTTAATGAACTCTGAGTTATATATTGACCCCATGGGAACTTTAATGTATTGACTTAGAGGTATAGTAAGCATAATAGTTACATTTCTATGTCTTACATGTGATGATTCAACTGAGAATCCCTGTGCTTCCCACCCCACCCCACCCAAATAGCACCAAATTTTAACAAAGAGCTTCTCTGCCTCCTGACTTCCCTAGCAAGGTGCATTTCCCCCCATGTACATCACATTGGCTGGGGCAAAAAGTTAATGGCAACTATTTTTGGTATCTCAGAACTGTGAATGTAACTAATTATTTTAAACTTTCCAAGCTGTGAAACATAATTAGTTCCATTACCATTTTTGCTCATTTTTCCAGTATTGGCATTCCTGTTCAAACTCAGTAACTGCCTTCTGAAAGATTTCCTGCTAAGCATATGCTGTATCAATTATATTTTAATGGGCCCAGTTAAGCCTGCTATAAAACTAACTTTTCTATGCCCTCTGAATACAGAAATTAAATTGACATAAGTCTAATGCAGACATATAAAAAGGAATAGGGCAGAATAAAGCCCAGTACCTAAAGACAGTTCAAACATTATATTAAACTATAGCTTAGCATTATGTGTGTAAGCTGTAGACTGATGAGCAAACTCTTCTCCTTCTACATTGAGTATGGAAAGACTGCAGTTTCCCCTCCTTCTGTTTTCAATCAACTATCCTTGGTCACACATGAAAAACCATGGCATGACTTGTTGAAAGCTAGCCAGTAGTAATGATTTATGAACCCCTCTGTGCCAATAAGTAACCTCTGCCAGGTGTGGTTAACTAGTGACAAATCACAATCAATTTGTCCTTGGCTTATGAACTGTGGCTTGTTTAAACCATACTTTTTTGTGATGTGTTAGCCCATAGGTATGGTTTGCATTTGACTTTTCTCCAACCTTACCTCCATTGCCTATTCTAAAGACAAGAAAAGGCTAGAAATGCTGATGGCAAAGTAATTTATTTGGTCTTGCAGTTTGTGGCTTAAAACAACATGCCACAGTTAACAAAAAGTGTGGCTTATTGTTGTGCCTCAACCTTTGTAGCCATTATACCCAAACCTGGATAAACCATGCTTAGTTTTAACCAAGGAGAGCCACATTCTAACCATAATTATTATCCTGACTTGTTTTGTTGAATCATAGTTACAGCTAACCCTGGGTTGTCAAGGCTCACAATTCACTAAATAACCATACCTAATTAAAAACAGAATCAAAAACTTTAGACAGGATCAGACAAAGAAAAATAGAGGGTTTTGGCTTAAGACTCATGTGTATGACATTAAACTATGTTTGAACTATATCATCATACAGGTGTACACAGTGGTGGGCATCAAAAAAACATTCCTACCACATTGTGGGCATGGCCATTTGACTGGGTGGGCATGGTCTGTTGGCCATGTGACTGCTCTTCACTATAGAGCTATGAAAATAGAAGGCTCTTCTATTTTCATTGCTCTATAGCGAACCTTCGAAGCCATTTCCCCCTTTGTCCAAGGCTTTTCCGAGGCTCCATTTCACTCTGAAGCCCTCCCCAGCCATTCCAGAGTGGCTGGGGATGCACTTTTGGGTGAAATGGAGCCCAAGAAAAGCCTTGGATGAAGGGGGAAAAGGAGCGGTTCACCTCTGAAGCACCTTCTAGGAGGAGGAGGTGGTGGGTGGGGTGGTGAGGTGGGTGGGGCCAGCTGCTTTTACTACCAGTACATGTGTACTGGTCCAACCTGGCTGGTGCCCATCACTGGGTGTACATATGCATGACTGATTGATTCCTTTTTCTTTTGAAGATGAAAGATCACAAGAATTGAACACCCTTCTCACACATCCATAGTGTTTGAAATGGCTCAAAGGGTAATTCCCCCTCCTCTTCCCGACATACATTTTAACAGACAATGTTCAGGGAGTTTCCTGGGACAAACATAACAGGATT
This sequence comes from Furcifer pardalis, assembly GCA_030440675.1. Classification (NCBI taxonomy): domain Eukaryota; kingdom Metazoa; phylum Chordata; class Lepidosauria; order Squamata; family Chamaeleonidae; genus Furcifer; species Furcifer pardalis. Next base: position 55,861,500 of record CP126896.1, read on the forward strand.
TAAGGATTTTTTAAAAAATCCTGCAGTTACGGTATGTATCATTTATAGCAGGGGTCCCCAACCACCAGGCCACAGACCAGGCAACAGGCTGTCCTGAACTGGGCTGCAGGGATGGGTGGCACTGGGAGCCTCAATGGCAGCCTTCTGCCCTCAACGTACTCTGCCAGGTCCAGCCAGCAAATAGAACGAGAGCACAGGCATCAGACACAGCAGATAGGCAGGTGGCTGGGCTCCTCCTCCATGTTGCTTAACTATGGCTCTTATGGTAATTATGCACTTTATCATATTTTATTATGCACTTGCACCATCCAATCCCACAACCCCCACTTGCCAGTCCATGGAAAAATTATTTAGCATAAAACTGGTCCATGGTGCAAACAAGGTTGGGACCCCTGATTTATAGCTCCAAGGCATCAGGAAGCAGGTTGAAGGAAGTAAGCAAGAACATACAACAAGGAGAAATAGTTAGGAGTCAGCTTTTCTGTTTTTAAGTCCATTTATTAGTTGATGCTTGCTGCAAGGAAAATAAGTAAAAGTTTGGGCAATTCAAAAGCAATTTATAATTCTAGAGACCCCCTGCCAGTCCATGCACACACATTGTGCAAAATGGATCTAATGCAGATATACTGAGATGTATGGATACACTAAGCTTTATCTGAGTCTATATGTGTTCTGTGCCATAAACAAATAACAAAACAAACATCTGGCTTGTTAGTTGTGGGATTCTTAAGTTGATGTCCAAGAAAGCAATGTTCTGTCCAAATTCTGAATACAGAGTGCCTTATATGACCAACATATTGTCCAAAAGCACAGTCTTACCACCATCTCCCTTCCTAAACAGTATCTCTGTCTTCATCTGAAGCTAGACAAGCCTATTTTTGGAGGTGAAACTTTACTTCACTAGCAACCAAACCCACAGGCTTGGTAATAATAATTCCAAGGATAATTCCACAAGCACAAGGAATATATCAGCCATTAAAGGTTGATCACAAACACTGTACTTGTACAAAGATATTACCAGACTTATGAAGCTATTACTATAACTGACAGATTACAAGATGAAGAAAGTTCCTTGAAAAGAAACTGCACTTCTTTGTTGTCTCATTAGCTCCTAATTCACATACACTTGCGTCTCACTCTTCTAAGTGTGTAATTTGGGGAGGGAATATTCTAGTTGCTAAGCATATGGAGAAACATCTACAGAAGAAGATATAGTTGATGGGGAAGCTGGTTTCTTCTCACCCTTATAACAGAAACATCTCATCTTCACTTGAACTGTGTAGTTGATCAACATAAGAATATAAGGGCTGATGGCTGAGTATCCAGAGGACAGAATTGCCAGGATTGGTGGTGCAAAGTAGTAAGACTTAAAATCCTTCAGGCAGCAAAACAGGACAAAGTAAGAAATCCAAAGTGAAGCAATCAGCAATATTAATAACAGGACAAATTTACATGCTCTGATGACCTCCGTTTCAGCAACATCATCCCCCATCCATATGCCTCCAGAAGTTGCCTTCTTATATCCCCGAAAGAGGTATAATATTCGGAATCCAATGAGTATCATAAACAACAGTGGGAGAAGATCAATAGCCACAAGAAACATTTTCCCATACAAAACCTCTATATGGTAATTATTGTATTCCACTTTACATTCAGCATAGATTAAATTGTTAAACTGCTGGGAAGTTTCATTTTTTCTGATTAGGTTTCCAGTCTTTTCTGTGTATAGCAAAAGTGGAGAGCAGACTCCAAAGCCAGCAACCCAGAGAACAGAAAGCAGGACCAAATGATACTTCCGATGGTTGGTATTTGCAGTTTCAATTGGAGGATGGACAACTTGGTGCAATTTAAAGGAGTACAGCATGGCAATATATAATGTGAACCATATGGCAAGAGAAGTTGTAGATGTTGCTGCAAATGTAAAAGTTTTGCAGCTAATTGAATCTAATCCAACATCCGAGGCATGAACAATCTTCAAAACATCTACCACCAAACTATTTATAAGATGGACATATGCAAGACTGAAAATAAGCCAGAATGAGGTTCTCAAATGCTCACTGATGCATCTCCTTGTGCAATAAATCAATGATGTATTTCCAACCACGCTGCTAGTGATGAGAACAACACAGACTCCTATCTCTGATGTTCCAGGTCTGAATTCCATGTTCTTTAGCCAATAGCTTTCTTCAGATCTCTTCAGATTTTTAGATCATTTGGAGTTTAAGAGGACTAGCAAAACATCCTAGGAGATAAGTTAATATACATTTCTTTACTCTGTTGAATTTTCATAATAGGTCTAATGCAGAGGAATAACTAGTTTCTTCTCAAAATTAAAAGCTGAAGAACACAACTAAGCGAATGTTGTTGAAGCAAATGTACTTAGGTAACCTTTCATCATCTCATGTCATGTGAGCTTTATGAACAATTACAAAGCTATCCTTTAATGACAGGGTACAGAAATAGAACAACAAACTGGAAGCTTGTTAAAATATCTCAAATACAGAGCTCTGCCTGACAAGTATAACTGAAGAATATAGATACAAGTAATAGTAACAATTTAATTTATGAAATGATCAGTTGCTTTTCACTCTCTTTATTCTAAAATAGAATTAATATCAGGAGAGTATTTAAAATAGAAAAGTACTGTAGTTTTAAAAAGCTGGATTTTTCCTTTTGTGGTGACAGAGAATCCTATAGAGATAAATAAAATGTACTGATTAAATATGCATTAATCATACACATTCTTTGGAAATGAAGTGAACTGGCATGTAACAGATTATAGCTGAATTACCAACACTAGACATCAACAACATTTTCAAATGTTGAGGGCTCCAGTATGGCAGAACTTAAAGGAGCAGCTGCAATGCCCAACAGATACTACTTATGTAGGCTATGTGGAGTAAGGCTAATGATGTCATCAGCTTAGGCAAACTTTTGGAAATTAAACATGTTTGCCTCATGTGTTGTTAATCTCTTTTGGCATTAGGAATTTATAGAGGCTACAGGATGGGAAAGGAAGTCTTTTGGTGTTGTTGTTTAGCCACACAGTTGATTCCGACTCTTCATGACCCCATTGACCATCCTACACCAGGCACCCCTATCCTCCACCTTCCTCCTCAACCCTCCCAGCTTTGTGCCCATTGTGTCAACAATGCTATCTAGCCATCTCATTCTCTGCTGCCCCTTCTTCTTTTGCCCCCACCTTTCCCAGCATCAAGGCCTTCTCAAGTGAATCTTCTCTTCTCATTTGATGTCCAAAGTACTTTAACATCATCTTCAATATTTGACCTTCGAAGGAGCAATCAGGGTTGATTTCTTCTAAGATTGACCTATTTGTTCTCCCCACTGTCCAGGGTACTCTCAAAACTCCTCCAACACCACATTTCAAATGTGTCTATTCTTCTGTGCTCAGCTTTCCTTATGGTCCAGCTCTCACAACCATACATTACTACAGGAAATACCATTGCTTTGACTATGTGGACTTTTGTTTGCAAGGTGATGTCTCTACTTTTAACTATGTTCCTCAAATATCTCATAGCTTGCCTCCCAAGAATTTTGCACTGCTGATAAAGTCATCCTAAAATTTGGAAATGTTTAATTTCCAAAACCTTGCCCTGCCTGGTGATGTCATTAGTGTTATACCATAGAACAGTGATGATGAACCTCGGCACTCCACGTGTTCTTGCACTTCAATTACCAGAAGTCTAAGTCAGCACTCTTGCTGATCAGGGCTTTTTGGGAATTGAAGTTCAAGAACACCTGGAGTGCCAAGGTTCAAGAAGTTACATCAACAGGATTTCAGCCTGTTTGTGTAAGACATTTTTGGGTTAAACTGAATTTTTAGTCATCCATAAACCAATGAAGTTGTCTGTACAAATCAGTCATCCCTAAACACTTGCTTTTTGTCCACTAGATTCTGCTGCGGTTCAGCTAACAGTGGTAGTTGTAAATCATGAATGACATAAGCTATTCTGTACACAATTCCTTATTAAAATGAATGACAGTAATAGAGCTTAGAGGAGTGTAGTATAAAAATGGTGATGGGGCACACTCATGCACAAGTCTGGAATAAAGCTTTACTAGAATGAAAAACAATGTGACAGTTGCTTTTTAATTATACACTGTTTCACTATATAGAGGTAAAAAATACCTTCTCCAATGTTGATGAAAAGAACAATAGGGGTAAAATAAACAAGATTCAAAGGAAATATTTTTTCCTTAGAGCAAATTGTGTAATAATGTACATAGTTCTTTATGAATTTGAGGCCTTTTGTTAATCTATCACCACTGATATGAAAATTACAAAGGATTATAACAGGATCTTCTGATAGCTCAACCAGAGCAACATTACAGCACATACTGTTCAGGCTACATATTTAATGAAAATGCCTGCACAGTGCAGTAGGAGAAAAAAAGATGTGCAATTTATTTTAGAAACAAAAATCTAAAAACAATTATGTGGTCCTCATCCGGGTGAAAAATCCTTCAACAATTTGTCAACTTCGACATGATTTCTGGTAAGGCTTTTTACTGATATGTACATGTATTTGTACATGTGTGTTCAGCTTTATCTAACACATACCATATTGAAAAATTTGAACAAATATTTAAGATAAGGATGTATCCTTAAAAATGTGTATGTTTTTTACAGCAGACAATTTTTACTGATCCATGACTCATGTGAAAAAGTCCTCTTTTTGACAAATGTTCCTGAAGTTGTAAATCATTTATTTAAAAATACAATGTTATCACTTTTTTAAAAAGAGAATATAAAAAGAAATAATGTCAGTAATAGCAAATGGACTTTCTTTCTACTTATATTCTCTTTAAAAATATATTTTTGCAATCTACAAATAACTTGATACTTCTTAAGCAAAAGTAAAATAAAGGTCACGCTTGCTCAAAAGCCAGTCACATCTGACTCTAGGGTTCAGTGCTCATCTCTGTTTATAGCCAAAGATCCAGTGCTGTCTGTGTCTGCAAACATTTCTGTGGATGTTTGGCAGGCATGCCCAGACACTGGAACACTGTTTACCTTCCCATCAAAGTGGTAGCTTTGCACTTTTTTGCTTTCTAACTGCTAGTTTGCCAGGAGCTTGGACAGAGATGGGCGCTCACTCTGTCATGCAGTACTCAAGTATTGAACTCTGACCTTAAAGTCTTCAAGTTCAAACATCTTAACCACTTGAGCCACCACAAAGGACATTCTTATTAATTTGCATATAGGTAAAGAGTTCCCTTGCTTGAAAGCCAACTCTAGGGTTCAGTGCTCATCTCTGTTTCAAAGTCAGAACCAGCGCTGTTTGCTTCTGCAGACATTTCTGTGGTCATGTGGCAGGTATGACTAGACACCGGAGCGCATGGAACACTATTTACCTTCTCACTGCAGTGGTCCCTATTTATCTACTTGCAATTCCTTGTTTTCGAACTGCTAGGTTGGCAGGAGCTGGGACAAAGGCGAAAGCCCATTCTGTCCTGCAGGACTCGGGAATCGAACTGCTGACCTCCCACCTTCCAGTCAGCATCTTAGCCACTTGAGCCACTGCATATGTTTGACACCAAATCTGAGACTAATTTTTTAAAAAAAAATTGAAGTATTTCCTAAGACTTAGTTCACTTTCTTATTATCATTCAACATGATTCAGATCTCTGCATGGGAGCTCTACCAATATGACTTACATTTCAGATTCCATTGATGACACCAAAAAAGATTCAGAGCAATGGGATTTATTACAATTAGGATAGGGTAAACAAGTGTAGAACAAGAACCTTTCTTCAGAGCAAGGAACAGAAAAGAAAATTGAATAGTCACTCTTGCAAAGTCCTAAAACTGGTTTTCAAACGCTGTAGCTCCCTAACTTTTGCATTATTTTGAAATATTTCAGTTTTCTGGCCTGGGGAGACATATGATCCTGCATGTACTCCATCTACAAATTACAGAGAGAGAGAGAGAGAGAGAGAGAGAAAGAGAGAGACCCTAACAGTCTCCAGGCACCTGGAAAGGACTTCCACTGCATCGCTAGGGTCCCCACGGGCCAAGATATACAACTGGGTTTGATCTGCTTATGGAGGATATCTCACCCCATGGGAACAGATGATCTCACCCAGTGGTTTCATGTAGATGTTAAATAGGAGAGGTGAAAGCCCTGAGGCAGCCCGTACTGGAGAAGTCTAGGGATGAATTTCTCACTCTCCAGCCACTCCAACTGGGTCCGGCCCCTCAGAAATGAGGAAAACCAGTAGCACACAGTGCCCTGGATCCCCAGTCCTTGGAGCCTTTCCAAAGGATACCATGGTCGACGGTATTGAAAGCCGCTGAGAGGTCAAGAAGGGCCAGGACATACGGATGTCTGCCATCCTGCTCTCTCAAGAGATCATCCACGAGCTCGACCAATGCAATTTCTGTACTATATCCAGCCCTGAATCCTGACTGGAAGGGGTCCAGATAATCTGTTTCATCCAGGTTCTCCTGTAACTGCCATGCCACTGCCTTCTCCAAAACCTTACCCAGAAAGGGCAGGTTGGACACAGGCCTATAATTTGCCATTATTGTAGGGTCAAGAGATGGCTTCTTCAGGAGGGGACAGGCCAAGGCATGTTTTAAAGGTGATGGAGAAAAACTTTTCCACAGTGAAGAGTGATAATTGCCTCGCCCCCACAAGACCTATTTTTCAAGCTCTTCTGTGTTTGCCTGAAACCACATAAAACAGTGAACCCAATATTACAGAACATGCACCTGAGTCATGCTAGTGGGTGGTGGTGCAAATGCCTTCATTGATCTGTCACCTGTGTTCGCAAATTGGCTTCCCTGGAAAAGCAATTCATTTTTTAAATGTTACATTGTAGATAGTGATCTCTAGTGGCCAGCTCTAATAATGTGACTTGGAAATTCATATATAGCAGTGATGGTGAACCTTTTAGAGACTGAGTGCCCAAGCAGAGAGGCAGGGTGAACTCTGTGCTGGAGTGAGGGAAGAAGTTCTCTCATTGGGCTGCTGTGCAGAGGGGCAGGGTGAACTCTGTGCTGGGGGAGGAAGAAGCTCTCCCATTGGGCTGCTGCACAGAGGGGTGGTGTGAACTCTGTGCTGGGGGAGGATGGAAGTGATTCCATTGAGCTGCTGGACAGAGACGTGGGGCAAACTTTGCTGGGTGATGGCGTACCCTGTTTGGCACATGTGCCATTGGTTTGCCACCACTGATATATAGTATTTATTTCATGTGTCCATGGAAACATCTGCAGATGCAGACAGCGCTGGCTCTTTGGCTATATTGTAAACATAAAAATTGAAGTCCTACTAAACATTCAAAATGGAGAGGTTGCTGTAACAGAAAAATCCTATGAATCATCAGAAAGGTGCCAGCTTCTGTACTCTCAGAATCTGACAAAATATTAAGATAATAATGTTCTATTTATATATATTTAAAGGCACACTAAAGTGGTATGTAATACTAGAACCTCTGCATATATTTAACTGAAATCTGTTTACAATCCTCTGTGGTTGCAGCCCCTCATCCCCAGTTCTAAAAAGTTGAATGGGAAACTCATAGGGTCCCCCTCCCCACAATTTCCAGAAACAATGGATGGAAGGCAGAACATTGGATGGAAGGCAGAAATGAAGATGTCCATTTTCCAGAACACTAAGTCAGAGTCCAAACTAAAACACGCTGCTAGTGGATATTCCTACCTAAAAGTCTTTATCCAGAAAAAGTCCAATAAATACAAATTACATATTCAGACTTGTTATATTCACATGAAGGAAACAGCAATATTTTAAGGAACTAGTCTAAGAAAGAATAATGAGATGTTGCATACCCATTTACTGGGATTATTTGCCATCAACAGTGTTTTGCTGTAGCTTCACATATTCAAACTAAGTGACATTCTGACATACTACGGCACTATTTTGACAGTAATAAGCCAGATAAGGGTTTGTAATGCAGTCTCTGGAGCACTGATTATTTTATCTTCTAGAACTGCCTCTGAACAATCCTAATGATGCAAACTAACATTGTTTCTATTAGATGTCATTTGCATTGTCTGGCTTTTCTCTTCTTGACTGAGCATTTCTGTAGCACCAGCTTATTTTATTCATTTCCCCCTTCTTCTTAACAATCTATGCCAAGAAAAACATATGGTACATGATAAATTATCTTCTCAGTCAACTTATATAAAATATAAAGGAAAGTTTTAGATGTGTTTTCAAAGTTCGTACATGAATCTGAAGCAGTATTTAGGTCTAAGAAAAACAACAAGCGATCAGTCAGGCCACTGAGTAAAATAACATGATTGATGTCAGTGGAAGAGTGAATTCTGGAACCAGGATTACCTTACTGATTATCATGTTTATCCAGAAGTTTTCATAAGTTCAAAAGTTCATAGCTACATGGTAGGGTTTTTTTTGTTACATTAGAAGCAAGTAACCTGAATAAATCCATGTTTTTACATACCACCACAATAGTGATCATAAAATACATTGTATTAATGATAATTTACACCCTAAATGTACACAGAATGTAACTTAAAGGGATTTAGCTGAACCATGGTCTCACCTTGAATGCATATAACCTTTTTAAATTCTGGAAGCTACAAAAGGCTAGACCTGGTTAGTATAGATGGGAGGCAAGAGATACTACAGACCTCTAGGTACAGCTAGCAAAAGAATCTTTCTTGAAACCCTGGAGAATAGTTGCCAGACTGAGATGACAATACTAGGCAAGATGCACTGACAGCCTAACTAGGGGCTGTGGTGGCTCATTGGTTAAAAAGCTTGCCTTGTTATCTGGAAGGCCAGCAAGTGAGCAGTTCAAGACCCGGGTACTGCATGATGGATTGAATACCCATCTCTGTCCCAGCTCTTGCCAACCTAACAGTTTGGGGGTGGGAGAGGAATCCCCAACCACCCATGCCACCTCCCTATTCCAGATTGATGGTAAACCAGAATTCTAACCCCAGCTGCAAGGACACTCATTGGGAAGAAACCAATTAGATTATCTTTGGGGAATATCAAATTGGTCTTTCTGTAGTTTGGTCAGTTCTTACAGGAAGAATCATATGGTGGTAGTGGCTGAGTAAATCTAAGCCACTTTCCTCTTCAAAGGATCATCGCTGATGGGTTACAAACATTCCCATATAGCTGCATTCCTTTCAAAGCATTGTTATTTTGCTGCCATTTCTAAGATAGTGGGGTTACAGTCTGAGAGCCAGAGGGCAAAGCCAACATGAGCTCACTAACATTTCACTTGAATCAATGATGCTACACGGCGCCTCAAATGATTCAGAACTCTTGCCAATATGACAGTGTAATGCTAGAACTCCATAATAATACATACAATTATTTATTTGAAAATGTTATAATTGTAATGGTTTTTAAAATAGTAAAAGTATAGAATATTGTTGTGCATACACTCAGACACTTTGAAATACAGTTGTACCTCGCTTAAAGAGCATAATGTGTTCCACAGGATTGCCCTTTTAAGGGAGTTTGCTCTTTAAGCGAAACACCATTGTAAGTGACCAATTGTGGGGGGAGGGGATTGCAAACCCCAATTTATTTGTTAAGTGAGTTTTTGGTTGGTTTGATTTGTTAAGCAAAGTGAACGTTCAGAGAAAATTCTGCTCTTTAAGCAAGTTACTCTTTAAGTGAGGTGCTCTTTATGCGAGGTTTGACTGTACCCTCTATAAAAACAACCCTATGCTTCTAAAGGAGAGATCAGAAAGCTAAAAATTAATATTGGTTATGTTATCATTTAAACAATATACTGTACACAGTTCATGCTCCCTGCAAGAGGTAACATACTATAAACTTAATCTTGCCTGAAATACCAGAACAAATAAGAGGACATCTCATTTGTTTAACCAGTTGTATATGATTTATTTTGTTTGATTGTATATGGTGCATTCACTGGAACTCCTGCAATGTTCGTACACTGATGTTATAAAATATTCTACTGTCATGTAAAATTAGTTTCATATAGCTTAGTTCAAATATTATTGTTTCAGGCAGAATGATTTTCAAATCAGCTGTACTCTCAGTACACATCTTTATCCAGCTTACTTGCCATGGCATCTTGGCCTCATTGTTATACAGAAGAGTCAAATCAGATGACAAACTTGTTTTCCACAAGGCATGTGTGATGTAGCGGGCTAAATGGGAACCACACGATATATGCTGAGACATTTCAACCTTGTTACAATATTCCACTGTTATAACACCAACAGACTTTAAAAACCACTAGAAAGCCTGAAACAACAGTTGACATTGTAGCCTTATGTTATCATTGAGGCACACACAAACCTAAAAACTGTAGCAGCTGCTACTACATCTGTCTGCTGACCTTTTACCACAATAGTGGATGACTTTGCATCTGATCAACTTCTAGCAGTCATTCTTTTCTATAAAATGATTGATAGGGAATCACTGTGGAAGAATAATCTTTCTTACCTATATCCATTCAACATGCTTCTAGAGCAGTGGTTCCCAATGTGGGACACATGCCCCACAGGGGGAGCTCAATTTTCAGAAGCCTAAGAACAGTACATTGGCTGATTGCCATGGTTAGAATGGAGCCTATGTTCATTTCAAGTCTGTAATGGAGATAGAGGGAGAGAGAGAGAGAGAGAATGTGTGTACTAAAGGGGAGGAGTTATGGTGCATTCCAGTGCAGGGGTGATAGTCAAAACATGCTAACCTCATGGTTTGGAAGAAATGAAACAAATTAGACAGACATATGATGCTGTGTAGCCATTGGCTGAATTCCTTTAGAGGAATGGCAAGAGGATATAACTTGTTTGAAGAGATAAAAACCAGAGGGAATGGGCAGGATTTTCTCTTGGTCCAGTGCTCAACACTAAGTCATGTAGTAGCTTTTAAGCTAAGAGGGGTAGATAGGTTTTCATTATTTTAATGTGCTTTCTGTACTTCTGAAACTAAGAAATCTTTGCTTCCTAAAACTTTGTTCTGTAACTTACTTTGACTACAATATACTTTTAAAAGACAAGATGATGACTGGAGTGTTTACTTGGTTATGCACTACCTTACTTACAGTCTAGATTTAGGTCAGTACATGTGAGAAGGCAAGCTTAAAATCCTGGATTCAGGTGCAGTCCTACCTACGTGTAGACCAGCCTTTTTCAATGTTTTCGGGTCATGGACTGGATCATTTCCCCTCAGATGGCTAAGCGGGCCAGTCATGTGGTTTTGTGTAAGGTCTCATGCACTTTTTGCACATTTTTGGTGAGTTCTTGCATAAAAACACATGTTTTCACTGCATTTTGTACACGTTTTCAGTGCTTCTGTCACTTGTGGCGGTGACAGTGGGAATGAGGGCGGAGGGCCACATGAAATGGCTCTGCGGGCTGCATCCAGCCCATAGGCCACAGTTTGTGAATGCCTGATGTAGGCTAAAAAGGTTCTACTCATGAGTAACAGGATCATTACACTGATCAGTACTTTGGGGAATCGACTCAGGCTTCTGGGATTTGAAGTCCAAAAACCCAAAGGTTTGGAAACAATGTTCTAGAGACAAAGATTGGAATAATTGCATTTATGTCTGATGAAACACTGTAATGGGAATTTCTGAGAGTCTGTAGAACTATCCTGCTTCTCGCATGGATTGATCCTGTGATCAATTCCTGTTATCACTTGTGTTTTTGCTCCAAACATACCCTTGTACATAAAAGGGCCGTAAATGGTGAGCATTTCCCTCTAACTTTCAAAAGAATAAAACGTTTTGAATTTACAATAATAAAGCACCCAAGGTGAAACTATCTCACTATTGGGCAGCAAGGTGAATAGAAGTCTTTGCAATTAAAATCCTAATTATCTATTCATAGGTGAGGAAATGGAAATACAGTAATACCTCGGATAACGTTTACCTTGGATAACGCTAAAATCGCATAACGTTAAGTAATCTGGGGAGGAGAATTGGATCGAATAACGTTAAGGTCCTATGGGATGTATCGGATAACAACCGCTAAAGCCTGTGCGGTTACAATGTATCTCTATGGAGCTTTAACGTTATCTGATCCATCCCATAGGATTTTAACATGCATCGGATAACACTAAAAATCAGATAACACCAAGACTTGTGGAACCAAGTCTTAGCGTTATCCGAGGTATTACTGTAATACAGGAAGGACAATCAGCAAGATGCCACAACTTTCTCATGTATAAGCACAAAGCAGCAATTGGATGGGCAAACAATCCATAGGGCTAGATTTAAATTTTAAATCCATAAATGGCTCTGAATTAGGTTACTCAAAGGAATGTGTCTTCCAATACTCACCTTGTTGCTATTCAATCTCACCGTTGAGTCCAACCCTTTGTGACCCCATGGACAACAATACACAGGCTCCTCCATCATTCACTATCCTCAAGAGTTTGCCCAGATCCATGCTCACCACATCAACAATGCTGTCTTACCATCCCCTGCCACACACCTCTCCTTTTGCCTTCAATCATTCCTAGCATCAAGACTTTCTCTGTTAAGTCCTCTCTTCACATTTGGTGGTCAAAATATTTGAGTTTCAGCTTCATTATCTGCCCTTCCAAGGGTGGTGTTATCTGCATATCTGAGATTGTTGATATTTTCCCCAGCAATCTTAATTCTGCTCTGTGATTCATCCAGCCCTGCATTATGCATGATGTACTCTGCATATAAATTGAATAAGCAGGGTGACAAATACAGCCTTGTTATACTCCTTTTCCTATTCTAAACCTAACAGTTGTTCCATATTCAGTCTGTAGTGCCAGGGGACTACAGTGTGTTCTCTTGGCAAAACTCTGTTAACCTTTGCCTGCTTCATTTTGTACTTCATTCCAGTTATCTTTTGACTTCCTACTTCAGCATTCCAGTCCCCTTTATTATAAAGGGATTATGAGGACATCTCTTTGGTGTCATTTCTAGGAGGTGTTGTAAATCTTCGTAAAACCAGTTGACTTTGGCCTCTTCTACTTCAGTGGTTGGGGCACAAATTTAGATTGCAGTACTGTTATGTTGAATGGTTTGCCTTGGATTCAGACTGAGATCATTTTGTTGTTTTTGAGACTGCTTTCCTCACTCCATTACTGCTTTCCTCACTTTTATTGACTATAAGAGCCACTCCTTTTCTTTGAAGAGATTCTTGCCCACAGTAATAGATATAACCCCCCTGAGTTAAATTTGCCCATTCCCATCCAGTTTAGTTCACTGATCCCCATGATGTCAATGTTCAGTCTTGCTATCTCATGTTTGACCCCATCCAGTGTATGTTGGTTCATAAATCTTACATTCCAGGTTCCTATGCAACATTGTTCTTTACATTATTGGATTTTCTTTCACCTTCAGACATATCCATAGATGAACATCCTTTTATTTACAGTATTTATTTGTCGGATTTATATAACCGCCTTTTCCCCCTAAGCAAGCTAAGGCGGCTCACAACATCAGGTAAAACCCATACCCAATATGAATTAAAACCAAATACTATAAAAATATCTAAAAACATCCACAAAACCTCCCCAAACCCCTTAAAAAAGAAGGATACCCAGGCAGGAGTAAATAAGAACCTCAGGCAGGGCTAAATTAGCCAGCAGGGCTGGGTTGCAGTATTTATTTATTTATTTAAATTTATATCACCGCCCACTCACCGTGGCGACTCAGGGCGGTTTACAATGAGGAGAAAAAAAACCAAACAAAAACAAAACAACAGTTGTACCCTACACCTGCTGGCATAACCACATTTTTAAGGCCTTCCTGAAGGGAAGCAACTCTGCCTGGAGGTGCAATTCAAGTGGCAGAAGGTTCCATAGGGCTGGAGCAGATACCAAGAAGTCTCTCCTCCTGGTCCCTGTAAGATGTGCCTCCCTGGCTGATGGGACCACTAGGGAGCCCCTACGGTCTTTTGGCTTTGGCCCAGCCACTTCACTCTTTCTGAGGCTACTTGTACCTGTCCACCACTCTTCCCCAGAAGCATGTTGGACACCTTTCAACCTGAGGGACTCATCTTCTAGCATCATATCTTTTAACCTATTGATACTGTCCATTAGGCTTTCTTGGCAACGGTATAAGTGGGTTCCCATGTCCTTCTCCAGTAGATCATGCTTAGTCTGTGTCAGGAAAAGACCTATTTTCTCATGCTTCACAAGGCTTGAAATTGCTAATTTTCAGATAGGCCTCAGAAATCCTTTGTCTTTTCTCTGCCTCATGGACTCATGTCACAAGATTGCCTGTTTTTCAGTAATTCTTATCTTTCTAACTAGCAGAGCTTAGTGTTATGTCTTCACATGGATGTAAACAACTACTGTTTTGAGAAAGTTTTCTCTGTTACCTGATTGGCTAAGAGTAACCCACCTGACTGCAGATTCTCCATGTTTGCAGAGAAGTGAGTTAGTTCATTTCTGTTTCTCAATGGCTTAAGACCCTGGACTGTAACTCTGTTTGCTGGTATGGGATTACTCTTTTCACTATGATTACCTAAAAGATCCTAGACTGCTTACTGGACTGATCTTATGTTTATGACCCTCTAATCTACGGTTTTTCCATGGACTTTACTATCAATGAACCTGGAGAATAAAACAGCTGTTTCTCTCTGAAGATTGTTGTTTTTCTTAGCACACACACACACCACCGCTACGCTATCTGAAGCCTCCTTTGTTTTGCTCTATGTTCAAAGGCCTTACTGCCTGAGCATAGTAAGAGTTCCTTTTTAATCTCGGTTCTCCCAGAAGTGGTGAGGCAAGGGTTAAGTTCCAGTAATGAGCATGAGGCTCAGGAACTGATAAGGAGGTGCCCTTGCGATGGGACAACCAATGTATGATAGTCTGAATTCTCCACTATGTCCTGTCCATCATGGTCCTACACAGTATAGCCCAGAGCCTCATTGGACCACACAAGTCCCCTCATCACAGCAAGGCAACAATCTTTGGGAGAGGGGGAATACTCACCAACCAGAACCTTAAAGTAAATCTCTGAATCCGTATGTAATAGGTTTTCTAGGATAGCAATATCCCATTCAAACGGTTTAAGGACAGAGCCTTACAGGTTACAGGTGAGAAACTCTTCAGAAACAACTGCAAAATAATATGTGTGTGCTTGATAGGGAAACAGAGATAAGCTGAAAGGCCAACACTATATTGCTAACAAGATTCTGTCTCCTACCATCTGTTGGGAGTGATGCACAAACTGAAGACTGCAACAAATAATAGGGTGCAAGTTTACTATCAAAAGGGAAGTAAACACTGGGAAATTAATTTAAATTAATTTAAAGATCCCCTTCTCTCTATTTCAGCTTCTGAAGCTCCCTACGGCTCCTTTTTTTTTTTTTGCTAAGGGGAGCCTTCAGGAGCTTCAGAATGGGGGTAGAAGGAGATAATTTAAATTTTTTAAAAATCACTGCTATGTCACCATCAATGACATCAGGACTGGTGGTTTACAGTAATTGTAATATTTTATTTCTTCAGATATTTCATATTTTGTTAACAGTTAATGGATAATATAAAGCAGTGTTTCCCAACTTTTGGCTTTTGGACTTCAACTCCCAGAAGCCTAAGTCAATTCCACAAAGCACTGATCAGCCAATGTACTGACATAGGCTTCTGGGAATTGAAGTCCCCTTGTGGGGCGTGGGCCCCACATTGGGAACCAGTGGTCTAAAGCCACAATAAATAAATCCATTCACTTGCCATCACAAGAAGAACCACTGCAGAAGCCTTGTCAGGGAAGAGTTAATGTCCACATTTCAGCTAACTTAGCCCTGTCCATAGAACAATGAATGTTTTGGTGCGTGAGATGAAATCATGGTTATCAACTTAATATTGCAAACTGGGAGACCACAATATCAATCTGAATGCATGCCTGAGGGCAATCAGGACTACGGGTATATACAGACAGACATAGTTAACAATACCTAAATAGTGTTAATAACTAGCATCAGTCAAAGGTAACAGTAGGTTTTCATATGAACTTTATTATAATCCCACTTCTTTTGTAAAGATTCAATTAGTATTTATCACTGTTTAGTTAAGAAAGGAAGACTAGCGTGGACTCATTATTTACTTGTGTTTTACTTCTGAGTAAATGTATATATGTTACAGATACTATCTTGCATACCTATTGTTTAAATAAATCATAATTAGAAAAGGCTTATCATTTCAATATGCTCTGTAGAATTATAGATAACATTTTGATCTGGGTCACTCTTCCTTTGTCTTCAAGCAAAGTAGTTCCTTAACAGAGTGATTACATATGTTTGAAAGGAAGCTGATGCTGATAAACAGATGTTCTTTCTAGCATAGATACAATTATTTTTATTACATCACTCTGCAAGAATACACATTTTCACTATCCTTCCTAAAATTAAGCAACATACATACAGTAATACCTTGGATAACGTTTGCCTCGGATAATGCTAAAATCGGATGTGGGGGATTTGAGGCAAACATTTGCATTGCACAATGTTAACATAACGTTGTTTGATGCAAATGTTTGCCTCAAATTCCCTGACATTGATTTCTGCCCAAAGCCTTCAGGGTTGGAGACCAGCCCTGTGAGCTTTGGGGCAGAGATCTACCAAGGCAAACATCACTGGTTTTGTTGGGGGGGGGGGGAGATCGGGCATGCGTCCAATCTCCCCCCAACCAAACTGGTGCTATGAAGCTTGCAGCAGTGGTGTGGCTGGAAGCAGAATGGGGGCTCCCCAGCCATACTGCCACCGCGCCCTTGACAGTGGTGGTGCGTTTGGGAAGCCAACCAGGGAGCCCCCATTCAGCTTCCCAAATGTGCCGCTGCTGCAACCAGTGCATGGGTAGGGTGTGCATGCCCTGGTTCTTTCCCCCAACCCAAGCACCGATTGCAGCGTGCAATGGCCGGTGGGTGGGGGAAAGAACTGGGACATGTGCTGTTCTTTCCCCAACCCAGCTGGCTGGCCATTGCAGTGTGTGATGCAATGGCCAGCCAGGGGGCGCACCCCGTTCTTTCCCCAACCCAGGTGGCCATCGTAGCATGTGATGGCTGGCTGGGTTGGGGAAAGGACGGGGCACATGCCTGGTAACAAAGATCCAGGCAGGGGTTTCTGGGGGCGGGGGGGGGTTCTGAAGAGAAGCTAGGAAAAGTTTTTCCTAGCTTCTCTTCAGAACCCCCCCCCCGGGGTCTGGATTGCTAAGGGGCTTAGCCATCCAGGTGGTGGAGGGGCTTCTGAAGAGAGGCTGGCGAAAGGGTCCTCAGCCTCCCTTCAGAACACCCTCCTGCTTGGATCACTAAGCCCCTCAGTGATCCAGGCAGCGGTTTCTGAAGAGAGGCTAGGAAAAACGTTCCCTAGCCTCTCTTCAGACCCCCCCCCCCAGCCTGGATTGCTAAGGGTCTTAGTCATCCAGGCAGGGGGGGGCTCTCTTCAGAATGCCTCCCCCTTGATCACTAAGCCCATTCTTTCCACCAACCCCAGCGCTGATGCCAGTTTGGGATCAGCCCTGGGGTTGGGCGGAAAGGGAACAGGGCCTTTTTTTAAACGTTGTATGATCAATACATCGCACAACGTTAAAACGGGATGTTATGACTTGTGGTATCAAGCCATAACGTTATCTGAGGTACAGTAAAACACCGGATAACAATTGGATTGGATAACGCTAGAATCGGATAACGATGCAAGATTTTTGGAAAAACCTTGCATCGGATAACAATTCTGGATAACGATCCTGTAGCATTATCCAAGCCAATCGTGTGTGTGTGTGTGGGGGGGGTTGGATTGGGTAGAACATCTACCCAATCCACTCCCCCCCCCAGCAATGGATCGCTGCTACTGAACTAGGGTCAGGGGAAAGGCACGTGGGTGCCTGCCTTTCTCCTGACCCTAGTTCAGCCTGAGTGATCGCTGGACGAAGCCTAGCAGCGCCTGGGCTAGCTAGCCTGAGCACCGCTGGGCTTTGTCAACAGCCCATTCGGGCTGTGTTCAAAGCCTAGCGGCTTTGGACACAGCCCGCATGGGCTGCGGAAGAAGGCTAGCCCAGTCCAGCTGGGTTGGGCTAGCCTTCTTCCAAAGCCGTTGTGGGGTGTGTCCAAAGCCACTGGGCTTAGGACACAGAGCGGGTACCTCTTTCCCCCACCCTACTGGATCCTTAGCACTCACTAAGGGGCCAGTAGGGTGGGGTGAAGAGGCACCCGCTGGTGCACTACAAGGCATGCCAGCAGGTGCCTGTTCCCCCCACCCTACTGGCCCCTTACCGCTTGCTAAGGGGCCAGTAGGGGGGGAACAGGCACCCGCTCGCGTGCCTTGTAAGAGGGCCGCTGTAACTCCTAGCAGTGTGGATAGAGTTCTGGACTAGGATTTGGGAGAGATGTCTCCCTTTGCATTACTGAAGAGGCCCTCCATAGCTATGCAAATGGGCCCTTCATTCAGCCTAGAAAAGATATAGATACTCTGGAGATGACGGAATCGTGATTCTAAAGCCTGTCCAGAAATTATGGAAATTCACTCCATCCATCCTCTTACTAACACAAAAAGGATCATCTGGCTAGTATTGTTGCTGGTATCTTAATTATAGCAGCATATTCCTCTCCCTATAAATGTTAGAAGACCACACATTTATTTTGTCTGATACAAGATGATGCAAACAGATTGCAATACTAAACATATACACTGCAATACCATTTTCTAATTATGGTGGACCTATGGGAAGGAAAATAGGGAATTATTTTAAAATTCCATTTACTAAGTTAAGTTAGATCTAACACAGAGCTAGCAAAAATTTGTGAGCCTAACAAGGATATTCTACCAGTTTCCTGCTTCTCCAACATTCTGTTTTAGAGAATTTCCTAGTCCTTTGGGACAAGATCTGAGGGTGTGGATGGCTGCTGAGGAGGGAGATCTGCTATTTCACTTTTGGAAGCCATTCCATAAGCAGAATTTTGCCACAGGACTGAACCCTCAGGCATGTGCCACAGAAAAATATTTGATTGTCCTCCATAAGCAAATAAATCAAAAACACTGATTTAGTGGATCCTCCTGATGTGACACCAAATGCACATGTGTGTGCATGTGTGTCTGCGCACACGCACATGTGTGCTGCCACTATTTTGGTCTCCAAAATTCATATTTTTAGGACTCAAAAGGGTACCACCACCATTTTGAGCACTAAAAATCCACCCTGTGCCACCTGCCCCCACCGCCGGATGTCTAAAGAAGTTACTTACCATGGCAGCAGTGGAGATGTTGGAGGAAGCAGCGACTAGGGCTCAGTCTGGTTGGGGAGGAACTCTGGCGGTAAACAGCTCCCTTTCCCTCTTCATTCAAGGCTTCTATGAGCATCTGGTTCCCTCCAAATAACATCCCTAGGCAAAACGGAGGCTCACAGAAGAACATAAAAGAACATAAAAGGAGAGGTCTCCTACGTTTTGAATGCTGCTGCTGCTTCCTCTCCCCACCCCAGAAAGGTCTTTGCAAACAGAAGAATGGAAAGTCCTTTCTGGGGTGGGTGGTGAGGTGGAGTGCCTCCTCTCCCTACCTCAGTAAGGGCTTTGCAAACAGAGGAATGGAAAGTCCTTTCTGAGGTGGTGAGGGGGGCGCCTCCTCTCCCCATTCCAGAAAGGACTTTGCAAACGGAGGAATGGAAAGTCCTTTCTGAGGTGGCGATGGGGGCACCTCCTCTCCCCACTCCAGAAAGGACTTTGCCAATGGAGAAATGGAAAGACCTTTCTGAGGTGGTGAGGGAATGCCTCCTCTCCCCACCCCAGAAATGACTTTCCATTCCTCCATTGGCAAAGTCCTTTCTGGGGTAGGGAGAAGAGGTGCACCCCTTGCCACATCAGAAAGGATTTCCATTCCTCCACTTGCAAAGTCCTTTCTGGAGTGGGGAGAGCAGGCACCCCACCTCACCACCCAAGAAAGGACTTTCCATTCCTCTGTTTGCAAAGCCCTAACTGAGGTAGGGAGAGGAGGTACCCCACCTCACCACCCCAGAAAGGACTTTCCATTCTTCTGTTTGCAAAGACTTTTCTGGGGTGGGGAGAGGAAGCAGCAGCAGCATTCAAAACGTAGGAGACCTCTCCTTTTATGTTCTTTTTTCAATGCATTCCTATGGGGATGCATTGAGTTATGAAAAAAATCAAGTTACGAAAAAGGCCAGGGAACCGATTTTTCCCCATAACTTGGGGTTTTACTCTGTGTGTGTGTGCGCGTGTGCGCGCACGCGCGCATTCCAGTATATTAAATTGTATTTTATTTGGATGCAATTTGCATTTTTTGAAAATTTTGTACTTTAAAGGCAGATTTAATATCATGTCTACGTTGACCTTTAATTAAGGCTCAGCACACAGCATTGTTTCAATTTTACCAGGTTTAGCATCTGTATAAGCAACAGCATCAAAGAAAAGTTTGTTTTTTGTGTGTATAAGTAGCTTTATAGTTTGATCTTTTTTTGACCACAATTCTCTATGTTTATAAACCCAGAAACATGCTTGGCAAGTGACTATATGCAAGAGTAATTTCAACTCTGCTGGAAAGAACAGGAGAAGCTTGGCTGCTAATGGCATCACCTGTGTTTCAGGTTTTCTGATAAACCAGCCTTTGTTCATGTCATTTTGAATTTCTTATGCCAGCAGCTCTGCTTAAATTAAACAAAACGGTATCTTTTTAACAGACTACAAAAGATGTATTTTATCTTTACCTTCCAATCCAGAGAGGCATGTTTGTAAAGGATGGGTATGACAAAAGGCTTCAAGGCAATTTTATCTACCTTCTGGACTCCTAATTTGTTGGCATAGTCCCACCTCTTCATAAAACATTTCTGTAGTATCTCCGCTACGTGTCCACAGCATTCTCTTAAGTAGAATAAACCCTACTGCCTTCGTACAGATAACCTCATTGGAAAGAGCAGATAATAAACAGACATGCAGTATGAAACCAGGATATACTTATGAAATGCTATGAGATTCCTCATAAAATTGTGGGAATTAGAAACATTAGTATGGACAAGGATCTCTGAACATAAAGAAGAATCATTAAAATGGGATAAGTGTAAGTCAGGAAAGAGTCACATGCATATACTTGTTCAAGAATATTTTACCATTAAAGGAAATATATACTGTATAGTAAATTCAAACAGAACAGCCCCCGTTGTTCTTGTGTTTCATTGACTTTTGGAAAATAAAGAGTCTGCTTTTTAAATCAAAATTATTAAACAACATTGCCCCAACACATACACAGAATCAGAGACACGGAGGAGGCAGCCAGAAGACTAACCCAATCCAAACTCCTGCCTGTCAATTTTTCAACCGTCAGCTGAAACAAATTATCTAAAACCCAAGATGCTTCAATGATTAGGTATATTTCAGCAAATGATAGCATAGAATGAAAATGAGGATAATTCAAGCAAACAAATTAAGCCATTTACAACTTAGAGTAAAATATCACATGTACAAAATATTAATATAAAACTGAAAACAATTTTTTGTTGTTCAATCGCAGTCGATTCCGACCCTCTGCGACCCCATGGACCACTGTCCACCAGGCACTTCTGTCCTCCACCATCCTCCTCTACTCACTCAGCTCTGTGCCCATTGTGCCCACAATACCATCTAGCCATCTCATCTTTGGCCGCCCCCTTCTTCTTTTGCCCTCAATTAATGTTGAAATGACAACCAATTAAAGGGAAACTGCTCACAAACATTAAAGTATATTATTAATGGGACATATTCGAGCCACGGGAGGCTCGAAGACACTGCCGCCGATGTGCCTTGTGCCCTCCTGGCCCCGCCACCAGCCAGGAGGATAAAGGAGTCTCCCGTGCCCCCGGGAGGCTTGAAGACGCTGCCAGTGACGTGTTTTGTGCCCTCCTGGCCCCGCCACTGGCCGGGAGGATAAAGGAACCCCCCGTGGCCACAGGAGGCTTGAAGACGCTGGCACTGACATGCCTTGTGCCCTCTTGGCCCCGCCACTGGCCGGGAGGATAAAGGAGCCTCCCGTGGTCACGGGGGGCTTGAAGACGCTGCCGCTGATGCCATGGCTCACGCCCTCTTGGCCATCCCACCTTAACAAACTCCTTCTCTCACCCGGTCTGGCCCGGGGAGAGGAGACATAGCTGTGGTAGGGGCTTGTGGCTATGAGACCTGCTGCCGCCCCTCCCAACAGACTCCTTCGCTTGCCCGGTGGCCTGGGGAGTGGAGACACAGCTGGGCATCCTCCAGGTGGGAGGAGGAAGGGACACCAGCTACAGGAGGCAGCAGCTGACAAAATCTGTGATTCTTGACCAACGTCCTTTGGCTAGGAAGAGGAATTAGACTATAGCCGCAGGTGGACATTTTTGCATTATAATGTTTTCTACTATGATGTGTATTGTTCTACTGTATGATATTTATTGAACCTTATTGCTTTGTTGCACTACAGGCCATGGTATTTTGATAGTACAGTAAAACACCGGATAACGATTGGATTCGATAACGCTAAAATCGCATAACGTTGGGGAATTTGAGGCAAACATTTGGCTTGGATAACATTATGTTAACCATTATGTTAACCATTATGTTAACGTTATCCGATCCATCAGATAACCTAAGTATTTCTGAGGCTAATGTTTGCCTCAAATTCCCTGAGGTGTGGCTGTGACTCACCAGTTTCTCTTGGGAGAAAGGGAGGGGGCTGCCTGCTCTCAAGCTTGCAAGATTTGAATAACAAAAGCTTGCAAAACCAGTCTGACTAGTTTAGCAAAGCAAAGCAGACCTGGGGGGGATCTCTTTCAATATGTCCTGACTCCAATTTGAAACATGCAGAGTTTCCATATGGAGCTATGAGCACAGGAATCAGTTTTAAAAGCTAACAGCTTTAAATTCTAAACAGCCTGAAACCAAGATTGTAGCTCCGCAAGCCTCATGCATTGTCAATGGAAAACAAGCAGACACTGAAACCTTTCACCTACAAAGCAATTAAGCTTTTCACACCCTGCAAAGCCCTGCGGGAACTTCCTCTATTACAGCAATGGACCTCAGCTTAAGCCCCAAAGCAAGCCATGGTAGGGGGGCTGATTCTAAACGAAAACATTTTCCTAGCTTCTGTTCAGATCTTTTAAAACAGCACTTTATAAAATTTTCAAAAAATTAAAAATGCTGTATGGCTTTGTTCCCCTAAAGTCAGGGTGGTCTGGCATGTTTTTGTAATATATTTACCCTTTAGATAATTATTTCTTAAAGTTCTTTAAATTTCCAGCATGTTTCCTTGACTTTCCCTTGAAGCCTCTGTTGCATATCTCTATGGAGTTAACGTTATCTGATTCACCTGAATAGGATTTTAACGTTATCTGGTGCATGCATCGGATAAGGCTAAAAATTGGATAATGTTAAGACTTGTGGAACCAAGTCGTAATGTTATCCGAGGTATTACTGTACTGTAATGTGTATTGATGTACTGACCTACTATATGATATTTACTGTACTTTACTGTTTTGTTATATTGTATGCTATTGTATTTTTATTTGCACTTTAATAGTGATATTAGGGGACTCTGTGAGCCGCTCTAAGTCAGTTGAAACCGAGGAGAGCGGGATACACATCAAATAAATAAATAAATAAATAAATAAATAAATAAATATTGTATGTATTCAGAATCCAGGTTATGAGTAATGTTCAGCATGGCAAGTTGATATTTTGAGGCTAATTGTTTTTCAGATCAATGCACAAACTAGACAAAGAAAATACTGAGATGAAAACTCAGTTTGATTTGCTTCCATACCAAATGGGCCTCCAGAAAACAGGTATAGGACTGAAATAGGGTTCCCTGTCATTTTGGTCAGGTAAGAGATATATTCCTCTGTTGCTGTTGCTGTTGCTGTTGCTGTTGCTGCTGCTGCTGCTGCTGCTGCTGCTGCTGCTGCTGCTGCTGTTGTTGTTGTTGTTGTTGTTGATGATGATGATGATGATGATGATGATGATGATGATGATGATGATGATGATGATGATGATGATGATGATGATGATGTCATAAAATTATTCTGGGTTGAAAGGGTTTTTGCTAGAAAAGCTCCACTCAGGGAGTTCACCTACCCAAGATTTGTTTCCCACCAAAGTGGTCTGATTTATCTACAGTATTTGAAATTTCTTGCTTTCAAACTGCTAGGTTGGCAGGAACTGGGATAGATACAGGCACTCAATCCATCATGCAGTACCCAGATCTCAAACTGCCAACTTGCCAGCCTTCCAGGTAACAAGTTGAGCTTCTTAACCACTGAGCCACCGCAACCCTATATAATAACATGCCATCAATCTGATTCCAATTTATTAGATATAAACTAGCAATCAGGCAAGGTATACCAGTCCCTTCTTAAGGGGATGCTTTGTGATTGCCTGGCTTTGGGGTGGCCAACCTTGGTGCCCCAGGTGTTCTTGGACTTCAATGACCTGAGGCCCAAGTAAGTACACCCGCTGATCAGGACTTCTAGGAAATGAAGTCCAAGAACACTGAGGCACCGAGGCTGGAGCTTGTTCAAGAGCATACAGGCTGGCTCTTCCCCTACAAGGTATAGTGGGGGAATTGACATTCTGGCCAAGGATTCCATGGACAGGTAATCAAACTCACTAAGTTGCCTGTGAATATCAGTGAGTCTTTTTTAAAAAAGAAATAAATAAATAAAGTAGTTTTGTCAAAGCAAATATTGATTTACTTGCATATAAAGAGCTGAAATTGTTTATCTGACAAGGAAGAAATGCAAAGGCTTATGGCTATATGACAGCAAACCTGATAATTAGAAGTATTGTTCCATACATATTTTTCAAAATAATCTATTCACTTAAAGTACTTTTGCAGCTTTAAAAAAATCTCTTTAATTTACAGGACTATTTAATAGTTTTTAGAGGAAAACAATCACAGAATATTATACCCAAGCGTATGGCTTGTCAGTGGTAAGACACATGGTTTATGCAGTATCACTAGAGTAAACATGTGTTTCATCAGCATTGTTATTTTTTGTAATGGCACTTTGAATTTAACCCTTAATTATGGCAGTGTTGAAGCAGCAGTGAACACATTTTTTGCCTATGGGTTAAATTCTGTGCAATGTTACAGAGCAACTATCAGTAATATGAAAAGATTTTCCATTTTCCTACTAATTTAAAGTTGTGACAAAGTAAACAAGATAAATGACAATAGGACTTTGTCTAGTTGATTGTTGTAAATGATCTACCACTCCGGTTTTGGCTCTCTACTCTGCATACAACAAAGACAACAATCCAGCCATGCTCACCAATGGAATTGGAGAAAACAGCATTCGCAAAGGATTGTCCTTAATGTACAGTCAAACCTCGCATAAAGAGTGCCTCGCTTAAAGAGTAACTCGCTTAAAGAGCAGAAATTTCTCAGAATGTTCGCTTTGCTTAACAAATAAAACCAACCAAAAACTCGTGTAACAAATAAATTGGGGTTCGCAATCTCCCCCACAATTGGTCACTTACAATGGTGTTTCGCTTAAAGAGCAAACTCACTTAAAGAGCAATCCTGTGGAACGCATTATGCTCTTTAAGCGAGGTACAACTGTACAAAGAGTGAGGAACCTTTCACAAGCAGAGAGACATGAGAAGCAAGGTGGGATTGAATAAATTGGGACACAGGAGTTGCAAGACTCTGGAATGGAAGAGGAGGGGAATGAAAATACGAAAGTTAGGGGAAAGGAATTGGAGAAGATAGGACTACAAGATGAGGGTACATGGTGACAGAAGACTGTAGAGCAAGAAAAGAAGAAGAGAGATCTTGATGCAGCAGGCCACCCAAGGAAGTCTTCCAAGCTAGTTTAATAAAGGATACCATAGCATTGTGTTGTAAGCTGTCCAGAGTGGGAAGATATCCCAGATGGGTGGAGTATGAAATAAATTAAACAAACAAACAAACAAACAAATAGCATACCACTGACATAATCAACTTTTTGGAGTGTATGAACCAAAGACCCCCACTCTGATATAACTGGTGACAGAGAAGGCAAAGGCAACTGGTGGCAGAGAAGGCAAAAGCAATTTGAATTGCCTGCAAGTGGAAGTCCTTATAATTTGGTGGTGGCCAACTGTGGTTGCAAATTGGAGACATACACCAATTGGAGTCAATATGTTCAATGAGACTTACTTCCTCCAAATTGTGTACAGGATTGTAATCAATTTGTCCCTTCTCTTTTACCAACTATAAAAAAATTCAGAATGGCCTGAAAGGATAAAGGCTTGAAATTAATACTCTCAATACTAATACAGTACAGTAAAACCTCGCATAAAGAGCGCTTAGCTTAGAGACTAACTCGCTTAAAGTGCAGAATTTTCTCTGAATGGTCGCCTCGCTTAACAACTAAAACCAACAAAAAACTCACTTAACAACTAAACCAGGGTTCGCAATCCCCCCACCAGAAGTCACAACTGGTTACTTACAATGGTGTTTTGCTTAAAGAGCAATCCCATGGAACACATTTTGTTCTTTAAGCGAGGTACCACTGTACTCCCCTTCTAGAGTTAGATTTACAGTATTTGGAAACTGGTTGTCAAATCCAAAGACTAGGAAAAACATCATTCTTTATATCACTCTCCCTGTGCTTATAGGCCAGCCATGAATACTCAAAATAGTCTTCTGCTTAAAGAGTGACAGCCCCTCCCCCACAAAAGTCCTTATTTTAACATTCTGTTTGTCAAAAATTCTTCATATGGACATGTGTGACCAAAATTGCAATTATTGGTGCCTAGTTCAAACTTTTCTGTTTGTTTGGGCCTTTTAAGCTGATCGTTCTGTCTTATGGGTTTTAAAAACTGCCTTTTACCCTTTTATCATGTTATATTGTTTTTGATTACATGTTTGTTGATCATCAATATTAGGATACTATTACAATTATTCAAATAAATAAATAGCCAGGGGAAATGAGGAGAATTGCATATAAAACTCAGCTAGAATCTGAACCAAGGGTCAGTACATTTACAGCCTACATATACAAGACAATTATAGAACTTTGAATGAAGTGTTATTTTACTCAAAAGTCTCTCAAATCCTCTTGTCACTCCAAGAAGTGCACAGGAGGACACAAAAACAGACAGGAAATACTTCCTTATCCTTTTAACTTTGTGTCTACAATGGCCCAAAACACTATTCCAAAATTAGTTTTTAAAAAACCACACACGCACACACACTGATTTCAGGTCACATGGCTGAGGTGGCTCAGTGGTTAAGAAGCTTGTCTTGTTAACTGGAAGGCTGGCAAATCAGCAGTTCGAGACCCAGGTACTGCACGCTGGATTGAGCGCCTGTCTCTGTCCCAGCTCTTGGGAACATGAAAGAAGCCTCATTTGGGCATTCTCTGAGTGATGTTTCTTCCACAAAAATCCTTTCAACCTAGAATAATTTCTGACACAAAATTATTATTACATGGTGTTTGAGTCAGCAGGTGCCTCCCTACCAGTCTCTGCCAAACAGCTGGAGCCGAAGCTCCTCTGTGATCAGTAGCTGTGATTTGTGACAATAGCAGAGACGGTGGTGATCAGCACCAATGATCTGTGGTAGCAGTAGAGCCAATCTAGTGAGGCCTGTCTTTGCCAATAAGATGGAATACTCCAACTCATTATGCAAGGGAAGATCCTTGGGAAGCGAGGCCCTAGATGTAGATGAACTTTGTGGCTGAAGAATCTGAGAAACTGGTGTGGGTTGTCCTCAGAAGAACCCTTTCAAAAAGTTAAGAACAGGAAGACTATCACCATAAAGATAGCCAATGTCCATGTTACCTGAATTTTAAGATGAAACATCACTGTTTCATTTAATTTGTTTTAAATAAAGTTACAACCAGAGAATCACCGTACACACAGGCCAAGGTGTAAAATACTTGGAGAAAACATCGCAACCTTGGAGGGAAAAACCATAGCTTAATATACAGCAATATAAAGTTTAATTTATTCGGAGCTTGATATCAAAATCTATCTGAAAACCTTTGCAAGGGAGTTGATTAAAAGTGGAATCCAGCAGTCACATACCAAGAATGTAAGCAATTACAGTAGATTAAGAACCAGTTTTTCTTCTCCAAGAGTTCCAATGAGTCACCCAGCTAAGGATCGGCTGGAAACAATGGCGCTAATATCTCCCTTTATCTATCCTTTGTCAAAGCTCCAGAGATGACACAAGCCCTCCACAGCAATTTCCTAGCCTGCAAACAGCTCAAGAGCCCTCACCTCAGATTGACACCAAGAGCCTCCTGCCTTCTACAAACCGAGCCCTGCCATTGGAGGAGAATGCAGAGCCCAGCTCCCCATTGGCTAAAGCGCGCCTGGCTTTCTACTATGCGACTAGCCTGTCATTCATTCACAGATTCAGAAAGGAAACAATGTGACAATTTACAAACTGCAATTTGACTGAAAAGGGATACTTTGTATCAGAGCTTGCCTAAAGGAGATTTCCTCATCCAGCAAACAAAGACTTTTACAGCATTTTGCCATTAACCTTTGTATTTGTAAAAATGTCAATGTGTAACTTCGGAAATTACTTTTGTACTGTTTAATTAAGAAGTGTAAAAGACTCGTTTAATTGCCCCCGTTTTAGTAAAACAGCATTTGCAAGTGCCATCACTAATCCAGGATTAATTGTTGACCAGTAAAATGTATAAAAATGTTGGGGAATGGGAGGGACTTCAGCTCATTCCTAAAATAGCTGGAATTGGGCTCACGAGGGTGATTTTTGCCAGAACGGGTGAGGTATTGAGACTTCTTTCTCATAGATTGGCCACTATGAATTAGAATTCTGTTTAAAATACCAATAAACCAATGTTTTGTTCTGATTAAAATCATGCCTTGGTGTCAATTTTTGGGGTTAATCACTTCTCCACCAGGAAATGGACCATGTCCTGATTTTTCAAGTAACATCCAGAATGGATACAGCACTGGAAGAAGAATTTGCAGTTGCACCAGAAATGCCACTGATCATCTGGAGTTACAAGTATTGGCGTAAAATAAATGACCCCCAACCAGAGGGTTAAAATAAACTGCTTGGTGGCCAAAACACTTTGATTTTGGCTGTGTGTTGTACAAACAATTATCTTTAAATCTGTCCAGAACCAAATCAGATTTAGGGAGTTGCAACAATGCAGACACAATCTTTCTCATTTGTCTGAACTAGTCCTAGCTAATACAAGTGATTACTTCCACAAAATTGAACTTTCATGCAACTATTCTGATGAATTCCAACTGAGAAGCCTAGTTGTCTGGAAAACAGATTGTTCACTTTTGTAAAGGAAAACTTGGTGCATAGAATCCATTAATAAATATCATACACAAGTTTCTATCCTCGGAGTCTGAGCTTCAGATATTCTCTAAACTGCACTTAACAAGATTTAACAAGAGGGAGACTGGTAACATAGTTGAGATTTAATTAACAGACCTGATTGGTCCGTGTTGCCAATTCAAACAGTAAAGTTCAAATGTCAGGGAACCCAGATGGCAGTGATCATGAGATCTGTATGCATCTTACTTCAGAGCTAGCCCTAACTTTAAAAGAGACAAGGTGCTGAGTGTCTTTGCACTTTAGCCAAGGAATGAATTAGTAGTTCTGGCTTTCACTGCAATTGCTTCAAATTAGCTTCTCTCTCATCCAGAACTGAATACTGTACTCAGGAATATGAATGGAGAATGTAATAAAAAAGATACCGGCTATTAGTCACATTTGCAATTACAGAAAACAAATGAGTGGCTTTTGTGATTTTCTTCTTAAATGACAACTGAAAAGACAGGGCAGCATTAGCCACTTGTGCCTTCTAATTATAGAGCTGAATTGATTTTTTCATCAATTGTTGATCTAGACTGTGTTTTATTGCATGACAGACTTTATTTCTTTGTTTAGGTGAAGAGTTTTGCTTAAGCTGATATTTAGATGTCAGCTTTATCTTACTGAGTGCCACATTAAATTTCACTCAAGCTTTTGTCTTGGATAAAGCTCCTATCATTCTTACTACTGCATAAGCACATATCACGTCTCCAAGTGATCCCCTAGTAACATGACATCATAATATTGTTTTATTAAATCAGACACTACTGTAGATTATGCTGTCAAACATGTAAACTTACACTGAGTCTATACAATCTGAATTGTTTCATTTCATTATTTTTTTGCACTCCAGAAAAGTAGGGATTTTCACATTAAATTTTAAAAAAGGTAAATTTTGTACTTCCAATCACTTTAGTTTTGTGCAGTTGAGATTAGGAGAATATACTTTATAGTCTTTCATGCTCTTGCACAAAGAACTCCTAGCCAACTGTAGTCCTAAAGTTCATTTTAACCTATTTTTCACATTACAGCCATGTAGGTTTAATTCACATTGTATGGATCCTACAATTTTGAAACATTTTTGACTCAAGATTGACCTCTTACACTGCACATGATTTTCCAGGAGCTGCAGGGTGAGGAGTTCAAAGTCCTTTTTTATGGTCACAGTTTTCTAAGGTTTAGCCTCCCCCCCCCCCGGTTCATTTTTTAAAATAAATAAGTCTGGCAGTTTCATGAGACAACCCTGACCCCAAAGATATATGCCAGATTCTGTAAAATAAAAACACAACCTTAGCAACACATTGATCTGATGTATCCATAACTTGCCATTGGACTGAATCCCTCTTTGCAAGCTGTTTATCATATTTTTCATATATCCCTCCAGAGTGTTTAACCTTTAATCACAGTTAACCTAATTTTAAAAAAATACTTTGGCTAAGCATTTGCATAATTTTATAAAGCAATAGCATTTTCACTGACATAAAGTGAACCTTAGCATTAACAGTCACATGCTAAATACTTAATCAAAATTATTTGTGAGACATGGTCTTGTTTTAAAAGCTATGGGCAAAAGATATCAGAGTTATAAAAGAACCCAGAAACCATGTGAATTCAAAATTTGAATAAATTACAAGATAACAGAGCCACCCAGATAAAAATGGAAATAAACTGGATAAGTAACAAAATCAAGATTGATCATTTATGAAACACAGCATGCATACTGTAATGGAAATTAGGTCATGTATATTCTTGAAATTTTAATATATAATGCTTAGGGTTTTACCTGACAGTGACTAATTCCTAATGCTTTTTTAGTCTAGAAAAAATATTTTCTTAAACAAGCTTGACTAAAGATATTTATGAATACTTTTGTTTTAAACTCTGGTAATTTAATTATAATTCTAAACCTCAATTAAAATAATAAACCTATACTAAAAATCAGAAATAACAAAAGCATATGACAAATAGTTCTCTAGAAATGTGTGAGTCTGGAAAAGCTATACACTAAACATGTCTCAAATTATGACATTTAAAGCTGCATTCCTAACCACACTTACCAGGGAATAAGACTCACCAACATAATATACCATAGTTTAAAATCATGCTGCATCCGGAGTCCACAATGAACTCGAGGCTACAAAAGCCCTCAAACATGAGGATTCTATTTATTTACTACCAAACATGAAAGGTGTAATTTTTAGATAACAACAACTTAAGTGTCAACAGTTGTATGTAGAATTGCATTCTGAAACCCCAGTTGTACATCTTGTTTTGTAGCGTGAATGGAGTATCAGGTAAAGACAACTCTGGTGGCACAATGGCCAGCATAGCATCTCAGGCAATGGGTTGGGCTTTTCATGAATCAGAGGAAAGGAGACTATCACAGCATGAGGCTGGCAAAACAGCAACTGTACAAGGAAGAGTATCTGTAAGACCAGGAAACCATCGTTTGTTATCCCCAAACTCACTGCAACTACAGAAGATGACTCTAAATGCCCAGGTTTGTAGCCTAAACTTCTTCTACAGAGAATAGGTGAGCACTCACTGACAATTGTTTTTCAAAAGGAAACAGTGCTGAAATTAACAGAAATAATACAAAGGTGGCAATATCTGGATTACTGCAAATGACAAGTAAAGAGACAGTAAGGGAATATCTTTGATTTTAAAATATTAATTTCGCCATTCTGTTCAGAAACCTTGTGAGAACAGTTGCAACAAGTATAGAATTGGGAAGCCAGATTACCTATGGAGGTTAATAAATTATTTCAACAAAATATTTCTAGTTTATTTATTTGTTGGATTGATATAACTGCCTTTTTCGGCTAAGCAACCCATTTTCAAGGATGTTCTTTCAAGGA
Organism: Furcifer pardalis; assembly: GCA_030440675.1. NCBI lineage: Eukaryota > Metazoa > Chordata > Lepidosauria > Squamata > Chamaeleonidae > Furcifer > Furcifer pardalis. The sequence goes on from CP126896.1 coordinate 55,893,579, forward strand.
TGTACTGGCTGCCTGTTGCTTACCATGCCAAGTTCAAGATTTTGATCTCAAAACTCAAAGCACTAAACAGTTTAGGATCTAACTACCTTTTCGTAGTGATCTCCCAAAGAATATCTATAATGCATGGATTGTGGGGAGTGGCAATTCTTTGAACAGGGGTAGGGTGAGATTGTTGGGATTATTATATTTAATTTCTCACCCAGAGAGTGCTTTTATATCAATACAATCAATCAGAAAGACCATTCAAAAGATAAGACAATTTCTGTAACAAAAGAACATGAAACAATAATTGACTATAATACTGAAATATTCAACATCCAGACTGTGCTACATTCTCTATTTATAAATGTCTTAGTATTGTAAATGACTTCATATTAAAGCACAAAACTATGGGTATAACCTAGCCACTATCTGTTGGTGGGTACAGCTGCATGTTCAGGAAAGGCTCAAAACAGTCTCGGAGGAAAAGCCCTGGTTTCTTTTGCTCCCTCCCTCTCTTAAACTTGCCCTCTGACAAACAAGTACAGAAGTGTACAGGCAAGGCTCCATTTGTAGGAGAAGCACATACAAACTTCTGTTTGAAAGTAACAGACAGATGTTGCCATGGATGAACTTAGGAAGAAGAGAGCCATAGCCTGAAATTCCATGTGTGTGCTGCTGTGTCTACCTAAGCACAAGGAATGAAGATGGATCTCACCCATGATTCAACTCTCAAAACATTTTGGAAGCTTCTGGTGACCCATTTTCTACTTTAAATTCAGCATCACATACAATACACAACACTAAATCTTTAAAGGAGAAATAAAGTTAATAAACAACAATGAAAACGCCAACACTAACAGTTGCAACTATGCAGAATGATACTGGTACATTATGCACGTGCATTTTTTTGGCTGACTGTGCATATCCTTTTTCATTATACTTTTCACCGTTGCCTTGAAAGAAACCTTCTAAGCATTAAATTCTGAGAGTTAAGTTAAAGAATCCCAGTACAAGAGTTAATATTCACAAGGCATGCATCTTATACATTCACAACCCAGGGATGCGAGTATGTGCGTGCAAGCAATAAATAACCAGATTTTAGCAGCTGTTCCTCTTTAGTAACTCCCAGTGATGATCTATAAAACACTTCTTAAATCTGGTGAACTAAAGATACTATTAGAGTTAGAGTAGGAAAGGAAGCTTGGGAGTAGAAGATAGTGAAGAAGAAATGGCGGGGGGTGGGGGTCGGAATGAGTGCTAGAATAAACTTGGTCTGTGCTCATTTCTGAATGATAGTCTGTCTATATCCCTCTTCTACACTAATGCTTCAAGTATGTACTGCCATCTGTTTTTAATACTAAAACACCCAAATGAATTTATAATACAAAAATATGCAATATATAGTGAATAATGTATCAATCACACAAGCGCAAATATTTGTACTACCCAATCATCTTGTAAATCCACCATAAAATGTATATATGTAAGAGCAAACCAAAGACATTTATGGATGCCATGGTTGCAGGCTGAAGGGGAAAGTATACAATATTACTTCATGTCAAAATGTTCTGCAGTTTACTTCATTATTTTAAAACATTGTATGGGACAGATAATAAATTTGCATGTTTCTGATTCTTCATGCTAGTCCTGGTAATCAGTGACAGCAAATCAGCTTATAATGCTCCTAAAATGGGAAACATTGAAATAATATAAACAAGGTAGAATGACAACCCTGGACAGTATCTTAATTTAAATGTCAAAATAATTTGAGAGCTGTCACAGTAGGATAGTAATAGCCAGCTAATTCTCAGTTATGGATGACCTCTTGTGAAGGCCTGCCTGCTGAGAGCATGACTCCATTACAAAGTGGCATTTATCTAATCTCTGTTCTTCATGGTCAATTTTCTTTACCTTCAACACCTGAAAATGATCTTGCTAGAGCAATTTATTATGACACAAATTTCTCTGAACTACAACCCATTGTGTCAGATGCTTATGGCACAAATATTTACCAGTCTTTAAGGAGCCACGGGTTTTCACATTTTTTCTGTGTGAAGAAGATAACATGGTATTAATCTGAAGTTTTCACAGCCTTTTGTATAAACAAGAGGAAATTGTGCTTATATGATTAAACATCCTTGAAAATAATTCTACGCACAACATGCCCTGAATAGTGGTGTGAATTATAGTGTAAAGACAATTGTAGTGTCAATTGCTAGTATCACATAGAATAGATCCATTGAATCAGTGGAATTTAAAGTATTGATGCATCAATTAGTAATTGATCTAATTTCTGTTATCATGTACAAATATCGCAGAGGAATATAAAGAGGTATGTATCCATAGTTTATTTTTATGCATAATTTCATGTGTATCTTCACATCTTCACCTATAAGGCTTTAACATGTTATGTATTATAATTTTTAACATCTCTAGTACATAGAGCTGTTATTTTTATTGCATTATGTACAATTATTTGAACATGTTTATCTTGACTAGTAAGCCAACTTGAATGCATGTTATTCTTGAAATTCTGTCCCTTAAAGACTGTTTTTCAACAGAAATTATACAACTTCTAAATACAACTTATCTACAACAGTAAAATGCAATGTGTGCACCTGCGTGTTTGCCTATTCTGACCTCAGCACTGAAGCTACTTAGAAATCCCATGGGAACTATTATTTATGAAAACCTTTTGACCATATATGTCTCTGTATATCTTGCTTTATCAAAAGGTATAATTCATGCTTCACTTCACAATTCAGAAAAGACTAGTTACTGTCAAACAACCTCACTTCTAATTTAGAACAAACCAGTTGTGAATTCAGAAGAAAAAGATATCCATGTAATCCAGGAGCACAATGTGTTCCATAGGACTGCTCTTTAAGCGAGTTTGCTCTTTAAGTGAAACACCATTGTAAGTGACCAACTGTGACTTCTGGTGGAGGGGATTATGAACCCTGATTTATTTAAGTGAGTTTTTGGTTGGTTTTATTTGTTAAGCGAAGCGAACACTCAGAGAAAATTCTGCTCTTTAAGCGAGTTACTCTTTAAGTGAGACACTATGCAAGGTTTGACTGTACAAGGAACAACATCATCAGGAAATTTACAAAGTATACATGAGGAGCTCAACATCCATGCTGTGTATATCAGCTTTGGCCTTGAGTGGCTCTGCAGCAGAGAATGCTGCTACAGTATGGAGTTAATCCACACACACAAAACAAGTTGACATTGCTGCTAATGAAACAATGTGCATAGTGATAGGATGCCTCAAACCTACATCAATTGAGAAAATATATCCTCTTCTTGGTATCACTCCACTTAAGAAATAACAACAGACAGCAAGATAACTAAGCAAGAGAATGCCCCTCAACATCTGCTGACATGTGCCTCAAGTCTGCTGACACAAATCCAGGTAGAGATTTGTGGCAAGAACAAACATTCTTGAGGGTACGCAAAAACAAAAGCAAATTAGAAGATGGAGGAAGAAGCTCACTGGACAAGGAATAACATTACAGGAGGATATGGCTGAGGAACATGACCTCCCTTATGGCAATTGGAGGACCCTGAATAGGCTGAGGGTTGGAATACCTAAATGTAAGACCAACATGCTCAAGTGGGACTACTGGTGGACAACAACACATAGTGCGAATTTGGAGAGGTACAGAATCTGGCTCATTTGCTGGTCTGCTGATTACTACCAGAAACTTGCACCAATGAGGATGTAAGTTTTGCCAATGACAAAGACAAGAAGGTGTTTTCATTTTGGTAATTTAAAGTTTGACCTAAACATGAAAGAAGACCCAGTATATAATCTTCTAGCTTGACTTAGGAATGGGCTCCAACCAAAATATTTTCATAGGCTCCCATCGAATTCTGCAAAGCAATGTCAAAGAGAAGTGAACAAAAACACATGAGCAGTGTGATCCTCCCTTTCTAGCTGGTCTTTATATTCTCCCACATATTTATTCATTTATTTATTCAGATTTATAACTGAAAAACTGCCATGAATGTGAAACAGGAAAATGTAACAATGTTTCATTAAGCAGATCTGTATATGCATCTCAAATAGCCTTCTATAGATCATAATTTATCATATTTGGGAAAAATATGTGCTCAAAAGTTGCAGGAGCAGTTAGTTCTTCTGACCATTTATTACTGTAATTGATAGAGTGCATCTGGATTTCCATCTCTTCAACATCAAGCTCTTGGCAATCCAAAAAGCACATAAACACCATCTGTATTGTCCTACAGATAACTTCCAGGCTGCTGGGAGGTAGTTTTACAGAGCCTGAATGGCTGATATCTCAGATGGGGTGTCCAGTACAAAATAAATTCTGATTATTACAACTGTCCAGAAGAGACCCACCACTGGGCATAACTACCTCATGTTAAGCAATCTTGCTCCTACATCTCCAGCATCTGTTTAAAGGTGGTGATATCTATTTACACATTAGTTCTTGTAATGTCCAGTAATGCATAAAATATAATTTAGCATTGTATCAGCCTTAGTTTAAGGTCTTGGGATGCAATGAGGTTGGAGAAGAGTTTTCAAAAAATTCTCAGCTAACATAAAAGCTAACAAAACTCTCTTAACCTACTATATAGTTCAGATTAGGGCTGGTTTTCCTCAGTCAGCCATAGCAATCACAATGCTTGCTTGTATCCTGCCCTTTGAAAGACAACCTTCTCCCTGCACTGTGAAAATTGGCTTAGAACTTACTATGCAGCTTGCTATGCAAGTAGCTCCCAAACTTTTCTTATTACATAACATTTAGGTTCAAGACTAGTAATCTTGAACCCTCAAGGAGCCCTTATGGTGCAGTGGTTAATCTGTAGTATTGTAGCCAAAAGCTGCTCACATTTTGAGTTCAATCCTGATGGGCTCCAGCTTGTCTCAGCCTTCCATCCTTCCAAGGTTAGTAAAATGAGTACCCAGCTTGTTGGGGGGAACAATGCAAATTACCTTGTGAACCGCCCAGAGTGCTCTAAATGCTCTTTATAATTGTACCAGCCTTAGTTTATGGTCTGGTGAATGCAATGAAGCTAGAGAAGAGTTTTCCATTGATAATCTGATACAGTGTACTGTAGTTTTTCAATCCTCTCTTCCTGTAACATGCAGGCTTTAAATGTTTATATAGAGCTATTGCAGTACAGTATGTGAATTTCACCTGGCAACCATGGTATATAAGTGTAATCTCTGGATGTGTAAAGACAGTGCCAAAAGTTTCATCCTCATCCCCATCCTTTATTTTTCAAAAACAATAACAAGGTGTTTTTTTAAAAAAATCCAACACCTATCTTCTTGCCAGAGAAAGGTACTAAGGGATTTCAACAGATGCTGAATTCTTATCTGCATCCTTTAAAGAATGTATTATCTCAAATTGAATTTGCTTTTTAAAAATGATTAGAATTGTCATGTAACATGTTTGAATGGCATGTGGAACATTTCTATAAATGTGCTTTTATGCAAACTTGCCACTAAGACTCTGTAGAGCAGCACGACAGCATCATCAAAACTGATATTTTAAAAACTGATCTTGTAATGATTCATGATCAATATGGCAGTGAGGTGCAGAGGCCAGTCTTGGGGAAATGTTCATTCTAAAACTACTCTGTCATGAAAATCATGGGTAACTTTGGGGTAGTCACAAACATTTAGCCTTAGGATCTTCTTCATGAGGCTGTTGTGAGGACAAAGAGGGGTGGTGAAAGCTCATTGGAGAAAAAGTAGGGCATAAAAGTAACTAGTGATGAAATAAGGAAATAGTCAGCAGTTATCATGGAAAAATTATATGCAGTTCTAGAGCTGAGGAGAGGGCAGTTTCTACATACTGGGAAAGATAATGAACTGGCTAGAGATGGCAAAAAGGGAGGGGCATCAGATTAGTAAAGTTGAAGGTCTCCCTTGCTCAAAAGTCAGTTGTATCTGACTCTAGGGTTCTATTTATAGCCAACGAGATAGCGCTGTCTGCATTTGCTGATATTTCCATTGTCATGTAGCAAGCATGACTAGACACTGGAGTGCATGGAATGCTGTTACCTTCCCATGGAAGTAGTACCTATTTATCAATTTGCTTTTGAACTGCTAGGTTAGCAGGAGCTGGGACAGACAATGGGTGCTCACTCCATCGTGCAGCACTCGGGTCTCAAACTGCTGACCTGCCAACCTTCAAGTCACCAAGTTCAACATCTTACCTACTAAACTAGAGCCCCTCTAATCCCTACATTTGCACCCTAATTTGCCAGATCCTCATAGCACATCTGTGATTTCCTACTGTTTGTGTTATGATTTATTTATTTTTTTGCTGCTGTCCTTCCCTCTTCACTCCCGGCTACTAAGCTGTGTTACTTCTCTCCTTTTCTACTAAACACTTCCACTTTGGCCAGAGTCATTTACAGTAATACCTCAGATAACGCTAAGACTTGGTTCCACAAGTCTTGGTGTTATCCGATTTTTAGTGTTATCCGATCCATGTTAAAATCCTATGGGATGTATCAGAGAACGTTAAAGCTCCATAGAGATACATTGTAACCGCACAGGCTTTAGCAGTTGTTATCCGATACATCCCATAGGACCTTAACATTATTTGATCCAATTCTCCTCCCCAGATTGCTTAACGTTATGCGATTTTAGCGTTATCCGAGGTAAACGTTATCCGAGGTATTACTGTAGTTACTCTGTTGTCTAATCAGCAGTAAGATCCCTGCCAGAATGCTGCTACCAAAGCAGTTGGAGCAAATCTTTGTTTATTCATATCAGAGCATTGCACAATTTCAAATTATGGACAAGTAAGAAAAACAGTAAAATTCAAAACAAATTAAAATGTTAAAATAATTAGACTTTTTTTGGCCAGAAACCAGGCTACTTTAATAGTACACTCTTGACCATTTACTAGATATCATTGTGTACATGTGATGGGGCATAAACTGCATTCACATAAATGCTGTATTGATTGAATTTCTCCAAATTTGTAGAAAATCCAAGTAGCCCCATTTTACTTGATTATTCATTGATCTTCCTACTTTCCTTCAAAATATGTTAAATAATTTCCAGATAGTCCAGCCAGAATCTTGTCCTGGTGGGAGATGTTCCTTGAGATTTATACATTCAGCAAGATGTGTTGTTTTTGCTCTCCCTAGGTTTAGCCTAGCCTCTTCTGGTTTAATACTTAGAGCTTGATTGGCATGCAAACATCTTTTCCATGTAAGTCATCAGCTACGTTTGGTATCCATGAAGTGGATGGATTTTGTGCTGTGTGACCTATTTCATTCATTATTTGCTAGTTCCTCCCAATGTACTTCAAGGAAGAGGGTGCAATGCCAGCAAAAATAATGACTTTTTCCGTGGGAATAGGTGGCCACATAGTTAGAGGCTACTTAGGAGAAACACCTGAAATGGATGTCAGAACCAAACATTATTGGAAAATTTTAACCAAAGCAGGGTTTCTTAACCTTGGGCCTCCAGGTATTCTTGGACTTCAATTACCAGAAGCTGAAGTCAGCACACTTGCTGATCAGGACTTCTGGGATTTGAAGTCCAAGAACATCTTGGGGTTGAAGGTTGAGAAACCCTAGCCTAAGGCAGTGATAGCAAACCTTGGCACTCCAGCTGTTCTTGAACTTCAATTTCCAGAAGCTCAAGTCAGCACCCCTGCTGATCAGGGCTTCTGGGAACTGAAGTTCAGGAACAGCTAGAGTGTCAAGGTTCACCATCACTGCCCTAGGGGATAGAAACAAAGCAGGAGAATGGCTCATAGAGTTTTGTGAGGTGAACAACCTGTTTACTGCAAATGCATGCTTCAAACCACTGAATAGATGGCTGTACCAAGACCATCCATTTGATTGTATTCCCAATTGCCATGTATGGGTGTGAAAGCTGTAGAGTAAAGAAAGCTGATGGGGGTGGGGGAAGAGAATTGATTCATTTTGAATGTGGTGCTGGAGGAAAGCTTTGCAGATAACTGCACTGCCAAAAAGACAAACAAGTAAGTCCTAGAACAAGTCAAGCCTGGATTGTCTCTGGAGGCAACAATGATGAGATTAAAACTGACCTGCTTTGGGCACATAATAAGAAGGCAAGACTCTCTGGAAAAGACAATAATGCAGGGAAAGGTGGAGGGCAGCAGGAAGCAAGGAAGGCAAAAGCAAAGGTGGATTTGATTTGCTAAGGGGAGCCACAAACTATTACTTACAGGACTTGAACAGGGCTGTTGAGAAAATCCATTTTGGAGATCTCTCATTCATACTATTACCATAAATCTGAGACAACTTTATAGCATGTAACAACAACAAATCCAAGCATCATGCATGTGTAACCTTTTAATTTGGTTTTAAAAATAATACACCATACCTATAATCTAGCCAAATTTAGTCTTATTTGGAAAGATATTAGGGCACAATACCTAATCTTTCAAGAACTTACACTTCTCCTCTGACAAATACAAATTCTTATAATCACACAACCTTAACAAGGATTGAAATAATAAATACAGTATAGAATTTTTGAAGCTTTGATCTTTATAGTCAAGGGATACAAGGCTCTGAGTTGAGATCTCAGAGATTTCTTTGTGGTCTAAATTAAGAGGATATCTATAAATTATGCCCTTAAAACTAGAGGCCTCTTCAAAATTAAAAGGCAACAGTAACACATTACAGTATTGCCTTCCATAGGCTAAGCGTCTGCCTATTTTCTTGTTCCTGTGCCTTGTGTTTCCCAAATAGTCGGAATTGTCCTTTCAGTTGTGATTTGTGTTTTGGTGTTTGAATCAGCTTCTTTTCTTGGAGAAAACTGTTCTCTTTTGAGTCTTTCCCTTAATCTGATCCGGTTTTCTCCCTTGAGCTCATCTGTAATGGCTCTGATTTGAAGGCAACTTGCCCCAGGGTACTTCCAGGCAAAGCTCCTAGTACTACCAATCAAAAGGCATTGTACAGCTATTCGATCTTTCTCTCCTCATTGGATTTTGTCTAGTAAGAAAAAGAACAGAAGAAGTAGTGGGGAAATATGGAGAGTTACAAATGGAAGCTGACAATGTCTGGACTCTCTATACAATTCTGGAAACAAGAAAAGACATTTGCACAATAAAAGCAAACATGTGTGGCAACTCAAATCTCAGTAAGTCCAGCTATCTATACCCTGACCTGGTCTTGACACAAGAAAATTAGAGTACATTTTCAAATGGTAACATAGAAACAGTCTGATAGCAATAGTTTCAAAATCTATCTATTCACTGTGAATTTATGATACTTTGTTGACTTTGATTACACATCCCTCATTAATTCAAGTATATATTTTGGATACCAGCAAAGATTCCACTGCACTGAGTTTATTTTGTGTTTGAAGTATGTGGGCCCCATAATGCACATTTGCTTACATTTGCCTAATTCAATGTGATGTTCTCTACTCAAGTACTTTTTGTGTTTTACAACCATGGGACATTATCCTAAAGAGATGCTGAAGCACATAAATCCCACTCATTCCAGTGGAATGGGTGTCATTCTGCAGTTCTTATTGCACTTTTGAAAATTTCCTGTTGGTCTGAATATGGCTTCAGCAGGAATGTTCCTGGTATAACAGTGCTAAATGTGTTTATGAATTTTTATAGAATGGTACATAATTAACCTCTCTTCACTTTCTTCTTCCTATTTTCATTGGATTGTCTAGTTATTTCAATTTCCCAGTTTATTAATGGTTTAAAAATAGTAACAAGCAGCAGCATTTCTCCTTTAAAAATCCATTAGCACTTTCATCACGCTGACAAATTAATCTTGGACATCTTGAGTCACTTCATAAGCAATTCTCATTGGGATCTCACTTTCATGTTACACCAGAATTATGAATGTGATTCTCTTTCTAGTATGAACCATTATTTCCAAAGATACATTTCATCTTGGAAGGGAGACTTAATATTTTAAAACTTAAAGCTCCACAGGAAAACTGATGGGCACACAACCCTTCTATCACTAACTGACCAATTAGTGCAGGGGTTCCCAACCTACGGCTCGTGGGCCAGACCCAGCCTGCCACACCATTTCATGTGGCCCGCCACCACCACCACCACCACATCCGGAAGTGGAAGCGGATGTGTTTACATCAGCCTTAAAATGCACCTGCATAAACATGCCTGGGCTTGTCATAAATGTGGAAGTGGGCACATTTATGGTTGTCGTAAATGCACTCGCTTCTGCTTCTGGGGTCAGGCCTGCTCAGCTGTCCTGGGGGCATGGTCAGGCCCACAGAGTAAAAAAGTTGAGAACCCCTGAATTAGTGCATTATCAAGCATCTCATACGCAAGGCAGGACTACCCCCAAGGCTCTGTGGTAAATGAAGTTGTCTCCGATTTCCATGGGTCTTACATACATGTTTTTCTATGGTGGCATCTAAAGTAAGAGCCAACTGCAAACTTGATCCTTACAGAATTAATCCCATGCAGACAAAACTGACTGCAATCAATCCTAATCAGCCAAACCATTTTCCAACACCACCTTTAACTGCTATACGCAATAATCTTAATGGGGATTTCAAGGTAGATGAGCTATTCAAGGACAGGTTTATCACTGCTATTCCCCAGTTAGTTTCCAAAGGCAAACAACTATTCATGAGTGCTAGTCTAATATGCTATCCATTCTATTACACTCTCACTTTCAACTGAGCACCAATTTCTTAGCCTCCGCCTCCGTTTAGTACTTTCACCTCCAGTTCTTATTTGTATTTCTCAACACCTCCAGTTCTCTGAGCAACCTCTCTTCCCCGTTATGTGTAGACCTTGAATAACATATGGGATAAAATACTCTCTTGCAGGACATGATAGGGCAAACAGCAGAAGGCAAAACAAAAGAGTCACCAACCATACTTTCTGACCCACTTCATTAGGTACTACTGGAATCACCAGAGCGTAACGTCCCTAGTATCCATTTATGAAGGACAGTGCACAAGGATACCATATTTGAATAACAAAAGATAACTTGAAGTGTGTTTGCCATGATTGAGGGAGAAGACTTTGTGTGTGTCTGTTACTGATGATTTATGATGTTTACATGTTGTGTTATGAACGTGTAACTTTATATGTGTTTGAGAACCACTCTGAGTCGGTTTTACTGAATAGGGCAGTATATAAATCGAACAACAACAACAACAATGCATAAATATTTTGTAAATATTATTTTGTCAATAAAGGTACATTTATCTATAATTTCCCATTTCCCCTATGTATGGCGACTTTTGGATCACCCTGTATTAGTAATACTAAAAAGGTACACATTTTGTTTTATGTTTGTTTCCTTCTCCTCAAAAAATGATGGCAGTTCTGTAGACATGAACAGCACTTTTCACTTCAGCAGATGTCTGTGTGTCATGTGTAAACATGCACAGATTAGATTTGGCCATAATGCAGATAAAATACAATTTAGAAGTGCTATGTACTCATCCCTGATGACAGAGCTTTGTTGCTATTTCACCATGAATATGGGCAATTGTTTGTGATAATTTGTAACTGAAGAGGCTGGATTAATCCATTAAAAAAAAAAAGACCTATGAGCAAGGGTGTCCCCCCTACAGTTAACAGTTTGAATTGTTCATTCACTCAAAGCCACTCTCAAATGTTTTGTACTAGAAGGATATCTTGCAATGATATATTCCTGAGAAAATCAATTTCTTCTCTGCTACTATGAGAATTGCAGTTAAACTCAGAGGAAACAGTGAGTCAGGTGGTAGCGGTGGATGATGTCATAGTCCTTGCTATTCAAGACTTGGTTATTGAGTTTTTGACTTTGCAAGCTATTTTCTAGTACACCAGACACCACTTCACCACAGGAATTTGCAGGAACAGAGAAGTGTATTTTACAGCCACCATACACACATATAACTCTGCCACGAACCAGCACCCACAACAGTAAGCTTGTTGGATTGGATGTATCTATAACTGTGCAAATGTTCCCATAAGGTTATTCTATGCAGAGAAACTTAAAGCATCTGAGTTGGCCTAATCTCACTGATTTCAATGGGATTTAAAGTTATGCACATATTTAGCAACTTCTCACTGAAATCAATGGGTCTTAAAATCGATTAACTCTGGCAGTAGTATTTTGTTGGATTTTTACTCCTCAATGGCTGAAATCCAAGTATTTCAGCTCAAATGTCTTGTATGAGATAATTGGATGAAAGGTGGCTTTTTGCAAAATATAATTAAAATGATTAATCAAGTAATTCCAGCCAAATTTAACATCAAAGAGTTAGAACTTGACACACAAAACACACACACACAAAATAGAATAATAAGGATTCCCAAGGAATTACTTTTTGTGTTTGTAACTGTTGCTTGATTGGCATTAATTCCTTCTGGGATAAATTGGTCACGAGAGATAAAGTACAAGTACAGTTATGGGTGAATGGCTGACTCCCCCTTTCTTTCCTTGTGAAACAGCAGAAGACCTTTCTGCAAAGAAAATGAGGATGAATGTTGAAGGATATTAATCTTTTTAACCTTAAGGTACAGTATATGAAATAAAGCATTTTTTTCACATACAGTGGAACCTCAGTTAAGAAATGGCTTGTTTAACATGAAAATCACGTAACAAAAGGAAATCCATAGAAAATAGTGGCTCAGTTTAAGGATTTTTTCCCCAGAACTGATTCATTGGTTTTCAATGCATTCCCATGGGGAACTGCATTTTGGTTAACATATTTTGGTTTTCAATGCATTCCAGTGGGAAATTGCATGCAACGCATTCCTATGAGAAATTTGGTTAAAGTAATTCTCACTTTAAGAAATGTCCAAGGGAACACATTAATTATGTTAACTGAGGTTTTACTGTAGTCTGAAATTGATAAGGAACTGCAGTCCACTACATAAACTCATGTCAGTACAGTATTTGGGTCCATTGCTTGGGTCTCCTAATCACCATACAAAAGTCTGCATTACATTAAATAGCTACCTATTCCTACATTTCTGGTTTTAATAGAAACACTGGTTCCTACTGGCCATTAGCACATTCCTCTTTTTTGGACAACTGGGGCTGTTCTTCTATTTTCTTGCTGTCTAAACAATGGCTGAAATCCATTTAGTACAGTGAGTTGCACTAGACTAGACCCACTGAATCAGTGGGGATGTGGTGAGTCAACTCCTCCATAAATTCCATTGATTCAAATGAACCTCTGCTGGTTTTGACTTACTAAATTGCAACTCGACTAGCCCCATTTAATTCAACAGAACTTGGGTCACCCTTACTCAAAAGTTAGTCATAACTTAAGGACTCACCAAATCATTATTGATTAAATGGACCTACTCTACTGTGATTTATCATGCTAAATATCAGGATTTCAGCCATATAATCCTGAATCTATTGCTAGTTCCAACTGTAGCAGATGAACTGAATCAAATGGATTTACATAAACTTCAGCTTACTGTTAAGCAATTGATTCAATGGATCCATACTAGTTGATACTATCAACAGAATGTATGTCTGAATTGTACTATTTATCTACGTAGTCAACTTGATAGAATTGTTTAATCTCACTACTGCATGATACTACTATCACTTTACTCCACATGCTTAGATGTTAAGGTGTTTTCACCCTACTCTTGTCTTCTTCATTTTTTTCTCAAATTGCATCACATATGCTGCACATGAAAGATGTACATGTGGAATTACAGTAAATTGGAAGGGGGGCAAACAATGCAATCCTGGGTAGAGAAAACATACACATACCAAATTACATGCTATATAAAAACTCCCAGTTGCTCCAGTTGCAGCAATCTGAATCATAACAAAGGTCCACTGGAGTTTAACTAATTGGAAAAGTGGTTACATCACCCAAGCAAGATGGTAAAAAAGGAAGAAATGGCCTGTATATAACATGTGAATTAGTTTACATTGATGGCGTTGAAATCAGCATTTTACTTATCTCTCATTGATCAGCTGATTAGGCATAAAAGAAAAAATCTAGGGTCTGTGCTACATTGGACAACCTCTCCTTACATTTGGTATGATTGTGGACATTAGCAATTGAATTCTGACTAATTCACACTTACTTTAAAGGTGAAGAAAGGCTTTAAAACAGGTTACCCTGTAACTGAGTATAGATATAGAACATTCTACCTCTAGCTAAGGAAAGATGAATGCTCATTTGCTTGCTAACTATTCAACCATATCTCTGGGATTAAAAGACATTATGAAAATTACATTAGGGTTCTGAAGGAAAATTTACCCTGGAAAGGCATTATGGAACTTCCCATTCCTGTTTTGGAATATGTGAGGAAGATAGAAACATGAAACAGAAATTGCTTCCCATTCTTCTTACAGTCTGTACCTTGTGAAATTTGGTTGGTCTTATTAGCTTCACAACCTTAATCCTTGGCATTGGTGCTCACCTTACCCAAAGGAAAAATAGTAATATATATTTTTAAAAATGAATGTTTCCTACTAGCTTCTTAAAATATATTAAAAACCATCTATCTTTGAACTTAGTCTCTCCATTCTCAGCACTTCTCTCGGGGTACACAGCAAGAGCCTCCTCAAAGATTGTGGTAATTATGAACCACAATAGTGCATAACCCTAGCAACGGCAACCTTGTGTTGGATAATTTTTCTCACACTAGGTCAAGTGAAAGGAACTGCAGAATTAATTCATCAAAAGGTGCCTTCATTTTGGCAGTTTCACATCTGGCCTAGACACAGAAGAAGAAGCACTTATCTCTACCACTGTCTTTGGTAACTCAGTACATACACTCACAACTACAATAACTTTTATACTATATAGGTCATTAATGCTAACAACAATGCACATATTGTGTGTATGGGGAAACATGCACAACAGGCCAGAGGAGGTTATTCAGTCTCTTGACTGAGGCATCACAAGGGGGATGGAGGAGAGAATTCCAAACACCAACAGAGCTCAGCTTTGAAGAACAGCTGGGCCAGAATAGAAGGCACACTTCCTGAGAAGACAAAATATAACCAGAATGGGACATCTATGTATGCACCAAATTTAGGGGTGAGGTATCCCCTCTGCTTGATTCGCTGCCTGCCTCTGCATTTATCACAGACTTCTAGACTACTAGTAAAATAAACTCGCCTTGCTGAGCTGCCCACTATTTTCTGAGTACTTAGTGCACTATCATCCACTGGCATAAACACAACAGAAGTACCCACCTACCTGTATATGTTTGTGTCATTTAATTTGTAAGAATTAATAAGACCAAGTATCTCTTTCCTTGTTGATAATTTCATTTTGCCATGCCACTTTTGAAACTTTCCAAGAGTTTCTAGTTTACACATGAATGTTTGAATATTGTACATATCTTGCACATTTCATTTTAACTTTTGCTTCAACATAACATTCTGGTGTGTGCCCCCCCCCCCCGGTTGGATAGCTCACTGTTCATGCTTTATGTTATGGTCTGTGGAGGTTAACTATTGTTTTTGTGGAGATCCAACCTGAGATTAATAAGATCCACAATATCATGTCAAAAGTCATAATCACACTTTGAATTTCTGTCCTGTGGCTGTCACTGGGAATGTCTGGCACAGAACATTAAATTTGCATTGGCTGGTGTATACACCAAGAATTCTCACTCATGAAACTGGCCAGTTGAGCCACTGATCTAAACACACCTAATATCCACACATACTGCTCACCATAAATAAAGAATCCATCCTCTCACACTTAACTGAACTGTCTCTCCCTATCTTGAGAATATTTTAAGCACAGATGGGTTGTTGTGCAATTTTTGCTCAAGTATAATGTAACAGTAAAATGTGTAAGGGCCATCAACATAGTGACTATGTGGAAAGACTGCAAAGAATACTAATTAAATAATTCTTCTTACCACAACTACTACTGTGATTAGTTATACTGTATTGGTATCTTGATTTTCTTTCAAAAAGGTCAGATAGGCATTTTATCATTACAAATAATCCTGTCTTCTGAGTACTCTATGCCTAGAATATCTAGGAAAGGGTCATCATAAGTCATAATCAACTCGGTGGCACACAATTATTATTAATAGTAGTAGATGAAATTAAGAATTCATTCCCTCATATCATGTTCTGCACCTTCAAGAGTAAAAAGGTATAGGACACATGAAAATTATGCCAGTTCCAGCCCTGGTCTCTAAACAGCTTTAGCAACATCTATGTACTTTGCATAAATAGATTGATACATATGCATGCCTGATCTCTGAGGAATCTTCTTCCTTCAAAACCAAGAACAATAATTTGTTACAGGAACATGCAAACAAGGAAATCAATCCATGATTGATTTAGTACAATCTAGATCAAGATAGGAATCATTTGGCTCTCAAGATATTTCCATGAATTCCCAGAACCCAGTGTTGACAATGGTCAGGGATTGTAGTTGCAACACAAATATTTCTTCCCTTTCAATCTGCCAGGGCATGCAGCCCCAACACTCCCTGAAAAATCAAAGGGGAAGCTATTGGAAACAGTGACAGACTTTACCTTCTTGGGATCTAAGATCACAGCAGATGGTGATTGCAGCCATGAAATAAAAAGATGCTTACTCCTTGGGGGGCAAGCTATGGCAAACCTAGTGAGCATAATAAAAAGTAGAGACATCACCATGCCAACAAAAGTCTGCACAGTTAAAGCAATGGTCTTCCCAGTAGTAATGTATGGCTATGAGAGCTGGACTATAAGGAAGGCTGACCACAGAAGAAAAGACACCTTTGAACTATGGTGCTGGAGAAGACTTCTGAGAGTCCCCTGGAATGCAAGGAGATCAAATCAGTCAATCCTAAAGGAAATCAACCCTGACTGCTTGCAAGGGCAAATACTGAAGCTGAAGCTTTGGCCAGCAAATGAGAAGAAAGGACTCACTGGAGAAGGCCCTGATGCTAGGAAAGATTAAGGCAAAAGGAGACGGGAGCAGCAGAGGATGAGGTGGTTAGACAGTATTATTGACACAGTGGACGTACGTAGATCTGGGCAGACTCTGGAGGATGGCAGATAACAGAGGAGCTTGGTATGCTGTGGCCCATGGGGTCATAATGGTTTGGACTTAACCTTGCGACTGAAGAACACAATATATCTGAAGGACCAAATATTCCCAACTGTGGTGTAAATTTTGCATTGAAACCATGTCATTTGGAAGTAAGAATGGCTAGAATAATTCTACTATTCCACATAAATTTTATTTTGAGTTTGCTAAATTTGTGTTAGTGTTGTAGTCAGTTCCCTGAGTCTACACACTGAGTGCATAGCACAGTGATTGGAAACTAGAATTCCTACATCCAAACCTAAGCATATGCTTATAAAACAGAAACCAAGTCTTACTAGAATGGAAAGAATTTGTATATCATATAGGCCAGCATCTTTACATGATTGAGTTTCTACAGCTAAAAACTGCTTAGCTTTATCCAGACAATACTGTAGTATGCTATTAGAAGAGGGAGACAACGGAAGTATATTGTAAGACAGGTGTGTAATACATATCAGTATTCTGTGAATCAAGCAATAATTTCTTAGGCAACTGAAGCAAGCAAGGCATGCAACAACTACTGAGAAAGACAAGGAAGTCACTCTGTACGACTCTTTTCTACATTAAAAAATGATTATTTAGAATGTTAAGCTCTGTACAGAAAACAAAACTACAGTATGTCCAAACCAAAGACTAATGTTGGATTAATCTGTAACAATTATTCCTCTCCTATTCACAGTGATAATAAATTGAGGTTGAAACACTTCCCTCATTCAATGATATCTCTGAAGACCTTCACTTCAATTCTCAATAAGGTACACTCCAATTGGTTTAGAGTACAGAAGCACAGCTATTGCCCATGCGTCTGAGAGATGATGACGCCTGTAGTCTGCCACATTTGAAGAACATCATGTTGAGAAAGACTGACCTTGTATCTGATCACATTCTTTAAGTTTGACAAAATGGTGAAAATGTATTGAAAGGCAGCTCATTTGCTGTGGGTGTCTTTACTATGCCCTACATACATTTCATACTCAATTCCTTTTCTGCATTAAATATGTAGGCATAAAGGTGTGATGCTGCTTCCTGACTCATCTGAGCATTCATAACTAATTAATGTATATGGGGTTTTATTCCTGTGGAAATTCTCTCATGAGTAAAGACAACAACAAGTATCAGAAAGATGAAACTCAATGTGGATGAGGAATAAATTTAACTGGAATGTGAAAAGTACTTCTCTCAATATAGCTACAGATCTTCATCAGTAACACAGAAAGTCAGCTGGAAAAAAATGCATGCAACTGGGCACCAGAGTAGAGTTGAGATTTTCTGCCAACTTCTTTTTCTTTTTTTATAAGTAATGACAGAGGTAGGCCCATTTCCAATTCTGTTTTAAATTCTGATATGTGTAAGCTGATTATATGCGGCACTTAAGATCATTTCCCCATATGGGATGCCTGGCTCAGAGCAGAACAGAGATATTTGTACTAGCTTCATATTTCATGAAGAAACGGCACTAAAATGAATTTCTACCATGGCACTTCAGAGATCTGACATCATGCATATGCATAAAATACTAATGAAGCCATTCATACCCACCTAGATTTCATTAAGAAAATATTACATTGGTCCTTTTCCACTACTATTCTTTAGAAGCCTCAGCATTACTGTTCTTTGATGGATACCTGTCAATCACAAGGTGATTAGGTTCCTGTTCACATTAAAAACCTGTCAAGCAGAAGAGGACAGCAACGCTGTGGCACACCCACCCACCAGCAGTCATTCTCTTGCAAACAAAACAAGGAAAGCCAAGTAACCCTGAACATTGTCAACAATGGCTATTTCTGCAGACTCTGTCTTCACTACACAGAGTAATGGATGGCAAGACTGAAAGCATTTTCCTGTGGAAACTAACATCACACGAATCACCCTCCCCTTACATACGTTTCTTTTTCAAAAGCACAGCATGGGCATTATGACAAGAACTAACTAATTAAACGTTTTTTCCAATTCACCAGCTTGAAAACTTTAAAAAAGAATCATCAGAAGGAGATCAGAAGGAAAGGGAAACCTTGGAATATGTGTGTGAAGGAGAAAAGGAAAGTGTGAGAGAGAAATAACTAAGAGACACTTCAGGAGAGGCTGCAAAGAATCCAGAGGCGTAGCTACCGCCGTATCTGCCGTATCAATTATACGGGGGGCCCGGGCCACGGGGGGCCCCAACGTGTGTAAGCAAAACAAATCTTTACCCTTCCTAAGGGCCCCCAAACAAATTTTTATACGGGGCCCCGCCAAGGCATGCTACTCTTCTGAAAGAATCCCTGGAGAGGGTTTTCACCAGGGATTACTCCACTGAAAGGTGACTTGTGAATGAAAGATGAGAAGAAGTGGAACATTTGCTCGTGCCGCTGCTCTTCTTAAACATGTGTGTGTGTGTGTGTGTGTGTGAGAGAGAGAGAGAGAGAGAGAGAGAGAGAGAGAGAGAGAGAGAGAGAGAGAGAGAGAGAGAGAGAGATTTTTCAGCCTGTTGATTATTTCTGGATGTTTACATATTCAGAGTAGTTTAAAAGCTTTTTCCTTCTCAGTAGATGACTGTCTATACAGGGGTGTCCAAATGTTTCGGGCCACGGGCTGGTCACATTTTTCAGGGGGCCAGTCACTATAGCTCATGGGCCAGATCTCACCCGGACACCAATTCATCCGGCTCCCAAAGCCCTCGTTGCTCCCGGAAGTGGAATAAAATGCGCCCCTAAGGACACATTTTACTTCCGCTTCTGGGAGCGACGAGGGCTTCGCCGGGCTGGGTGAATTGGTGAAGGGGGCCGGATCTGGCCCATGGGCCATAGCTTGGGCACCCCTGTTCTAGTCTTTCTACTGTACATTTGTAATTAGATACAGACTCATCTCCCTCCCGCCCGCCCGCCCTCTCTTTCTCTCCGACACCCACCCACAGTGTTCATCGTCGCCTCTTTATTCCTGCCAGACACTCCTGCCGTATGTGGTGTCAGTCCCACTTCGGGTATCCCATTTTATCCCGCGCCTCCCGGGTTTGGCAGGAGACAGTCGGACGAAGAGGCGATGAAGGCGAGGAGCCCAGAGAGACCCAAAGCAACAAGGGGGCGGGCGGAGGGGTGGTGGTGGTGGTGGTGGGGAGAGACACCAGCCCGGGTGCCCGTCCGGAGCTTTCCCCTCGTCTCCCAGCGCCTCTCAGCTGCGGCGTTACTATAGAGACACCCCCCGCGGAGCCCTTCTCTCCCCCCCCCCCGGCGGCCACGAGAGGGTCCCAAGCCAGCCAGCCTTCCTCCTCTCGGCCCCCCTCACCTCAGAGACAGGCAGCTGACAGAGGAGGCGCGAACTTGGTTTCCCCTCAGGTAGAACTTGCACTCACCCTGCCGCCGCGGCTCCTCCAAGGGGGGCTTGCCGGCCAGGGCGCGACGCGAGCGCCCGCCTCAGTCCTCCTCCCCTCGGCTCTCGCGGCTGTCGCCGCCGCCGCCGCCTGGCTCCGAGAGGACAGCGCCGGCTTCTCGGCTGCCTGCTTGCGTCACAATGAAGCCGAGGCCATTCCCCACGCCGGGAAATTCGGGGGGCTGGGAGAAAGCGGGGCGGGGGGCGTGAGGGGGCTGGCCACGTGACTTCAGAGGGAGGCCCTGAGGGAAGAGAAGGGAGGGCAGGCGGCAGTAAGAGTAGTACTGGTCGTGGAGCGGGGGCGCACCCCCTTTTCTTGCCTCGGCCAGACCTGAACGCCCACAGAGACGCGCCCCCCTCCTGTTCAGTCCCCCTCACGCGCTCTCTGTCTCTCCCGCCCATTCGCCCCCCTCCCCCCCCGGCACCCTTATCTGCCTCGACACGCGTCTTGTGGCCGCCAGGTCACACACACACACACACACACACACACCCCTCGTTCTGTGTCCTTCTTTCCCGCCTCCCTTCTGTTTTTCTCGGACCCGGGTTCCTTCGCTTGGCCCTTTCCTCTTTTCCCCTCAGCCTCCGCTCCCCCGTTTCCCCTCTGAGGCACACTTTGTCTGAGGCACACTTTCTCCGGCGCTCCTCTTCTGCGCCCATTTTCTCCTCACTTCCATCACACACACCCCTCTTTTTTTATTCTTGCAATTGACCAAAACATCTTCCCACCCATCATTAGTGCTTCTTTATCTCTCAGCCGCCCCCGCCCCCCTTTGGTGGGCACTGTGTTTGTCTCCAAACAATAGCAATAACACTTCTGTACTGCAGTGGCTCAAGTGGCTAAAGGCGCTGACTGGAAGGCGGCAGGTCCGCAGTTCAATACCCCGAACACTGAGAAACAGAATGAGCTCCCGACTTTGTCCCAGCTCCTGCCAACCTAGCAGTTCAAAAGCAAGAAATTTCAAGTAGATAAATAGGGACCACTTCGGTGGCAAGGTAAACAGCGTTCTGTGTGCTTCGGTGTCTAGTCATGCCTGCCACATGACCACGGAAACGTCTGCAGAAGCAGACAGCGCTGGCTCTTTGGGTATGAAACAGATGAGCACTGAACCCTAGAGTCGGATACAACGGGCTTTGAGCCTTTAGTGCACTCTTTGGGCAGTTCACAAGGTAATTAGCATTTTTTGTCCCCAACATGCTGGGTACTCATTTTAATGAAAGGCTGAGTCAGCCTTGATCCCAGTCAGGATCAAACTCACAACATTTTGGCTACAGTATAGCAGTTTAACCACTGTGCTCTCTGGCCATCTTAGCTACTGAGAACAATCCTTTCCATCCCTCCTTTCCACCCTGTGGGAGGCTAAGTGGGCTTCACATTATGTGAAACTTGGTCTTTGTTTGTCTTACTTGGTCTTTGTGTGCAGTTCTAAAGACCTGAAATAGAAGGGCATCAGTTTGTCCCCCCAAGAAGCTGCAGCCTGGACCAAGGAGGAGGCAGTCTCTTCAAACTGAAATGAATGCCAAACCTGATTAGCAGAATCGAGCCCAACCATGTGTATTTTAATTAAGGACACGGTCTTCTTCCAAGAGTTGATGGCAGTGTCAAAGCTGGCCTGAACTGTTAGGAACTGGGAATTTTGGCTGATCTCCAATAGAGCCTCCTGGCAGAATTGTTGGCTGGGTTGTGGCTCAGGATGCTTCCACATGGCACCATTCCTCAGATCGATTCTCTGCCCGCTAACCAGTGGCGTCAGATTGAGTAGCTACCTTCAGAGATGTGTGGCATATTGCCACCAACGGTTTCTCCCTGCTTTTCCACGAGCTGCCATCTTGCTTTTAACTCTCCCTCATATTTTGCTGTAATGGAAAATCTGGGCAGCAGAAAGCGCAAGGAAGAGCTTGTAAGCCCCTGTCTCAACCAGTACATCTACTGAGTTTCCTCTTGGCTAGTCTGAGACATTTCTTTTTCTGCAGACACATTGTGGCACAGCAGTCAATGGCGTGCACTCATCCACAATCAACCTGCCAAGTCAAGGTACATAGTAGCCAAGCCTAGCCAAACAACTCTGTTGACATAAGGAAGAAAATGCCACAAGCAACTCTCCCCTTCCCTGGCAGTAAAAGTACAATATGTAACAGCAAAGCAAGAAGAAACACTTTGCTACTATTTCATGATGTTCCACTGCTGTTGTCTAAGGCACCTGCTTCGCTCTGCCAAGAGCGTCCTTGAAGATTGTGGTATTTTTGGACTACAACGGGCATTCCCCAGGCAATGACAACCTTGTGCCAGCTAATCTTTCTCACACTGGGTCTGGCAAAAGGAACTGCAGAATGAACTCACCAAAGGGTGCTTTCATTTTGGCAATTTCATGTCTGGCCTAGACGTGGATGAAGAAGATTCTAGCTTATGATGAGGCCTTTTCTTATTCCCTGTTCTTAATGGAAGGAAAGCAAAGTAAAATAAAAGCAACACAATCACACTACGACTATGACTACGTTGGATTTGTATGCTGCCCACTTGACAACACAACTGGGCGGCTCACAACAATACCACATCTAATACACTATACATAGATCACAATACTGTACAATGAAATAAGATACAAATAGCATACAATAATAGAAATAAATCACAGTATCAAATCACATAAGTCACAGCATCACAAATCAAGTAACACCATAAAGCATTTAAGTCATTCATCTAAAAAGTCTAACAAATCAACTGCAAAAGAGTCCAAGACCTAGACTGGCTGGGGGGGGGGAGGGCGATGTCCCCCCCATCCCCCACCCAAATCACCAAGTCCACAGCACAAACAGCATGAAGTGCAAATAACTCTGCCACCCCAGGGCCCCTGCCACCAGCCCCTTTGTGGCCGAACCACCTTATATATCAAACAACCCACCCCCACCCCCAATAGTGATTAGTGTATTCTCTGGGCAGTTCACAAGTTAATTAGCATTTTGCCCCCAACATGCTGGGTACTCATTTTACTGACCTCAAAAGGATGGAAGGCTGAGTCAACTTTGATTCCTAGGCAAGATTGAACTCACAACCTTTTGGGCGCAGGGCAGCAGTTTAACCTCTGCACCACCAAAATGTCCCTCCGCAACAGAGAACTTTCAATTGATCCCTGCACCTTTCGGACACTATTATTCAACCTTTTCTTGGGCAGTCAGGTTTGTATGTGTATGTCATTTTAGTGCACCACAATATAGCAGGGGCTCTTTTTGTGCTGGAATAGCCAGGCTTTAAAGCAGCTTAATTGATCTGCATCCAGAAAACATAATTTGAAAACCCTCATGACTGGGGGAAAAATTGAAGTGATTTAATTAAACAGCTGAGGGGTGCACCTCAGCTGTTCCCAGCACTAATCATCTGGGCATTAATAAGGACATAATGTAAACTTAATGCACTGGGGATCCTGTGCATTGTCCTTGCACAGAGTGATGGGGAAGTGGGAGCATGCTTGAAAGAGGTATAGAGATTTTGTTGCTTTGTATTGTGTTTGTGTATACAAGAAAGAGAAATAAGAAGGGACAACCAGGTCCCACCTAGCACCTGTGCTGGTCATTTTAACTACTGCTATGTAGTCCCCACATTGTTTACTGTGGCATGTGATACTTGGGGAGAAGGAAGGTGGTTTCTTTACCAATGAAAGCAGAAGAGACTCATCCCAAAACATTCCAACAGAGTTTTATTGTATTGTTAGCATAAATTGGCAGGTAACAGGAAGATGGATGGAGTGGGGAAAGGAGGTAGAGGACAGAAAAGACTGTAAGAGTCAAAAGGTCAAAGGACAAAAATAAGATTTTATGACTGAGAAAAGAAAGAAAAACTTAGTTGGCTTTCATTACAAAAACTCATGCCACCACAGTAAGATGGTTTTTGTATACCACAACCTTTTGTAACTACAGATTATCTGTTGGAGAAGCAATAAGTAATGCAGTTCAGATGAAATTATTAATGATTCTTTTCAGTTTATAAAGATTTGTTATATGATTTCCATTTCCACCTACGATATGCTCACTGTAAAGAAACTGGTCTTTAAAAATCTGGTAACCCTCAGTGAAATCAAGAAAAAAGACTCATATTGGTGTTTGTTATTTGTTTTGTTCTACGACATCTATATTCCCAGCCTTTTTGAAAGTGTTTTATTCAACATGTAACTTTTCAAAGAGTGGCCACAGAAGACAAAGCCGTGGTTCCATCATCTTGTAACTTCTGAGAATGTAAAGAGTTAATTAAACTTTTGTGCAAAGCAAAATGTTTTTTCCAGCCAGATCAGATCATAAATAAAAGGAGTTTTACTTCCAGCTGCAATTAATGAGTAGATGAGGCTGATACTGTTTTGTTTGCTTCCAAATAAATATTGACTCTTTTGTTTATTTAATACAGACTATCTGGTACATCGCTAGCGGCTGTTTAATTAGGTTATTTAAGGAGAGGAAAGGCAGAATAAATGTATGAAGAGATTATCTCTCCAACCACCCCTTCACATTATAGTTCACAACAAAACCTCCACTAACTAAAAGTGCTCAATTTTGGCAATAAATCTCAGGATTGATAGGTCAGTCTTTAGATTTGGTCATCTTGACAAATGTGTGTTAATACGAATAGTTTGATACTGAGGCCCAAGTACGGGAGAGATGGATGAAAAGACATTTATGTGGCCTGGGATGGAGCTCAGTTTAGGCCACAAGTCAAAGAAATAAAGATAAGGCTAAACATAGATCATTCTTGAATATGTTATTTTTCTGTGTTCTGTGTTATCTGAACAGAAATCTGCAAGGTCTTATTTATTTATTTATTTATTTATTTATTTATTTATTTATTTATTTATTTATTTATTTAGGCAAACTTTTATGCCGTCCTCCTCAAAAAGACCCAGGGCAGCTAACACAACTCTCAACACCTAAAACACAATAAAAACATAATATAAAATCAAGATTAAAAGATTATTAAAAAAAAAAAAAAGCTAAAACAAGACACACAGAGAGAAGGTGATCAAATGAGCCAACAGACTGGGGCAACTGTCTGGCCCATACCCCACACATGCTCTGCCAGCCAGGTCTTGACCTCCTTCCTAAAGGGCAACAGCTTGTGAAAGCAAGGTCTTGTGAAATTTGTAGAACAAATCAGAAGCAGAAATGAGTAAGCTACAGTGCACTGATCCAGTTTAGCCTTTCTCCAAAGTGGTTTACTGCACATATTTTGGATATAATCCCTTGTATTTCTTACAATTATTCAGGCAGGCTCAATAATGATTAAATTCAAGTTCCAAAGATTTTAAAGGTATCAGGATGAGGAAGGCTCGGTCAGTTCAAAACACCCCCCCACACACACACACGAAGTCTATTGAAAAGGGGAGGACAGAGGTGTGCTACCTTATAAAACAAGAAATGCAGGGTTGGAAAGAACCATCTGAGTCTTGTATTACAAGAAAAGGATAATAATTATGGGTACTTCGATTCTACCCGTAATGTGAAGAAGGCAATAGTGTTGATGTGTGAAGCTGCCAAAATATAAATTAAATGAGTTGGCTGTCTGATCTGTATGTTATTTCAAAGTATTGTGTAGAAAGCTGTGGTGGGAGTCCTTTGTCCATCTAACCACACCTTTGCCTTCGGTGTGGTTAGATGACTTAAACATTCTTGTTCCTTCTTCCTCTTGTTTTGAAAACTGGACATCCTCGTGACTATAGTGACTTTGGATGAAAGAACTCTCAATGGTGATGTATTGCAAACAAACCAGTCTCTCAGCCAATTAGGCTTTTTCCACCCTTCACTTTTCTTCCCTCATTTTACCTTGAATGATCTGCTATAATAATTATACTTTTCATTTCTCATTGTGTTACTGAAGTATTGTAGTTGCCTAGAATTTTGTGAGTTTTATAATTCTTTGGTTTTATGCATTTATCGTAGAAACTCTTTGCTAATCACCCTGTTGATCTAAGAAGTTCTTAGCATTTTGGGATAAATCAGCATTTCAGATTCTGCTATCTTTTAAAATAGCAACTTGTACATGATTCCATATCTACAGCATGACCAAAATATATATACTATTATATGATGCATATTTTCAGCACCAACAGTATAAGTTGTCATTGTTGTCGTTATTGTCGTTGCTGTCATTGTTGTTGTTTACATCTTTCATTTTACAGAAATTGCTTTGCGCTATTTTTATTCTGATTTCTATTGTGGGACCATGTTCCCATTCTTTCTCTGAACCACTGTCTATCTTCTCTGGAAGCTGATGTTCAAAAGATCTGGAGAACCAATCATTACTACCTTAGTTCTCCATGCTCCGAGCCTGGTAATCTTGTGCACTTGGATAAAATTAATAATCCAGTTTACTGACTCATTTGATTGCAATATATCACTATTCAGAGCTGCCTCACATGAAGTCAATTTGTGTGAATTGTGAGGCACATATTTCCTGTTTGTTTCTTTTCTTTTCCAAAGCAAAAGTGGATAGAAGATAGATCAAAATTTACTGGTACATTTCTTTGTGACTTGCAGTAAATCAGTAAAGCCAGCAAGGTATTCTAACTGCTGGTAGCAAATACTAAAACACTTTCCTCCATAAATTAGGTAGCTGAAAAATACAGTTGAGGACAAAGGGGGAGAAAAGAAGGAAAGGGTTTTGGTGTGCTTGGTCCTGATACTGCCAACAGATTGCTGGGTTGGTCATGTGTTATGAAACACACTGTGTCCATATTCTTACTGTATGTCTTCATGCCAAAGCTATTTAGCTCCAGTTGACAGACCTCAGAGGTCTAACAGCAATAACCACTTGAAAAATTGAAAAAATATATCCTAAAAGCTAGTCTGTACATCCTGTGCATAAAGAACAATAGTCAGTGTTTCTCCCAAAACAGGAGAAAAACAATGCAGAGTTGAAAATTGTTATCAGTAGAGCCAAAACATGCATGCCATGCCATTAGCAAAAGGGTGCATTTCACAAGCCCTGTTCAGCCATTCCCTAACTGGCTAAGCTAACCATGCTTACAGAGGAGCACCAACCCTTCTCCTGGGTTACACAACAGAAACAACTTCCCTAAAAACTCCTTCCCTTCATTATGTTGAAAGCAACAACAAAGAAGAGAGGATCTATCTATTCCTCTCTAAGTCTGACTGGGCTAATCAGGGAATGACTAAATAGGGCTTATATATTTCACTCATTTAGTATGGGGTATGTGGAAGTCAGGGGATGCAATTTTATTGCTTTTGCCTTGAATGCAACATCAGCTAGTTGTGGGTCTGGTTATCAGTTTCATGTGAATGTAAAATATCATACAGTACTTTCCCCCAAACAATCAAATCATTGTACAGTACATACATATAGTTACATATAGTTATAGCTCTCATTAACTGTCCACCAAAATTTGGAAGAGTGCAAGAAGGGAAATTAACATAATGGAATCTTTGTAACATAGCAGATTCCTGAAATGTTTAACATCCATTTATAAGAGTAGGTATGGAATTCAAACCTCACAGTTGTTGGCCAAGATTGTTTCAGAGCGTATAATATATATGTGGTAAATGATCAGAAAGCAGCAGAGACAATATAAAGCTTAATTTGAACAAATGCTCATCAGGGCTTGGCTCTGGAAATGGTTCTTCCAAACCCAGAGCATAGCCTAGCACTAATGAATCAATAACAAAAAACAAGAAGGCTTTGATCATGTGCCAAGTGCTTTGTTTTATAACCACAATGAAGCCCACATGCAGGGCAAGAGAACTTTCAAGGCATGCATGCTTGATCCTGGTTTCTTCTCATTTTAGAAATTAAGAACTGGGAGAGTATGTATTTCTCAGATAGACAAGCAATAATATATTTCTGGGAGGTCTGACATTTCTTCTCATGGTTGTACAACTGCTGCTCTTTCCTCCTTAGTTGCTTAAGACAAATAACAGCAACAAACCATGTTGCCCATATATTAGGTAGGCAAGTACAAACTTATTAATATCATGTGATTGATCTGTAGTCTCAGTCACTACCGTCTGGAACAAATGATAATCACATCATTTGTGTTCTAGGCATGGAAATCAACTATAGTGAAAGCATAAGGCAAATGCTGAGTATATGACTGGCAACACAGTATAATGTAAAGGCAATGCAATGTGCAAGTATGCTCTGTATTTTAAATTTGGGATCATCTGGGTGTTCTTAAGATCCCATGGATAGAATCAGGATAAGCAATTTATTCCTAAAAGAAGAGTAAGCAACTTGAGAGGGTCCATTCCCCCCCCCCCCCACGATCTAATGGAGATTACACCAGCCAGAAAGAAGAGCAAAAACTATGTAAAATGCAACCTGAATGTTACTAGAAGTCTCTCTCTCCCCCCCCCCCATGTTGGTTTTCTGGACTGGAGAGACTACATTCTTTTTATTGCAAGGCCAATGCTTAGGAGGCTCTCAGGAACAGAAAATGACATCCTTTAGCACAAGGGCATCCAGAGGCTACAAACAAATCCTGGTGCCAGGTGTACATTACTTATTCTTGTGGTAGATACTGCTCTATATTCTAGATCAGTTCCCTCAAATGCAAGCAGCTAGGCTACATGAGTGTTTCCCAAATAACAGACACTTTACCCCAAACTGTGAGAGATGAAGAGGAGCCTTAACTGTTTATGAGATGCCCTAGCAACTAAGAGCTTCTGAGAAGTCCCTGACAATGTTGGTTCATACCTTGGAATCTCAAGTACTGATTACTGCAACACTATTTAAATTGAGTTACTCTTGAAGATGGTATGGAAGCTGTAGCAAATGCAGAATATAGTGGCCTGGCTAGTGTCAGACAGTCAGAAATTCATTCATATCTCAGTGATCCTGGGTCACCTGCATTAGGTTCCCATATGCTTCTGTGACTGCTTTAAGGTATTGGTGTTAACATCTAAGGCCCTTCATGACTTGGAACCTTGATACTCTTAAGATCAAATATGGCTCAGACCACCCACTCATCCCTGGCATTAGGGCTTCAAATATCCACCCTGAGGGAAGCACCAGAGGAAACAAGGACATGGCCTTTTTCATTGGTGGCCTCATCATGGGGAATGTCATACCAATGTATATACTCCAGGCTCCCTCCCTTGAAGTATTTCACAAATTGGTAAAGGCCAAATTGTACAAGGAGGTACTGTATCCAACAATATTTTACTTATCCTTAATTCAACACTTAGTTATCTGTTTTTTAAAAAAATGTTACTATTGTGTGTCCATTTGGAATGGCTGGCCGTTTGCTTTGATCAGATTATTTTATGATGTATTACTTTAGGATTGTATTTCTTTATGTGGAAGCTGAGGAACAAAGTATGCTCTAGACATCTCCTCTCCTGACAAAGCAGGTTTGACTGTGCTCTGTTGTGCAAGAATGTGAACACACACATATAACATATGGGGCAAACCCTCACACATCACACACATCATAAAATAAACTAGGTATCTCATTGATTTCTATTTTTCAGGAATGGTACACAAAACTAAGAGATGTAACATAAAAGTAGTGGTTAAAAACACAATTTTAAAAACCCACAACTCTCAGAATCCCTAGCCAATACAACCAGTGCCAGGACATCTGAGAGGTGTAGTCAGAAAACATATCCAACTTCATAACTATATTAAAAGACAGAAGACGTATTTTTCATTCAACTTTGGAAAACAATTTTGTTTTACAAAGAAGTGAAATTGGACAGTTTTATGCATTTTTTAAAACCCTCCACACACCATAATTTAAATCATGTAGGATGTCTGGGATCCAGATACAAATAACATTGCATTCATTGACTTCTCAAAGTTATGTCATTAGATTTGGAAGGTGGGCTCAAAAATTACATATGATCCATTGGGTGTTTTTGAACAAATCAGTGTCTAATAATATTAATACTGAATCTGCAAAATGGCTCTGATTATTTATTTATTTGTTTGTTTGTTCAGATTTATATTGCTGCCCACTCGCCGAGGAGACTCAGGGTGGCTTACAGTCAAAACAGCAACAGTACAGTAAAAATCATAAAATACAACATTCACAAAAAACCAAAAGCAGAACACAGACTAACTCCTCTCAGGTTGTTGTTGTGGGCCCAGAGGAGGGGGCAAGGTCCTTAGCCGCCTGCCAGGCCATGGAGTCTTCTCCCTCAGGCTGTTGTGCAGCGACATCATCCTAACATTTTAAATCATGGATCCAGAAGCACAATATCCCAAATTGGTAAAACTGAATTTTTAAAATTAATTTTAATACTTGGCCATGGACATTCACTGGGGGAGTGGAACTTAAATCCTTAAGTCCAAAGAGATGCAAATAGATGGGCAACACAGAACAAGAGTGTGATACAAATTATTCAAACAAACTGATTTTTATATGAGAAAGAGAAGGAATAGGGAAAATATGTTGCTACTCTCTATTGCATTTCTCAGTTTTTCACTTGCATCCATGTGAATATTCTTTTTCCAAAACAGGATGCTCATCAAGATGATTTTTTGGTGTGATCCAGGCGGACACTTCATCAGTTCTTATATTTTCATTATTTTATAAAACATGAATTACATAGCTATAAGTATTAGATTAAAAATACCTGAATACACTATATGGAGTTTACACACATCTGCTTTAAATAAATCCATGTTTCTTGGCTTCATTAGAACATTGGAAAGCACAGATCTTGCTTCGTTCCAGAAGATACAGATGGAATTGGTGGCACCACTCTAATGTACGAAGCACATTTCCATTAAACTAATTTTAACGCTCTTTGTTAGAAAACCATATTTTATTTTATAGCACTGAGAGTTACCAGAAGTTAGAAAATGTTACTCTGTGTCCAAATTTCCTCAGTGTGAAATGACTATTTGCAAAATGTAAGCCAGGTGGTCACAGTACTTAAGAATTCCAGGCTGTGCTGTGTAGAAAGAAAATTCTCGTAATGGAGTTTACTTCATGATTGATGTTATGACATATAAAAATCACATGTTAATCAGAGAAAATGATTACCTAGTAAGTAATACTTATTTTGGCTGTAGTGGATTTTACTCTGCTGTCCAATATGCTACGTAGCATATGGGAGGATCCAAGTTTAAGGATTTTACTGAACTGGAAATGTAATTTTATATTTAAATTTTATTTTCTCCTTTAGTACGTTTTCCCCAGGTGGGATAAAGCCACTTTCCCCTGAATTTTTCTATGCTCACATGTTTTCTTGCTATACTGTATTTACTTTCCCCTCTTTACTTGCTTTTATATTTCAAAACAGAAATTTGATGCATTTTAATTTTCTGTGTTAGATGAGCCAATATGCAAGTAAAATGTGGGGTGTGTTCAAGTTAATGTTGTAAGACATGTTATGAACAGTGGTAGACATAGGCCGGTTCGCCCCGGTTCTATTGAACCGGTAGGATGGATCCTAGATGGTCTTCGGGGCGGGGGTGTGTGTTACTAACCTCCCTGGGAGACCACCTGGGGTGGTTGCCTTTTTTTTTTTAGGTGACCAGTTCGGTCACCTCACCGGCTGCCCCACACTCCAGCCTAAAATGGCCAGACCAGGCCAGGCCAGGACAGGACAGGCTGTCGCTGACCCAGGCTGCGCTGCTGGGCCGGGACAGGACAGGACAGCCTAGGCCGCGCCGCTGGGCCAGGCTGTGTCGCACCATCGCTGTTGCTACCTGCTCCCCAACCAAGTAAGTGATTCGTGTTTGTGTTTGGGTTGGGTGGGTGGAATTGTGTGTTTTATGTGTATTTTGATCTGTATTTTAATGCGTTTTTATGTGAAATTTAATGGGTATTTTTATGTGTATTTTTATGTGTTTTTATGCCAACCTAGCAGTTCGAAAGCAATAAATTGAAAATTGATAAATAGGGACCACTTCGGCGTTAAGGTAACAGCGTTCTGTGTGCTCCAGTGTCTAGTCATGCCTGCCACACGACCATGGAAATGTCTACAGAAGCAGACAGCACTGACTCTTCGGCTTTGAAACAGAGATAAGCACTGACCCCTAAAGTCGGATATGACCGGCTTTTGAGCAAGGGAAACCTTTACTTTATGTGTACTTAATTTGTATTTTAATGTGTTTTATGTGTATTTTTATGTGTATTTAATTTGTATTTTTATATGCTTTTTATGCATATTTTTATGTGTACTGTATTTTTATTTTATTTTATTTTTACTTTGGCTCCACCCACATTGTTGGCTCTGCCCATGATGTCATGATGTTGGCTCCGCCCATGACATCATGATGTTGACTCCACCCACAACATTGGCTCTGCCCACTGTGTGGTAGTAGAAATTTTGGCTCCCCATCACTGGTTATGTAGTGCTGATTCAGAAATGGCCATGTCTTGTCAATTCAGTGCCTTGTCACTTTGTGAATGGAACACAATGGCATGATTGGTGGGGAAAATGACAATGGCAGAGAGGGGTCTGACACACTACAGGGAAAATGTATTCAGCTTAACTTCCTGCTGCTTTGACATTTGCAACACATCTTCCTCAAACAATTGGACATATCCTTGTGAATGACAACAGCCATTTCAGCCAGCGCAAAGTTCCACATGCAGTATTGAAAATTTCACTTCAGCCTCAGCCAATCTCCTATCACATGACTTCATAACCTTGTAAATGTCACCCAAGGTTTGTGCACTAATGTACAGCTACGTAAATGTACTTTTTACACAGGAACTGGCAGCGCAATGTATGTTTGCTCAAAACACTGAGTTCAGAGTAGTGGATTATGCCCACGTTCTTTTTGAGAATCTAAGCAACCAGCAGCCCTAAGCAATTTCCCCAATACAGGCCAAGTTCCTTTAGGTCACAGCCTTTCTTCTGACCACTTCTAAGAAGAAACTGACTTCACAGAGTTTGGTGGCAATTATGCCCCATAAAGCGTGCATGAAGTATATTATGTATGAAGTAGCCTTAAATGGTTTGTAAATTGCAAGCTGAACTGACTCTCTCCAATTGCAGATGAAATGAATTTGAACACAGCAAAGGGAATGTTTTAAACATCTCTTCCAAGAAAATGTGAAGCTAAAACTTTGATAGAGTGAAATGTGCTGGAAGAAATTATTCTTCTTTCACAGTTCAATCACTGTACTGGCTCAAAGTTGGAAAATAGCTCTGTTGTTCTTCAGAAGTGTATTTCTAGAATGAATGAAAAATAGTAACCATCTATTATAGTATTAAGAATGCAGAGCATATTTCGGGATGATGAGTGGGGGGAGGAAATTGCTGCACTAAAATGCACGCTGAAAGGATGGTGTGTTGATTTAGAATTGAAGTGGAAATACTGTGCAGGGTTTATTTTGGAAACAACCAACTGAATGCGGCACTTTTTTGGAAAGAAAATTTGGACAACACATGTTTCACACTTGTACATATATGGAGATTAAATAACAGTTTAGGGCATTTGAAATTCATTTGATTAGGTGGGTTTGGGGTGTTTTTTTCCAGAATAAAACACAAACACACAGGAATGCTGGTCAGCTGTGTGTGATTAAATGGTTTTGAACGGAATGCAGGTCAGCTGCAGAACACCATGTCACAAAGAGGAGGGCCATGTACAGCACAGCACATAGGAAAACAAAACTTAGTTTTATAATTGTATGAATAATTGTCTTGAATTATAAGTACCACTCCAGGCTTAAAGGCCGCCATACATGTGAACGCCTACGAAATGTTGTGTGTTTTAATCAGAACTTGAGAAGTTACTTTTTGCCCTACAGCTCTCAGAATCATTCCCCAGCATGATCATTGGTCATGTTTGCTGGGGAGGTCTGACAATTGTATCCTAAAAAGTAACTTTTGCAATCAGGCAAAGCTCTGCAGGATCTCAGAAATGAATAGAGAGCTGACTTGTGCTTTGTATTTTTTTGGAATAGTAGCCGTGTTAGTCTGTGGTTCAGGCATCAGAGAAAACAAAACAAAACAAAACAAAACAAATAAAATAAAATAAAATAAAAACACAGTAGCACTTTAAAGACTAACTGCTATATTTTCACTGTTAGCTTTCGTGGATCAAGTCCACTTCATCAGACAAGGAAGTGCTTTGTAGTTATTCCTACATGGGTACAGGGTTCTCTTTCTATCCCAAATATGTGGTTGTTAAATACTGTACTGCTATATTTTCCAAAATTGAACTGAACTAGAATGTCCACCCATTTCCAGTCAAATTCAACAATCAGAACAATTTACAACGGGGTGAGAACAACAATGTATATGTAAAATATAAGTAACAATTCTCTCAATAGATAAATGGGAACTCTGTTTCAGCACTTCAAATGTTTTAATATCTAGGTCAAGGGTGCCCAAATGTTTTGGGCCGTGGGCTGATCATGTGGTTGAGTGGGCTGGTCATGTGGCTCCTCCCACCAGAAGTGGAAGGAAAACATGCCTGTGCATGCGCAAAATGCTGTCATAAATGCACCCGCAGCTGTCGTAAATGCATTTATGACAGCCACAGGTGCATTTACAAAAGCTGCATGCACATTTATGACAGCTGCCTTCCCTGTGGCTGTTGTAAATGCATTTACAACAGCTGCAGCTCATTTACGGCAGCATTTTGAGCATGTGTGTGAATGTTTTACTTCTGCTTCCAAGAATGAGGAGGGCAGTGTGGGCAGGATGATTTGGTGCTGTGAGGAAGTTCTGGCCCATGGGAAGTTGTTTGGGCACCCCTGGTCTAGTTATTCAAACCCAGACTGGGAGTCATGCACTAAAAGACCTGAACCCTGCAAGAGATGGCACAGTAGATTGCTTCTGCAAAAATGGCAAAAAAATAATAATAACCATTGGTTTGTTACAATATTATATTTGGTTATCGCTATTGTCTACAATAAGCCAAAAAGACTTTAGAATTCTGGTTTGCTGTCTTCACAATAAGCAGTGGCATAGCGTGTGTGTGTGGGGGTGTGAGCCAGGGGGCCATCAGCCTGGGGTGGCACTTTTTGGGCATATGGGTGTTATTGGACTACAATTCCCAGAAGTCCTAGCAGGAGCGGGTGCCAGCGTCCACCAGAGGCCGGCAAATTTGGCTTACGCCCTGAGTGGCTGAAATCCACGAAACACTACTGACAATAAGAAACTATGATCCTCAAGTGGATGATGGTCCCCAAGTGGATTAAATCCCACTTGAATCCATCTTGATGGAGGGCAGCAGCAGCATCAATACTGGCCTGGGGCTGAGAAGGATTTTGCATGACAAAAGGACTCAGGACCAGAAAGTGCCTCTTGGAGGTGGATCAGTGGTATATATTCACAGTACAGTCTTCATGACTGATCTCCATGATGATTGCCAATATTTGAAATCAGATAAGGCACAAGAAGAAGAATGACTATTGTTCACAATAAGCTAAAAGGCTTTAGAATTCTGGCTTGCTGTCTTCACAATACCCAACCGGTAAGAGAAACTATGTTTTTATTTCTTAATTGCAG
Source organism: Furcifer pardalis (assembly GCA_030440675.1). Classification (NCBI taxonomy): domain Eukaryota; kingdom Metazoa; phylum Chordata; class Lepidosauria; order Squamata; family Chamaeleonidae; genus Furcifer; species Furcifer pardalis. The sequence goes on from CP126896.1 coordinate 55,929,319, forward strand.
TTTTCAATACTAGCATTAATATAGGTGAGAATAATTAATTGCAGCAGGGTTTACATGTGGATTCCAGGGGGAACTATATTTATGTTCCATATTTTACAGCTTTATACCTTTATACCTGCAAAATTTGTATTGCATATATCTACGTGATAAATCAGACTAATATCATCTTTTTGCTTAATTCATTGAGGACTTGGGTAGGAAAAGATTACCCCGTTAGCCTAACAAAATTGGTAATACAAAATTCTTAGTTATACAGATTTATTGTACATGTCTCTACTCATGGTGCCTTCATTAAATATCACACCCTTTTATCCAAAGTTCTGATTAAATTACCCAAGTATTTTGGATCTCACCCATACTATTTAGATATATGTAGTTGTTTACAAAACACTTTGGAATTCACTAATAACAATCCTAATACAGTACTCCAGTGACAAGTAGAAATCAGAATATGTTTGTTTAATGTTCAGTGTGACATTTAATGACTGCAGGTTTGTAATGTACTGTGTTTTCTGCATTAATGAAAATAGATGATCTTTGCAAAATTTGTGCAGCGTGGACCCCTGGAGTACTGTATTAGTTATGTAGACCACTGAGTCAGTGCTGACTAAACTAAACATGAACCTTCCTATTGGGACTGTAAGGATGGATTAACCCCTTAGGCATTAAATTCCCCACACCCATTGCCAAAGAATGATTATGTTAATCCTTTAGAAGGCTAAAAAAAGGGGGGTGAAGGGGGAACCATATATCATTAACTGTAAACAATGGGATTTAGCATCTTCTATCTAAAGGGAGCCCACACACTGGCAATCTCAGAAATGTTAGGGTCTGATATGTCCAGACTTATTACTTTTAGGCCAGCTTTATAACTATTGAAAAATTGGAGCATGGCTGCTAACGATAGATCTAAGACAAGTCATTTAGTGCTACGTCTTAGTAGAATCTAGTCCATGAAAACTTACCTTTCCAAGATTACTCTTATGCCATGTTACCTTTTCAGTCCTTAAGATTCCACAACGGTCTTTGTTCTTTTTAATTTGCTCTTCAGCTCACATTTATTTAATAGATTAATTTCATGGTTCTTATGAAAATAGTGTGCCATGAGCCTAAGAGCTCAGAGATGTGTACAGTCAATAAAATGTTTTATAGTGCTTCTCTGGAATATACCAGAAAGGTACTTTATATCTTTTTTTAACATTTACAAAGGAGTTGACATGTAGCAAAACTATTATGATTTATATTTTGTTCCTCTCCAAAAGACTATCCACAAAGGAGAAAATAGCATGGTGTCATAAGATGAACTGTATCTCTGGAACTAGTGAACACTGCCCTAAAACAAATACCTAGTTCAGGGATCTGCAAACTTGGCTCTCCAGGTGTTCTTGGACTTCAATTACCAGAAGCCCAAGTCAGTATGCCTGCTGATCAGGACTTCTGGGAATTGAAGTCCAAGAACATCTGGAGAGCCAAGTTTGCTGATCCATGACCTAGTTGAAGAGAGCTACAGTGGGTCTACCAAACATTTGATGATATATAAGTAAAGGTTGCCCTTTCATATCCGACTCTAGGGTTTGGTGCTCATCTCCATTTACAGCTAAAGAGCCAGTTCTGTCTATGTTTGCAGAAATTTCTGTGGTCATGTGGCAGGCATGACTAGACACTGGAGTGCACAGAATGCCGTTACCTTCCCACCAATGTGGTATCTATTTATATACTTCCAATTCCTTGATTTCAAACTGCTAGATTGGCAGGAGCTGGGGCAGAGACGGGAGCTCACTCTGTCATGCAGTACTTGGGTCTTGAACTGCTGACCTGCCAACCTGCCAGTTGTCAATTTCAGCGTCTTAACCACTAAGCCACTGCAGCCCCATGATGATATATATCCATGTTCAATTATTTTAGCAAGAGAACTAGGGAGCTCTTTTGAAAGAGCTTCTTTTCTTTGCTTCCTTTTTTTACCCCATCCAGGTGTTGAGGGAGTTGAAAGAGCAACCTTGGAAAGTTGTATCTATTATGTGGGATTTACCTTCATATGTATTCCTCTACTTACCATGGGGAAATAGACTGGGGAAACTTTAAATGCTGAGCCTACATGGCATTTCCTGGGAAAATTCATGAGTGAAAGTGGGTATTACTCTAAACTTCTATGTATAGGTCTTCCTATAAATGCCACACAGGATTTACAAACTGGCATTTAGAACTATGTCTAATTTTTGACAAAGCGAAAAAATGCAGTGCACTAACTTTAAAGGGTTCTAAATAAATCACAATTTAGAGGTGTCCCCCCAAAAAAACTCTTTCTGCACTCAGTGTTTTCACACTGCAAGCAGAATATATTTCCCAGTCTGCATTGCATCATCAAAGCTTATTTAAATGAATGTGGCTTCTTACCAGTTTCAGGATTATAATAACTAGTTTACAGCTAAATGCAGATCTGAGGGACAGTGTATTTACAGGCTCCTTGCCATTAGATTAAGAGAACAAAGGCAACAGTTCTGTTTTGGGGGAAAATTATTATAAAGCTATTAGAAGCTTGAGCCTACACTCATTCTTTTTCCTTTACGTTACAGCGAACAGTGCCATGAAAGCACTGCAAAATAAATCTACCATTCTCGAGTAATGAAACTGCTGCATCTGAAGAGAGCCAGGAGATTAAACTCCTGGGACAGCAATAAAAATGAATTATATTTGGTACCATGGTCTGTCTTAGCCACACGGGTTTCATTTTTTGTACAGTTTTCAATTGATATTATAGTCACGGAATCTGAATGTGATCATCTTTCAGGCAGTAGCTAATCATTGGCATCAAAGAGTGGGAATTATCAGAGTTAAACTGGCAAGGTGAGGCTCAAGATTACAAAAGAGGAGGTTACAAGCACAAGTATAATTAATGTGGGTTCTCCTGTTATCTGACTTGAACGTACACAGTGGGTTTTATGTTTGCATTTATCAAGAGAAAGAGAGAGAGAGAGGAAACGGGAGATACAGTAATACCTCATATAACATTAGTATCGAATAACACTAAAATCGCATAACATTAAGGAATCTGGGGGGAAGAATTGCATCAGATAACATTAAGATCCTATGGGATGCTTCAGATAACAACCGCTAAAGCCTGCGTGGTTACAATGTATCTCTATGGATCCCATAGGATTTTAACATGCATCAGATAACACTAAAAATCATATAACACCAAGACTTGTGGAACCAGGTTTTAGTGTTATATGAGGTTTTACTGTACCTCTGACTGTATATGCAGACAGATATATGTTTGGAAGAGGTATTTAGTGAACATGTTTGAATCCACCATAGCTTTGTGATCCATTAGTTCTATACATACAGGTTAGGGTTTACATGTTTTGCTCTCAGAACAGCAGGACTGCTGTTGAGGATTTGAAAGTCTTGCCACTGTCCATGAAAACATCTTCAATTCTATTTGGGGGGGGGGAGTTTAGATAACTCCACATGGATTAGGATACTGATTCTCAACCTTTGGTCCTACACATATTTTGGGCTAAAAGTCCCAGAATTCTGAGACAGCATGGCCAATGGTTATAAAATCTTGGATTTTAAATCAAATTGTTGAGAGGGCCAAAGACTGTAAATCACTGGGTTAGACAAATCCATGGAAGATCAATTTGCTTGTGCCTACAACTACTAATGAAACTTCTGATTCAGAATCACAATCACAAGCAAGAGGTTAATCAGAAACCAGAATGGGCTTTCTCCACACCATTGAAATTGAAAGGGAGACATTTAAAACTAATATGAATAATCTATTGTTACTGATAGCTGTAGGAAGCTATATTGTTATGCTTGCTTGTCCTTCATTCTGCCTGAGCAAACCCTTCTCCCTTTAATCCCTGCATTTGGTGTATATAAATCATGCCTGTAAGTTTTACTCCTTGTCTGAAGAAGTGGACTTGATTCACGAAAGCTAACAATAAAAATATAGCAGTTAGTCTTTAAAGTGCTGCAGTGTTTTTTATTTTGTTTTCTGATATCTCTGAAACTAAGATTTTGGAAAAGAAAAAGAAAGCTGAGGATGGTGGTTTCCTTCATGGCATGCTTGTAAGCTTCCCAGGTGTTTCTGCCAAGCTGTTGTGGCAAAGAAAATATTGAAAAGATGGACCTTTAGTCTGATCCAACAGGACATGGTGCATGCTCTTAACTAAAAGAAAAATGCATCTCTGGCTGGAACTCTCCTCAACATCTGTTAATCTTGGCTGATGTACATAGGTCAGTGATGAACAGAAGTTGATTCATCAAGCAATGTCTAAGCTGCTAGTGATAAATGCATGTTCTGCGACCAAAAGCTGTACTGTTCAAATGGTGCTTATCCAAAGAAGGACTGAAGATTTCAAAGTCAACCCAAAGATTTCAAAGTCAACCCAATTCAAAGGAGCCTCACCCTCCATCATATAGTGTTAGCATTTGGCCATACTGTAAGGCATCTCATATATGAAGCACCAGTTACAGCACAGGTGTGCCAAAGTCCAAAACACTGTGCTAAAGATGGGTTCATGGTCAAGGTAACAGAGAGCAAAGACATAGATTCCAAGGGCTATAGGTGGAGGACATGGTCTGTGTTGGTATTCAAGTTGCAGGACAGGCAGACAAAGAAGCAAGAAGGCTGAGAGATCTTCTTCCAGCAAAAGTAGTTCATTATAAGGAACTGATGTTTTCCTGAGCTAGTTAGATTTGTGCTGTCCTAATAAAACTGCCAATAGTGTCTTTGACCCACACTGTGTGGAATCCTGTTGCTGAATCACTCTTGTATAATGGAAATTGCAGGTGTGTTTGTGCCAACTTGCTGCTCATTAATGAGGTGATGGTTTCATACCTGTATGCTTGCCAAGTTGCATGATTACGCTAATCCTCTGGAACACAGCCAGCACCTTCTTCTGTGTCTAGGCCAGATGTGAAACTGCCAAAATGAAGCCACCTTTTGGAGAGTTTATTCTGCAGTTCCTTTCACCTGATCTAGTGTGAGAACGATTAGCAGGCACAAGGTGGCTGTTGCCCGGGGTACGTCCGATTGTGGTTGAAAAATATTGCAAACTTCAAAGAGGGTCTTTCTGTGTATCCCGGTCAACACCTCATTAATGAGTAGCAATTTTCTGCCAAAACATATGTGATTTCCCTTAATCAGTATAAATCAGTGATAAAATTCTGGCCAATTCTTACTTGTCTGGTTTGCTGAGAAACCAGAATACTGGAGAGCTAGGAAAGTTACTTTTATATTTTTCATTAGTAACTTTTGTAAATTACAGTGCTTTTCCATTACATTTTTTTTTATTTCTAGCCCCCTCTCCTACATTGATAAGCAAATAGCATATAACTTAAAAATATCTTGTCAAATGCTCTTGGGACATTACTTTTAACAATTAAATAAGTAAAATACATTACTCATTAAACCAATAAGGTAGCTGTATATTACAATATTTTGGAATTTTCTTAACTTCATTACCTTCCAAACAACTAGTTACGCAGGGTGTGCTTGGGCACCATGGGAGGGCAATGGACAGGGGTGAGGGGTGACGACCAAGGGACAGAGGAGAAGGCTCCCCCCTAGAACTGTTCGGTCACCACCCCTTGCTTGGTCCACCCAGTGGGTGGCACTTTAGAATAAGCCATTGCTCAAAGCTGAAGGAAAGAGCTTGGAGCAATTGCTTGATCTAAAGTGCAGTGTTCTGGGTGGATAAAATAATAAAAAAATAGATTAACATTATTATTTGCACCCCAGGGTGCCAGAGGTGAGGGTTCACTGGGATGAATCCTCCTGCCCCGATGGCCCAGACCATGGCTGCCAGTTACAGGAAAATGCATTATTGCTGATGACATAAGAGTTAAGGTGGCAATAGATCCAGCTTTAAGGTATGCATCTTGCTTCTTATTCCCCGAAAGAAATGGCTAGTAGATGACCAATAAAGCCTGCTGCTTTCCACAGCTGCAAGAGGATGATTCTTTAAATGTCTCCAGATTTCTCCCAGATACCAGTTATTTTCCATGTTTAGTTTACATTTCTTCCACTGGAATTCATTGGGGGCAGGAGCTATCTAACAATACAAGAAGTCGTCCCATTTCAGTTCACTTCATATAGGTTTAGTTTTCTTTGAGTCCACCATTTGATTGAATGAATCTGTGTATGGAACAAAACTTGGTTAGGCACACACAAATGCTTCTTTATTTACTTCTTTTTAAACAAGGCATTTTTATATCCTGCAAAAACCTTGGAATTCTCAGCATAGTGAGAAAATACTACCAATTCAAACAATGTAGGTGTTTTATTGTACCACAAGAAGGTTAAATAGATGCTTAATATTGCTCTGTCAAAACTCATAATGATATTGCCAGGTTCTTAATGGTCAACATACTGAAACTAATGGCAGCAGCTGGATAGGATTTTTTTTCTCAAACTAAAAATAAAGCTTGGGCTTCACCCATGAATGTCAACAGGAAACTATCAATGTGTTCACTAGCCACATCACTTTATTTCAAGGATTGCCTGCAGGAATCAAAGATGCAGCAGCTACATTTTTATCACCCTTTATTGAATGAATTTAATCTTTTTTCTATTGCGAGGTCAGCCATGACAGTAAAAATACAAAATAAATAACAGAAAAATCATCCAGATTTCAGCTAACAGCTGAAATCTTGCTGCACTGTTACACAAATGGCATAACATTTGCAAGCAAATTGCTACAAGTTAAAAACAATCTCTGTAGACATTATAGAACATTATGGTACAGACTAAACCACATGAGCTGGATGCAACAGATAAAATCTATGTGGATTTCTTCCCTTACAGCAACCTACTTCTAAAATTTAAGTGCTTTGTGTAACTGCACAACAAGATTTTACCTATCCCTCAGAGTTCAATAGAAATTCAGAAATAACTCTTTAGCCTTGTGCTGACAATTTATATTTTAAGATATTGTTATCATCTTGACCCACGTAATAGACACAAGGTTCTTCAAGCAAGCATTATATTTTGAGATAGGGATTGGCAAGTGTTAGCCTATGTTGACTTTTCTATGCATTCACATATGTTGGATTTATCGTGTGTCATGCTATCACTGTTTCAAGTTAGATGGCTGGTGACATTAGGCATTGACTTGTGGCTGTCTTGTATTAAAGGCAGAGCTTGGATAAGTTACTTTTTTGTACTCTAGCTTCCAAAATCATAGCATTACTCATAGTATGACTAGTGGCCATATTGGCTAGGGAAAACTGTAGTCCAAAAAAAGTACCTTTCCCAGCCTTTTTCTATAATAATAATAATTTTGTTCCGTTGATTCTGACTTATGGTGACCCTTTCTAGAGCTTTCCAGGCAGGCAATACTTGGAAATGGTTTACCATTCCATCCTTCTGGGGGACATCCTGTGGCTGGGTCTTTAGGGCTGTAGGGTGGGTAATCAAACTCCCAACCTAACTCGCTGAACTATCCAACCAGGTTTGTGTAAAATAGTAGTAAGAATATCTCCACAATCAGTTTTACCTGGGAGGAAATGCTCATGCTTGATCCTATGGCTCCTGATTGCACATTGAAAAGACTGCTTTTGTTGGCAGTCTTTTTGAGTCTCAGTACAGGCACAAGTGCTCCATGCCCTAGTCCAGGGATGCCCAAACTATGGCCTGGGGGCCAGATACGGTCCCCAATGCCAATTCATCCAGCCCACAAAGCCCTCGTCGCTCCTGGAAGTGGAAGCAAAAGTCCCCGTACAGGTGGATTTTACTTCCGCTTCCAGGAGCGATGAGGGCTTTGTGGGCTGGATGAATTGGTGTTGGGAGCCACATCTGGCCCCCAGGCCATAGCGACTAGCTCCCTGAACCATGTGACTGGCCCAGGACCTGAAAAGTTTGGGCACCCCTGTCCTAGTCTATATGTGTTACGAAAGATATACATTGGATATACTATAGTTAGCTTGTTTATCACCACTTGTGTACAATACACCGGCTGTTTCAATGACAGCTGGCTAATAGGAGAAGCCACTGTCTATATTGTGTGCCATCAGACACTTTGCTATCACATATTCAGCAGAATGCTTTCTTGCTCTATGCCCATATACAGAGTTCAGGCCCAATTAAAGATACAGCAATGGCATAATTACCTTGGGCCTTCTTTTAGAGGAAAGAGTGCTTCTTCTTTCAATTTTGGTGAATTCCTAACATCATTATAAAGGCTTGAGTTGCAGAATATGGAACTGGCATCCACATCATAGAAAATAACAAGAAAACATGTTGTGCTGCAGATGTGAAATCCAAAAGCATGAGGGCCCAGACACTGACTGTAAACACAAGATAATTTAAGTACAGTAATACCTCGGATAACGTTTACCTCGGATAACGCTAAAATCGCATAACGTTAAGTAATCTGGGGAGGAGAATTGGATCAAATAACGTTAAGGTCCTATGGGATGGATCAGATAACAACCGCTAAAGCCTGTGCGGTTACAATGTATCTCTATGGAGCTTTAACATTATCCGATCCATCCCATAGGATTTTAACATGCATCGGATAACACTAAAAATCGGATAACACCAAGACCTGTGGAACCAAGTCTTAGCGTTATCCGAGGTATTACTGTATATGTGACGAATTTGCCCCACAAGAGTTAATAGCACTATTGGGAGAAGAAAAGAATAGCACCAAAGCCAGCTTTATTACAGCTGGGAATGATTGATTTGGGACACCTGCACTAGGATGAGTTCACCTTTGGGTGGATTGTATTCTTTTTCTGCTGCTGCTGTATCCAAATCCAAATGTTGGTGATCATCATGGCGATCAGCCACGAAGACTGTCCTGAGAATATAGTGCAGTGGCCTTTCCTCTGCCTTCCACATCCCAGCATGATATTGTCCCACTGATCCAGTTCCGCGAGTCACTTTCTGGTCCTGAGCCCTTTTGGCACACAAAGTCCTCCTCAGCCCCAGGCCAGTATTGCTGAAGCTGCTGCCTTCCATCAAAATGGATTCAAGTGGGATTTAATCCATTTAGGAACCATCACCTTTCCCCATGGACCTCAGCACCCAAAGCTATTAGTCCTCAGGGTGATCAGGTTAGTTAACTGCCACCTGACACTTGACATTGAGTTGCTGGCAATATGGTCTAATCCAGGGATTCTCATCCTGTGGCCCCTGGGCCAGATCTGGCCAGCAGTGCCATTTCATGTGGCCCCCCACTGCCTCCACCGCAACTAGAAGTGCCATGTAGTGGATGAAGGGCAAAATTACCATCTGGCCCCTGAAGCTGTCTGAGGGAATGTGACTTGGCCCCTGACTTTAAAAAGTTGAGAACTCCTGGTCTACTCTATTACCATAGCAGGATAACCTGGCCAGACTCTGGATTGTGTTCAGGGAGAAAATTACTCTATGATGCTAGCATGCCAAATTCTCATTACCAAAGTAAGATCAAGCGATGGGGCAACCTGTATAATCATGGACTAGGAACAGCATGAAGATTGGTCAGGAGAGGGTAGTTGAGGTAGTATAGAGGAAAGGCTGACATGCAAGGCAGTTAACATTCCAGTCTTTTCTCCCCTCAGAGTTTGGGAGATTCTGCATGGACTGAAAGATTTGTTTCCAAACAACTTCCTACCCTTGAGTCCCTGTGTGGTTGAGGGTCCTTTTCTTTTTGGTTGGTGTGCTACCCTGTTTTTCTCTTATTTTCCTGTCCTATCCTGTTTTGCTCTTAATAAATAGCAATGGCAATTACACTTATATACCGCAAGCGAGGGGCAGTGACCAAGTGGTTCCCAGGGGCAGCCTTCTTCCCTGTCCCTTGGTCGCCACCCCTCACTTGGTCGGCCCAGTGCTTGACATTTTAGATTAAGCCATTGCTCCAAGCTCCCTCCTTCAGCTTGGAGCAATGGTTTGTTCTAAAGTGCCTAGTGCTGGGTGTGAGGGGGTGGAGCAAGCAAGGGGCAGTGGTCAAGCAGTTCCCAGGGGCAGCCTTCACCCTGTCCCTTGGTCACCACCCCACAACCCTGTCCAGCACCCTCCCATGGTGCCCAGCAAACCACTAATTCAAGATGTAGCCCAAAAATCCTTCCCTTTTTGAAGGATGCCTTCTTGGCAAGGAGGGGAAAGAAGTGGGAGGGGCAGCATTTTTACTTACTTACTTACTTACTTACTTACTTACTTACTTACTTACTTACTTACTTAACTTACTATTTTATTTTATTTTATTTTATTTTATTTTATTTTATTTTATTTTATTTTATTTTATTTTATTTTATTTGTGCCCTGCCCAATTGGTGCAAACAGACATTTCATTTGTTTCCCGTTTGTTCAAATGGGTATTGTAGTTTTTAAAAAGGGAAAACCTGTTTGACCAGAGAACATAGCATGAGAAAACAAATAGGTTTTCTCAGCTTGAGTAACAATGGATTTGCCATACCATTTTGAAATCTCTGGAATAAACCTATGGCTTTCTGGCAGCTTCACTGCCTCCGCTGCCACCCCACCCTCACCCCCACCCACATGCATGAATAATAATAAAACAAAAGATTATGGAATGCATGTTTGTAGGAAAGTGTGAAGATTCTTGAATGTAAATTTATGAACTGTTTCTGATTCATTTTACCCATCTGTACATGACTGGGCTATCAATTATTTGGGGAAGTTGCTGCTTAATAACAGAATGTCTCGAAATAGCACAACAAAATGAGCACACAGAGAAGAGAAAGAAACAAAAGAAGACCATTATTAGATGGGAAGAAGAAACATACACACAGTATTGTGCTTATTTGTTCACAGTAAAGCAGAGAGGAAAGCAAGCAGCTGCGTCCACTAAGCAAAAATAGCTTTTGGATCAGTGCCTGCTACTATTAAATTCACAGGCAGAATTCAGAAAAAGAACTGGACTGGATTAGGATGTTTGATGGAGAAGGTATGGAATCCAGGAAGTTGACCTTGACAAACATCTTTCCTTAGCACACAGAACCTTTGTAATTATAGTTTTCAGTTCTCTGGCACAGGCCAAATGAGTTCAATGATGCGCCAAGTCTCCTTTTTTTGGAAGACAGAGGTAGTGGCCATGTTCACACCCGCATGCGTCTTTATTTATTATGAGGGCAAGGGTGGTTTCAAAACTTTTTTAAAAAAAAATGACCAGAGAATATAGCAAGAAACAACAAGAAACACAATCTCCAAAGCAGTGTGCTTCCAACCCACAAATATGTTCCTGTAATTTAGTAACATAATGCATTAACATTCACCCATTTTAGAACTTGGTTCTAGTATATATTCCAGTACATTGCAGACTTTTGTTTTGTTTTACTTCTAGCTTTCATATTTTGTAAGTAACCATTTTAAACAGGTCCACTCCAAATGTTTTCTGGAGTTTCTTATGTCCATAACTGAATCTGTATAGGTTTACCTGTCTCCTCACCTAATTTATGGAAAGTTTGGCTGCCTTTACTTTCATATTTTCTTTAGATCTATAATCTGGTAGGCATAAATTCAGTGCATCACATGAGTTTCTGAGCAGAACTGGAAAATGTTACTCCACTCCAGAACCCACTTAAAATGTCTGCTCTGCATATTAATTTGGAAATTCTGCGTGTGGCAGCCCAAAAAATAACTTCTCCAGGTTCTGCTTCTAAATGGGGTCCCACATACTTTCTCTTGTGTGCAGATTTGTGTTCAGTATCTACACCATGAACACAGAGTATGAGAATAAATATTGAGGGTCCAATACCCCATTAGACGCCTTTAGTGTTTACACTGTGGTGGCTCAAGTGGTTAAGATGCTGACTGGAAGGTTGGCAGATCAGCAGTTCGAGACTTGAATGTCGCATGACGGAGTGAGTGCCCGACTCTGTCCCAGCTTCTGCCAATCTAGAAGTTCAAGAGCAAGAAATTGCAAGTAGATAAATAGGGACCAAGAGGGTGGGAGGTAAACAGCCTTCCATGCACTCTGGTTTTTAGGCATGCCTGCCACATGTCCACAGAAACATCTGCAGATGCAGACAATGCTGGCTCTTTGGCTGTAAATGGAGATGAGCAATGAACCTAGAGTCCAATATGACAGGCTTTTGAGCAAGGGTGACCTTTACCCTTTACCTAGTGTTTATACCTTCTTGGGGATGTTTTATTCCAGTATGCTGGGTCTGTGAATCTCTATTTAGATTTCCCCAAATGTTCCCTTGTAACACAATGAGTAAAGGTAAAGGTTTCCCTTGCTCAAAAACCAGTTGTATCAGACTCTAAGGTTCAGTGCTCATTTCTGTTTCGAAGCCAAAGAGCCAGCGCTGTCTGCTTCTGCAGACGTTTCCATGGTCATGTGGCAGGCATGATTAGACACCAGAGCACATGGAATGCTGTTTACCTTCCCACTGAAGTGGTCCCTATATACCTACTTGAAATTTCTTGCTTTCGAACTGCTAGGTTGGCAGGAATGGGACAGGGACAGGAGCTCATTCCATCCTGCACGCCTTCCAGTCAGCATCTTAGCCATTTGAGCCACTGCAGTGGCTCAATGAACGATGCTCTAAAGCACCATTGAGAATTAAATTTCAGCCCCCAGACACAATTAGAATACTGCTGCCAACTGAAGAACTTGGAAGGAGCCGTCCAGGAGAATGTGAAGACTGGATGTGTTCAGAGAGCCTCTGTAGCATGCAGTACAAAGAAGCATCCTGTTGGCTAATTTGTCCTCTCCAAAAGCATCGCTGAGTTGCTTTTGTTAAGAAAGAAAAAGATGTTTGTTGCCAAGGGAGCCTGAGAGCACATATCAGCATGATGGATGGTTCACTAGAAGATGATCTGCTCAGGGTTTCTTGAAGCCTGGAGTTAGTCATGAGCACAAGATAAGAGCTTCAGAGAAAAGATGCTCCAAATTCTTGTTGGTTTTGATGTTATTGATGTAGATATCCAATGTTGCTTTCATTGTGTGGAGAGCAGAAACTATTTGTAAGGCACAGCTTGGGAAAGCTGGACTCATGCTGGCTAGAGAATTCAAAGTGTTAGCGTTCTTAAAAAGAGCTGTTTGTAAGCTCTGCTTTTAAGTTATGAAAACCATAACCTCTGGAGGGCCACCAGTTCCCTATATGAAAGGCAGAGGCAAAGTGGAGGGAAGCTCTTTTTCTTACTTTCAGTAGCTGTGGCTGCCTGGAGATTTTTCTGCTGTTAATGCAACTGAAGGAAGAGGAACACACGTATCTACTATTTTGATAAAAAATTAAGTATTTTCAGGAAGTATTCTTATCTATATAACAAATATCATTTCCCAGTCATCTCCCATGATATTTACTCTTCTAACTAAAGAGAGCAGGGTAGGAAAGTTTCAATTAAATTAAATTGAATATTACCAATGTCGGCTGATCTTGTCGTCATATGTGTGTGGCATGAAGTTATGCCAGCAGGTTTTCAGCCATAATCTCAGAGCTAATGTACTGTTGCTCATAGCTGCACATAAAACATGTAGCATTGGTGTCCACAGCCTTGTGCATAGAATTTACACTAATTTCAGAAGAAAATGTCAGTTTTAAGTGAACCATTTATTTTAACTTTCTTAAACAATTTGGCGTCTAATAACCTAAAAGAGTGCTCTTCATCAAACTGTGTGCTTCTTCAGTAACTTTCAATATGTATTGTATTCATTTGCAAGTAAGGCTAATTCCACCATTGTCAGTCACAAACCTGGATGAAAAAGGAGAAGGATTGGGTATTGAGTAGGCATCCTGGCCATGTAAAATGTTACTACTGAATAACAACACAGTTTGCCTTGACCTTCTTGGAAACCTGGGGAACCATAGCAAATATTTCCTGACACTTGAAAGAGTGTCTTGTGATAACTGCTAAACCTAGTTACAAAGGAGAAGGATTTCTTGGCAGAGTTGTTCCATTTACAGAATATCCTCACAAAGGGAGTTTGCCTTGCACCAATCTTGCAATCTGTTTGAAACCAGACAAGAATATATGATCTGTGCAAATATGAGTCTGTTTTTAATGATTTACTCTATTATTTTGTTACAGTTCTATTTTATTGCATTAATTCATATATGGGACCCTTTGGCTTGCAGGCCAAATCTGGCCTGTGGAGGTTCCCCATCATGTCTATGCATACTCCTTGCATTCCTTCCAGTGCCCTCTTTGTATCTGCTCCATAATCAGAGATGAGATTGCCCCGTTCAGTGGTGTAGGAAGGCTGAAGGACAGGAATCGAAGATAAGAAGGGATTTACAGGCACTTAAATTTCAAATACCTTGCTCTTTTAAGTATCAGAGGATTTAAATGGTAAATACGTTCAGAAAAGGTCTGAGTTGAATTGAATTATGTTCATTAGCGAGAGAAATGGGGGGGGGGGGGTCCACTATAACTCCCAGAATACTAAAGAGTTTGGAAGTTGTAGACCAAGAAAGCAATCTGTGGTTTGTGTGCCTGAAAGCTGTTGCACTTACTTAGTCCTACTTATTCCTCAGTAGGCACACTTGGAATAGAGACAGACATTTCCAAACTGTATGTGGAATATTTTGTGGGAAAGTGGCTATGCTGATGAGAAATCCATTTGGTCTTGCCCTCTTGGATTGGTCCCACCTACTCTGTCCTTGACCTGGGCCATTAGGCCCAAAGCAGCATGAACATTTCCATCACAAGACTGCTTGGAAACAGGAATTGGGCCCCCCAAGCCAACTAGTTCCCAGCCCTTTGAAAATAGGAATTAGCCCACTCAGGTTGAGGTCCAAACTGGATAAAGAGCAGAATATATATGTTTTAATAAATAAATGTGCAACTTGTACACACAGGAACAATGTGTGCACTGTATATGTTATTTTGTGTGCATGCAAAAGTCTAAAAATTAAAATTAAAATAAATTAAATTAATGCATGTGTGCATGCGTGTGTGTGTGTGTGAGCGAGAGAGCAGAACAAAATTTTGACAGCTGCCTTGTCTGTTTCTTCTACACCTAAGAGCACAGTCACTTGTTTCTCTAAATTTTCAGTGTTTCAAGATGAACAGGTCTCCTCGGCACCATCGATCCAAAGCAGAGATGGGTGTGTGTGTTTTGTGTTTTGGACTATGGTTTTCAGAATATAATAGCAACCAGCTATAAGTCAAAGACATTGGACAAAGATACCATGCAGCTATTTCGTCTTCTCTCTTCAGTGGATTTTGTTATAGTCAGGAGGGTTACAAATGGACCTCTACTTGTAAAAAGTCAGCGTGGTGAAGCAGACAGTGACAGACTTGGTTTGAATCCCTGTTCAAACATGGAAACTCAGGGGGAGAAATGGCCACAGGTAATGGCAATCTTTAAATATCTCAAATACCTTGAAAAGCTTATTAGAGTTGCCAGAATTCAGAAGAGACTCGTACAAAATTTCATAGTATAATCCCACAATAAAAACTGTGCCTGGAATCATAGATGTGTGATTACCTCAATGCCCTGTCTTATATTTAAGTCCTGTATTTATTTGAAGGTGATACAGTATTATATTCTCAAGTGCACACACACAGTAAAGGCAGAGTCAGTGTAAATATATAAAGACTGTGAACTGCATATAAAAATACTGTATGCTGCATACATGCACACATGCATAAATATACATGTGCATCTATTAAACTTACCAAATTGTGACTTAAATTTCATCAGTTGTGGGGTGACCTAGGCTACTTCCTGATGATCCTGCTTTGCTGAGTCATTTGTGTACACTGGACATGCATTGCTTTCTTCTTCATCTATATCTATCACTCTTTAATTGGGGTTATACTGTAATTGTCTATCTGGACAAAGAGCAAAATGTACATAAATGCCAATATTTTGCTACATAGGATCCACAGAACGGCAACATTCATCCATCTGCAGAACCAGAAAGACAAGTCTATTATATGAGGTTTCATGACTTTCCTCATTTGGACAACTGGATTGGGATATACTTTGAAGTACATATGTCAGCCAAGGGGATAAAAACAATAAGTCAAAACAAATAAGTAAGCAAACAACAACAGCAACAAGTATCATTGAGCCACTGTGGGGTTTTTGGTTTCATGTTTCTTTGGTGCTGGCACAGGTTTCCCCATTCTCCCCTTTGTGAACACTTACAGATGAACAATTAAACATTTTGTCGCCTAGGATCCATGTTGGCTCCTTTCTCCTAAAGCTGAAAAATAAGGCACACCATTCTTTCTCTTCTTTATTGCCAGATTATTTCCATGTAAAGCTGAACATTTTAGTGCCATTCTTGATTCACATGACATTTTTGATTGTTGCTTGCTTTGTGATTTTAATGGTGGCAGTTCTTTTGGACGCAGCCAAGTATATATTGAGGTTGCTCAGGACCAAACAGTGCCAAAATGTTCCTTTTAAAACTGAGACAGCATTTTCTTGTAGACTGAATTCATTAAGCAGTACCAAAGGACTGAAACTGCAAGTCTGCAAGCATTTTCATATAAATAGGTTCTCAGTTTGCAGCTTAAAGTCATCAAGAGACACCAGACTATCCAAGTCTCTATTCTGGTGGCCTTTAAAACTCAGAGAATGACAATGTCCTTGTAATTCTCTTCTAAGCAATTGAGACCAAGTGTTGTACATTTTAGCATATGCAGTATTTATATGTAAGGTTCCTGTTATAGGAAAACTTTTCTATGACTCAGATTAACTCAAATTAATTTAGTTTGATTCTGAGGTAAAATCAAGGATTTAACTGACTGAAACCATTTTTGTCTTCACAGTAGTATAATGAAGTTTTGACTTAGTTGTGCTACAGTTACAGTAAAACCTAGCATAAAGAGGTTAGAAACTAATTCACTTAAAGAGCATAATTTTCTCTGACTGGTCACCTCACTTAACAACTAAAACCAATCAAAAACTAACTTAACAACTAAATGGGGGTTCACAAAACACGCACCCCACCAGAAGTCACAATTGGTCACTTACAAATTGTGTTTTACTTAAAGAGTAAACTCGCTTGAAGAGCAATCCCGTGAAACGCATTATGCTCTTTAAGCCAGGTACCGCTGTGTATTAAAACATGTAGGAGAAACCAGACAGGGTCTTTATAACTCATCTCACTGGTGTATAGAGACAGAACATATTGTTAGCCTTTTGGCTGGAGCTGCTGTTGAAGCCCAGCTCATCAAATGGTACTTGGACATGACACAGTAGATAGACATGATCACTCCCTAATGCCATGGAATGTTCCATGTAAATTACAAGAGATTAGGGAACTGTTCATTTTTGAGGGCACCCTGTACAGAGCCTACTGGCCAGAGAGACTACCAGTTCCCTAACCTCTTGCAGCTCTTAATATATATATAAGGTTCTTGCATAAATCCCATAGAAATTAGGCCAGGGGAATTTTTCATGAATTCTGAGGGCCCAAGTAAACAACAACAACAAGAACAACGTCCGGCACCTAATAAATGTAATAATAGAATTCCTGTAGATGAAGTATTGATGCTGTTTTGAAGAGAGGGGGGATTACCCTGCCACCTTTTTAAAAAATTTAAATTAAATTTTCAAATAAAAATACAATTATAAAGAAAACATACAATACTAAACATACAAAATACAAAAAAAGAGAAATAAATGAAACAATACAAATATTTTTCATGTTAAAATTCTATTATATATTTTATATAATATTTCTATCATCTCTTTCCAAATCTATCAATGGCTTTGTAACATCATTCTATTATAAATCACCCCTGTGCTATATACAACGTCCAGGAGGTTCCCTACCATCTTTATGGAACTCTTGTTCATTTAAAGAATAGTTGGTAAGTCATAGGATGGAAAAGACTGAGGACCATAGTTTTAGAGGAACACTTTTCATGCACATTCAAATGGTGGATATTTTTCTGTAGTCCAGAAATGTAACATATTCAAGCTCTATTCACATTGTCCTATGCCTTGTTTCTGTTTTTAGGCAGAGTGATGTGGCTTTGCAGAAATAGACATGGGAAATAGGAAAGACACAAATTCTGCCCATGACACTAACATTCCTACAGGAGAAAATAGATTCAGTGACATTCAGCCCTCCCCCCCATGTCTACACTTTTGATCTCATTGCCTATTTTCAGAGTGAAAATTACAGCTTACAAACTCTTGCAGCAGCATTTATAACTTATGCCTTTTAGCCAAGGGGGATTGTTCAAAGAAAACAGACATGTCATCTTTGAGTTTAAATTAGTACATTCATTTTTCCTCTCTCTCTCTCTTTAAAAAAGAAAGCCAATGATGACATACTTTTAACAGCAACAGCATTAGCCTGAACTGCTATGGTAGTAATACTGTAAGTCTGCGCTAACAGAATCTGTAATGGGATCAAGCTGGATAAACCTCTCCCCTTATGCATGAAAGACACCTTTATAGTTCGCAGTTTAAAGCCCCCTCTTCTTCCCCACCGTAATCCTTGAAGCACAATCCATGAAAAGTTTATGACGGTATGGGATTTGCACTTAAGAAAACTAGGGCAAGCGTTAGATTTCTAAGACATGAAAAAGTTGCACACTTCTGCTACACTTCTGCAGCACAAATGAATTATAACAACTTTTGGGAGAGAAAAGAAGTTGAGTAAAAATAATATCAGCATGATGATGTGTAACCTACCATTTTCTTACAAGAAGTGTGTTGTACCTCTTTGGAAGGAGACAACAAGAGACTCTTCTTGGTGCACTGAGGCTGGTACGTACTCTGACCCTGTTGCATTGAAACATAAAGAATTTTTTTAAAAGGAGAGAGACATCACTATGTTGCCTTTGAGCATGCCATAAAGCAGGAATTCTCAACCTGTGGTCTGTGGGCCAGATGCGGCCCATGACACCATTTCATGTGCCCCCCTGCCTCCACCACACCAGGAAGTGACATGTGATGGAGGAAGGGCAAAATGGTTGTCTGGCCCCCGAAACTATCTGAGGGAGCGTGACTTGGCCCACAGCTTAAGAAGGTTGAGAACTGCCATAAAGTGTCAGCTGTATAACCTAACCAAATAGAGCAACCTTCATCAAAATGGAAAATAGAAAATAATGGTAAAAGTAAAGGTCGCCTTCCTTGAAAGCCAATCATATCTGACTCTAGAGTTCAGTGCTCATCGCTGTTTATAGCGAAAGAGCCAGCGCTGTCTGCGTTTACAGATATTTCCATGGATATGGCAGGCATGACTAGACACAAGAGTGCATAGAACACTGTTTACCTTCCCACCAAAATGTTCCCTATTTACTTGCAATTTCTTGCTTTCCAACTGCTAGGTTGACAGAAGCTGGGACAGGATGGAACCTCGCTCCGTCATGCAGCATTTGGGTCTCTAATTGCTGACCTGCTGACCTTCCAGTCATCAAGTTCAGCATCTTAACCACTGAGCCACTGCAGTCCCTCCAAAATAGAAAATAGTATTGTTATAATAAGAAGTCAGAAACATGCCTGGGTGTTGTCCATTCACTACATATAGTGATTGTACTCACTTAATTCATGCTTTCTCTGAAGAAGTTTAGTTATTCTGCAGAGAACACCATCACAGGTACTGTGAAGAAATTTGATTTAATGTATTAACTCTAATGTCTACAAAAGATTAATCTCTGTAATACTTTCCTAAAACATACTGTATTAAATATAACCAAGAGCACAGTTAGGAAAAGAAATAAACTTATCTGAGAGTAAATAAAACAGAACAGAATAATAATAATAATAATAATAATAATAATAATAATAATAATAATAATAATAATAATAATAATAATAATAATAATAATAATAATAATAATAATAATAATAATAATAATAATGTGACACCTTAAAGACTAACTCCTGTATTTAAATGTGAACTTTTTGATATAAACTGCAATTCATATTTCCAGCATAAAATACTTTCCTCCCCTAAAGTTCTCCTTTTTTAAAAATTATTTCTGTATATGAACTACTAATTGTACATAGTTTATTAAGACTGAACCTACTAACCACATACTTTCAATTGTCCTTGCGGTGATGATCATTATGTATATATAACTCAGTCTTACTAGGCATAGCAGTGCTTGGTGGTGGTTGTTGTTGTTGTTTACTATCACACAAAACACCTTGGGTGAGGCTGCAGTAGTTGGGAGCGAGCTGGAAAATCTCAGCTCTATCACAGGACTTGCCCAGGGCCAGGAGGTCAAAGAGATATTTGCCAAGCCCTTCGTCTTGGTCCTGTAAAACAACCAAAGGAATTCATCCAAGGCATTATTGTGTCATCCCTACACCCAACATATTCAGCATGTTGTGCATGGAAAACAGAGTCAAATCCAGATCATATTTATGACTAATGCAACCACTATTTTTCAGTTTCCACAATTTCCTACCTTAACATTTATCTATGGCACTATAATTATTATTAATGAATTCCAAAACCCCATTTGCAAAATCTGAGACACTTTAAATTGTAGTTAAACTGATAGTTGTCCAATTCACCTTCAAGAAGAGAGATGGGTCTTCAAGATAAGGTGTTTTGTAAACTAACCTTTTGTGATAACTTGATTCTGTTAAATGTCTACCAAACCAGATATTTCACAGAACCAAATTATCACACAGGGTGAGATTAGAGACAAGAACAGATCAACCTTTGATCTAGCCTGTTGGGGTGTCACAGAGAGAACTAGGATCAGATCTAGACCAGACACGGTTAGTTGGTAGCCTCAGGTAGCCATTTTTGGTTAACAGAAGGGATTTTTTTTTAAAAAAATAACTTATTACTTAACAAGTAATGGCAAGACATAGGGAGATATATTGGTATGTTTTCTAGTCTCTTCAAGATGCCAATGTAGCTTTGCTGGCCTTGGATATGAACTATCACTAGGGAGATGTCATTTAGGGCTATTCCTTCATCTTCTGTGAACTTAAATGATGCTTTTTGTGCATGGTTTCTGGGTGAGGCAGCTATCTAGGTGTGGACAATTGGTGACTTTTCAAGTGTTGCTGATTTGTAGCTTCCTTCAGCCCTATCTAGAGTAGTCAATATTTTATTGTCTTTCTGGACAATCCAGAGATAGGAAAGGTTTCACATTTCTCGAGAAAAGCTCTCAGAATACCAGGAACGCAAGAGAAAATCCCCACTTGATGCTCTATAAAGTGTCACTGAGTGCTGTTTGCTGTCCAAAGCAGTGTACTGGCAAGCGATAGCAATCTGTATCAGTAGCCTTACAGTGATGGTGTAGCAGAGAAATAGCTACTGTACTTAAGAGCCCAGAATAAGTATAATTAGGAATAGCTCTCTTGTATTTAGTTCAGCATGGGCAGAACTCTATAGATAATTCACCAAAAATTTACTAAGACATTCCTCATAGAACCCACTCTTCCAGTGATGGGATGTAACAGGTTCTCACCAGTTCTCCAGAACCAGTAGTAACTTTTCCCAGTGTTCTGGAGAACAGGTTGCAGCTTTTGGGGGGAACCACCTTTGGGGCTTACCTTTTCACTGGTTCCTCCACTGCACATGCGCGCCAAGCACTTGGTGTGCATGCATGCCTACAGTGCTTGGCGCATATGCACGGCCTCCTTGCTGTCCTCCCAAGTGGGGAGGAGGAAGAGAAGCTGCTAACCTGAAGCTCCCTATAGCCTGCTCCCCTAGATATCCTAGAGAACTGGTTAGGCAAAGACTTAGTACCTAACTTCTTTAACTGTTGAAAAGTTGAAAAGTGCCAAAATGAAGCCATCTTGTGGTGAGTTCATTCTGTAGTTCCTTCCATCTGACCTAGTGTGAGAAAGATTAGCCAGAATAAGCTTTAAACTCTGGTTTAAAAGCTCTGGTTGATTTGTGTTGTGGGTGGGTGTATTTTAATGTATTTTTATTTATTTATTTAATTTATTTACAGGTTTGTGTTGTGGGTAGGTGGGTTGAGGTGTGTGTGTGCTTATTTTTATTTTATTTTATATTATTTTTTAATTTGTTTTCTTTGGCCCTGCCCACACCATCATGATGTCATGACATTGGCTCCGCCCATGATGTTAGCTCCGCCCACACTGTGATGATGTCATGGTGGGGTAGTAAAATTTTTGACATCCCACCACTGCACTCTTCCCTCTACAAAAACCACCATCAGCTGGGTAAGAACACATCTCTCCAAGTTACTGGAGATTCTTCTTAGCTGCTCCCACAATGAGAAGTTTTCATCTCCATCTACAGAGCATCCACTTTGTATGCAGAGTTCACTACAGTGTTAATTATTCCTACTGTAATATAATAGCAGGGAAGATTTGCTTTTAAATTTTAAGGCCATTAAAAAGAATCTGTCATTCCTGTTTCAGTTATAAAATCAAACCTTCTGCCCTTTTAACAATTTTGTTCTATAACAAAAAAATTGCCTGAAGTCACACATGATTATATTGTTTTATATGCCCCACTTTCTTAAGTGGAAGGACATTTCAGGGCGGCTCTGCTCAGCCAATATATTCATAAAGAGACTTGTAGTAGACTCATAGAATCTTCATAGAGTAATGGAGTTGGAAGAAAGGTCCAACTCCCTGCTCAATGCAGGAATCCAAGTTAAAGTATATCTAACAGATGGCTAGCTGACTTTTTCTTGAATACCTGTGGTGTTGGAGAACACATCACCTCTCTCAGTAATTGGTTCCATTGTCATGTGACTCTGGCAGTTAGGAAGTTTTTTTTCTAATATTCATCCAAAATTTGGCTTTTTGCAACTTGAGGTATTATTATGTGTCCTGCATTCTGGAATGATTGAGAACAGATCCTGCCCTTCCTCTGTATGGCAAATCTTTCAAATATTTGAAGAACGATATCATATTCCCCTCAATCTTTTCTCAAGACTATGAAGGCTGAGGGAACATATGATAGCGCTCTTCAAATACTTGAAAAATGGTACAACATATATCTTTATTTATAAATATACTGGTTGAGTGCTGGGAAGCAAGCATACCAACTTGGTTGTACCAAGCTATGGAGTTAGCAAAACTACCTCATCAGAGCTCTTCAAGTACTTGAAAGATGGTACAATATATCTTTATTTATAGATATACTGGTTGAGTGCTGGGAAGCAAGCATACCAACTTGGTTGTACCAAGCTATGGAGTCAGCAAAACTACCTCATCAGAGCTCTTCAAGTACTTGAAAGATGGTACAATATATATATATTTATAAATATACTGGTTGAGTGCTGGGAAGCAAGCATGCCAACTTGGTTGTACCAAGCCATGGAATTAGCAAAACTACCTCATCACAGTTGACAACACCTGTGCTTTTGACAGCAGCTGGAACTAAAGCTTATGATTATATTTATCACTGCATGATGAAACATGTTCACCTCCTACTGCCTACAGACTAAAATGTTGTTAGTGCCAATATTGGCAGAGCAGTTAGGGAGATGAACTAAGATACAGTATGTAAGATCTGTAGTTTCTAGTAGTTGTAATCCCTACTGAGCCTCACTGAGCGATCATTTACTGATCTACCGTGTAGAGCTGCAGTGAAGATAAAACAGGGAGGAGATGAACCACAACCATTGGTCTAGAGCAGTGTTTCCCAACCTTTGGTTTTTGGACTTCAATTCCAGCCAATGTACTGACCTAGGCTTCTGGGAATGAAAGTCACCCTGTGGAGCATTTGCCCCACGTTGGGAACCAGTGGGCTAGACTTAATAAGAGAAATGGTGGGATAGAAATGCAACAAATATTGTATAAATAAAGGCATAAGATAATGTTCCATTACGGCAAATAGGGCAATGCTCTACTTCGCTCAACCTACCCCTAAGCAGATCATTCCTGTTCTAGCAAACTGAACACTCAGACAATGCACAAATACACAGTCCTACATGCTCCAAGGTACAGCACTTTCTTCTTGACCTAAAATGGTAGATACTATCCTTGAGCTCCACCTTGTACATACCTACATCCTCTGTCTATAACCTACACTTTCCTCTGTCTACTGCCCATGCCTCACCCCTGCTTCGGGAGCTGCATTGGTTACTGGTGTGCCTATGGGTGCAATTCAAGGTGCTGGCAATTACCTTTAAAGCCCTACATGGTAGTGGACCAGAGTACTTAAGAGACCGTGTCACCCGAAGGACCTCTGCCTATCCCACTAGAGCAGACCGGAGGGGCTCCCTGATAGTCACATCTTCTAGAGAGGCTCTCCTCTCTAGCATGAGAAGGAGAGCTTTTTCTGTATTTGCTCCAGCCCTGTTGGACCTCCTGCCAACTGAGCTTTGTCTCCCGGCAGAGCTTTTATCTTTTTTGTAAAAACCTGAAAACCTGGTTGTCACAATGGATGCCCCCCCCCCCCGGTGGTGGTGGTGGTGGTGGCGGCGGCCGGGAAGATAGCCACTCTGGGCTGGGGGGGGGGGCAGCTGGGGAGATAGCCACTCTAGGGTGGCTCGTATAAATGTCACCTGGGCATCCAGCTTTTAGTGTTTATGTGGCATTGGGGAGGGATTTTTTTAAAAATTAAAATTAATTTTTTAACTTTAAACAATTTAACTTTTTGTTAGCTTAATGTTTTTGTAGAATTTTATCTGTTATGTTTATATGTGTAAGCCAGCCAGAGTCACCTTGGTGAGAGGGCGGCAGTAGAAATGTGATTGAAATAAATAAAATAAATAAATACCTTTCATACGGTTTTGTTTTACCATAACACCCCCTCATTTGGCCTGCTAGGGGAGATTAATGGAAGACATATTATTTATCACAGCTAGGAATCTATACAAGAACATGGGGAAGGCAAGACTGTCTTTTAACTTAAAGCATCTTAAATGCTGTATCAGTGCAAATCTATTTTTTTTTTTAAATTTCAGTATGTCAAAACAAATTCAACATTTGGCAGTATACTGGTGGGACAGGTTGCCTAGAAAGGCCAGATGTGCTGATCTGGCAATGTAATACATTTCCTTTTTCCTCATAATAACTTATTATTTCAATTACATTACATAATGAGCAGAATCTACATGGCAGAAAACGTAGCATCTAATTTCTAGTTTTATTTTAGTTCCAATGCTCTATTGTCTGTTGATTCAATAGACACAGTTTTAATTAGTTAGAAATACTAATGAGGTTAGAAACCTCCGCATTCTTGTAACCGTAGCAAAAATAGCTGCCGACTTATTCTTGGCAAGTGAAATTAATCTGTGCATAGAAGCATGGGAAAGCCTGAAGGAACATTTAAATCCTTCTTAAATCCTGTTTTGAAAGTTAAGGTGGTTAAAGCCATAGACAGAATTTGTGTTGGCTTTCTAAGATATAGTCTTTGCTTTCTCATATTTATAAATGTTGTAAGTGAGCAAAATGTAAACATTTTATTGTCTAAAAGTTTATTCCCTAAAAGTCAATACTTCTGTGTTAATATTGGGATTCTACTAGATAGGCACAGGTGCCTATGAGAAGTAATGCCAATAGCCCACATTATTTCAAATTCCAGAATATCAACAAGTACCATGCATATAAATAGGAAAATACCTTAAGCAAACAAGGAAAACTTTCAAAATTAAATTATGTGATAGCAGAGGTGTTTCATTAGAATCAGAGTGAGTTTAAGAAGTAAACAATTGTTTCTGTAGCTTAGTTCAAAGTGTATTCTGCTCTGCAGATTGCAAATTAGCTTACTGTTTATCATTGGAAGGTAAACACAGCCTTTATTGCAAGTCTGAAAGTCCAAGTAGCACATTTTTGAAGGAATTTGGCTGTGGAAGAATAACAGATTGTCACATTCCATTCCAAGCCGGAGTCTCATTTCTTTTGCCTGTCATACACCTCTATGGACAGATCATTCTAGTTACTGGTGTCTGAATTAAGTTCTTCATGTTTCCTAACTTGCTTGCTGAGTTACAAATCCACTGAATGAAATTTATTATTATTCTGAGGGTTTGAAGCAGTGATGGGATGTAACAGGTTCTCACCACTTCTCTAGAACCGGTAGTAACTTTTCCCAGTGTCCCGGAGAACCAGTAGCAGCTTTTAGAGAGAACCACCTTCGGGGCTTACCTTTTCACTGGCTTGGGGTTTTTAAGCAAAGTCTTGGAGTTACCTCATCAATAAGCTACACCTGTGCTGTTCCAATTGCTGTTCCAATTGGAGAACCCTTAAGGAAGTACAGCTGTTTTACATTTACATTAAGGCATATTATCCTAGAGCACTGGTACAATGACCATATCCATCTTGCAACATGGTGCTGCCCAGGAACTTATACTAACAGGTAAGTGACAGGTTTGTGTTTGGTGGGTGGATGGGTGTATTTTAATGTAATTTTTATTTTATTATTTTATTTATTTAAGGGTTTGTGTTGTGGGTGGGTGAGTGGGTTGAGGTGTGTGTGTGATTATTATTATTATTATTATTATTATTATTATTATTATTATTATTATTATTATTATTATTATTATTATTATTATTATTATTATTATTATTATTTGGTCCTGCCCACGACATCATGACGTTTGGTCCGTCCACACTGTGACGATATCACGGTGGGGTAGTAAATTTTTTGACATCCCACCACTGGTTTGAAGTATGTTTAATTTGTCACATGCATGTGGTACAAATGGGTACATCCTGAGAAGAAAAAAGGCTCTAATATGGTATGTGCTGTCCCACGTGTCATGCTATCATGTTTCACAATGCATTCCTTCTTTATTTGGCTATTAACATATGTGTTTGGTGTTGTAAATGGATAAATATTCAACCTCACTTGCACTAGTAACTTTGTACAATACTGAAGGGCAGTTACAGTCCTTTGGTGTATTTCCTTATATTGTCTGCCCTTTTGCTTCCTCAAAGTACAGTATAGTCTGATATTTTCATAATTGGTTTACTTTCTCCCACACCCATCTTCCTCATTTTCTGAGAAACAACTAAATGACATATATAGTGCATGCTTTTTGCTTTCTATAGAGGTGCTTCCTAAATGATGATTATCTTCTGTTTTTCACAGCATGGAGATTTTTCTCACTGATGTATCTTGCTTTAAGACAGTATGTTTTGTGATTGTTCATTGGGAGGCAAACATGGGTTGACTACCGAGGCATCTGTGGAAATGCGACTAATCAATGAAACCAAACATTCATCTTAATGTCTGATTTGACCCCAAGACATTCATTGTCAATGTTTTCATAATGAGAAGTTCATCTGAATGCAAATTTATCTTCACTAGAGATGTTCATTTGTTGATCATTTCAAAGACCAGTGAGTATACAGTTTGGCACTTTGAAATGGTAACCTGAAGTTATAGGTGGAGTCAGTAGCAGCAGAAATGATCACAAAACTGAGTCTTTGTCACACAATTCAGCATATGACTAACACTGTGAAGGAAGAGATAGTGGATTTTGGCTGCTTCATTATGTGACTCATATAGACCATAGAGATTGAGAAAGTATAAACTACAGTAATTCAAAATCAATCTTGCTTTTAATTACAAAATATAAAAGGGCTTTTGATTTAAAATCAGGGCTTGTTTTGGATTAATTTTAAGTTTTGGTCTCCTGTTTCGATGTAACTTTGAAACCATATAACAGCCCATCTATCTTACATGAAATCCATAACATCCTTCTACTAACACCTTCTTTCTGCCCAGAGAGGAGAAACAGGTCAATAATATATAATCTAAGACAAGCCAATTATTTTCATACAGGTCATGAAATTCTGAGACATGTTAGGCAAATAAATCTTAGGGTGGATGATTAAGCCCTCATGATAAGAAGCCTGACAGCTTCTAAGACTACCTCTGCCTCTTTGACCATGATACTGCCACTGCACAAAACTTGTAATTATTTTTAGCTAATAGCAGTAATTTTTTAAAGAGAGGAACACACCCAGTACCAGCAATGCCAATAAAAAAAATTCTAGTTACTTCATTTTTATGATTTTAGAATGATAGCAATATATGGCTTTGGAATAAAATATTTTATATATTCTATGGTTATTTGTTTTGTGGATTTTGATCATTGACTGTAATAAAGTTTATCTATTTATCCATATACCTCTGCCTTCTCAGGAAGGGAATTATAGTAGAGAGCAAAATGGATAGTATATTAACAGAATCCCTAACTGCAAACCTAAGCCGCAAATGAAAACTCAAAACATAAAGACTGCTCAGTAGGAAATGAATATGAAATCACAAAAGACCATGACAACTCTGTCTCCTATTTATGTATATACAGTATTACGATTGCAACCAGACATGGTGGTCAGGAGTGTGGCATATTTATATTTCCTGTCTTACCCATCCAAAATTTTGGTTGAGTAAGGGTAGGGAAACAGGTTGGAGAGGGAAAGATTAAACCTCCCTGCATGGTGCGATGGTTCTGATCCTTTTGACTTATGGTACTGCTGTTCAGGAGGCTGTGGTGGTTTAGTGGTTAAGATGCTGAGCTTGACGATTGGAAGGTTGGCAGATCAGCAGTTTGAGACCCAAGTGCTGCATGACAGACTGAACTCCCATCGTCTGCCCCAGCTCCTGCCAACCTAGCAGTTCAAAAGCAAGAAATTGCAAGTACATAAGCAGGTGCCACTTCAGCAGGAAAGGTAGTGGTGTTCTGCGTGCTTTAACATCTAGTTGTGTCAGCCAAACGACCACAGAAATGTCTGCAGACGCAGAAAGCACTGGCTTTTTGGCTGTAAACATAGATGACCACCGCTGCCTAGAGTCAGATATGACTGGTTTTTGAGCAAGGAATACTTTTATCTTTACAGCTGTTCAGAGCTGGATATCAGATATCAAAAGGTATTAAGCAAGATGCATAGTTTGACCCTAAGAAGGCACACCTCCCATTTTATATTAAGTCCTTGGCTAACCCTTCTCTACACCTTCTCTAACACAATTTCTAATTGAGAAAGCTCTGTGTAGTCATTGTACAAGCCTAAGACATCATTTAATACTTGCTCAAATTTATAATGCTACAACATCTTCTTAAGTGCAACCTCAAACTGAAAAATTGATTCCCTGCGTCATTGAACCTGCTAATGGAACTGATCACTTTCTGCAGCTTTTGATGGGGCAGGAGAAAAATTAACATGCTGGGCTGCTGTGATGTCTGAATATGTAGCATTTCCAGCATGAAAAAAAAGGTGTACATGTGGCCATTCATATGTTTCAGATTCCATCATGATCAATAAGATTTGGGCTTGTTTATCTAAAATGGTGTCTCAGCCAACAATTAACACAAAATGTTTGAGATAGGAACATATGGAGATATCAATCTTTGGAGACAGTTTTAATGGCATGTTTTTGGTGCTCTCATGTAGTGATGAATTATGGAAGATGTAAATATTAGTACTCCCTGTTAGCATTTTTGGATGCTTGGAAGATCACATCTTAAAGGATAATTTAAAAGTGTTAACATTTACAGCATCTCAGAAACATCTGAGAAAATTGGTCAGTGTTATGAATGAGTTTAGATTGATGGCCTTTTGACTAATTCACATACTGCCAGCACAAGTAGGATGATGTCATTATCCTGTAATGGGAATATTTAATATAATGTAATCAAAAGCTTCCTGTCCCCTCCTTCAGATTCTGAGGATCCATAGGAATAATGTTCAACCTGTGGAAGCCTTTAATAGCTAGCTTATCATTACCAAGACTGGGACTGCTGGTGGATATTTAAGCAATGGTTTTTGGCTATTAAAGGCTTCTACCCACAGCCATCAGGGATGGAATTTGAAACCCTAATTTCCGCCTTGTGTTTTCAGGCTGCATTTTGGAACTCACAAGAAGCAGACCTAGCATAGACATCTGTCATGACTTTTGAGACTTTCAAGAGGCACTGCAGAAACTTGCAATTGGTAAGGTAAGGTAAGGGTAAAGGTCACCCTTTCTCGAAAGCCAGTTGTATCCAACTCTAGGGTTCAGTGCTCATCTCTGTTTCATAGCCGAAGAGCCAGCACTGTCTGCTTCTGCAGACATTTCTGTGGTCATGTGACAGGAATGCTGTTACCTTCCCACCAAAGTGGTACCTATTTATCTACTTGCAATTTCTTGCTTTTGAACTGCTAGGTTGGCAGGAGCTGGGCCAGAGACGGGAACTCATTCCATCCTGCAGTATTTGGGTATTGAACTGCTGACCTGTCCACCTTCCAGTCAGCATCTTAGCCACTTGAGCCACTGCAGTCCCTTGCAATTGGTATATGGCAGCAAATGCCTATACTAACTTCTTAGCTTGCAGTAATTCACAACTAAGATTTATAGCAACGGAGTTATGCTGACAGATGTATCTGATAGGATTCTTATTTCTGACTAACGTGCAGCCACACAGGTTATTTTAATTTATTTAAATTCAAATTGTGTAAGTTGCTGTTATAATTCTCACATCGATTCCATATCTTTAATTTTTTTTAAAAAATGAGGAACTATGATTAATTGTGTTTTCTCTTATGATTTACATCAGGGGTTCCCAATTTTTTGTGTGCCATGGGCCTGACCATGCCCCCCCCTCCGACAGCTGAGTGGGCCAATCGCGTGGTTCCTTCCACCATAAACACTGCCATAAAATGCATCCATGGCTGTTGTAAACACATTTATGACAGCTGTGGGTGCATTTACAGCAGCATTTACAGCAGGCATGGATGTGTTTGTGCATGAGTGCGTGCATTTTATGGCCGGCCCACTCTCACTTCTGGGAGCGGCAAGGGTTTAGTGGACCACATGAATGGTGCTGTAGGCCTGGTCTGGCCCACAGGCCATAGTTTGGCCACCCCTGCTTTACATATTTGCATTTCTTTTAAAATATTCATAATAAGAGGATACTCATCCTATTTCATAATCCTTATTGAATCCCCCACACTGGACAGAGGATTTGCTGTTAAGAGCATTTGGCTGGAGTCATTTTCTTTTATATGTTTCTCTAACCATGGAAAAGTGCAAAGTGTTCTTTGACCTAGCTTTTCTCAAGGAAAAATGGCTGCTATGTTCCACAGGATTTTGATTTAGTTTGTAGCCAGGAATCACTCCAGTTATTAATTTCCACCTGGTTTCTTGCTGCCTGCAGGAGTCATTCAAAAGCCCTTCAAACAGTTTATTCTGCCTTTGTCCCATCCTGGCCCTTGAGGATATAACAACAGTAGGTGTGACAATCCTCAACCCCAGATGTCACTTATGTGTCTTCATAAATGGCAAGCTGGGGTTCTCAACGTTTTCAAGCCGAGGGCCGGGCCACGCTCCCTCAGACAGCTTCGGGGCCCGAATTGCCATTTTGCCCTGCCTGCCACACATGGCACTTCCGGTAGCAGGGCACATGAAATGGTGTCATGGGCTGCATCCAGCCTTAAGGCCATAGGAGGAGAACCCCTGATCTATAGAAACACTCACAGCTATTGTCGGCCAAGCTGAGATGAAACAAGATGTGGAATAAACTGCTGAAGTAAGGTAAATTTTAAAACAAAAAGGCATCACAGCAGATGAGGACAAATGTCTTCTGTGAGGGGAAAAATGACTAACAGAGAGGAATCTGCTCAACTCAGCTAGATATCTAACTACCAATGAGATTCATACATTCATTGTATCATTCATTCATTCAGTTTCTATACTGTCCATCTACTGAAATCCACTACTATAGATCACAAAGGGTCGGAATCGACTGTGCGACTGAACAACAACAAAAAAGATGATTTACAAAAAAATCCAACCTCTCCAATCCAGCAAAACAGCAAAAAATGAAATCATAACTATAAGTTAAAAACTAAACAGGAAGCAATCATCATTGTTGTCATCAAATGGCAACAACTGACAGTAAACAACAAAACAGCATTAACAATGGGTCAAAAGGCTGGACCTGGAGAGTATGTTTTCAAAAGCTTCTTTAGTTATCTCTGCTTTTAAAAGCTTTTTAAACATTTGGAGGGAGGGGACCTGACATACATCCTGTGGAAGGGCATTCCATAAATATTGGGTCATTATTGATTCCTTGTTGTTGTCCTTCTAGCCTCTCTTGGTGTGAGCACCCGAAGATGCAAGGCCAATGAGGGCTAAGCAGCAGATCATTGGAAGAGATACTCTGACAGGTAACAAAACCCCAAACAATTCAGAGCTTTATGTGTTAGAACGAACACTTTGAATGAGGGTCAGAACCAGACAGGGGTCAGAACCAGACAGGTGCAAGCAAGCCAGGATCAAGGAGATATACAGTAATACCTCGGATAACGTTTACCTCGGATAACGCTAAAATCGCATAACATTAAGTAATCTGGGGAGGAGAATTGGATCAAATAACGTTAAGGTCCTATGGGATGTATCGGATAACAACCGCTAAAGCCTGTGCGGTTACAATGTATCTCTATGGAGCTTTAACATTATCTGATCCATCCCATAGGATTTTAACATGCATTGGATAACACTAAAAATCGGATAACACCAAGACTTGTGGAACCAAGTCTTAGCGTTATCCAAGGTATTACTGTAATTGAATTTACTCACTCCAGAGATCATCCTGGCCACCACGTTCTGGACCTGCTGTTGCTTCCATATCAACATCTGAGGACCTCACACAGTAGTCATTTTTTGAGATGACTGCTAACGTGTGAACCAGCATTGTTAGGGCCCTACTGTACAGATAATGGTCCAATTGAGCAACTCATCAACATTGGGAAAAGACAATGGCCACCAGCTGTTTCATGGTAAGTGCTGGGTCCAAAAGAACCCCCAAGTTGTGAACCTGATCCTTAAGAGGAACAGTGAATACATCTACTTTAGGGAACATTTCACCCCAATAGTTAGGAAGATCTACTCCCAACAACAGGATTTCCATGTCTGGATTCAGTTTCAACTTGTTGACTTTCATCCAATCCAATATTGAGACCAGGCAGCATTCAAGGGACTGGACAGCACCCATTACAAATGAGGTAAAGGAGAGATAGAGCTGTTTGTCATCTGCACACTGAACTACAAATCTCTGAATGACCTCTCCCAGCAGTCTCACATAGATATTAAACAGCACTGGAGAGATGATCCTTTCCCAATTGGAAATAATCTAGGCAATTGGTTTCCTCCAAGATTGTCTGCAGCTGACTTTGCCACAAACTTCTTGATCAATTTGTCCATGTATATATTTGTGAGAGGTCTGTAGTTCAAATTGCCTGTTGCTACATTAGGTTTCTGAAAAAGGGGCCAAACGATGGCCTCTTTAAAACAGGAAGGTTCATAGTTTTTCTGTAGAAAGGAATTAATAAAATGTGTGGCTCATTCCACTGACACCTCACTTGGACATTTTAAGAGTCATAGCAGGCAAGGATTGAGTAAAGAGATAGTGGCTTTGCAGAGACTAAGCAGCTTGTCAGTCTCTTCAGGTATTACAAGCTGGAACTGATCTAGCAAAACAAGATGAAATAGTGCACTGGACATGTCACGTTCATCTACAGAATCACTGGAGGAATCAAGGTTCTAATGGATGGATTCAATTTTGGATCTAAAATGAGTCACACACCTAATACTGTACAAGTTGTTGCAACAGATGGTTGAAGCCAATTTATCTCTCCATCCTCAGTGAAGCCACAGAGAAATCAATAGAGCTCTGACATTTTCTTAACAGCAGCCAGGTTCTCATCCAAGAGAGCTTGCCTTAAAATGCTCTCTATCCTTCTCATCATCTCCTTGGAAAGTGATCCAGAGGAGGTTGGGCTCTGCACCAATGAAGGAATTGGAGAACAATAGAATCAACTGTATGAGTCATCTTTGTATGCCATTTAGTGATTGGACTTCAACAGGAATGTCATCCAGATCAGCTGGAAATCCTCCTAAAGCATCCTGGAAGCCCTATGTATATAGTAACCTTCATGGGAGGACTATTCTAATGGGTACTGCCTCTCCATGGAGGAGTATACCAATGTCATAGCAAATTTCACCAAGTAGTGGTCCAACCCAATATGTGGGGTCATTCACATGTTGGGATAGGGATGCTACAGTATCCAATAATTCCAAGGCCTCTCCAGACAGAACCACCATTGCATGGACATCGAAGTCCTCCAAGAGCAATAACCTGGGAGAACTCAATGCTACATCTGAAATTCATTCCATAAGGAGAGCACTAGGTCACAATGAGATTGTAAACTACGGCAACCCTCTCCACACCTCCAGTCTTCCCTGGTGTTGGATACAATACCAGATGAGAATATCTGGGGCAGAGCAACCACTTCACCTACCCCAGCCAGGTCTCAGTTATATAAGCCAGATCAGCTCTCTCATTCAAAATAAAAGACTTATTTTGTACCAACTTGGCATTTGATACTGACAGAGACAGGTCAGAGCAGTGTTTCCAAATGTGGTGCCCACGCCCCACAGGGGGACTTCAATTCCCAGACACCTAAGTTACTACATTGGCTGATCAGTACTTTGGGAAATTAATTTAGGCTTCTGAAAATTGAAGTCCAAAAACCAAAGGTTGGGAAACACTGCTTTATGTTCTCCATTAACTGTGGTTAACAAAATATCAAATACCTGAAGATAATAAAATATCACAATCACTGTAAACCAGCAGTTCTAATGCCATTGGTGGTGACATAGCAGTTTTTTTTAATTTTAAAGTATCTCCTCCCACCCCTTTTTGAAGCTCCTGAAGGCTCCCCTAGAACACTGAGAACACTGAGCAGACAAAAGACATCTAGATGAAAAGGAAAAAAAATATTTGGTTTGTTGGATATGTAAATCTCAAATCTTATGCATCTGCATTCAGGTTTGGGAAAAATAGAGAGAGAATTGGCTAATGCAAATTGACATAATAACAAGAACATAGCTTTTTAAGGAAGAACTGTTTTTGACTGTTTTTATCTAACCCAGTTTTTGCTCTCCAGAAGGAATGAAGCAGTCAGCATTTCCACTGCTTACCAAGTAAATTCCTTGTGCCATGCCCAGTAGCAGTATTATAATTATGGGTTAATACCTAATAAACCATACATTCCACCAAGGACTTAAAAGAACAACGTATCCTATCACATTCATGACATTACCATTGGCAACAACAAGAGAAATGTAAAATATCTTCCATTGCTTACAGTGGGTTGGCCCCTCCTGTTTTTTAAATGGAAAACATAAGCTCTGTACCCTCACTTGAGGCTAGTTCTGGTGACATTTTCAAATGCACTTTGAGAGGGGAAAAGATCAGTAACATTTGGCAGTAACAGAGTATCCTGTTTACTAAAACATGATGGAAGGATCTCAGATATCAGCGGAAAGCTCTCATGAGGCTGTTGAAATGGCACATTATTCAGCATGTCAGACCTGGCACTGAGGCTACTTGCTAGATCTAAAGGAAGACTGTTTTTTCTAGGAGCATACCTCACACACTTGATTTTGGAAGTGGGACAAAGACAATAAAGTTGTTGTTGTGCTATTTAGGAAAGGTACAATGTATTGAAATAAACTTGAGGGTCTGGATGAAATTAGAAACAAAATTCAGCTCTGTGCAGTACTTGTAATCTGGTACAACCTGATTTGTCTAAATAGCCCAAGGCACCCAAAACATTTGGCTTGATAAATGAATGTCAAGTCATTCTTTATGAAGTTATTCTTTATTCTAACAATCTTTGTTCAGCTTCTTTTCAGGATGTTTTTCTTTCTTCTTCTTTGCCCACAATTTGATGAAGGTCGGGCTGACTGCATTAGTTCAACTTGGGTTCACCTTGTGCTAAGTCTTCTTTCTGTGTCATATGCTGTATAATATAATGTCCTGCTATCCACCCACCCATCCATTGGGTTACACAGAAAGAGCCTTCTTGAAGATTGTGGTATTTTTGAACTATAATCATCTGTACCCAGGACAATAGCCATTTTGTGCAGGCTAATCTTTCTCACACTAGGTCAGTAATGGTGAACCTTGGTGCTCCAGTTGTTCTTGGACTTCAATTACTAGAAGCCAAGTCAGCACTCCTGCTGATTAGGCCTTCTGGGAATTAAAGTTCCAGAACATCTGGAATGCCAAGGTTCGCCATCACTGCACTAAGCCAAGCAAAAGGAAATGCAGAATGAACTCACCAAAAGATGGCTTCATTTTGGCAGTTTCATTCTGGCCTAGGCACAGCAGCAGCAGCAGCAGCAGCAGAAGCAGCATAAGCAGCAGCAGCAGCAGCAGCAGCAGCAGCAGCAGCAGCAGAAGAAGAAGAAGAAGAAGAAGAAGAAGCCCTTTACCAAGCCAGATGGAGATTTCTAAAAAGAAGGTGGGGGGAATCCTACCTTCTTTTTATAACCCCTCCCCCCTGGCTGGTTTGGTAAGGGTCTTAGCTATCCAGGCCAGGGGGGGGTGTCTTCTTAAGAAAGGCTGGGATAAGGGACCCAAGCCTCTGTTAGGAAGTCCCCACCCCACCCCGGATTGCTAAGCTCTTTAGCAAGCCACACAGAGGTTTCTAAAAAGAACGTGGGGGGAATCCTACCTTCTTTTTAGAACCCCTCCCCCACCTGGCTTTGTAAGGATCTTAGCTATCCAGGTGGGGGAGGGTCTTCTTAATAGAGGCTGGGATAAGGGACCCAAGCCTCTGTTAGGAAGCCCCCCTGGCCTGGATCTCTAACCCTTTACCCAGCCAGACGGAGGTTTCTAAAAAGAAGGTGGGGGAAAATCCTACCTTCTTTTTAGAACCCCTCCCCCCTCCTGGCCTGGCTTTGTAAGGGTCTTAGCTATCCAGGCCCGGGGGGGGGATTCTTAAGAGAGGCTGGGATAAGGGACCCAAGCTTCTGTTAGGAAGCCCCCCCCCCCAGATCGCTAAGCTCTTTAGCAAGCCAGATGGAGGTTTCTAAAAAGAAGGGACCCAAGAGAGGCTTGGGTCTCTTCCTTTCAGACCCCCCCCCCCGGCTTGCTAAGCAAACCAGATAGGCCCCCTGTTCCCTTTCCTCTTTGGAAAAGGAACAGGGATTTTTTTTAACATTGTGCGATCAATGCTTCGCACAACATTAAAAACCGGATAACGTTATGACTTGTGGAACCATGTCATAACGTTATCCGAGGTACTACTGTATACCTATTAAAAACAATTCAGCAAAACTGTGTGTACCAGGACTGATCCAGGACATCTTGCAGTGCTAAAAGGCAGCCTCCCTCATATTGAAGAACATGCTACTAAGGGTTGACAAAGTTATTTTGCTATGGGAGACGTAAAAATCCCTCAAATATCTCTCCTTATCTCTAGTAGTATAACTAGAATAACTACAAATCAAATAACTAATAATTTGCCTGTTCATAACCATCTAAAATGGTTGCCTAAGGTTGCTGTCTTGCTCTACTCAATCATTGAGCCACGTCTGTGTGCTAGGTATGCACAATGAAGATAGAATCCAGCTGTTAAAATATGAGAAACTGTTTGGCCCATGGTGACAACAGTTGGGATAATGTTGGCCGGAAGGTTCTGATTTTCCATGCTTTAGATAGGTATACCAAAACATTGGCAGCTAAGCATTTTTTTAGTGTACTGATATAGAATACTACTTGTACTGTTAGGAAGTCTGCACTTCCCGTGGTGACATGGTGCTGAATTAGTTGCCTAGAAGCTGCCAGCTGGATGTGGCCTAGTTAACTTAATAGACTTCTTTTAATAGGCTTCTGCACTTACCAAGAGCAACACAGGCTCACAGGAGCTTAGATGGGGCCGATAGATGCCAAGCATCTTGGTTTTAGGATTACAGAAAGAATAACATGACAGAGAGTTTATCCTCTGAAAGTAACTGATATGAAATCAGAATTACCTATCCTCTGTGAATACACCTTATTTAATTTTCTCAAATAAGAAATCAGATGTTGAGAACACAGTCTGTAAGTGATTCACTGAAATAGTTAACATTCTCATTCAACATGCTCCAAAATGGTTGGAGTTTAGCATTTTATTTTGTCCTCTATTGCTACCCCCCCCCCCTTCCTGGTTTTCTCCAAGTGCCATGGTTCTAAAAGCAAGGACAGAGTCTCACTAAATAATTACTCAGGGACAAAGAATGATTAGAAATTCAAGTAGTGAACAAAAGTGTATTTGAGAGAGCGTGAGAGCAAGAGAGAGTGTTTGAGCATAACATGAATAAAATAGAACCTTCCAGGCCTACTTAAATTGTGTGTTTAGAAACAATATATCTTTGGTCAAAGCAGACAAAAGCACTTGAACATTATCTTTGGTGTTTTATCATCAGGAGACAGAATTATAGAATAAGTGAGTTGGAAGGGGCCTGTGACAATAGGATGCCTTACTCTTGAGTAGGCCCTATCATTCTTCTGAGTTGCAGTTCCCTAGCTGGACAACCCAGGCATCTAGATATGTGAAGATAAGGTAGCGTCGAGCCAAGTAATCCTTCCAAGTCTCTTCAAGTATTTTAAAAGTATATTGAAATCAAAGCATAATAAAGAATACAGTCCAGCAAAAGCTCAGAAAGCATTTCAAAACAAAGAAATAAAGCAAGCTGCTTGTTTAAGGGATAGCCAATGGCCCCCCTTCTGGCTAAGTAGGCTACATGATTGCAGGTCAAAAGCACAGCATTCCAGAGAGTGTCTCTTATGTGCGTGGGTCTCTGGGTTATATCTCTTCCCACAGGGTCCACCTTTGCCCCCTCTTTAGGGATTCCAACCAATTATCTTACAGCATGACATATCTATCACACATTAGTTTCATTTCTCTAAAATCACAAGGCAACTCATGAGACAAGGATTTTTACATTCCATTCTCTCTCCCCCTGATCTGAAATCGCCATATTGAATGAGGCTAAAGCAAGGGTAAGATCATGAAAAAAGCACAGTTTAAAATGGGGCTTATTCAGTGGTGGGATATCAAAATTTGTACTACCCCACCATCACAGTGTGATGTGACATCATCACAGTGTTGGCGGAGCTAACATCATGACATCATGGGCGGAGCCAATGTCATGACATCATGACGTTGTGAGTGGGGCCAAAGAAAACAAATTAAAAAATAAAATAAAATAAAAATAAACACACACACACACACACACACACACACACACACACACACACACACACACACACACACACACACCTCTCAACCCACCCAACCCACCCACCCACAACACAAACCCGTAAATAAATTAAATAAATAAATAAATAAATAAAAATACATTAAAATACACCCACCCACCCAAACACCCACCCACCCACAACACAAATCAACCAGAGCTTTTAAACCAGAGCTTAAAGCTTATTCTGGCTAATCTTTCTCACACTAGGCCAGATGGAAGGAACTACAGAATGAACTCACCACAAGATGGCTTCATTTTGGCACTTTTCAGCTTTTCAACAGTTAAAGAAGTTAGGTACTAAGTCTTTGCTTAACCAGTTCTCTAAGATATCTAGGGGAGCAGGCTATAGGGAGCTTCAGGCTAGCAGCTTCTCTTGCTCCTCCCCACTTGGGAGGACAGCAAGGAGGCCGTGCATACGTGCCAAGCACTGTAGGCATGCATGCACACCATGTGCTTGGCGCGTATGCACAGTGAAAAGGTAAAACCAGTGAAAAGGTAATCCCCGAAGGTGGTTCCCCCCAAAAAGCTGCAATCGGTTCTCCAGGACACTGGGAAAAGTTACTACCAGTTCTGGAGAACTGGTGATACATCCCATCACTGGGCTTATTTCATGACAGGACCTATGAGACCATCAAGTCAAACCCCCTTCTCAATGCAGGAGTATAGGTGAGCAAATTGACAAAGTGCACTAGTACCTCAAATAACGATGAGACTTGGTTCTACAAGTCTTGTCGTTCAGTGGTGGGATGTCAAAAATTTTACATCATCACAGTGTGGGCGGAGCTAATGTCATGATGTCTTAACATGGGAGGGCCAAAGAACAACAACAACAATAAGCACACTTCCTTCAACCCACCCACAACACAAACCCGTAAATAAATTAATTAAATAAATAAATACAAATAAAAATTACATTAAAATACACCCACCCACCCCAAACATAAATCAACCCACCCACCCACCCACCAAACACAAACCTGTCACATACCTGTTAGTAGAAGAGCCTGGGCAGCACCATGTTGCAAGATGGATATGGTCATCGTACCGGTTCTCTAGGATAATATGCCTTAATATAAATATAAAACAACTGTACCTCCTTAAGGGTTTTCCAATTGGAACATCAATTGGAACAGCACAGGTGCAGCTTATTGATGAGGTAACTCCAAGACTGTGCTTAAAAACCCCAAGCCAGGCCTGCTGGCCGCTAGGCCTTTTTAGGAACGGTGGTAGTACGTCAATATAGGTAAAGGTATTAAATACACATTAAAATACACACATCCAAAGGTGAGTCACTTACCCTGGGGAGCAGGTTTCAGGCTAGCAGCGTCTCTTCCTCCTCCCCGCTTGGGAGGGCAACAAGGAGTCCGTGCATACGCGCCAAGCACTGTAGGCATGTATGCACACCAAGTGCTTGGCGGGGGAACCAGTGAAAAGGTAAGCCCCAAAGGTGGTTCCCCCCAAAAGCTGCTACCGTTTCTCCAGGACACTGGGGAAAGTTACTACCAGTTCTGGCGAGCTGGTGAGAACCTGTTACGTCCCATCACTGTCATCATTATCTGGTTTTTAATGTTGTGCGATGCATACATCGCAGAACATTAAAAAGACCCCCAGTTGCCTTTCTGAAGAGGATGCAAAATGCTGCGTGCTGTCCATCACTGGTATGGAGGCTCTCTCTGTGCTGGAGACAGTGATGGGATGACCCTGGTTCCATCCGGTTCCCCGGAACTGGTAGGAACAATCTCGGAGGGTTCTCCGAGAGGGTAGTCTATTTTTAAGGCGTCCAGTTCTGGACGCCTCACCGAAAGAAAGAAAAAATTAAAATTAGAGCCAAAATGGCTCCAATTTAGTGTGCATGCACAGAAACTCAATCTGACATATTGTGCATGCATCAGATTGAGTTTCTGCGCATGTGCACTAAATTGGAGCC
This sequence comes from Furcifer pardalis, assembly GCA_030440675.1. Classification (NCBI taxonomy): domain Eukaryota; kingdom Metazoa; phylum Chordata; class Lepidosauria; order Squamata; family Chamaeleonidae; genus Furcifer; species Furcifer pardalis. Next base: position 55,970,096 of record CP126896.1, read on the forward strand.
ATTTTGGCTCCAATTTTTTTTTTTTAAAAAAAAATCTTTCAGAGCTGGAGCCACACCTGTTCAGAGCGGCTCAAGCAGCAGCGGTGGTGGTGGTGGTGGTGGTGGTGGCGGCGGCGGCGGCAGCACTAACCCTCAGAGGAGAGCACCTCCCCCGGGGCTGCCGAGCCCCCACAGGCATGTTGAGGCCTGCCTGGGCTATCCGCCACCACCGTGCCCTCCCAGGGACATGGGGCCAACAAGCCCCCATGGCCTGGGGATGCCCGGTGGGGCGCACCACAGCCGCCTGCAGCCTCCTCCTCTGCCGGGCGCCTGCAGCCTCCTCCTCCGCTGGGTGCCTGCAGCCTCCTCCTCCGCTGGGCGCCTGCAGCCTCCTCCTCCGCTGGGCGCCTGCAGCCTCCTCCTCTGCCGGGCGCCCACCGAGGATTGCGGTGGTGGAGGCAGCCGACTGCGGCCTCCTCCTCCTCCTCCTCAGGCCGGTGCCTTTTCGGCCCGGCTCCGGCTGTGGCCACAGCCAGGGGCGGCCAGGGGCTGCGGGCAGCGGTGGCTCTGGTGGCAGCTCCAGCCGCAGCCGTGGCCAGGGGCTGCAGGCAGCAGTGGCTCTGGCGGCGGTGGCTGTGGCCGGCGGCTGCAGGCAGTGGCTCCTGCGGCTACGGCCTTTGGAGGAGGAGGCCATGAGGGCTCGTTGGCCCCAAGGAAGGTAAGTAAGTGAGGGTTTTGTATTTGGAGTGGGTGGGTGATTTATGTGTGTTTTGGGTGGGTGGTTGTATTTTTATTTAATTTTTGTTTTATTTATTTCAGTTAGTTACGGGTTTGTGTTGTAGCTGTCTGGTTGGGTGGGTGGGTTGAGGTGTGTGTGTGTGTGTGTTTCTTTTATTTATTTATTTATTTATTTCATTTTTTATTTTTGGCCCGCCCACAACATCATGACATCATGACGTTGGCCACGCCCATGACGTCCATGATGTCATGGCGTGGTAGTAGAATTTTTGTCATCCCATCACTGGCTGGAGATTCTATTTTCCATTTTTTCCCCTTCTGACGGATACTCCTTTTTATATATACTATATATACTATAATGAAATGATAACATATACCCTGTGCTTCAGCCTCATCCAAGATGGAGATTTCAATGTGGGGGAGAAGCAGTAGAAAATACCTATTTTCTTAAGCAAATTCATTACATGGAAAGTTCAAATAGGAAGGAGCTGCACAAATAGGGTTGAATATGCCCTTTGGATGTGAGGATTGACCCAAATTACATACTGGTCCTTGACTCAACCTCTAGCAAACCTGTTAGCGAACCCAGCCTTCTCCAATGTGCCTATATAGATAAGTCCTTAGTCATGAAAATGTCTAAGTCAGAGGTAGCACAAGTTATTCAGAAGGTAAGAAGCCAGAACAAATTGCTGTTGTTTGGTTTTTTGAATCACAAAATAACACTGTAGTTGTTTTGGGACATTATTATTATTATTATTATTATTATTATTATTATTATTATTATTATTATTATTATTATTATTATTATTATTATTATTATTATTATTATTATTATTAACTCACATTTATTACCCCGCCCCAATCGGGTAAACCCGACTCTGGGCGGCTTACAACATGAATTTAAAATCACAAGTAAATCTGTTATGATAATAGCATTTAAGATCTCAAAACCTTAAAATTAAAAGATTAAAACAGTGCAGCAAATAAACAAAGCAAGAGGGGTGGCTGTCCCTTAAATAAGCCAACCTATGTGGGATCCCATGTTACTAGGCCCCCATACATGCTCCGCCAGCCAGGTCTTCAAGCCTTTTCGGAAAGGCAGGAGCTCTGCCTGTAGGCGCAGCTCAGTTGGAAGGAGGTTCCAGAGGGCCGGGGCAAACACAGAGAAGGCCCTCTTCCTAGTGCTAGAGAGATGAGCCTCCCTAGCTGTTGGAATAACAAGAGAGCCCCTCCGATCCACCCTGGTGGGACGGACAGACGTTCTTAGGGTGACACGGTCTCTTAAGTATCCTGGCCCACTACCATGTAGGGCTTTAAAGGTAATGACCAGCACCTTGAATTGCACCCGGAGACATACTGGTATCCCCTCTGGACCAGGGGGATACTGGCGTGCAGTTTGCACTGTTTTTACTTCAAATAATTTTAGATAATCTTTTAAACTTCATGATTTTATATGTTTTTGTCTTTTACCTCTGTTTTATGACGATGTAAGCCGCCCAGAGTCGGGTTCTCCCGAGTGGGGCGGGGTAATAAATTCAATAAATAAATAAAATAAAATAAAACCAGTGCAGCTCCCGGAGCAATGGTGTGGCATGAGCATAACGCCCGCACCCCATCACTACCCGGGCCGCCGCATTTTGGACCAGCTGCAGTCTCCGGATGGTCACCAAGGGCAGCCCCATGTAGAGCGCATTACAGTAATCAAGTCTGGAGGTGACCAAAGCATGTGTGACCATGAGCAAGGCGTCCCGGTCTAGGAGGGGGCGTAACTGGCGTATTACACGAAGTTGTGCAAAAGCCCTCCTGGCCACGGCTGCCACCTGTTCTTCGAACAGTAGTCGTGAGTCCAGGAGGACCCCCAGATTACGCACCGGGTCTGTCTGGGGCAAAGCTGCCCCATCCAGAACCAAAGCTGGTAACTCCCGAGATAACACAGGGCCCCTCACCTATAGCCACTCAGTCTTGCCGGGATTCAGCTGTAGCCCGTTGTCCCCCATCCAGACCCTCACAGCCTCCAGGCACCTGGAGAGGACTTCCACCGCACCGCTTGGGTCCCCACGGGCCGAGATGTACAACTGGGTATCATCTGCATACTGATGATACCTCACCCCGTGGGAACGGATGATCTCTCCCAGCGGCTTCATGTAGATGTTAAATAGAAGGGGAGAGAGTACCGAGCCCTGAGGCACCCCATATTGCAGGGGCCTTGGGCTGGACTTCTCACCCTCCAACCATACAGACTGGGTCCGGCCCCTCAGAAATGAGGAAAACCAGGACAACACAGTGCCCTGGATCCCCAAACCTTGGAGCCTTCCCAGCAGGATACCATGGTCGACGGTATCGAAAGCCGCTGAAAGGTCAAGAAGAGCAAGGACAGACGGCTCCCCTCCGTCCCGCTCTCTCCAGAGATCATCCACCAATGCGACCAGTGCGGTTTCTGTCCCATATCCGGGCCTGAATCCTGACTGAAAAGGGTCCAGATAATCCGCTTCATCCAGGACATCCTGGAGTTGCTGCACCACTGCCTTTTCCAGAACCTTACCCAAGAAGGGCAGGTTGGACACTGGACGATAGTTAGTGAGTACCATAGGGTCGAGGGATGGTTTTTTCAGAAGAGGTCGCACCAAAGCATGTTTGAAAGGTGCTGGAAAAGACCCCTCCTTTAAAGATAAATTTATAATCGCCTCGACCCAGCCACCTGCCACGGCCATAGATGCTTTAATCAGCCAGGCGGGGCATGGATCCAGTGAGCAGGTCGTGGCGCGAACAGATCCAAGAAGCCTGTCCACTTCCTCAGGGCCAACTGGATCGAACTGATCCCAGATAACATGGCCAGACTGAGCTTCGGTCAACCCCAGCTCCATACGGTCCACGCCGAGATTAAGCTTTGAGCGGATCTGAGCAACTTTCTCCGCCAGATAATCAGCAAAAGCCTCAGCCGACCCCTGCCAACCAGGGCCCGACCCCTCTTTACCAAGAAGGGACCTGGTCACCCGGAACAAGGTCGCTGGGCGATTATCTGCGGAGGCAATAAGGGCGGTGAAATATTGGCATTTCACCACCCCCATTGCCACTAGGTAGTCTTTAATAGCAGCTCTAACCAGTGTTCGATCAGACTCACTCCGAGTCTTCACCCAGTGGCGCTCTTGGCGTCTCTTTGCCCGTTTGAGCTCCCTTAGTTCTTCTGTAAACCAAGGGGCAGATCGAACCCTACAAGCGCGGAGAGGCCGTAGTGGAGCGATTACATCCAAAGCTACTGTTGCTCTCTCATTCCAAGCATTGACAAGAGCTTCAGACAAACCGCATTGCAGGTCAAGAGGACAATCCCCCAGTTCCATTTGGAATCCTTCTGGATCCATTAGTCGCTGGGGGCGGGCCCATTTAATCGGCCCTGCCTCCCTACGGTGGAGTCTCGCCCCCAGGAAGTCAAGAGTCACCAGATAGTGATCTGACCATGGCACAGGAGTGATGTCTAATTTTTGTAATTTCAGATCACTCTGCCACAGCTCCGACAGAAAGATTAAATCCGGGGTGTAGCCACTGCTCCTGGTAGGACCCTGAATTACCTGAGTCAGGCCCATGGCTGCCATGGAAACCATGAACTCCCGAGCCACCACTGAGTCAGACCCCAATGATGGCAAATTGAAGTCCCCCAGGACCATCAGCCTGGGGGCCTCCAATGCCAGCACTGAGACCGCCTCAAGGACCTCGGGCAGGGAATCTGCTACCTTGCAGGGAGGCAGGTACATGAGCAGGATTCCCAACTGATCCTTAGGGCCCACACGCAGGAGCAGGGCCTCACAATTTTACTTAGGCATCTTTGCCCTGTTTTGTTTCCTGTTCTGCTTCTAAATAATTTCTGTGTTGAAAATTCTTGTATTTCTGCAATAGTTTAATAAATAATGATATTAAGATAGGATTCATCCATCACTTCAGACTCCAAAATGTGTTTTGTCACAGGGCTGGATGCGCGGCAGAAATACTTATAAACATGGAATCACAAGGGGCTCAAACTAGTCTAGATATCTTTGTTAACCCGATATCTAGTACAAGAAAAATAGAGCACCACAATCTAACTCTTACACTACTTTTTAGACCCAAATATCACCACAATTCAATGGTTGAAGTATTAACAAACTTGCTATGCTTTGGTAACTCTCTGTATTTGAGTGAAATTCTGAAAGTGTTTCTTCAGTATATCTGGCACTGTGACTTGAGAAAATCCTTTACCATCTCTCTCATCCCATCAGGAAGTGTGGCATGGAGCCATTTACTACATGACATATCAAAGAGGCACAAGCAAAGGATTTGTTTTGTTTTTTTGTTTTATGAAAATATCTTGTTACTTGTGACTTTGAGGTAAGGGTTTTTGAAATCTTGATTTTCCAGAGTTTTGTGAATACAGTTGCAATCACAAGCTTTTGAAAAAAGGGTTTTTTCCCCCCACATCACCTCATGTCAGCACCAGACGGAGTCCTTGATCCAAATCTCTGACTGCAGACAAATGGGTAGACCTCAAGCTGAGCAGAATGAATGATTTAGTCTACAAAGCAGAAGGAAAATTTCTCATAGTGAGCAGTAGCTGACAGCCCCTGGGCAGATTTGTCACATCATCCACAATTCAGAGCAGCTCTGCTGTGACAGCAGTTTGTAAACACGATAAGAGCAAAAGGAAAAAGCGTTTCCCTTTCAGTCCCCTAGTCCTTCAACACTATCGGTGCGTCAGCTTTGTCAGATCTGACAGGCATTTATACCTGAACTATCTCTACTCTTACTTTATCCGTCATTACCTACCCCATCCTAGAGTCTAGGCATGAATCACTCCAATGGCAAAAGAAAATGGCTGGGAGCTACCAAGCTGATTGCAAAGAACTCAGGCGCTGTTCTATAGTTTCATCATAATAAAGAGAGAACAACACTGCAGGAGTGCCTCTTCCTAAGAAACTGTACCAGGAGATCTCAGATGCTTAAATTATGGAGTGATACATTCAAAAGTTAAAAAGATTGTGACCAGATCAATATTTCTCTGCTGCGGCTTACTCACTGTGAAAATTGGATCTGTGTCTATGTCAGAGTCTGGGATGTGGGCAGCTGGCAGGCATCACGAATGCCAGGATGCAGGAAAACCAGATAATAGGCTGATCGGTAACCAAATCTCAGTCCAGAGTCAAGTTCAAATGAAATCAGAGATGTAGAATTAGACCAGATGACAAAAATTTATAACAAAAGCATAGTCCAAATGAACCAGAAGTCAGGAGACTGGAAGAACAGACATAGCAGAGAGCCCTGAGGTGCTGGAGCAAGGTGAGAACAGAATTCCAGGATCAAGAATTCAGCCAAAGCACAACAACAGTCCACAGGAACTGGACAGACGTTTTCAGGAGTGGAAATCTGAAACAAAGCAGGAGAGCTTCAAAAAACAAGGATAAAAGGCAATCCAGGAACCAAGCAACTGTAAGTTTGCTAACCTCCATTGCTGAAGCACCTTCTAACAAGTAGGGCCAGTTTTTATATAACTAAGCCACCCAGGGTCTCTAGCTGAAGCCTATGAAGGTCCAGAACCTTGCCTGGGTCTCTCAGGTGGGGCTTAGCAGCTGCTTCTAGTCTGAGGGCCCAGTTCTGTAGGACTTTGAGCAGTGGTGGGATGTCAAAAATTTTACTACCCCACCATGATGTCATCACAGTGTGGGCGGAGCTAACATCGTGATGTCATGATGTGGGCAGGGCCAAAGGAAAAAAAATAATAAAATAAAAATAAGTACACAGACACACACACACACACACACCTCCCCTCAACCCACCCACCCACCCACAACACAAACCTGTAAATAAATTAAATAAATAAATAAGTAAAATAAAAAATACATTAAAATACACCCAGGCTAGTAGCTTCTCTTCCTCTTCCCCACTTGGGAGGACAGCAAGGAGGCCGTGAGTAGGTGCCAAGCACTGTAGGCATGCATGCACACTGTTGGCACGCATGCGCAGTGGGGGAACCAGTGAAAAGGTAAGCCCCGAAGGTGGTTCCCCCCAAAAGCTGCTACCGGTTCTCCGGGACACTGGGAAAAGTTACTACCGGTTCTGGAGAACTGGTGAGAACCTGTTACATCCCATCACTGACTTTGAGCTGCAGCTGTACATCTTGACAGTCCACACTAATGGCCTTTTGAAACCAACAAAAACATTCCTATTCCAACAAGCATTCCCCTTGTTAGTACATTGATTATACAACTGCAGAAACTCTACTAGATTCAGTGAGCTTTGAATTTTGGGTTAAGGTTTATTAGTAATGTTTATTAACTTATCTATGGATGCCATCTAGGTAGGTATTTTATTTTTGCCATGTGATTTGTTTTAGTTGATAATTTATTGATTGATGTAATTTCCCTATATTTTCTGTTTATTTAACGTTGTGAGCTGCCCAGAGTGGTGCTTGCACTAAGTGGACAGGGTACAAATCAAATCAAATAAAATCAATAAGTAAATTCTTAAAGGTTGAGGTTATGGTTCCTGGAATATTAAGAAATCCGTTCTCCTCCATAAAATGGAGCCCTGGTGGTAGAGTGTTTAAACTGCTGCACTGCAACCAAAAGGTTGTGAGTTCGATCTGGACTAGGTAACAAGGTTGACTCAGCTTTCAGTTCTTCTGAAACCAGTAAAATTAGGACCCAGCATGTTGGGGACAAAATGTTATTTAACTTGTGAACTGCCTAGAATGTGCACTCAGCGCTATAGAGAAGTGGGATTGCTTTGCTTTCCCTTGCTTTAAGATCAGTTCTTTCAGAGCCATACTTAGACATTTTGACACCTGGGCCAGAGGTTCCCTCTCCCAAAGCATGGGTGGAAGCACCAACCAAGGAAAAAGAAGAAGTTCTGTTCTCCTCCATAGCTTAGTCTATCTTAACTTAATCTTAAAAGGAGTTTTGGTTGTTGTTTTTGGTGTTGCAAGAATAGGACCAAATGGCATTGCAGTCCCACCTCCCTCCAATATTCAACAGATTTACCTGTATACATTATTAGAGCCATCTATATTTTGGTGCCCTTGAGCAAAGCCCCAGTTACTCCTACTCCACCTTAATTATGGTCAGAATAAGAGAACAAATTTGTTGGGTGTCTACACCTTCCCTATAATATTTTTATTGTTTAAACAAGGGTGTTGGCTTCAAAGTTAATATCAGTTTTATTGCAGCAGAATCAGCATAGTTGTTGATAGAGATGATCCCTGAAAAGAACACCTCCACCTCAACATCCAGAGATAATTGACAGTATATCATTGCCTCATCAGGTGTTCATAGGAAGAAAGAGAAATTTGGACTTCCTTTGCAGCAAGCGGTTGTACCAATTTGTACTCTCCCTCCCTTTGCCAAAGGTATTTCTCTAAATGAACGGCGCCTGATGTTGTACTGGCTTGCATCAAGCTATGGTATGTCACATCTGCTCCACACAGTAGTTTATGTACTGAAAAACGGTGAGGTGAATTAGAGGTCAGGAGGATACTGTAAATGTTATTCCTGCTGTGTATGGGAGTTTATTGCCTATATGCATGAATTCATGAGGAAATATTCAGTTCAACTTTACAATTGTGGATTTGCAGTGTGATCCTGATCCTGTGTAATGCTTAGCATTTTCAACTGACATAATTATCTTCTAGGATAAAGTCCCACAATACACAAAACAGCCAACACAAATGCTGTGTTGTCTGAGCTTTTTCTAAACTTAATGAGACTTATACCTGCCAAATCCATAGGCAGTTGTGGAGTGTGTGGAAATGTTGTGTGGGTTCCAAATCCTGCGGCTTGGATCCATCCATAATCATAGCCTCTAATTACTTCTCCTGCCCGCGCTGGAAGATAATACACCGAGGACGGGAAATTCACACATACTGTACAAGGAATCAGTGAGAGCAAACATATGATATAACCCAGCACCACCTGCACAGGAAGGAAAGCCTTGCTGTTTTCTTCATTGATCAATGTCTCATGACTGGGGCTGTCTCCTCAAGCCATGTTCCACTTACAGTTACGCTGGTATGAATCCAGGGCAACTAAATGGTATAAATGAGAAGCTAATTGCTCTATAAACTCCTTATGTCAATCATCTTGTTTTCTTCTAGGTTTTTTTTTATGAAGAAACATCTCTCTCATTTGTCCCACAGTATGCAGTCTAATTATACAAAGGAGAAAGATTTGGCATTGGAGCACATTAGACCGGAAAGATACAGGAAAGCAAATGGCTGAATAAACAATATGATAGTGTAGTTGGTACGAAATGCAGTGGTAAGTGATTGATGGAGCAGGTATGCATCTGTCTACTCAGAAATAATTCCTGTAGTGTTTAATGTCTTTCAGGAAGTTGATTAGAGGATTGTGACCTCAACAGTTTAATTGCTTAGTTTTGGAAGCTCAGCTGTCCAGCATAGTCAGCAAGCTTCCTCACATGTCTCGGGTAAGTTACTCTTAAGTATGGTGAGGAAAGAAGAGACAAGATGAACAATAAAAGTAAAAGGGTTACATGAACAATTATTATTCCAAAGATGTCTCTGACTGATGCAGATTAAATTTAATCTTCACATAAATCTTCCTTGGTGATGGCGCTTTTTACTTATTTGCAACAATTGCCTTGTTGGTGTTGAGGTAATAACTGTTACATGCCTTAACATTTTGTGCTACATTTAGCCATTAAAATTGATGAGGATTTGCCTCTTACAGGATGAAAATGGCTCTCCCAGAATTTGCCTCCTCCATCATAAGAGAGTAGATTTGTATATGCCATTTTGACAAATTTTAAGATTCTCAGTAGATTCAGTGGGGTGGCAAGGGATAACCATTCATGAAAGATAGCAACAAACAGGGTTTTTTTTAAAAAATCCCTTAAAAACATATGGCATTTAACCCTGTCCCCCTTCCCCCCTTCCAGATAATGTTCGGGGAAGAAGAAAAAGTCCACTTAGGGACGGCAGTGGCTTAGTGGTTAAGACCAGTGGTGGGCTTCAGCACGTTCGCATCAGTTTGCCAGAACCGGTAGCAGAAATTTTGGCTGGCCCTGTCCATTCAAGTTTTGAAATAAAGTAGTCCTTTCTTTTCTTTTGAGCAGGTGAGAAAAAAGAAGACTTGGAGAAATTTCCTCAGACAAACATCTCCTGAGAAAGCATGGCTCAGCTCTGGAAATTGATATGTTTTCCCCCCAGAAATAAATCTTGCCAAATTAATCTTATCTTAATTTGGTTTCAGTGCAACTGTTACCCAAACTTTAAGACAGAAGTGATGTGATTTGGCTGATAGGGACTGGATGTTTAATAAATGGGTGGCTGTAAAGGACTTCAGAAGACCTGAGGCACTTTACAAATGTGTTTGTATTATTACTGTCAGGCAGATTTTCAAACAGTATATTGGAGCTTCTACCATCTTATAGCACTCTTGGTTCTTAATTTCACCCTAAGGGAATCTCTGGTTACCTCAATGCCCAGTAGCCTCAAAAGCACATTTATATATTTTGTCCTTTCCGTTTTTAAGTACTTGGCATAACAGCTCTGCAGAGCATTAGTTGACTAAACAAATTGCTTTCCTTAACACATATCTCTTTTATAGGGGATACGGTGCTATCCTGTACAGAAGCAAAAAAACTAGCTAAATGCTTTATACATATACTGTACCTAATACAGTACAGTAATACCTCATATAACATTAGTATCGAATAACACGAAAATCGCATAACATCAAGGAATCTGGGGGGAAGAATTGCATCAGATAACATTAAGATCCTATGGGATGCTTCAGATAACAACCGCGAAAGCCTGTGTGGTTACAATGTATCTCTATGGATCCCATAGAGGATCAGATAACACGAAAAATCATATAACACGAAGACTTGTGGAACCAGGTTTTAGTGTTATATGAGGTTTTACTGTACTGTACTTGGATTCGTCTCCTTTATAAAGCAAAGCAAAGCAAGCAGTGTCCGTAAATCAAGCAAAGTATATCGTTCACTAAATCATTCTCTCTCTTTTAAAATGATTCAATATGCTGGTAAAAGCCTCCTCTTCCTCCTTTTTCCCTGTCTAGGCCAGACGTGAAACTGCCAAAATGAAGCCACCTTTTGATGAGTTAATTCTGCAGTTCCTTTCTTCTGACCTAGTGTGGAAAAGATTAACCAGCACACAATCATCGAGGAGGCTCTTTCTGTGTACCTGATAAAAACCTCCTGAAATCTTTTCCAAATGGCAACACCTTGGGTAAGTTGTGTGAAAGGAAAGTTTACGTACTCTCAGACAGAAAACAAAGAAATCTGCCTTCCTGCAGCTCAAACTACTACTACTACTACTACTACTACCACCACCACCACCACCACCACCACTACTACTATTACTACTGATCCTTCTAGCTCTCATTATACCTTCTCTCTACATGCATGTTCACTCTTACACTCAAAGTTAATTTGTTTAGCCTTTCTTCCCCGTGTTCTGTTATCTTTGTAGTGGGAGGTATTTGAGCAGTTGCAGAGGAAAAGAAAAATACACACTGCTGAATTAGGCATGGAGGGTGGAGAATCCTTTCTTGAAAAATGTTTACTGAAAGAGAGAATCAACTCATATTGTCTAGATAGAACCATGATTGTGAGCCTTAGCATTCCATGTGTTCTTGGACTTCAATTACCAGAAGCCCAAGTCAGCACTCCTGCTGATCAGGGCTTCCAGGAATTGAAGTTCAAGAACAGCTGGAGTGCCAAGGTTCCCCATCACTGGTCTAGAACTCGCAACATTCTTGGACTTCTTATTTGTTCTGGGAATGCTATGCCAAACATTTCACCCATCCAGTTTTTTTAAAAAACTTATCTGCAGGTTGAGCTTTTAAAGGTATAAACCGTTCATTTAAAAACCTATCATTGTTCACTTGACATTCTCTGCTGCATTGAATAGCTTTACATTCATGTTCTGCATTATTAATTTCCCTAATTTCTTTGTCATCATAAGTCTCAAACTATGGAAAGAATTTGAGTATATTACAATTGCTGTATACTGTATATTATTTCAGTGAACAAAAATCACCATAAATGATAGAAACAGACTTGTCTATGTATATGCATGCTTGCATGCACACATCTGCACACAGAGAGATGCACTGCATGAGTTTCAGCATTTGGGGACCCAGAAGAGCCTCTATTGCCATCTGCTGGACTTTATTGATTTATGAATTGGACAAATTGTTTGCTTTCCAAATACAGAGCTGGAGTTATTCTTGCTGTCCAGAATGTCACTTGTACAAACAAACTGTCCTGTGAGCTATTCCCCCCCACCCCAAAATCTGAGTAAGAGTGTGTCAGCAACAGGAACATCAGCTTTTAGTGTTAATTTACAACACAAATATCTTGCAAGTATTTAAAACACATGTCAGCCATCACAGCTGAGAATTTCTTGTATCAACATTTCATGTTGAACATTTCTTCTCTCAGCTAATCCATCACCGTTTCCCCTCAAGATTTAAATGATTTTGTTTGAGTCACAGTTGTGTACTGCAGTATTATTAGCAGAGTTCCCACCCCCTGTAAAAAGGTCAGAAAGAATGTGGGACAGGGCTGAATAAAAAGCATACCAGTTCTATTTCTGCCTGGCTCCTTACTTAATGACTTAGAAAGCGTGCTTAGGATTGTCACCTCAGGCATACTTCAATGACAGACATAGCTCTGATTCAACAGGATTTATAGAGCTGCAGTGTGACAGAGTTCTAGCTTTAGTGGCATGCAACATTTTGAAATTTTAGATGGATCCATTTGATGTCTTTACATGGTATCAAATGAAAACATCTTTAGGGGACAATTTGTTAGCTTACATTTTGTATCTCTAACTTGATTAAATGTAGGGTCTATGGAGGAAGAAGCTCACTAAACAAAGAATAACATTAAAGGAGGATATAGCTGAGGAACCTGACCTTCCTTACATCACTTGGAAGGCCCTGAATAGGCCGAGGGTCAGAATGCCTAATTGTAAGACCAACATGCTCAAGTGGGGGCTGTTGGCAGACAAGAGCATGTTGTGTGAATTTGGAGAGAGCCAGAGCTTCATTTTGGCAGTTCAAAGTTTGATCTGGAGACAAAGAAAGCAGCAGAAACAGCAGCAAGGGAAAACATTTTTGGGGGCAATTTGTTAACTTACATTTTGTATATCTAATTTGATTAAACATAGGGTGTGTGGAAGCTGCTTATTCTACCCTATACATGGAAAAGGGCATAGATAAAGACTAAGCGAAGTCTACAATGTAGCCTTCAGGAGACATTCTTATAACTCCCATATCTGGCTCCTGTTGTGACCTGGGGCCCTGGGTGTGAGGAGGAGGAAGAGGACAGTCAGCCAGCCCAGAAGCCTGCTGTAGGCTCTGATCTGGGGTCTGAGCTTGAGGAAGACCTGTTGCCAGTTCGTCAGGCAATGGCCAGCCCAGATTAGGATGCTGAGCAGGAGGACATGGATCTGGCACCAGCCCTGTAGCCAGCTGTCACTTTGGAGCCAGTCCTTCAGGGCCAAGCCAGGCCAGCAATCAGAATGACGAAGAGCTAAGGTGTGCCAGGAAGCTCTTTGTCAGACCAAGCTTTTCCTACTTGGACCCTGACGCTGAGAAACCTGGATTGAAACCATTGGAACCCTGAACCACTGCATGTGACCTTGATGACACCTCCGGAAAACCCCTTGAACCTACACATGGTATTGACCGGCTTTGACCTTGGACTCCTGATGGCGACCCTGCTTAGACCCTGAAAACCTACCGTAACACACTCTCTCTTATCTTCAGTCCAGCAGCTGCCAGCTGGGTAGCTCTGCTGGTGTCCACGCCACAGCAGCTCCACAAAAATATCTGTGCATATCTGATTCCCTATTCCTTTGAAAGGGCTGATGCAAAAAAAAAAAATTAACTTGTGGGGGGACTTCACAATCCTAACTGTTCAATGTACTCAAAGCCATCACTCTTCCACAATAATACATACACTGCATTCTACTAGTGTGGTAACTTTTCAGTAACAATATTTGTCAGGTTTAATAAGTTAACCCAAGATTTGAGACTTGTTTGTCCTCTCACATTACTTAGCCAGGAATATTCCAGATGTAGATAACAGCATTGTCTTGGTTTCATCCAGTTGTGAAGAACAGCCCAGATATGTTGTGGGAAGATCTATGGATACCTAGCATCATAGCTGTTTCTGCACGATTACTCTGGGATGGCCTTGTTACTTCTCAATCAAGGGTGCAAGTCGGGGATGTGGCACTTGACACAGTTCTCTGGTAGTTGACAGGAATGTGCCTGGGCCTGAGGATGATGAACAGCCACTTGGCAGTCACCTCATTCTTTAACAAGGTACTTGGCTTCTCTGACCCTTGGAATTCTTTCATGGCATAAAAGGCTATCAAGGGCTGGAGAACAATAACCAGCCTTCTATGTCTCCCCAACCCACCCCAGTTACTGGCTCCGGAGAGGATTTATCTAGGAACACTGTGAGATGTTGCATTCTATGGCCAATTTTTTTTAAATTGACAATTTGCGGGTCCAAGGCAGACCAGAGATGATGGTGCACATCCTGCTGTCCTGTCTGAGTGACAAATAATTTCCTGACTTACAAACCACTCCCCCCCTCCAAAAAAAAAAAAATGTTTTGCTCATTCTTGCAAACTATTTCCATCCCACACTATGAGATTACAGTTCACTGGAGTCATGTCACCATGTTTCTGGGCTATGGGTATCCTTCCACCAATGATGTTCATGGCTCCCCCCCCTCCCCGAAGATGAGCAATCACCAGTTACTCAACAGGGGTTTCAACTATTCAGGCCATTGGCAGGTGGTCTCCTGGGAGTTATAAAACCTGCATTTTTCATAAGCCAATTTAAGTAGTAAGCACTTTCTTCTCTAGTTTTTGCAGCTTGCCTTAAACCGGTGTGGATCTCCAGCCACAGCATAATGCACTTGACTGGGTCCTGTGTCCTTGCTTTGGGTGGATGGGTGCCAAGATCTTGAAGGGACCTTGGCTTTGAGGCCAAGCTATGCAATTTGATACACTACAAAGAATGGCTATTCTGACTTTATTACTTACAGCAAAATGTCACCAAAAGTTCTGCTATTAGCATTACGCTAACCTAAAATGACAATAGGGTTTTGGCCAATATGTTAAGTTTAATACATTAGCATTAAAACCAGAATTTATTTATGCACTACACAAATAGTCAAAAAGTATCTAACATTTTCTAAGTAACATTCATTCATTAAATATTAGTCACTGCTGTGCTCTTTGAAGGGGGTTTGCATGTGCAAAGGCCCTGACCGATATAGGAAGAAGAGCCCATTTCCAGAAAGTTGGCCTTTATAAAGTCAATTTATTCTTACACCACTTTCAAATGATTTCCTTAGCAGGTAACTGCAGAAACCATCACTAAAAGTTCATATCTATGACAAACATTCATCAACACCCAAGAATTAGGCTGCAGACCAGGGGTGGGAATGAGAATCAAGTCTGGATCTATTTTTTTAACCTTGGAGTTTTCATATCCACTGGCCAGATAGCTCAATGGTTTAGGTATCTGGCTACAGAGCAGAAGTTGGAAGTTCAATTTCCCAATTTGCTTCTTATGAAAAGAGCCAGCCTTTGTTGTCATGGGCAAGCTACACCATCCCAGGGTATTCCCAGAAGGAGGGAATGGTAAACCACTGCTATATACCTAGAAAACCCTTGAAAGGGTTGGCATGAATCAGAATTTACTTGAGGATGGACAATTGTCATTATTTTAAACCTAGCTCTTAGTTGCTTCCACCATCTTGATTTGCTGTTGCCATTCTCACCAAAAGGATAAATGGCCTTGATTTGAGAGTTCATACTGCAATTCTCTAGTAACTTCAATTTCCCTGGAAGCAAAGTTTCTCCATTCATCATCACCATGTCTTCTTCTCCCTCTCTCTCCTCCTCCTTCCCATTTCTCCAGTCTCCTCATCAGCTGCTGTGTCAGCTATCATTTTGGAAAGAATTAATCTTGCCCCCAAACAACAGTGCATCCCAAAAGTTTGTATATGTGTTGCAACATCTTACAAACACGCACACAGCAACTGCAGCAAGAAATGAAGCCAAATAACCACTGCCCTAAAGCCACAAAATAAAAAAAGCAAATTCTAGTGCCTCATCATAGAAACTACTACATGATACAAGGCTAATCTGGAATGTTTTTTACAAATTTAAAAATATACCTTGGAGGTAGTCAACATCGGTCCCATTCTTAAAAGATGAATGTCTCACAATGGAACTGTTGGACAAGATCTACATGGCAATTTAGAGTGAGGGTGGTGATTACACAAAGTAATCACCAGGTAAAGAGGGGAAAGTGTTTTTCTTAAATCAATCAACACTACCTTCACCACCTGTTCAAAATAAACTGATTGAGTCCTGAAAAAGTGTTGTTGTCATCGTCATCTGCAATTCGTATCTGAGAATGCATTTTCCCCCTGAAGCAGGAAAAATGCCATTGGTGTGAATTTGTTTAAGGCGGATCCTAACTTGCCATGAAGTGACCCACACCCTATGATCTTGGAGCCATTTCCTACAACACATATGAAATGAGACATGCAGGATTCAACACTGGGACTGCAATGGACTGCCACAGCCTTGAGGATATTAACATGGTGTGCCTTCACAGCCAGCCCTTCTGGCATGGCCTCTTCTGCCCCCATGACCATTGGGAATTAGAGTTCCTCCTCCACTCATTTTGCCGTTGGGCCCAATATGATGGTTTCCAGTGGCATTTCTTCCACTGAGTGGGGCCATCACCCCACCTAAAGGGGCTCATCCATCCAAAGCTGTTGGTCCCTTTAAGGAGTCAGGTTATTTACTGCCACTCAACACTCAGCATTGAGTCACTGGCTGTATGGTCTACTCCATTAACACAGTGAGATGTCTGGCCAGACCCCTGAAAAAGTGTATACTTCAGAATATGTCATGTGCTTGCAAAAGAAATCACCCCACAACATATGGATTTCAAGTTGATACAATAAGAATACAGCAGCCAGGCTGGTAACAGGCATAAAGAAATTCGATCATATTTCCCCAGCCTTGGCAGGTTACCTGTTGCTGACAGTGTCAGATACAAGGTGTTAGTGTTATCATATAAGGCCTTATACGGTTTGGGACCTTGTTATCTGTCAGAGTGTCTCTTCCTCAGAACAACTCCCTGTATCACCCGTTCATCACCTGTTCATCACAGTCAGCACAGCTCCAGGTGCTGATCCTGAGGATGGCTAGAAAGTCTATAACTAGAAATAGAGCCTTCTCAATGGTGGCACCAATGTAGTGGAGCACACTACCAGTGGAGCTGTGCCAGGCCCCATCACTAGATATCTTTAAAAAAATGATTAAAAACTTTCTTATTCAAGGAGTCCTTCCAGTGTGTGGTCCCTTTAGCAATAAATTAGCCAGCTAGCTGATTCTTTGTGCCCTCAGAAGCCAGCTATTCTATTTTATTTTACTTTGGAATGTATTTGTTTTGTTGCTCTGTTTTTGATTTGTGTGTATTTGTTGGTGTGGCTCAAGTGGTTAAGATGCTGAACTCGCTGACTGGAATGTTAGAGTTTGATTTCCGAGTACTGCATGACAGGGTGAGCTTCCATCTCTGTCCCAGCTCCTGCCAACCTAGCAGTTCAAAAGCAAGAAATTGCAAGTAGATAAATAGGGACCACTTTGTTGGGAAAGTAAACAGCATTCTGTGCACTTCGGTGTCTAGGCATGCCTGTCACATGTCCACAGAAACGTCTGCAAATGCAGACAGCGCTGGCTCTTTGGCTATAAACAGAGATGAACACTGAACCCTAGAGTCGGATACGACTGGTTTTCGAGCAAGGGTGACCTTTACCTTAACCTTGATATTTGTATGTACACCGCCCAGAGTGGGAAATTTCCCAGACGGGTGGTGTAGAAATGTAATACATAAATAAATAAGAGTACATCACAGTATGGCCAAGACCTTATTTTCCCACATGGCTATTCAGATCACAGTGCTCCGATTCTACCACTTCCAGGAGACTTTCACACAATGTCAGTTGCCTTGCCTCTCATGGTTAATTTAATGTGAGAAATAATTTTAGAAATTTGCATTTGGAACAAAATTACCCTCTGCCTTTAAGTGGAGGATTAAATTGAAATGGCCTCTTCTCTAATCAAAACTATCTCTCTAGAAAGTTATTCAGATGTAGCTGTTGTGATGTATATTAGCATTACTTCCTGTGGCACTTTTAAAACCTAACAAGCCTATTCAGTTTGGCAGGCAATAATCTTGTACACACATACAAGGAAATAAATGTGCACTCCTTTTGCACTTCTTATCTTTCTTATGCTTTTAAATAATTTTAATGAGTTTAATCCAAGGGTGCCCAACCTTTTTGGGCTGTGGGCCTGACCACACGCCCTGGACAGCTGATCAGGCTGGACATGTGGTTCCTCCCACAAGAAGTGGAAGTAAAATGTGCATGTGCAGTTGTGTCATGCACCCACACATGTGCAGAACTCTGCTGTAAATGACCCATGGCTGTCATAAAGGCATTTACGACAGCCATGGGTCATTTGTGGCAGCGTTCTGTGCATGTGTGGGTGCATCACACAACTGCACATGCATGTTTTACTTCTGCTTCCTGGAGTGGGGACGGCATCAGAGGCTGGATGAAATTGTTTTGGGGGCTGGATCCAGCCCATGGGCTGCTGTTTGGGCACCCCGGTTACATCCATTGCTTGTTTTAACTGGATGTTTTGCAATAATAGCCGTGTTAGTCTGTGGTTCAGGCATATCACAAAACAAAACAAAATAGAAAACAAAAACACTGTAGCACTTTAAAGACTAACAAAAAATAGCTAACAATAAAAATATAGCAGTTAGTCTTTAAAGTGCTACAGTGTTTTTTATTTTATTTTTTGTTTTGTTTTGTTTTGTTTTCTGATATGCCTCTAATTGGATGGTTTATCTAATTGTAAATTAATGTTATAAATTTGCCTTTTAGCTGTTTTTGTTTTTGTGTCATGACCTGCTTTGGGTCCTGTGTAGCAGAAATTTGGGCTATAAATCGAATAAAATAAATTAGCAAATGGTTGCTTCTTTTCCCCTGAACACTTCCAATCAATGGTTTTATTAACGTTCTGTTAAAGGTTGTTGCAAACCTTTCCACCTGCTTACTATAGAGTAAAATTCTGCCTTTTGGTAATTGTTTTAAACCCAGTGCCCAGTGTCATTATAGTGAACTATATAATTTTAGAGGGCAAAGATCGACCCTTGCTTGTTCTTTTATTTTAACAGTTAAACCCTCCACATATTGATGATAATAAAATGTAATTAAATATGTTATATCAAAAAAGTCAAGATGTTGAAGAGATAAGTTCCAATGCTTTAGGACAGAGAACCCTCTCCAACCTTACTATTTTCAGACATTCCCAGCTAGTAATTATATTAAGCATTTGTAGTGCCTCTCATTAAAGTGCCTATTTTGGGAAAGAAATTGTTGATTTGATGGATGAAAGGAACCAATATCAACTGTCCCACTAGGTGTCAGTGGTGACAAATCACATGCCATACTCTATAGATCCCTTGGTTGATTCAAAAACTAATTGTTTAATTGATAAATTAGCAGTCATTAAATAGGTTCAACATTTTTAGGTTCTCAGTTTCTAATGTTTACCATTAACAGGAGAGTAACAATTTGGTCTCTATCCCAAACTAGCATTCTAATAGCTTGTAAAAGTAATTCAAAATGACTGTTGGAATTATTTTTAAAAGATGACAAAGTCATGAGTCACTTTGCCAAACTGTAACTATATACCTGCAGTATATATAACTATATACTATATAACTATATACCTGCAGTATATATAACTATATACCTGCAGTAGTTCAAGTGGTTAAGATCCTGAACCCGGCAACTGGAAGATTGGAGTTCGATTCCCAAGTACTACGCGATGGAATGAGCTCCCATTTTCCCCCAGCTCCTGTAAACCTAGGAGTTCAAAAGCAAGAAATTGCAAGTAGGTAAATAGGGTACACTTCAGTGGAAAAGGTAACAGCATTGCATGTGCTCCAGTGGCTAGTCATGCCTGCTACATGACCACAGAAATGTCTGCAGATGCATGCAGCACAGGCTCTTTGGCTATACACAGAGATGAGCATTGCACCCTAGCATCAGATACAACTGGCTTTTGAGTAAGGGTGAGCTTTGCCTTTCACTATCTACCTTTCATCCCATTCTCAGCGGCCATGTCCTTCTATGGAAAAGAACTGAATAATAATGTTGGCAATATGAATGATACTAAGAGCTCTCTTGGTGGAGTAACATGGAATGGTTCTTTTTATAAGAGAACTTTCCAAACAGTGTGATACATTTTTGTGCCTTTATAATGAAGAAATGTCTTCAAGAACTGAAAGAGGGGTGGCAATGCAAATCTTTTGCAGATATACTGTACAGACTTTTCACAACACATTAGCAGAGTTACATACAGCTGCCCAGAAGATGAAAGACAGAAGGATTACAAAGCAACGGCCCATGACACACACTGTTTACACATGTACATTAGTGTCATTTTCCACTTCAGTGAGTAAAAGCAATTATACGGTGTTCACATTTTCTACATGATAAACTTTTCCCATATGCTGTCCAATTTTGTCTCCGTTAAGAAACCACGCATGCAGGGAAAATGCAATAACATTTAAGATGAATTTGATCCATTTTGAAAAAAGGGTCTATGAATTACATATCCTATTGAGTGTAAACCTGTTCGTTGCTGTAGTGCATTAGACATTTGTGGTTGGCATTGTGTATAGAGAGACAGAAAGTGGATCATGAATTCCTTGTGTAATTTTCCTTAGTGAATGGTCATTTTGTGTGGCAGCAAATTATGTGCTGGGTTTGTGGGGTACTGGTTTGTAAGTGGGATTACATTCTGGTTGAAAAACTTTGCCCTACATCAATTGCAATTTGATTACATCCTCCAGGTATATCTAAAAATAAACTATTTTCTGTAAAATCAGTCTTTAGACTGCTGCCACATTCAGTTTATAGCATGTTCAATCCTTTATTATGGAAATATCAACACATAAACAAGACAGTCTCATGCATGCTTCCCATAGAATTCAACTGGGTTGCACTTATTCATAGAGCCCTTATTCATAGAGTTGCCATAGATTGGAGATGACTTGATAATACATAACAGTTATAACAATATGATTACAATTCAGTTTTTGCTTCCTTGAGCATTGTGGGAATTTCAGTAGAAGGAAGTAACTTCTCCAACACCTGGTCTCAGCATCTATAATTATATATTTAATTTTGGCCAGATGTATAGATCACTGAGGATGCTCAGGAAAATCATCACACACATCCAAGTATTTCCAGACCGGGCTTTTATCTGGCAATCACCTTGCTTTAATAAAATAGAAAATAAGGCAGAAAATCTGTTTGAAGCCCACTTCTCTTCCTGCCACTATTTACAGCTGCATTTTTTTCACAAGGAAAAAACAGAGAAGTGTAATTTCATTCCTTTCTGGTTGACAATGTTGGCAGGTCTCAAACAGGAAACACCTGAAATGAACTCATTTAGTTTTCATTCTAATCTGCTATATTTTCATTGTTTTAAATGAGGGGTTGTCAACCTAAGGCCCGTGGGTCAAATCCAGCCCATGGTGCCATTTCATGTGCCCCCTTCCAAGTGCATTTTAGAAACAAAATGACCACCCCTTTTGAAGCTATTGGGACAAAATGGCTATCCTCATCATACAGGCAGGGCAAAATGGCCGTCCGTCCCTTGAAGCTGACTGAGAGAGTGTGACTCGGCCCCCGGCTTGAAAAGGTTGGGAACCCCTGTTTTAAATAAAAAAAGTGCTACTGGAATTCAGAGTGACTCTCAGGAGGAGCTTCTGAATTACATTTGGGGATGAAATTTGCAAAAGGCTGGGTTGAGTACAAACATGGATATAATTACTGTCAGCATTCATTATGGCTCAGAAACTCACTAGACAAGAGGCTGATTTTGTATCTAGAAGCCTTGCATCCACAAGAGCAAAATACCTGTTTGTTTATATTGATATGAGCTTGATTCAATCTACATTTGACCAATTAATGTGCTTTATTTGTAGTTGGTTGATTAATGGAGAGACAGTATGGCTCTGTTTCCATATCAGACATAACACTGAAAGATTTGTGTGCCCAGAGTACTGTTGTAAGAGAAAGAACTATACATTTGCCTTGTGTGTGTAACATCTAAAATTTAAGCAAAAGTCAGGTATGGCCACATTAGCAGCAGGGAGCAAGCTAGTGTGGGTCTCTTTGCAATGGTCAGGCTTGAGTAGAATAATCTAACCAAGCAGAACCATTCCAATGCCAACTTTGTGACATGGCTCAGAAGCAATCCAGACTATTGCAGACAAGCTATGTCAAATATTTTAAAAATCAAAAGTCTTTTTTATCTGACATAGTGCATCATCGTTAGTCTTAAAAGAAAAACATCTCACACATTCTGCCCTCTGCTGGAAAGAGGAAGAGATTGATTTGTCATTATCCAGAAGTTGCTCACTTATGAAGCCACATAATGGTACAGTATTGGAAAATTGACAGTGGAGTGATTTAGGTGATCACAGATCAAGAAAACCATGTTTAGTTTGACTAGTCCTAATTGTTTCAAACAAGTAGTAGGTTCTAATCCTAGACAGGTAGGGGATGGTTTTTATGAATTTTTATGAATTTATGAATTTTTAAGGTTCTATATATTGTTTGTTTATAGATTACCTACTACGGTAATTTATGCTGTAAGCCGCCCAGAGTCGGGTCTTCCCGAGTGGGGCGGGGTATTAAATGTGAACAATAAATAAAAAAATAAATTAATTAAGGATGTGTTGGAATGCTCCAACTAAAATATTGTGAAGTCAATGTTTTTAGAACAATCATTCCAGCAGCAGGCTAGAGAAGGCAACAAATTCCCATTTAGCCAACTCCATAGGGCTTGTTGATCTCAATACGTTTACTCTGAGCATGTCTAAATCTGGGTTGAAAATAATATCTTGAACTTATTACAGAAGTAGTGCAAATTCAATGAAATACAAATCCTCTGAGCAGTATACATAGTCCAAGAATCTGTCCAAGAAATAACTACACAAATCTTGTCACACACATCCACTTCTTGCTTTCTCTGATGTTATTTTTTTAACAACCAAATCTGGGGGCCTGTGTGTTGCTAGTTGCTTCTATTGTCAGAGAGGTGTGTTGGAAATTCTTCCTGGCCTATTTTTAATTGCAGAAAGAGCCATCACTAAGTCCCACTTTCACATATGCCTCAGATCAGCAGTATGTCATAAGGGTCATGAAGATGGGACTACTTCCGAGCTAGCTGGAAATGGGCACAAAAACTCCCACTCCCTACCATGTTCCAAACTCTCCCAAATCCCCTGCCCTTGCTCTCTTCTTCTTCTTCTTCTTCTTCTTCTTCTTCTTCTTCTTCTTCTTCTTCTTCTTCTTCTTCTTCTTCTTCTTCTTCTTCTTCTTCTTCTTCTTCTTCTTCTTCTAATGCTTTTCCAGGAAGTACATAAAGCATTGTACTTCTTATTTCACTCTCTGTCTTCATCAAAACTGCTCTGTATATTACAGGAGCTCTTTTGCTGCTTGAGTGTTCTTCTATGGACTGTTATGGCTCAAACTATTTTGTTTGGGTTTACACAGTGTAAATTTCAGAGGAGGAACTGATCTGCAGATTTAATAAATTGAACATGTTTCCTCTTTCTGCAGATTAAGGTGTGATTGAAGTGTCCTTGATTGATCTGAACAGTGCTTTCCTCAAAGAACACAGGCATGAAATGTAATTTGAATGAATTTCCCTCTGGGTCTGGGAATTTTGCTATTTTTTGTTTTTGTTAAGAGGCAAGTCGTGCAATATGATAGTTTGGCAAGGAGAAGCAAGATGACCCTCATCTCTTTTAAATTGCACAGAGACCTCCAGTACACTTCATCTGGAAGCTCAGATGTTGGTGACAATCTCCTTGGAACAGTCAAATATATCATAAAGTATGTATGGCCAGCTTCGGAACAAAGAGGTGAAAACTCAAACAAGGTTCAGTTACTTCTCATAGTTCACAGATTTGTTCAACAATGCAGATTGGGTTTCAGCACAGATTTCCGAATAACTTCACCAAGGCACTTAATAAAACACTTTCTGTAAATATGTTCTCCTTTTTTGCAAATCTGTTAAACTGTACCCAGTTTCTTCATACTTTTAACCTTTTCATTAATGTTCCCTGGGTTTGAACTCGAAGGAAAAAGCAGTTATTATACTGTATATGTATAAATGATTCTCTTGGGTTTCCTTAATGGTGAAGATGAGCAATATCCAATGTTATGTCAGCAGAAGTCTTACATCCTCTTCCTCACCCCTCATTGTCCCCTATATCTTCCAAATCTTTTCCAGGATCCCCTCAATATACCGCAAGCATATATGTGGGGACTAGAGGGATTGGGAATTAGATCAAGCCATCACTCTCTTTTTTAACCTGGCTACCACTGGATAAAATGCTGTGTTTTTGTTGACACTTCTTCAAGGTTGTTCTCTGATGGACAAAGCACATGCCTATTGCCAAGGATCTGTTTCTCTCACAATCAGAATATCCATTACTGAGCTCCAAATAACTAGGTTGCCAAATTGAAATTTTTACTGGCAAAAGATCTATTTTACTAATATCTCAGTAATGGTGACTGGAAATTAATTCTAACCAGTTACCTTGTCACACAATTTTCATTTCACCAGGTGCCCTGTCACACAATTTTTGAAATTTGACTGTGTCTACATGAAAGGAAGTTGGATATAGGCTGATATACTAGGGGAAACTTCTTAACTATTAGAACAGTACAACAATGGTACCAATTACTGCAGGAGTTACTTCAGGAGTTAAGAACTTCCACGCTAGCTTTATGTTACTCTATAGGAGAATATGCTAGTCCAGTGTGGTACAGATCAAAAAATGCTAAACAGGTGGATGTGGCCTTAAATGCAACAGTGAGACTGGCCACAGGATGTTTAAAACCAGTACAAAAAGTGCATTACTTAGTTGGGATCCCTCCAACAAAATTCCGTTGAGAAAGTGCTGCTCAGAAAGAGTGGGTCAAAGCAAGTTCCTCAGAAACACACCTGCTATTTGATCACACACTACCATAGCAGAGACTGAAACCAAGGCATAGCTTCCTCACAACTTCTGTCCCTCCAAACAAACAGCCCCCACAGACCGTCTTAGAACTATGGAAGGTGAGCAAGGAGCAGTGGCGTAGCGTGGGGGGCGGGGGGGGGGGGGGCGGATGCCCCGGGCAGCGGCTTTCAGGGGGCGGCAAAATGTCCCCTCCCCACCCTTTTGCTGGCGAGCGCCCCGCGTGCGCTTCGCCGCTTGCAGGCGAGGAGGAGAAAAAGGGTTTTTTTTAGGCGGACAATTCAAGGAGGGGCCCGCCCGCCCAGCTGCTCGCCTCTGCCCGCCCAGCCACCCACCCAGCTTGCCGTGAGATGGGGCGCTCGTCGGGGGTGGGTGGGGCCGTGGCGGGGAGCCCCTGGTGGGTGGGTGGGCAGGAGGAGGTGGGCAGCGTGCGTGCGCATGCGGGCCGCCCACCAGGAGAGCCCCCGACGGCCAGCCGGGCGGGCGGGCCCCTCTTTGAATTGTCCGCCTAAAAAAAAACCCCTTTTTCTCCTCCTCACCTGCAAGCAGCGAAGCGCACGCAGGTTGCTGCCCTCGCGGGCTGAGGGCAACCTGGGGTGATCCTTCCCCACGGAGGGATTCAGCCGCCCGCCGGTTTCCCGCTCCCAACCCGGGCCCCGTTGTGGGCAGCCGGCCAAGCGCCTTCCTCCCAGCTCCTCCTCCTCCCGCTAGCCAAGGCGACCCTTCTCCACAGGCTGTTGGTGCCGCGGCTGTACGGCGGCTGGCAGGCCGCGAAGCCTCTGGTGGGGCGCTGGGCTCCCCTCGGCTGTTTGGACCCGAGCGGGCTTCCCGGTTTAGCCCTCTGGGCTTCGCCTAGGCCGCCCCGCTGCCGCCTCGCCCACTCCACCCGGGCGCGCTCCGTCCCTTGGGGAGGCGTGGGGCTCCTCTGGCTCCCGTTAACCTCCGGCCCGGCCCGGCCCTCCTCCGCCTCCTCCTCCGCCTCGGGCTTCCTGGGAGGGCTGCGCAGTGCTTGGGCGTTGAGCAGCCGGAGAGGCGAAGAAGGACTGGGCCGGCGGGTCCCGCCTTGGCACCGCGCGTAATGGCCCTGCCTGCGCGCCCTCAAGGGGAAGGCGAAGAGGCGGCTTGCTTTCGGAGGTAAGATGGGGGGGAATCCCCGGGGGCTCTCCGGGGGCGGCAAACATCCCCCGGGGATTCCCCCCCATCTTACCTCCGAAAGCAAGCCGCCTCTTCGCCTTCCCCTTGAGGGCGCGCAGGCAGGGCCATTACGCGCGGTGCCAAGGCGGGACCCGCCGGCCCAGTCCTTCTTCGCCTCTCCGGCTGCTCAACGTCCAAGCACTGCGCAGCCCTCCCAGCCGGGCGAGCGATCTGCTGAGGTGCGAGCGGACGGAGATGTGTGGCGCGCGCGAGATCGCGCGCGCGCCGCTAGTCAGCAGGGGGCTGACTTCTGCCTGGGTCGAGGGGAGGGGGCGGCGGCAGCGGCGAGCTGGGGGGGCAGCGGCGGCGAGTTTGTTCTTCGCCCCAGACGGCTGAAGACTGCGCGACGCCACTGGCAAGGAGCTACCAGATAACTGGGCAGAACCATATGACTCTCCACCGCCTGGCCAAGAACAACCATGGCCTGTATGGAAAGCTTTAAATAGACTGCATGCAGGGGTAGGAAGATTAAAGGTTAATCTGAGAAAGTGGGGTTTCCCTGTAGATGACAGCCTGTGTGAATGCGGAGAAGTACAAACTATCTCCCATGTAATACAAAGCATATAATGCCCCTCAACTTGCACTGAGGAGGACCTAATGTTGGCAAGAGGAAATGCTGTTGATGCGGCCTGCTATTGGGCAGATGTCATATGGCCCTTTTAAATTCTATTTTGTTTTTAGATGTGTTAATTTTATCTTTGTATGTTATTATATGCTGGTGGTGCCTCTGACATGAATAAAGAAAGACTGAAATTTCCAATGCCGTCGACGCCGCGCCTCTCCCGGCCCCTGTCACCGGCCGGGAAGCTTAAAAGGAGCCTCCCTGTCGAGGGAGGCTCGAAGAAGACGCCGCCGCTGCCGTCGACGCCGCGCCTCTCCCGGCCCCCGTCACTGGCCGGGAAGCTTAAAAGGAGCCTCCCTGTCGAGGGAGGCTTGAAGAAGAAGACGCCGCTGCCGTCGACGCTGCGCCTCTCCCGGCCCCTGTCACCGGCCGGGAAGCTTAAAAGGAGCAACACGGGACTCGGGCGGCGTTAAAAAGATCTTTGCCGCTGCCGCCTTCGCCGGTCTCTCCTCGGCCAGCCGGATGCGAAGGAGCAACAGCTGCGGTACTCGGGCAGCAGGCAGCCATGGATGTCTCCGCCCTCTCCCGTGAATGCTTCCTTGACTGTGCAGGTGGCTGCCGCACAGTAACATCTGTGGCCGAGATAAGTGGCTGCAGTGGCGCTCAGCCTTGGGACTTGTTCCATCTGCCCCCAGAACCTCGCCCTGCTGGGGCTTTAAGAGACGCTGTGCGGTGGACGGAGAGGCTCGTTACTTGTCGTGGTGCTTTGCTTAGTTTTGTTTCTTTGTGTGAATTTGACTGCGATATGGATTGTTTAACTACTGCTTGATATTGATGTTTATTGAATTTTTTTTGTTACTGTTTATTGAATTGCTTTTACTGTAATGATGTCTATGTGCTGATGTTCTGTGATACTGATATTGACTATTTATTGACTATTTTCATTTGATATTGACTATTGATTGATATTGACTATTGATATGTTGTGACTGTAACTATACATGTGTGCAAACCGCCCTGAGTTGGTTCTGCCAAGGAGGGCGGTATAGAAATTCAAATATAATAATAATAATAATAATAATAATAATAATAATAATAATAATAATAATAATAATAATAATAATAATAATAATAATAATAATAATAATAATAATAATAATAAAAATTCAAAAGAAATTTGGAGAATCCTGTCAGATCTATTTTGATTTGTATTTCTGCATTGAGCAGTAGGTTGGCCTTAGTAGTCTCACAGGACCCTTTCAACTCAGTTGTTCTATGATTCTATGAAAGTGGGCATCTGAGAAAGAAGAGAAATTCTGTTGTTGTACTGCCCAACAACCTCCCTCCCTGAGTTGTCCAAGTTAGTCACAGGGATGATGCTGAGTCTTTCATCTTCTTGTTCTAATGATTCTCACAAGCCATGCTATAGCCACCTTCTTAGGAGTGGCTGAGGACTTCATATCCTCCATGACAACCATGAGTCTTTCCCAAGTGATTGTTGTAAACTAAAACAAACTTAGGCAAGCGGGGCGGCATAAAAATCGAACAATTAAATTAAATTAATTAAGTGGTATCTAGCCCCACTCATTTAGTAGAGCACACTCTAGACTTAGCTTTTGTGCTGGGCAAAGTGCAGGTGATTTGGGTGTGGAGTAGCTTTGTACAGTTCCATTGCAATGATCAGATCACTATATAGTAGGGATTAGGTTCAGTAGAATTCAGATCCTCTGCAGGGGTGGGGGGTCCAATTATAATTGTCCATCCCAGGAGGAGAATGGATCTGTATGATTTCTTAATGCCTCTTGGAAGGTTTCATGTAGCCTTGATAAGCAATCTTGTCAAAGCTCTCATTCACCTTTGAAATGGGAAGATGGCCAAGATTAGATATAACTACTGTATATGTTGGCATGTAAGACTACTTTTCTCCCCTGAAAAACATGCCTCCAAGCGGGTGGGGGTGTCATCTTATACGCCGGGTGCACTTCAGTTGGGATAGACATAGCTGCTCATAGTGGCCTCCCGATGCTCGCCCGGTGCCCATAGTGGCCTCCCGATGCCCACTCACCTCATTCTACGTACTATCCAGTATCACGCGGTATCCAGCGTGCCTGCGGCGAGCATCAGCAGCGAGACGGGGTGCCAGCCTTTTCGGTGTGACCGGCCCATTCTGCTTGGCGGGAAGCAGCGGTGCTCCGCCCCGCCCCTTGTCTACACAGAGCTCGCACATGCGCACTTGCGCACTAGTGCCGGCCACAGGGAGATGTTGAAATCAAATCTGATGTTCTTTTATGTTTTATTTGGTGTGTGGAAGGTGTGTGGAAGAGGGGGTAGTCTTATACGGCAAGTATATAACAAACTCTATATTTTGAGTGGAAATGTTGGGGGGTCGTCTTATATGCCCAGTCGTCTTATATGCCGGCATATACGGTACTTCTGCACTGTAGATGTAATTCTAAGCATCCCTTCCTGAAGAACAACAAAACTTCTACCACTTGACGACCCACTTTGTTGAATTTGTACAGAACTCTATGAAGTCATTTGCATTCATTCTGATTTTAATGTTATAGTTAATACAGGTCCTGTAGGTATAATTTTTACTTCTGCTTGTCCTGTGTTAATTAATG
This sequence comes from Furcifer pardalis, assembly GCA_030440675.1. Lineage (NCBI taxonomy): Eukaryota > Metazoa > Chordata > Lepidosauria > Squamata > Chamaeleonidae > Furcifer > Furcifer pardalis. Next base: position 55,999,366 of record CP126896.1, read on the forward strand.
GATATGTTTCAATCTGTGCAACCCAACAAAGTGGAATGGGACTGTGGCAGCTTAATGGTTAAGACACTGATCTTTAAGACTGGAAGGTCAGGGTTCGATACCCAAGTACTGCACGACAGAGTGAGCTCCTGTCTCTGTCCCAGCTCCTGCCAACCTAGCAGTTTGAAAGCAAGAAATTGCAAGTAGATAAATAGGGACCACTTGGGTGGGAAAAAGATCTTGGAGACATGAAAGGAGCCTCATTTGGGCATCCCCTGAGTGGATTTCTCCAGCAAAAATCCTTTCAACCCAGAGTAATTTATGACATGAAATTATTAACAAAGTAGACAGGATCCAAGTACAGATGAAGACCATCATATGTGTGATGGATTTTGCCTCCCTGATTCATAAAAACTGGTGGAGGAGGGATCAACAAAATGGGTATAAGTGTCTTAGCCAGCCAAGTGGCGGCAACAGTGAGACTGATGTTAAACAAGCTTTCTATGAATATGACTACACTAGACAATTATCACTCAATGTCCAATGTTTCATTCTTAGTAGAATGTTGGATGTGTTGTGGTTTCTCATTCCCAGGAATTCCTGGATGAGATTGTTTGGATCCATTTCAATCCAATTTTGGACCTAGTAATGGGATGGTAACCGCTTGTGTTGCCTTGGTGGATGACCTACACAAGGAACTGGGTAGGTGGAGTGTGTCCCTGGTAGTTTTCTTTTACTGGGTTTTAATACTTTTGACCATGGTATCCAGCAGGGAATGGGACTTGGAGACACTGTTTAGTAAATGTAAAAGTAAAGGTCACCCTTGCTCAAAAGCCAATCATATCCGACTCTAAGGTTCTGTGCTCATCTCTGTTTATAGCCAAAGAGCCAGCACTGTATGTGTTTGCAGATGCTTCCATGGACATGTGGCAGGCATGACTCGACACCAGTGTGCATGGAACACTGTTTACCTTCCCACCGAAGTGGTACCGATTTATCTACTTGCAATTTCTTGCTTTTGAACTGCTAGGTTGGTAAGAGCTGGGACAGATGACAGGAGCTCACTCCGTAGCACGGCACTCGGGTCTCAAACTCCGACCTTCCAGTCATCATGTTCAGCATCTTAACCAGTTCAGCCATCACAGTCCCAGATACTGTTTACACTTTATCAATTAGCCATAATGAAATATAAAAACATTATATAAATACCATTAGGATTCTGGCCACTATAACTAAGATGTGGGTATTTTAATAGAGAGGAGGCCAAGAGCAGACTAGATTTTGGATAATCTCATGGAGTAAGAAAGACATAAAATGAGCTTTGAGATATAGAGGTTCCACAGAACAAACTATTAAGGGGAAACAAAAGGAGTTGTGAAAAATTGAGTATGGGAAATAACTGATCTTGGGAAAGGTGACAGATCTAGATTTCCTTTACTTTTAAAATGAGCCTAGTGACTAGATTAAACCATAAACCAAAACTTACACTCTGGCAAAAGGATTTAGGAGTAAATTAGGTACTAGGCTGTGGAGCCAGAAGTTGGAGGTTCAGTGAACTGTTGTCTTTTCTGGGCATGGGTTTGTTTTGTCAGGCATAGATCCTTGGATATGCCTCTCTTGTAAGTCCACGTTCAGGCTTCTATCCTCCATGATATTCTTGAACCCTTCGTTTGGACCCCTGAGGCTGAACATGCATTTACTTCCCTTAAGCAGGCCCTGTCCCATGCCCCTACTTTGGGTCTTCCAGATTCATCCTCAACTGGTTAGGAGAAGATTTGAAGGCTATGTGTTCTTTTGGGTCCCATACCAACAACTTTAGGTGAAACAAAGGTGACATTATGTTTGAATGTCACTCTGATGCAGCAAACTGGTGGTTTTACTAAAATAATGATTGACTCCTATTTCAAAATTCTTATTTGCAGCAAAATTATTTGCTGAAGCTGTAAGCTACTTATCATTGTACTGATGGATAGTGTTGGTTTTCTATCAAGTCAATCATGGCCAAATCAATCAACAACAGTACATTGAAGTCCTTTAAAAAGGAGAGGATGTTAAGTTGCTCCCAAAATATCCCTAACTTACAAGCACAATCAGGTTGGCGTATGCAGGTGATAGCTCTTGTCATTTTAAACAGAATAAGAATTAAAGATTACCCTCTCTATACATTTGTTTGCACATGTTCTACTCAGATATAAGTTACAACCAAAGAAGCACTGGGCATCTTGTCTGTCAAAGATTGGACTGTTTCTGTTTTGCCTAGATGGACTTTGGTTTGTGATGTGGTTCTCTTTTTCATCAACAACGGTAGTCTTGTGACTTCGGATGTTACCTCTGCACTAGCTTTACTTCATCTGAGGAAGATAACAGCTGCAATCCTGGTCATGATTTAAGGATCAAAATGTTTACATGAAACAGCTTATATATTTAAAAATGTTTAATGCCTTGTGTGTGACTCTTGTGCTCCTTATCCTTGGTTTTAACTGCATTTAAGGTACATGAGGTATTGCATCACTATTAGTTAGGAAACAAGCAGTGAAGCCCAAATAAAACTTAAGTTTCATGTAGGAGAAACCTGCTGATCTAGGCAGGATTAGAGAGCTGATTTATATTGACCAGAAGGCAAAAGACCTGAATATAACCATAGGCAAAGTTTAGAGCTCAAAACGTTTCATGAGGCTTGTAAACGCCTACAGAGAACCTCATAGTTCTAAGAAGGTTACAAAATGCTGGATCTGGATCTGTGTGTTGGGATCTGTCCAGTATATGTGAGATCAGTGCATGAATCCTGGTTTTTAGAACCTTCCAAATAATAAATCTGGTTTCTGCTAGGATTCATCCTGCTGCCTTATGTACTGCAGTAGATGCTATAGTGGTAATGAGATTGACAGAGAGAAAGGGTATTTTTGTTCCAGAGATCAGATGTGTTATAGTGTTAACATATTTTCTTTTAAAGTAACAACTTACCAGAGCCTCAGAATGGTACCTCATTACTTCAGAACTACTTTTGAAAAGTAATTTAAGTTTGAAAAAGTAAATTGCTAAGCTCTGGAGATTTCCCCCTATCTCAGATCTTAATATTAGACTCCGACTCCAACTCTAAGAGTTGGTCTTTAAGAAATAAGATTCCAGATTAAGTCTTTGAAACACACAAAACTCTCACTTTTAAAGAAGGCTGTCAAAGCCTTTATTGTCCTTATCAAGCTGCAGACAGAGTCTTGTAACAGATATTTACATCTGTAAAAATAAATATTCTTACACATGATTTACTAATCCTGGGTATGAAAAGTCATTACTACTTCTTAACAGAAAATGCTATAGTGGATGAATGGTATTCACTACACAGCCTTAAAGCCATGGTCTCTTCTGGAGGGTCCAGGAAAAGTTCAAATCACCTTATGGGCCATATAATACCATCACCACAAAACACTGTAAAAGCTACATGTTCAGGGTTTCAACTATACAATCAATATCTAGTTAATTTTACACCGGACATGTTTGAAACTGGATGCAGTGGCATGATTCTTCAGTGCTGGAACTTCTATAAATTAGAGAGGGATTTTGTTCTTTAAATTTTTCAGTTGAATGGAGGAGCAATTTATTTAGGTGTCTTCGGTTTACATGAGCGTTGGTGGACGATCAGTCTGTCTGGCAGGAAGGTACGACCGCAAATATCACATGGAACTAACTGGCTCTGGGCACTTTGCCAAGCAGATTCATTTAAAGCATCCAGATCATAGTAACCTTTTGCTGGAAAATTAAAAAGAGAGAATATCAGCTTTCATTGTGGAGAGCCATGTTCAGTTTTCATGGAAAATATTTTCAGGAAATACCTGTTGACTGAGCCTTTCACTTCTAACTAAATCATAGTCCTTTGGAGGGAAGAAAACCCTCGCCGAAACTCTGCTTATTGTCTCAGGGGTCAAATAAAGTTAACTACAAACTGAATCATCTTGTATGGATGGAGAAGACATTTCAACATGTGCTATGTTACACATTCTTAACTAATTATTAACATATTTGCCTACTCTTCAATATCAGCCTGTTTCACCACTTGGCCTTTTCACAAACCCTGCTAAATAAGTTAATAGAATTCAACAAAAGAGACAAAGGGAAAAGAACATTGTATCTAGGGTTATTGTATTCCCCCCCCCCCCAACCCTCTGCTGTTCTGGGGTAAAGGCCCCACTTTCATTCCAATTTAGGTATGCATTTTATGTTCCTTAGGGCAAACTTAATTAAAGACCCAGTGGGCAAAGTTAGGAAGATTCAGTTAAAGTCCATTTTCATATTCTTTCCAGATATTTCAACTTGTGCTGTCTACAATTAAACCTGGAACGTTGATACAGATGGAATGCATTTAAAATGGTCTAAATTGCATCCTATCCTTGCTCTGGTTTTTTGCCTTCAAATGGGCTTTAAACTCTTTCCCCTTTCACAAGACTACATTTAGCTGAGGTTGTTTTACAAGTGAATAAGCTCATATCCACAGCATCTACACTCCATAAGCCTGCTTGGCAGTGCATGGCAAGAAATGTCTGCAGCTTTATTTGAAACAGCAAGTGTTTTGCTTTTGCCAGAAGGTATAGTATTTTTAAGGCACTAGCTTTTAACACATTATCTAGATTTAATGTGCAGCTATTGAGTTCAAGCCTGTTTTGAACCAATGCTTTTTTAAAAAGTCCATTGTTTATATAACGGGCAAAAATATAGATTTTTCCATAAGAACCTATTCATTTCCAACATAATTCACATGCAATGTGTCATAGAATAAGCCTTAGAACTCTTAATCTGTCTGTTGCTAATATTCCTTTTCACTACAGTAGATGAACAGACAACTGTGTTTCTTTTGGTTGGCTGAGGTACTGTATTCTCATTTGTAAGAAATGAATGTGTATGCAATATATTTTGGATGTTTAGGGGCAAACAGAGCTTTCTCCACTGCAGAGTACCATTGGGAAGGGTAATTTTCAGTGGAAACTATATAGGAAATGTGGAATGCTCAAGTTTTCCTTCGTCAAAAACCTTTTCTCTTAAAGTCTCTCCCTGCTGTGTTCCTTTTCACTTAGAGGTCAGAGTTCTAGACCCATGGCTGCAAAGTATCAAAAGATGCCTGGAGTAAATGAAGCATTGTGACGGGAGGACATCCAGAGGAAAGCACAGGCAGAAGGAGTAAAGACCTCTCTTTCTTCCCTGCTTCAAAGAGTAAAGGGGCACTGGGGAGGGTGCTGTAAAATGGAGAAGAAACTGCCAGGTTAAGGTTACATGTAGCTATGGAATAACATGTAGCTGAACTCTGAAGAAATGAAGGAAGAAAACCAAGGCCCATTTAACAGTATGCAATCTGGTAATATCAACAATTTGAGATATGCAGATGATACCACCCTAATGGCAGAAAGTGAGGAGGACCTAAAGAAGAAAGTGAAAAAGCTGGCTTGAGACTCAATATCAAAAAAACCAAGATAATGGCAACAGGCCCTATCAGTCCCTGGAAAATAGATGGGGAAGAAGTAGAAGCAGTGACAGACTTTACTTTCTTAGGATCAAAGCTCACTGCAGATGGTGATTGCAGCCATGAAATAAAAAGGCGAATGATTCTTGGGAGGCAAGCGATGAGAAACCTGGGGAACATAATGAAAAGTAGAGACATCACATTGAAAACAAAAATTCGCATAGTCAAAGCAATGGTATTCCCTGTGGCAATGTCTGGTTGTGAGAGCTGGACCATTAGGAAAGCTGAACGCAGAAGAATAGACGCCTTTGAGATGTGGTGTTGGAGGAGAGTTTTGAGAGTCCCATGGACAGCGAGGAGAACAAATAGATCAATCTTAGAAGAAATCATCCCTGACTGCTCATTAGAAAGTCAAATAATAAAGATGAAGCTAAAGTACTTTGGACATCAAATGAGAAGAGAGGATTCACTTGAGAAAGCTTTGATGCTTGGAAGGGTCGAGGGCAAAAGAGGAAGGGGAAGGCCCAGGATGAGATGGCTAGATGGTGTTGTGGAGACGGTGGGCACAGAGCTGTGCGAGTTGAGGGGGATGGTGGAGGACAGGAGTGCCTGGCGGACGGTGGTCCATGGGGTCGCAGAGGGTCGGAATCGACTGTGCGACTGAACAACAACAACAAAATCTGGTAACAAACCTTGTGTTTGGTTGCTCTAAGCCAGTGATGGGGAACCTTTTAGAGACCGAGTGCCCAAGTAGGTGGCAGCGGCACAAGGGGAGGCACTGCGCATGTGCATGCACTCATGTCATGTTACCAGCATGGCTCTGGCCACATCATGTGGGTGCATGCACCACTCAAAGGGCGATGGCGACGGCATGCCAGCGCTTCCCAGGCAGGATTTCAGCCTCCCCTATTGGTGGAGAGAGAGGATTAGGTAGGGAAGTGATGCTGCCATTGGTGCCGCTGGTGTGTGCCACCATGGGCAACCCCTGTTCCATGCCATCCCATGTCACCCTACACTGCCAGCACTGATGGCAGCACAGCTTCCCCACCCACCCCTCTCCCTCCACCAAAGGGGAGGGTGAAATCCTGAGCCTGCTTGTGCGCTGCCTCCTCCTCCTCTATGGCGGGGTGTGGAGGAAGTGTCTGATTACCTCATCTCATACCTGCCCCCACACCTGCCTCCCATGCAGGGTTTCAGCCTGCACTTTGGCATAGGGAGAGGGTGTGTGTGTAGGGGGGGGTGAGTGCTGCCATTGGTGCTGGCAGCACAGGGCAGGATGGGGCTTGCTGCAATGATGGACATACCCACAGAGAGGGTATTATGAATCCAATTGTCACTTATTTTCTGCTGAGAGTTCATATATCTGACCAATATGAGACTGTCTTCAGAAATAATTCATGTTGATAATGAGGCTAGAAAGAAGTCTTGAAATAAGATAAATGGCATTATTTAAATAAAGTGAAGCAAAAATTGTATACAACATGCTAATTGATGTTTATGCTACCTCTATAAGTAGCATGGGCTGTCCATCTATACACTGATTATCTGAGATCAATATGCTGGTAAACATTATACAGATGGACAACAGGCAATGTACAGATATTTACCTCCTATGGATATAACTTTCGGTTTCACAGGTTCAGGTCTTCGTAGGTGCCTTGGCAGCTGATCATTCTCAATATGCCACTTTTTTAGACATTGTGGCTCATGGATACTTATTGAATGAGTTCCATACTCACGACCACAAATGTAACAGATAACAGTTGGTGGCCTCCTTATGATTGCAGGCTGTGAACAATAAAATACAGTGTAAATAAGAGATTTTAGGTTTCATAAAGCCAAGAGTCAGTGTAGTGGTTAACGTATGATGAGTTTGGGACCGAGATTTGGGAGATCTGGATTCTAGTTCCATGCCGAGTTATTAAATTCTTTGGGTGGTCTTTGGCCCATATTTTGTTATCATATTTTTGGTGGTGTGTGTGTGGAGGGTGCACAAAAACTATATGCTATCAAATTTGGACTGTACTTTCAGTGATAACAGAAGATGAAAACTAATTTGGGCATCTGAGGTTTGTTTCTTCTTCTTCTTCAAGTGCCATATCTGATTCTGAATATTGGCTATCATCATAGCAATCAGCTATGAAGATTGTCCTGAGAATATAATGCAGTGGCCTTCCATTTGCCTTTGTATTGCAGCAGGACAAACTATACTACTGATCCAATTTCACAAGTAACTTTCCGGCCATGAACCCTTTTGGCACACAAAGTCCTCATCAGCCCCAGGCCAGTATTGATGAAGCTGCTACCCTCCATTAAAATGGATTTAGGTGGGATTTAATCCACCTGGTGGACCATCTCCCTTCCCTGTGGACTTCATCACCCATTAGTCCTTAGGGTTGTCAAGTTAGTTAACCATCATCTGACAATCAGCATTGAGCCGCTCTGGCAGTATGGTTTGTTTAAGGCTACTCTTTCATCTATATTTTCTGAAATGAATTTTTGACTTGATTGAACTCAATGGCGAAAGTTTTATCATTAATCTCAAGACCAACAAAATGGTAAATTATTGGGCCTTTTGCCTTCTCATTCACCTTGTCTAATGTAGAAGCTTCTGCTCTATAACCTGTGGATCTAAGCAGTTTGGGAGTTTTACAGTTTGATGGTTCCAGACTAGTCTTTGGTTTACAACTTCTTTGGTGCACAGGGAGACGGTCTGGAAGGAAAGTGCGTCCACAATTTTGACAGGGCAGAAGTTGAGCTTGGTAACTTTGAGCTGCTGCAGCATTTTGAGTTGTCACATCATATGTTCCTCCAGGAAAGGACTGAGGTTTAATAGGTGCTGGTCTTCTGAGATGCTTTGGTAACTTGTCATTTTCAATGTGCCACTTCTCCAGGCATTTTGGCTCATGAATAGGAAGAGACAGTGATCCAAATTCCTTGCCACAGATATAGCATATCCTGAAGCCAGGTCTCCTTCCGGGAATGACTGGTCGATCCCATTTATCCTGGGACATGCTTCCACTACTTGATCGTTTTGACACTATCACAGTCCCAGGCCTCTTTACCCCAGAGTTTGCTTTAATGAGAGAATTTAAACCTACTACTTCTGGTGCAAGTGTGGGAAGATCTGACACAATGGTTGTCAAGGCCTGTTTTGAAGGCAAAGTGGTGGAGATATTAGTAAGGGCTTTCCCAACATTTGGCACAGTTTTATGATGTTTGCTCAAAGATTTTTTCATCAGAGCAGTTTCCATGAAGTCTGTAATGTTCCATTAACAGTCTCTCTAGATTTATATAGTGGGGCTTCTTTAAACTTTGTGTCTGTGGTTGACCTTGCACCTTTAAACACAACTGAGACCGCTGGGATAAAGATAGCAGTAACTATAATGTCAAAGGATAGCTGTGGCAGATCTGAGCACATGTGCGATATTCTAACAATTATAATCTAGTAACGTTGGACTGTAGGAAGATATTGTGGCTTTTGTGTGCTTGTGTGGTTTTCCGCTTATCTTTTTTAAGAATTCTGAAAATAAAAAGATATAACATATTTTGCATGAAACAGTGGTATGGAGCACATACATTTTATGATTTAAATATATATTTTTAAAAGGGGAGACTAAAATGACTAACAGATTTAGTTTAAGGTTTTTACAGTGATCATTGTTTTCCTAGGAAGTCATATATACAGGTACAGTAATACCTCGGATAACGTTTACCTCGGATAATGCTAAAATCGCATAACATTAAGTAATCTGGGGAGGAGAATTGGATCGAATAACGTTAAGGTCCTATGGGATGGATCGGATAACAGCCACTAAAGCCTGTGCGGTTACAATGTATCTCTATGGAGCTTTAACGTTATCCGATCCATCCCATAGGATTTTAACATGCATCGGATAACACTAAAAATCAGATAACACCAAGACTTGTGGAATCAAGTCTTAGCGTTATCCGAGGTATTACTGTACAGTAATACCTCATATAACATTAGTATCGAATAACACTAAAATCGCATAACATTAAGGAATCTGGGGGGAAGAATTGCATCAGATAACATTAAGATCCTATGGGATGCTTCAGATAACAACCGCTAAAGCCTGTGTGGTTACAATGTATCTCTATGGATCCCATAGAGGATCAGATAACACTAAAAATCATATAACACCAAGACTTGTGGAACCAGGTTTTAGTGTTATATGAGGTTTTACTGGTACTTTTAATGGGAAGCAAGCCCTAGTGAACTTAGTAAGACTTTAAATAATTGTGTTTTTGTCCAAAAGTCACCCAATCATGTTTTAGTCATTCTGTTGCTTACTTTCCAGTCTTTTTAACATTCAGTATTCAAAGGCGTAGTTATATATGTCACAATGTTCAACAGCAGTATTGACAAAATTTGGGAATAAAAATTGATTTTGTGCAAGAAAAAATAAAATACTTTTAAAAAATAGATCCTGCCCTTAAAGGGGAGAAGTAGAAGGCTACTAAAATGTGCGTAATTTTTATTTCCCTACACTGATATGACATATTAATTTATGTATTTGAAGAAATGCCTGTATACTTTCCTAGAGCAGATCACACAAAAGGATAAGTAAGCTCTATATGCTGAACTAATCTTCTTGCTTTCCACTTGTCCCACACAAAAAGGGGCATATTTACTATGACTTACATTTTGTAAATATATCATTAGCTCTGTGATCTCATAACATTTGCAAGTTTACTTTCAGTCTGGAAGAGCAAAACCACATAGAATGGACATGAGAGGTTGGTCAGAGGAAAATGTAGCAGTCCAAAATCAAGGTTTAGATAGCACTACATCATTATTTAAAACTGTATTCTTACCCTGATGGGTTCATAGTCATCAGGTAATACAAAACACTTCACCCCTCCTGGTAGCGTAAGGCAGCTTACTTTATGCTCTTGCCCTTTTGAGCGATGTTCTGTCAAGTCACTTCCAACTTATCATAACCTTATGAATTAATGACTTTGCCCAAAAAATAGTTCTAATACTATATTATGTTCTTTGTGAACATATATGCCCTCAGTTTCTCAAGGAGGCTCTTCTTTCTTTTCTATCACGGCTGCCCACTGAGATTCTTCTTCTTCCATGTCTAGGCTAGACTTGAAACTGCCAAAATGAGTGAATTCATTCTGCAGTTCCTGACCTAGTATGAGAAAGATTAGCCGGCAACACAAAGTTGCCATTACCAGGGAATGTCTGATTATGGTTAAAAAAAAAAAAACACACACACCACAATCTTCAAGGAGTCTCTTTCTGTGGAACACCCCCTCCCAAAATGAATAATCCAGAATCCACTGATTTACCACCATAGTTGTACAAATGTATCACATTCTAACCCACAGAAATACCCCACTATTAAATTAGACGTCTTAGGATAGCTGCAGTTCATTGGGTTTGTTCTGCCATCTTTCTCCAGCTTCACTGATTGGGCTTCTACTTACCTGACTGAGATGTGATAGAGTCTCCAGGTGATCACGTTTTATGACTCGCAAGGACTCTGATTCCTTAAACAGTCGAGCATTTCCAGAGACCAAACACTATGTCTAGCTTTCACACAAAGCCTTCAAGAAGAATGAGTGAATTCTTATTAAGGTTACTTTTTATTACTGAAAGTTATTCTATTTAATAAATCATTATACTAAAATACTTTTGTTTTAAAGACCAGAAGACCTAAGAAAAGCTGTACTGAATGAGACCAAAAAGCTATCAAGTCCAACATTTTGTTTACAAGTGGTCAACACAATTCCTACAGAAACACACCCTCCCTAGCAGGGCTTTAAAAATCTACACAGAGAAACTTACAGAATGGTTAAAAGAGTACCTATTTAGTATTAAAGTTACACTGCATAAGCAGCATCGTCAAACATTGTTTTTTTCAGTATGGAGGAAAATGAGTGGCCTACAGGCAGTCTGTTGCTCCCTTTGGACCTGGTCAGGAAGTCCCAACATCAAGTTCCCCAGTCAACTGGGGCACAGGCAGTGGTGGGCATCAGCAGACTTGCACCAGTTTGCCAGACCCAGTAGCAGAAATTCTGGCTGGCCCCATCCATCCAAGTTTTGAAATAAAGTAGTCCTAATTCAGGTGCAACGCAGGGCTTTCCCCCGGCCATGCCCACCATACCATGCCCACAGTGAGGTCGATAAAGGACCGCTGGACGTGGGTGGTGTGAGGACGCTCCCACCCTCCTCTGGGCCCCGTCATCTGCCCGGAGAGAACTGCCGCCAGCTGCGGATGGTGTGAGCATGCTCCCGCCCCCCCTCCGGGCCCCGTCATCTGCCCGGAGGTCGATAAAGGACCGCTGGATGTGGGCAGTGTGAGGACACTCCTGCCCTCCTCTGGGAGCCATCATCCACCCGGAGAGAACTGCCGCCAGCTGTGGATGATGTGAGCGCGCTCCCATCCCCCCTCTGGGCCTCGAAGGGAGCAACACCTGTGGGTCCCAGGTGGCGATGAAAGACCTCGCTGTTGTCACTTCACCTTGGAGGCCAATAAAAGACTCTTGGTCGCGGCAAGTGTGAGGATGCTCCCTCCCTCCCTCCGGGCCCCTGCCATCTCACCCGGAGGAGGATTATTTATATTGTATATTGGACTGTATTTTGGGATTGTATCTCTGCTTTATATTGTGGATTGTATTGTGGACCATATTGTGGATTGTATTGTGGATTACATTGTGTTTATATTTATTTTGTTGTACTGTATTTTATCATATTATGATATTGTATTGAACTGTTATATTGTATTGGATTGTATGTTGTGAGCCGCCCTGAGTTGGTTGTACCAAGTAGGGCGGCATATAAATCGAATAAATCAAATCAAATCAATCAAATCAAAATGTTTTGGAGTCCCCCACTGGTAACAGGTGATTCAGAAAGGGCTTGAGCATTTGTGATGGTAGAGGAGGAGTGGGGAAAAGAAGGAGAACTTTATTTCAAAACTTGGATGGAAGGGGCCAGCCAGTAAGGTGACAAGAAATGAGGGGAGACGATGACAGGAGAATGCTCAGATGACAGAAGAAAAACAGGAAAGGCACCTATTCAGCAGCATCTCTCGTTGCCACTGACACATTGCATCGAAACAGATAAAGGGTTGCAGTGGGGAGAACTGGCAACTGACTAATATAAATAGTTATGAATATTGCAACAAAAAGTTTGATTGGTTAAAGGAGCATGTGTTTTGCATTAAACTCAAGTTACATGGCATAAGCAGCATTTTTTGACCATCATTTTCAAGTATGGAGGAAGGCAGGTGGCCCTCAGTTATGATAGAAGTCATCTAGGCTAGAAAACATCTTTTCACAAAAATTTTAATTATTAAATATCTGGTGGAAATTCTTATGAAGTACTGAAATCAGACACAAACTTCCCATCTATATTTTTTTCTGGTCACATCTAGTATTTAAAATCAAATAGAAAAACAGACAAGTCTGGGTGGTAGACAATGGGGTACGTATGGCATCCTAAGTCATAAATCTTCCCATCCTGTTCAGTCTTTACAGCCATGAAGCTTCTTCTAGCTAGTCATCAAAAGTGGTAGTGCCACCAAATTTTAAAAAGTTATGCACAGGTTCCATGTGTACATATATACAGTATGTGCACAAATCATTTGTACTGTACAGTAAAACCTTGCATGTAGAGCGCCTCACTTAGAGACTAACTCGCTTAAAGAGCAGAATTTTCTCTGAATGGTCACCTCACTTAATAACTAAAACCAACCAAAAACTCCCTTAACAACTAAATCAGGGTTCACAAACCCCCACCCCCCACCAGAAGTCACAATTGGTCACTTACAATGGTGTTTTGCTTAAAGAGCAAACTCACTTAAAGAGCAATCCTGTGGAACACATTCTCTTTAAGTGAGGTACCACTGTATATACAAGCCATCTCTCTTTCAATTTTTATATAATATTTTAGCGCTGATTTCTCATTTATTTTAATTATTGGCACGACATCTGTGTCCTTTATCTTGTTCTGAGAACCATGGCTTGCCAATTCTTAGATGATTCCAAATCCAGGACAATTTTGAGCAAGCAAAACTCTTTTGGAGTTGCGGAAGAGAAAAGACAATTCATGCTACAGGTCATGGAACAAAGAACAAAGGAAAGTGTACCTTGGTTTCAGCTTGCTAAGACTTTCTCCACCACTCCATTTTCAACTGGTCATGCATATCGGCAATTTTAAACTTGTTATATTTTATGAGAATTTCAGACAATAATGCAGATTCTGGAATAAACCATATTGAATGAGTCAAACCATTTTGGCGAAACTGAATCAGTCAAGAGATGAAACTATAACTCTGCTAATAATACAGCCTATTGTTGGATTTCCACAAACGTCAGTTGGAAATGCTTTGTCATAGATTTATGCCTTATTCAGGGGATAAAAGCATTTGGCCTCTTCCTTTCTGTTAAATGGGAAGTGGCCAATAAGTTCACATCCATAAATTTTAAGCACATTATGTTCTTGATCGGCTATAAAACATACACATATTTTTAAAAATAAATCAACATCTTTATTCAAAAGAGAAAATAATGTATACTTCTCCCAGCCTGAATGTTAAGACAAAAGTGAGCAGTAACCAAATCTAGGTCATCATTTTTCTTGCAGACAGTACTTGATCTACTGGCAGTCCTTATGACATTAATTCACAAACAATATACTGTAATGAAAATATATTTAGATGTAATAGACAATATGGATCCAAATAAAAGACAGTTTATACGAATATACAGAAGCTAATTTCAATGTTGCCAGAAGGGGCTTCTTGAAATATAACCTCTCACAATTAGAGTGACTGTAAGAGATTTAGATAGTTTCCATTGTATTCTCTGTGAAAAGAGAAATCTTCTGTGGACTAATTCTTAATTTTTCCCCAAAGCCAATAACTAGCATCATTACTAAAATTCAGGAACATTAATTTTCTAACTGTTCATTGTAAAGCTGAAATTACCAACTTAATTTAAAAATTACCTTCTGTTGCATAGATCCTACAGGATACCAGCTCTTCAGAGAACCTGTTATTTTGTGTTCTTCATAGTTTCCTATGGGTGTATGTATACATAGGGACTTTTTCGCCTCCATCATTTTTTAAAATTCAGTTTAAGCCCAATTTTTTTCTTGCATTTCTTTGGATTCCTCTGTATAGGTAAAGGCAAAGGCTGCCCTTGCTCGAAAGCCAGTCGTATCTGACTCTAGGGTTCAGCACTCATCTCTGTTTACAGCCAAAGAGACAGCACTGTCTATGTCTGCAAACACCTCCATGGACATGTGGCAGGCAAGGAATACTGTTTACCTTCCCACCAAAGTGGTACCTGTTTATCTACTTGCAATTTCTTACTTTTGAACTGCTAGGTAGGCAGGAGAAGGGACAGAGATGGAATCTCACTCTGTTGTGCAGCACTCAGGTCTCAATCTGCTGACCTTCTGGACATGAAGTTCAGCATATTAACCACTAAGACACTACAGTCCCTTCCTCTGTGTAAGCACTCCACAAAAAATCTCTTATAACTCTGGGTATGCATAATGCATATTTATTCAGGGAACATGATTGTGCTGACAAGGGAATTAGATGAATGATAGTGCAGAAATTCTTTCTGATTTTTGTTGATTAGAAACTCTACATGGGGACCTCTGTCCTGAAGAATTGTTTTGTATACCAAAGCTCAAACATCAGTCCAAATTGGGACTGCAGCCAAAACGTCAGAAGACAACTGCGACTCAGAACTGCAGCGATGGAGGAATTAGAAAAGATCATGAAGTGTAAGGACATTTCACTGGAGACCAAGACCAAGACCATCCACATGATTGTATTCCCAATTGCCATGTACAGGTGTGAATGCTGGACAGAAAAGAAAGCTGATAGGGAAAAAAATGATACATTTAAAATATGGTGCTAGAGGAGAGCCTTGGGGATACCCAAAAAGACAAGTGGGTCCTAGAGCAAATCAAGCCTGAACTGTTTCTTGAGACAAAAGTAATGAACCTGAAATGCCCTACTTTGGGCACTCCATGAGAAGGCAAGACTCTGGAAAAGATAATGCTAGGAATGATATAAGGCAGCAGGAAGTTAGGAAGGCCAAAAGCAAGATGGGTTAATTCTTTTAGAGAGGCCACAAACTATAACTTGGAGTTTGAACTGAGTTGTTGAGGACAAGACATTTTGGAGATCTCTCATTCATAGGGTCATCATAAGTCAGAGACAACTGGCACATAACAACAACAAAATACACCCTTAATGGATTGGAAGGAATTGAATTATTGGAAAGGAACAGAAACTAGCTTGGAAAAGGCTTAGTTTCAGGCTTGAATGGTATCGACCAGAACTAGAAAGAACATTACTTTAACAAAAATAAAGTTTATTTAAAAGAGGAAATTGAGTGCAATCAACCCTAAAACATGGTGGCAGCAGCAACTGCATGAATCGTAAACAGATTGTCAACATCAAACTGTGAGCTGGTAAAAAAAAATCAAATAAGGAAAAAGTGCCAAAATGAAGGCTGTAAAATAATGAAACATGACATATTTACAATCTCACAACCAAGCCAACACGTGGAAATCTAGAAAGAGAGGTTTAATTCCTATGTGGACATTGCAATGCCAGATAAAGAGGAAACTGTGAAAACAAAGCTGTCTTTATACTCAACTGGAAAACAGGGGATAAAAATCCGCAAGACATTGTGTTCCCATATTCATCAAGACCAACATACTGTATATTGGCTATATTGATAGATCACATGGAAGAGCGAAAAACTCATGGTTTCCCCCTTTTCAATCAGGTGTAAGAGAATATTGCATCAATTTACTAGCTGGTCGTTGGAACCCTGAAGATATCAGGCACTCACTAATGAGGAGGTGCATGGAATTTACATAAAAGAGTAACATTTAAGTGAAAGGGGCATTGTTGAGGGAAGTTATCTTGAGATATTTTTATTTATTTATTTATATTTCATACTTGCTAACCCGCCCCAATCGGGCAAGCCCGACTCTGGGCGGCTTACAACCCAAGTTAAAACACATCAATAAAAAATTTAAAAATTCATAGACTAAAACAGTATCTGGGGGTGTCGTCAGAAGGGTAAAATCCTTAGACTAACCACCCCACATGGGATCCCACATCCCTGGAACCCCACACATGTCCTGCCAGCCAGGTCTTTAAGCTCTTCCGGAAGGACAGGAGCTCTGTCTGCATGCGCAGCTCAGTTGGGAGGAGGTTCCAGAGGGCCGGGGCGAACACGGAGAAGGCCCTCTTCCTGGTGCTAGCGAGGTGAGCCTCCCTAGCCGATGGTACAACGAGAGAGCCCCTCCGATCCGCCCTGGTGGGACGGACAGATGTTCTTAGGGTGACGCGGTCTCTTAGGTATCCTGGCCCACTACCATATAGGGCTTTAAAGGTAATGACCAGCACCTTGAATTGCACCCGGAGACAAACTGGCAACCAATGCAGCTCCCTAAGCAGTGGAGAGGCCCAAGCATAACGCCCGCGCCCCATCACTACCCGGGCTGCCGCATTTTGGACCAGCTGCAGTCTCCGAATGGTCACCAAGGGCAGCCCCATGTAGAGCGCATTACAGTAGTCAAGTCTGGAGGTGACCAAAGCGTGCGTGACCATAAGCAAGGCGTCCCGGTCGAGGAGCGGGCGTAACTGGCGTATTACACGAAGTTGTGCAAAAGCCCTCCTGGCCACAGCTGCCACCTGCTCATTGAACAGTAGCCGTGAGTCCAGGAGGACCCCCAGATTACGCACCGGGTCTGTTTGGGGCAGAACTGCCTCATCCAGAACCAAAGCTGGTAACTCCCGTGTCAACGCGGGGCCCCTTACCCATAGCCACTCAGTCTTACCGGGATTCAGCTGTAGCCCGTTTTCCCCCATCCAGACCTCAACAGCCTCCAGGCACCTGGAAAGGACTTCCACTGCACCGCTTGGGTCCCCACGGGCTGAGATGTACAACTGGGTATCATCAGCATACTGATGATACCGTACCCCGTGGGAACGGATGATCTCACCCAGCGGCTTCATGTAGATGTTAAATAGGAGAGGAGAGAGTACCGAGCCCTGAGGCACCCCATACTGCAGGGGCCTAGGGCTGGACTCCTCCTTCTCCAGGCACACCGACTGGGTCCTGTCCCTCAGGAATGAGGAAAACCAGGACAACACTGTGCCCTGGATCCCCAAACCCCGGAGCCTTCCCAGAAGGATGCCATGATCGACAGTGTCGAAAGCCGCTGAGAGATCGAGGAGAGCAAGGACAGACGGCTCCCCTCCATCCCGCTCTCTCCAGAGATCATCCACCAAAGCGACGAGTGCAGTTTCAGTACCATATCCGGGCCTGAATCCTGACTGAAACGGGTCCAGATAATCCGCTTCATCCAGGACATCCTGTAACTGCTGCGCCACAGCTTTTTCCAGGACCTTACCTAAAAAAGGTAGGTTAGACACTGGACGGTAGTTGGAAATTACCATAGGGTCGAGGGAAGGTTTTTTCAAGAGGGGGAGCACTAAAGCATGTTTAAATGGTGCTGGAAAATGCCCCTCTTTTAATGAAGCATTAATAATCGCCTCGACCCAGCCACCTGCCACAATCTTGGTAGCTTTAATTAACCAGGCAGGGCATGGGTCCAGTGCACAGGTCGTGGCGCGGACAGATACAAGAAGCCTGTCCACTTCCTCAGGACCAACTGGCTCGAAATGATCCCAGATAACATGGCTAGACTGTGCCTTGGTCAACCCCAGTTCAGTACCTTCCACGCCGGGATTAAACTTTGAGCGGATCTGAGCGACTTTCCCTGCTAGATAATCAGCAAAAACATCAGCAGACCCCTGCCAACCAGGGCCCGGCCCCTCCTTGCCAAGGAGGGACCTGGTCACCCGGAACAGGGCCGCTGGGCGATTATCTGCGGAGGCAATGAGGGCGGTGAAATATTGACGTTTCACCGACCCCATCGCCACTAGGTAGTCTTTAATAGCAGCTCTAACCAGTGTTCGATCGGACTCGCTCCGGGTCTTCACCCAGCGGCGCTCTCGGCGTCTCTTAGCTCGTTTCAGCTCCCTTAGCTCTTCTGTAAACCAAGGGGCAGATCGACCCCCACGAGCGTGGAGAGGCCGTAGTGGCGCGATTACATCCAAAGCTGCGGTCGCTTTCCTATTCCAGGAATCGACAAGGGCTTCGGATGAACCACTTCGCAGGTCAAGAGGACAACACCCCAGTTCCCGTTGGAATCCTTCTGGATCCATTAGTCGCCGGGGGCGGGCCCATTTAATCGGCCCTGCCTCCCTACGGTGAAGTCTCGCCCCCAGGAAGTCCAGAGTCACCAGATAGTGATCTGACCATGGCACAGGAGTGATGTCTAAATTCTGTATTTTCAGATCACTCTGCCACGGCTCCGACAAAAAGATCAGATCTGGGGTGTAGCCGCTGCTCCTGGTAGGGCCCTGGATTACCTGGGTCAGGCCCACGGTTGCCATGGAAACCATGAACTCCCGAGCTACCTCAGAGCCGATCCCCAATGACGGCAAATTGAAATCCCCCAGCACCATCAGCCTGGGGGTCTCCAACGCCAGCATGGAGACCGCCTCAAGGAGCTCAGGCAGGGAGTCTGCTACTCTGCAGGGAGGCAGGTACACGAGCAAGACTCCCAACTGACCTTTAGGGCCCACACGCAAGAACAGGGCCTCACAACCCGGAATATGTGGAGCCGTGGCCCTGGCCACTCCCAGGGACTCCCTGGCTACTACGGCGACACCACCGCCCCTTCCCCTCTCCCTAGGCTGGTGCCAAACACCGAACCCGGCCGGGCAGAGTTCAGACAGGGGTACCCCATCCTCAGACTAATTTTTGGGGACACTGTATTGAAAGCGTTCCAACTCCAATCAGACTGTGAGGCCGCTTACAATATTATCCACATTTACTTCATGAATACCAGTATCCAAATGGAAAGGACTTATCAAATTTTAAGACTATACAATCAATATAGATATCAAAAGCAGTGGGGAAATGCAAGCTCAGTTTTGTTAATCCAAGACAAACAAGAAAGGCACCATTGAGTTTATGGTTGTTGATGAACCAGAAGAAGTACCACTGGTGGGTCTTCAGGCAAACCTGATGATGGAGCCGATAAAACTGCAGTAGCAGAACATATTGAAGATGAACAATGGAGTATCCCACAGTTCAGATGAAAAGGGAAATTGGAAGAAAGGAAAGTTCAAAGAACATTCAGAGATGTGTTTCAGAGACACAGAAAGCTAAACAGTGTTCCCAAAATGAAGATTAATTGAAATGTGAAGGAAGTCTAATTACCAGCAGAGAATTACATAGTAAAGGTAAAGGTTTCCCTTGCTCAAAAGCCAGTCGTATCCAACTCTAGGGTTCAGTGCTCATCTCTGTTTCAAAGCTGAAGAGCCAACACTGTCTGCTTCTGCAGACCTTTCCATGCGCTCCAGTGTCTAGTCATGCCTGCCACAGAGAATTACATAACCAGTAGGAAAAACCAAGACTAGCTAGGCTGTGTGATGGTGATCAGAAAACCATGATGGAAATTCAAAATATGCACAGATTTGAAGCATTAAAATAAAGCATGGGAAGGAAACTACACTTTCCATTACATACTATGACTAAAAAAAACCTAGAAATATATCTCTAGGACTTTTAATACATGACTGTTTTCTGTCTGTAATGTCAAGAATGGATTCTAGTTATTTCCAACATTTGCTACATCCCTGGAAGCTCTCAGTGGTGAAGGATGCCTGTCTGGACCCTAGTAATTCAAAACAAGCCTTAAAGAGCTACCAACAGTATGGTCAACAGGTGATGATGGGTTGACAATGGGAGAAAATGATCATGATAAACTGTAAGCAGAACAAGACTGTAAGTAATATAATTTCTGAAAACATGCAGATGTCAAACTGAACAAGACTAGACTCAGGCAAAGAGCCACAGAAGTACCATGTATTAGCCAACTGCTGACCTCAAAGGATCTGCATGTAGACCTAGCTATTTGAGACTTGGCAAGACCCCAAGATGCCAAAGGAGTACAGAATGGGTATATGGAAGGCAGTCAAAAAACTATTTGTTCTTTATGGTTTTCTGATTCCTTTCTATGCCAAAACTCCTCACCAGCATGTTTGACTGCACCAGTACAACATCTAGGCTTCCTACCTAAAATTATTCCCCCCTATATTCTTTCACCTCCCTCCTGCTCTTTTTACACAAGAAATTGCTGTATCCTATGGCTCAACACCCCTTTCATAGAATCCTGTGAAGGAAAGATGACATTGTTGGCAGAAAATTGAAACAATGTTGTGTACTGTGTTTGATTTTTTTTCCCCCTCTGGGAAAAAAACCCAGGAACCAGATTTCCCATGAGTATTCTCAAACAAAAATGAACCAAGCCAAAATTTTAAAACCCTTGCACAGATAAATCTCATTATGAAGACAAAGGCAATTTCTTTTTCCTTTGGTTTATCCCCAGCAGTGAGAGTCTGTGAGAGTCACATTTCTAGTCCAGAAATTTCTGCATATAATTAGAAACTTAGCAAAGTTTTACAAACTGCTCTTCAGACGCTCCTGTGACCAGCCCGGTGAGGGGGAGAAAGACAACACCTGCGGGGGCCCGGGAGGCTTTAAGACCACGCTGCTGCTGCCTCCAGCCTCACCAGACGCTCCTGTGACCAGCCCGGTGAGGGGGAGAAAGACAACACCTGCGGGGGCCCGGGAGGCTTTAAGACCACGCTGCTGCTGCCTCCAGCCTCATCAGACGCTCCTGTGACCAGCCCGGTGAGGGGGAGAAAGACAACATCTGCGGGGCCCCGGGAGGCTTTAAGACCACGCTGACGCTGCCTCCAGCCTCACCAGATGCTCCTGTGACCAGCCTGGTGAGGGGGAGAAAGACAACACCTGCGGGGGCCCGGGAGGCTTTAAGACCACGCTGCTGCTGCCTCTAGCCTCACCAGATGCTCCTGTGACCAGCCCGGTGAGGGGGAGAAAGACAACACCTGCGGGGGCCCGGGAGGCTTTAAGACCACGCTGCTGCTGCCTCCAGCCTCATCAGACGCTCCTGTGACCAGCCCGGTGAGGGGGAGAAAGACAACATCTGCGGGGCCCCGGGAGGCTTTAAGACCACGCTGACGCTGCCTCCAGCCTCACCAGACGCTCCTGTGACCAGCCCGGTGAGGGGGAGAAAGACAACACCTGCGGGGGCCCGGGAGGCTTTAAGACCACGCTGACGCTGCCTCCAGCCTCACCAGATGCTCCTGTGACCAGCCCGGTAAGGGGGAGAAAGACAACTTCTGCGGGGGCCCGGGAGGTTTTAAGACCACGCTGACGCTGCCTCCAGCCTCACCAGATGCTCCTGTGACCAGCCCGGTGAGGGGGATAAAGACAACATCTGCGGGGGCCCGGGAGGCTTTAAGACCACGCTGATGCTGCCTCCAGCCTCACCAGACGCTCCTGTGACCAGCCCGGTGAGGGGGAGAAAGACAACACCTGCGGGGGCCCGGGAGGCTTTAAGACCACGCTGCTGCCAGCCATGAGCGGAGTCTTCCAACGCCGGGGAATCTCCTGGGGTTGGGAAAATGCATGGAATTTGCTGGGTGGCCAAAGATCACCACCCAGCTGGCCTTGGGTCCCACCCTCCTGGGGCTGGGGAAGGATCTCTTTGCCCAGTGCCTACTCGGATGGAAGTGACCAAAACTGTCTATTTGGAGAGAAGTGACTATATCTGTCTGCTCAGAGGGAAGTGATTGTTTTGCACTGCAATTTGTTTTATGATATGTACAGATGATATTAATGTATTTGCAGCTATTCTGCTGCTTTGTAGTTATAATTACCTGTCTGGAGGGGAGTGATTGTTTGTAATTGTTTCTATGATATACACTGATAATATTGATGTATTTGTTGTTATTTTTCTGTTTTGTTGTATTGTATCATATTGTATTTTCTATTATACAGTAATACCCCGGATAACGATTGCATCGGATAACGCTAAAACCGCATAACGACGACAAATTTGGGGGGAAGATTTGCACCGTTTCTGGGCTTCCCCAACGTCCCCAGCCAGTGGAGCAAGCCAAAACGTCAGGATTCAAATCCCAACGTTCTGGCTTGCTGCAGCCTCCAGGGAAACAGGGCTTTTTTTAACGTTGTGTGATCAATGTACATTTTTTTTTAACGTTGTGTGATTTTTTTTAATGTTTTAACTTTTTTTAACGTTGTGTGATCAGTTCGAACCCTGACGTTTTGGCTTGCTGCACTTGCTGAGGACGTCGGGGAAGCCCAGAAACAGCTTGGATCGGGTCTTTCCACCTCCCTGGAAAAATAACTGGTTTTTTTTACCAATTTTGGGGTCCCTGACCCCCCCCCCCCCCCGGCCGGATCCAGGGAGGTGGGAAGACCCGATCTAAGCTGTTTTTGGGCTTCCCCGACGTCCTCAGCAAGTGCAGCAAGCCAAAACGTCAGGATTCAAATCCCAACGTTCTGGCTTGCTGCAGCCTCCAGGGAAACAGGGCTTTTTTTAACGTTGTGTGATCAATGTATCGCACAACGTTAAAAACCAGATAAAGACGAGACTTGTGGAACCAAGTTTCATAGTTATCCGGGGTACTAGTGTATTTAATTTCTAATTTATTGTGGTTATGTAATATATTGTTGATTATAGTGTTGAATGTCATATTTTTGAGTTTTGTGAGCCGCCCTGAGTCGGTTGCACCGAGTAGGGCGGCATATAAATTGAATTAATAAATAATAAATAAATAATAATAATAATCTGACTTCTGATGCACCAAGAGACAGTATGAGAATGGGCAGAGTACCACAAAGATGCCATCAAATAATAATGATGATTATTATGAAGAAGAACACAATTGTCATAGCTAATGCCTTAAAGTATTACAGCTCTAAAGAGTCACTCATGCTTTAGTATGATGCATCATGAACAGGTCTAGGAGCCTCCCTATTGCAAGGATCTATAAAAGTAACATTGTGAGAAAAAGCCTTAACAGAAGGAGAAGCTAAATATGTGCCACTGAAAATTCAAGAACTTCCTTGTGGGCACCAGTAGATTTCCAGCAGATCATAGACTCCTGGAAAATAAGCATAGTCTGCCATTTTTATGACAAGCATAATGGGCTGTGGTAGCTCAGTGGTTAAGAAGCTCCCCTTGTTAGCTGGAAGGCTGGAAGTTGACAGTTAGAGAGCTGGGTACTGTATGACGGATTCAGCGCCTGTCTCTGTCCCAGCTCCTGCCAACCTAGCAGATTGAAAGCAATAAATTACAAGTAGATAAATAGGAACCACTTTGGTGGGAAAAGATGTTGGGGACATGAAAAGAGCTTCATTCGGATGTCCCCTGAGGAGAGTTTCTCCAGAAAAAATCCTTTCAATCCATAATAATTTCTGACACAAAATTATTAGTATTATTATTATTTATGGCAAGCATATTAAGAATTGCTCACTTTGTTTGATTTTAGAGCAATTCTCTGAGAGCCAGTTAATTAAGATACTATGTAATTCTGGGCAATTTAATATGAGTGAAGAGTGGCACATAGTAGTGTAAGAATCATGTGCCTTGCCTCTTTGGCTAGCCCACAGATATCTACTCCACTGGCATTCTGCCCATGTCTAGTGTGTTTCAGAGGAAGCAATTCTTTATGGGCTGTGGTTGACATAAGTGTTTTGTGCATCTACAAAAGATAGTGCCAACTCCTCCACCTTTGAAATGTCCCTTAGAGGGAGTCAGGATTCAGGTAAATTGGATTCATTTTGTAATCAAATGAAAACATTCCTAGGTGCTCAGACATTTTAAGGAGAATTTTAGAATTTAAAATTTAACTCAGTTTAAGTTAATTTCAAATAGAGATATGTCTTCTCCTGCCTCCACTGCTTTTAAGGTGTGTGTCTCTCTAATTTTACTACTGTTTTCACAATCATGTGAACATTCGTTCTGAAATAGCCTGAAGGTTATGTGGTGCACAGACCAACTCTTGGTTTTATTAGAGGTGACTGAGCACAATTCAGCATTTACTGAAAACATATATTTCTTTGCATGAGGTAGAAACAGGAAACTCTTCAGGTATCCCTGTTTGTTCTTTACCTGCTCTGGCACATGTTGACCTTCCTTCAACCTAGTCAGCACACTTGGCTCTCCAGGTGTTCTTGGATGTCAATTACCAGAAGCCCAAGTCAGTACACCTGCTGCTCAGGGATTCTGGGAATTGAAGTCCAAGAATATCTGGAGAGCCACATTTGCTGACCCCTGATCTAGACTGATCCTCTTAGAGTTGTTGATGTCATTTCCTTCCTTCTTTCTATTTTATTCTGAGAAAAGATAGAAGAGACATTTTGCCTTTATTCCCAAGTGGTGAGAGAGTAGCCACTGTTCCCTGCATTTCCACCTTAATTAATTAAAAAGAAATTTTATTTTGACTTTCCTAGATCAATTTATTTTCATAGATAATAATTCTGAATGTGGTTTCTGCCCAGTTTTGTCTAATATTTGGTAGAACTTTCCTTATTCCAACAGGCCAAGTTGTTTTCAATCTCTATCCTGCTCTGTCCTCAGTTCTAAAACAATGCTGCTCTATTACATAGCCACAAATATGTTAGACTAGCATCATCTTAGAGAGCTCATCCTAACCAAAGTGTATAGAATTAATGAGTTTTTTAAATTGATATCTCTGACTGAGTAGCAACAGATGTATATATCAGTTTAAAGTTGATTGATTCAGAGATTTAAACTGATATTTAGGAACAGGCTGTTCTTACTTGACTACAGTAGTCTTTTTTCCTCCTCAAACTGTTAACTATATCTTTGGGTCATAAGTCAGATAGCCTATCATTTAAACAGGAAATTCCTTAAGCTTTGAAAGACATGGAATTGTCACACCAGGAGCTTTCCATGCTTTCATTAGTTACCAAATTGGCTTGTTGGGGTAAACAGAAAGAGCTTCCTCAAAGATTTTGGTATTTTTGAACCACAATTGTGTGTACCATGGTAATGGCAACCTTATGTTGTTGGCTAATTTTCCTCAAACTGGGTCAGGTGAAAGGAACTGCTGAATGGACTCACCAGGGGGTACCTCCCCAAGCCGCGTTTGACAGGCGCGCGCTTGCACGATGTTTGGAAAGGGTATGGGGAACCATACCCTTTCCAAACATCGGGCACGTGGGCGCGCGCGCGTCAAACGCGGTTTGGGGAGGATACGGAGATTTTCTCCGTATCCTCCCCAAGCCGCGTTTGACAGGCGCGCACTTGCACGATGTTTCGAAAGGGTATGGGGGACCATACCCTTGCCAAACATCGGGCGCGTTGGCACACGCGCACCAAACACAGTTTGGGGAGGATACGGAGATTTTCTCCATATGCTCCCCAATCCGCGTTTGACAGGCGCGCGCCTGCACAATGTTTGGAAAGGATATGGGAGCCCATACCCTTTCCAAACATAGTGCGGGCGGGCCCTGGGGGGGGTTGGATTGGGTAGATGTTTTACCCAATCCAACCCCTCCCCCCACACGATTGTTCCAGATAACGCTAAAAACCGCGTTATTCGATACAAGATTTTTCCAAAAATCTTGTAACATTATGCGGTTTTAGCGCTATACGGTACAATCGTTATCAGAGGCGTAGCTACCGCCGTATCTGCCGTATCTATTATACGGGGCCCCACGGCCACGGGGGCCCCCAACGTGCGTAAGCAAAACAAATCTTTACCCTTCCTAAGGGCCCCCAAACAAATTTTTATACGGGGCCCCGCCAAGGCACGCTACTCTTCTGATCGTTATCCAGGGTATTACTGTATGTCATTTGTAACAGACAGTCTAACTTTATATCCCTTCAAATCCATGTTGCAGCCCTCTCCAAAAAGCGGTAGGTAGAGTCTAAGGAAGCTACCGTCAGGGATTTAGTTCATGAATTTGATGTGTTGAATTATGCTCATTAGTTCATTTATTTCTTTTGATCTGAATGAAATAGAAGAAATAAATGAACGAATAAGCATAGTTCAACAGATTGAATTCACGAACTAAATCCCTGACGGTAGTGTCCTTAGACTCTACATGCTGCTTTTATTTTAAGGAAGGAAGGTTAGAAAGAAAGTGTGTGTGTGTGTGTGTGTGTGTGTGTGTGTGTGTGTGTGTGGAAATCAGGATCCACCTGACAGTGAAGAGGCGAGCCAGAAGCAGCAGGCACAAGTGAGAACTTTATAAAGTTCTTGCTTGTCTCTTTGCTGCCAGGTGGGTCCTGATTCCCCACCACCACTTTCTCTCTTACCTTCCTTCCTTCACAAACTGAACATGTTGACAGCCTGTTTACTTCCACATCCAGTGAGAAGGCAAGAGTTGAAGAGAGCCTTTTTTTTTTGAAGGAAGAAAGGTTAGAAAAAAAGTGGTTTTTTTTTTTTTGCTTTAAACCTTCATAGAAAATGTTTCTGAAGTCCGATCCAAATTGAATAAGTGTCTCAAGAAAGGTTATTATGTCCTCTATCAATTGCACTTTGGATCACTTTGATTGGTTGATTGGTTTGGTCGCTGGTTCACCACCAACTGACCCTACCCCACAAAATGTCATTTTACGAGTCAAATTTTTCCTTAATATCTTTGTTGTTGATTCCTACTTTGGCACCATTCTTCTCCACATGTTGTATTCGAACTGTATCCACCTCAGGAAGTTGCCATATTCAGTTTCTAACAGGTTTTCCCTTTTATCTTTGCATTTTTGTGACCTCGTTTGAGTGTTTTTTTTAAACACTTCATATTCCCCCCCCCCAAAGTCCAATTTCAAATGTAATAGTGTCACCACAAAGGTTATTCTTTCCTCTTTCAAACACACTTTGGGACACCTGAATCAGTTGTGTGGTTTGGTCACTGGGCCGGCAACCCCCCCCCCCCAGCAAAGATTGCATTTTTTCAAGGCAACTTTTGGATGCAATGACGTCATTGCTTTGTATTTTGACCAATGGCTCTTTACATTTATGAAAGTCGCCGAGATGAGCTTTCAGTCGATGTAACCATTATTTTCGTGGGTACCTTACTTTTGTGGTGGCAGCTCTTCGAAAGTACATGATTTTCATTACATCACAAAAGCTGCCAGACTGCCCAACCAAAACTTAAGAGGTTCATCAAATTCACGTCAAAATTATTCCTCTCTCTCATCTTTTTGACAGCAAAGCTTTCTGATCTTTTCTGGATTCTGCATAACCTTCTTGTCCATCACTTCACAATTTTGAATAACCCCTTTCCACTCCATATTTATATGCTCTTATATTTGAAAAGGGACTGTGGTGGCTTAGTGGTTAAGATGCTGAACTTGATGACTGGAAGGTTGGCAGATCAGCAGTTTGAGACCTGAGTGCTGCACGATAGAGTGAGCTCCCATCTCTGTCTCAGCTCTTGCCAACCTAGCAGTCTGAAAGCAAGAAATTGCAAGCAGATAAATAGGTACCACTCTGGCAGGAAGGTAACAGCATTCCATGCATTCCAGTGTCTAGTCATGCCTGCCACTTGCCCACAGAAATGTCTGCAGACACAGACAGCGCTGGCTCTTTGGCTATAAATGGAGATGAGCACTGAACTCTAGAGTTGGATACAACTGGCTTTTGAGCAAGGGTGAACTTTACCTTTACCTGTATTTGAGAAGCTCTCTTCTTTTTGCCATCTAAATGTTTCCTGCTCACTGAAATCATAGGACTTAGGTCTTCTTGCTGCTGCTTTCTGCCCCTTTTGTCTGTAATTGCCTTCAAGAACACCGTAAACTCTTCTTTCAGAAAAGCCTTTGGATAGCTGCCTCTTTGTTCTCTACTGATGATGCCAAAGTATGTGCCATATTCTTCATTTTTGCCCCCTGCTTCAACTGTTTCATTGGACCTAGTTTAGCCTATAAACCCCTTGTGATAAGGGCCTATTATACCTGTTTTATTTAATGCATTGTGTATAAAGCTGGCAGATTATAAATAAGAGAAAACAATAAATGTTCATCTTATTGCAAGAACATTATTTCTTGGCAGATGTTCTAGCCAGAGGGAGATGCCAAAGATCCAATCTACTGGTTCAAGCTTATAACTGTTCTCACTGAGGCTTGATGATTTCACAATTGGCTACATCAATCCATGCGCTTTCCTAATTCTCTCCTTTGCAAGGGCTGTTTTTCATTTATTTGCTTACCCTTGCTTGTTTCCCATCTTATAACTCTTTATATTCCAGCTCTTATTAAAGCATGAGATAGTACAGAAGAAACATACATGGCAGAAATGCAAAATGGTTCCATCAAATGTAAGCTGTTGAAGAGCTATAACTAAAATGAAAAATGGACTGAGAATTGTACTGCCAATATTTCATATGATTAGAAGTCAACTCCCTTATTCTTCTGGCTACACATAAAAAAGACTGGTTTGCTAAATACTTACAGAAGTGAAAAATGATTGACCAGTAAACTGTAAATAATAATTTTAGCAACTATATTAATAATAATTTCAGAAGATGTGTACCAATATGTGCACTTATATGATATTGTATGAAACAAACAAGGAGTGAGATTTTGTATGCAATGTCTAGTTGCTGTCTGGTTTTTCTATCAATATATCATTTTGGCTAATTGGCTGTAGTTCTGGCCAATGGTCAGGACTGTCATTACTCACTATCTACAAAATGTCATTCCTATTTTTAATTTTTTGCAATTTAGGGGCTCTTGGATTACAATAAAATATTTATTTCTAAACTGACATCCTCATGCCACCATTATACAATATTGTTCTATATTTCTTTTGAGTTGGAACTCTTTTTTAAGTGACACTGTATTTAAAGAATAAAAGTTAAAGCTGCCCTGAGTCGCTCTGCGAGTAGGGCAGCATACAAGTATGAACAATAAATAAATAAATAAATAAATAAATAAATAAATCATCATCCTCAATTTTGCTTTTGAAAACAGAAAAGTCCTCTTTTCTTATATTATGTTTCAATTAAACACTAATGATCATGTAAAATACAAGAGATCTCTATATAAAGTAAATTATGAAACACAGCAAATATACAACTGGTAGTACATGATTATATACTGGTACTGTTAAAAGGGGTTCATCTGGATCTGTATTCAAATTGCATTGGGTTTTATTTACGAAAGTCTTTGCCTGTTTTCAGTTGCTTCTTCTTTGATCTTACCTTGAAATCTTAGTACTTAAGCCCCTGCATAATGATCCCTCCTTGTTCACCAAGGAATTAGCAGAAGCAAAGCACAAGGTGTTCGTGTCTCCTTTCATGCTTAATTTAGTAAGTTTACATCTTGGGTCGCTATGGAAATGGACATTCTTCTCTTTTGTCTCTGATGGGTTGCTTAGAAACATATCAACAAAGGTGGATTCACCGAGATCCTTGGAAGGTGATTGGCCGGGGGGGGGGGAGGTGTGAGCAAAACCAGATTTTTAAGATGTGTACAAATAAATTTTTGAAAGGTAATCAATGGGAAATTTGTTAGGAAGAATTGGCACTCCTTCATCTTGACCTACATTGAATTGGACCATGTCACAGAGAAACAAGAAAGGAATTGTGGGCAAAATTTCAAGAATTTATAACCACTTTTCTATTTGGCAAAGAATATCAAGGCAGAAATTAATTCAGCTATTCCATTTCCATTGAGTATGTGCCCAAACAGCAACTTCCATGCATTCCTTTTTAAACTGTGATGAACAGCAAGGAATGTGCAAGTATCCCATTGAAAAAGAGGTGTTTTGCCTTTAAAACAACCATAACATGCTTGCTATGCATATGGTGTACATCTGGCTTAATCCTTGGTTTAATCCTTGGCATCCATCCATTCATTTAACAATTTCAGTCCCACTTATCCAGTCACAATACATGTTCATGATGTGTCTCTTTGATTAAACATAATGGATTTATTAATTAACTATTATAAAAATTGAGCTTCTGAATCCAAATAATTTTTTCCAGATGCCAGCAATGATGGAAGAAGGGTGTTTTGCATATCCCACCAACCTTCAAGTTCTTCTTCTTCTTCCATGTCTAGCCCAGACATGAAACTGCCAAAATGAAGGCACCTTTTGGTGAGTTCATTCTGCAGTTCCTTTCACCTGTCCAAGATTAGCTGGCAACACAAGGTTGCTATTACCAGGGTTCGCCCGATTGTGGTTCAAGAATACCACAATCTTCAAGGATGCTTTTTCTGTGTACCCCACCAACCTTCAAGTAAGGTAAAGGTAAAAGTTGCCCTTGCTCAAAAGCCAGTCGTATCAAACTCTAGGGTTCAGTCCTCATCTCTGTTTATAGCCAAAGAACCAGTGCTGTCTGTGTCTGCAGACGTTTCCATGGACATGTGGCAGGAATGACTAGATACCAGAGTGCACAGAATGCTGTTTACCTTCCCACCAATGTAGTACCTATTTATCTTCTTGCAATTTCTTGCTTTTGAACTGGTAGGTTGGCAGGACCTAGGACTGAGATTGGAGTTCACTTTGTCATGCAGTACTTAGATCTTGAGTACCATGTGGGAAATGATAAGATAGAAAGAACAGAACCACCCAAAATTACATTTTTGGACTCCTCCTCGTCGGCTGCTACTTGTGTCCAAATATACATTCCCCCCCCCCCCTAAAATCACAGGTTGTGTCAGGAAAAATGCGATTGGCGTGGATTTGTTTAAGGCAGATCCTAGCATGCCACACACTATGATCCTGGAGCCATCTCCTGAGGCACGTATGAAATGAGACATGCAGGATTTGACACCCAGACTGCAATGGGCTGGCACAGCCTTCAGGATATTAACAAAGTATGCCTTCACAACCAGCTCATTTGGCCTCCATGACCTTTGAGAATCAGAATAGTCTAATGGTTCCTCCTCTGCTCATTTTGTTAGTGGACCCAATGTGATGGTTTCCAGTTGCATTTCCTTCACTGAGGGGGACCATTGCCCCACCTAAAAGGTGCCATCTGCCCATAGCCATTGGCCCCTTTAGGGAGTCAGATTATTTACCACCACCTAACACTGCGTTGAATCGCTGGCTGTACTGTCTACTCCGTTACCATAGTGGGATGTCTGGCTAGACCACTATTATTATTTTGGAGGATTGCTATTATAAATAGCAAGCCCTTAGAGATTTTAGAAAATATATAACGAAAAAGTAGAAAAGAAAGAAAACTATCTCAGCTATAATGGAAGAATGGAAGGAAATCTCTGAGTGCAGTATAAAAGAGGCAACAAAACCATTAAACTAAACTATTTGAAGAAGAAACAGTCAATTTCCAATTGTGCTTGTTTTCCATGCACAGAAGGCTGACACATTATTATATGATGTTGTCCTTTTTACAGTTAAGTAGCGACCCATACACTTCTGCTTCTGTCCTATTAGGGGCATAATGAATGTGCTACTTGGCAGCAACTGTAGACTTTTTTTTGTTTTTCAGAAGGGAAGACCACCCCTTAGATTTTCTTCCCCTTCCCTTTAATTTATCTCCAGTTTGCTAATGGCATTGGCAAGAACAATGTTTTGTTTTCTGCTGCTGAGCAACAAGGCCTTTGGTAAACATAGCCCTGTGGAATAGCTTTTGCAAGGAAGAAAATACAGAAAGCAAATTAAAAAAAGGAATGGTTTGACAATAGCAGCCTCTCTTCCTATACATGGATTATAGTTATGAAGCTGTTTTTTATGGTGTGTAAATATTGTTTTGGGATAACCCTTTGAATCTCCTGTTTTCTAACTGTCTTGATGGATTGAAGTCTAAGATCTTCACTCCCTAGGTTGGCTTATTGGAGCAGGCTAAGCAGGGGTTACTAGAGATCGAGTCAAGGTCCAGCATGTCCAAAGGGCATATGCACCTCGAGCAACCCTCTTTGGTCTATTTCAGTGTTTCCCAGCCTTTGGTTTTTGGACTTCAATTCCCAGAAGCCTAAGTCAATTTCCCAAAGCACTGATCGGCCAATGTACTGACTTAGGGTTCTGAAAATTAAAGTCCCCCTGTGGGGTGTGTGTCTCACATTGGGAACCATTGGTCTAGCTCCTTCCTCTTTGAATGCCCTGTGTCATGAAATGGCTTAAAAGGCAGCCACTTCATGTTACTGGGAAATTAATCCATTCCATTGTTCCTCGGTGGAGGGGCAGAAGACATGAAAACAACATTTAGACTTTATTGGGGCATCAGTGATGCACACTACCAAATGGAAAGTAAGAAGAAAGGAAAATATTGCTGGTATGTTTTTTATGCCTGTGGTTCCCAATGTGGGGCACATGCCCCACAGGGGGCAATTTGATTTTTAAGGGGGGCAATTTGATAATGTTTAGACCAAGTTAATGGCCTTTTAGGCTTCCGCCATATGAGTAGGAGTTCACTTTTTGAATGATAAGAATTATATGTCACAAAGGGGGAAGAATCAAGATTTTAGAGAGGCTTAGGTGTTGGTATTGTTCAGTCGCATAGTTGAGTCTGACCCTTTGCAACTTCATGGACCACTGCATGCCAGGCACCCCATCCTCCACTACCCTCTGCAGCCCCCTCAGCTCTATGCCCACTGCATCCACAATGCCATCTATCCATCTCATCATCTGCCACCCTTTTCCTTTTGCCTTCGATCTTTCCCTGCATCAAGGCCTTCTTGAGTGAGTCCCCTCTTCTCATTTGGTGGCCAAAGTACTTTAGCTTCATCTTCAATATTTGTCCTTCCAAGGAGCAATCACAGTTGATTTCCTTCAGGATCAACTTTTTTGATCTCTTTGCTATCCAGGGTACTCTCGAAATTCTCCTCCAGCACCACATTTCAAAGGCATCTATTCTTCTGCACTCAGCCTTCCTTATAGTCCAGCTCTCGCAACCATACATTACTACTGGAACACCATTGCTTTAACTATGCAGACACCATACATCTGAACCAAGACAAATGTGTCTACATTTTTTAAAAGGAGACGTTCCAGTGGCAAAGCAGAGAACCTACAGATTTTGAGGGGGAAACTCTAGACTTATCTGCACTTCCTTTGCATCATGTTGACCTTACCTTGGATACCATGGAGTTGTGTTCATTGGTAGACATCTCCACGATGACATTCTGTGCATGCAAATGGACTTGAGAAATCAAGTCCACTTGCATGCCATTTTTTTAGCCATTTGGATATCATGTCACCCGCTGGTTAGGCAGACCATGACGTGTGCCCTCCACTTTCACCTTGCCCAAGGGATCCAAAAGAGGACACTTTGGTGCATTTTATCCCCAGCCTAACATCATTGGCGAGAGATGGTCATCTCCACCTAGTAAGACCACTTAAGCCTCCATGCCCCAACAAGGATCTCACCTAGCTGGAAATCATGTGAACAAGGGGGGGGGGAGGATTGAATCATCCCTCCCCAAAACCCATAGTATCCCCACATGTTTAAATCAATGTGTTTACCCTCTAAGTCTAAGATAAATTCAGACTGAGGGTGCATTTGTTTCCTTATGTATCTAATTGATTGATTATCAATATTCTTCCCACCATCCAGCTGATTCAAGGCTTGAAGTGGAACCAATATTGTCAAAGAGGGAGAAAAATACTGGCTTTCTGGCTTTTAAAACATATTCTGTAGGTTGTGATGGTGATTTGTTTATGTTGTTTAAATTTGCCAGGAGATGGTGTTCATGTGGAAATAGCTTCCTGGCTTTGGAACTCTCAGTTTAATAGTACACTAATAACCGGGGTTAACGTTATGACTTGGTTCCACAAGTCATGACGTTATCCGGTTTTTAGTGTTGTCCGATACATTGATCGAACAAAGCTAAGAAAAAAAGCCCTGACTTCAGGGACAAACCACTTTAAAGGCAGGCAGGCAGGCAAAGAAAGAGACCTCCCTGCCTTTAAAGTCACCCCCACCCTCAGCTCTGCCACGAGAGAATCCAGCCTCCCCTGTTTACCTTGCAGCAAGCGCCGACAGTCAGCTGGAGGCTTTTTTCTGTTCCATTTCCTGTAAACAGGGAAGGGGGAAAATACAGAGATGTGATTGGTTCTCTAGTGTCACATGGCATTAAGAAGTAAAAAAGATAGAGAACCAATCACATCTCTGTATTTTCCCCCTTCCCTGTTTACAGGAAGTGGAACAGAAAAAAGCCTCCAGCTGACTGTCGGCGCTTGCTGCAAGGTAAACAGGGGAGGCTGGATTCTCTCGTGGCAGAGCTGAGGGTGGGGGTGACTTTAAAGGCAGGGAGGTCTCTTTCTTTGCCTGCCTGCCTGCCTTTAAAGTGGTTTGTCCCTGAAGTCAGGGCTTTTTTTCTTAGCGTTTTTTTCTTAGCGTACCCTTTCAAAACATTGGGCGCTGCCCGCCCGCGCGTCGGACGAGGTTAGGGGAGGACTGGGGAAGACCTCCGTATACTCCCCTAACCCCATCTGATGCCCGCCCGCCCGCCCGATGTTCTACCCAATCCAACTCCCCCCACGCACACGCTTGTACCGAATAACGCTAAAAATCGCGTTATCCGATGCAAGATTTTTCTGAAAATCTTGTAACATTATGCGGTTTTAGTGCTATCCGGTACAAACGTTATCCGGGGTATTACTGTACTCTACCACACAACCACAACAAAAATTCAAAAGAGAAAAATGGCCACACAGATGTTAGGAGAAATAACATTCAAAAACATTTTCACTGAAGTCCTGTTGTTTCATTACACATGTCAAAGGTGAAGTGTATAACATTCATTCACGTCAAGCTAACAATGAGTTATGGTTGGGATTCTTGAATTTGTGTCAAACCAACAGGTGCATCTTGAGAATGGTGACCTACTAATTGCCAGCTAAAAGTAACGGAATGCCTTCTGGATATGTAGCTAAGCAACAGGATTTTAGCTTTTCTGTTACCAAAAAAAAGTCTTGTAAAATGTGTACAGTGGTACCTCACATAATGAAATTAATGCATTCCACAGGACGTTTTGTAGTATGAAAAATTCAGTGCAGAACACACAGTATTACCAGAAGTGGCCACTAGAGGCCGCTGTTTGTCGACTGCAACTTGTATCTGAGAATGCATTTTTTTCCTGAAGCTGGAAAAATGTCATTGGCGTGAATTTGTATAAGGTAGATCCCAGCTTGCAATGAAGTGACTACTGTATACAATGTAATTTATAGGGAACCTTCATATTGTGAAAAAAATTCATCAAGTGAGGCATTATTTTCAATGGATTTTCATTTGTAATGCGAAAATTATGTTGTATGAAGCGTTCATAATGCAAAGTACCACTGTATATTAGACAAAATTGTGTACAGAAATAATTGTATAAATAGAAATGCACATAAATGATTACAAGTTTTCATTCTATTGATCATTAAAAGTTTAAGATGGATCAAAGTAAAGCTTGGGGGAAATCTCAGAGTATGAGACAAAGTGAACTTAAAGTAGAGAAAGGAAGAAATGGAAGGATACCAACATTGACAGATCATCCATCTGTACATAAAACTGTCAGCTTTTTAAAAAAGTGATGTTTTTCTTGTCCCTGTCCTTAGATTGCCTTTGTATAGGAGAAAGGGAGGGATGCAACAAAGGGATCAGTGCAGGTCTCAGTCCCTTTGTTGCTGCCAGCCAGACGTTGCCGGGGGGGGCAGGACATTTTTCCCCATGATAAAATTGCCAAGAAATCTAGGAGAGATTGGTGCAAATGGCAATAAAAACAAAGCAAGCATTCAAAACAAACTTTTATTTGATTTCTGCTGGGGTCTTTTATGTTGCTCTTGGTTCCAAGTGTCATTTTCCTGTTGGCTGCTCAATATCTGGTAACTGCAACAGTGTGTGTGCATTCTGGGCAGTAGTTGATATATTTTGTTTTGTGAATCTCTTTTTTGGTGGTGACTCTTTTCTACCTATGACGGTCAAAGGAAATAAGGCTAATGGGGGAAATACACAAAGCAAGTTTTTGCCTACTTGTTTTTAAATAATTTCTGGGTGTGTCATTCTATCATCATCATCATCTTGTGGAAAACACATGAGTACATAGGTGCCAAATTTCATAAGGTCTTCTATCCCAAAGGACAGCAAACTTGGCTCCCTAGATGTTCTTAGACTTCAATTCCTAGAAGTCCCAATCAGCAGGTGTACCTATGTGGGCTTCTGGTAATTGAAGTCCAAGAATGCCTGGAGAGCCAAGTTCACTGACCCCTGTTCTATCCTATACACAACATATTGGCAACATTTGGAGCCCAAGTCCCAATTTTTATACCAGAAAAAAAATTCAGGGGAAAAACCTATGAGATTTTCCTCTTTGCACTTACTCAATTTTTCTTTAAAAATCCCATTTTTACTGAAACCCTTGCCACTGACCCAGAATGTTTTCCCCTCCATGGCTTCTAAATTTTCAGAAATTGTTCATCTATAGACTAGGGAGAGAACCTGTGCTGGTGTACTAATATTGAAAAACACATAAACACTGCCATTCTTAGCCAAAGCCAATGAGCCCTGGAGATCAGTACCTAGGCTTTAAATTCACAGCACAACACAATCATCAAACTTTCTTCATCTTCTGCAATGTTTGATTTGTAATGTCTTCTTGATTGAACGCCTAGTGTGTGTTACACTGAGATTTCAGGAAATGGACTAGGCTGTTATGACATCCATTGAGAATGCTGGTTGCTCCTATGCCCCATTATGTCCATCAAATGCCCTTGGCTCATGCAAGTGGGCCTTCATATAGCCTCTAAAAAGAAGAAAGAACCACTTTCACAAGCCAATGTTGGTTGCCTCAAACTGAAGCTACATAAACAGGAGTTGCATAAGTATGCTGCCACTCAGTGATGGGATGACCCCGGTTCCACCCGGTTCCCTGGAACCGGTAGGAACAATCCCGGAGGGGTCTCCGGGGGTGGAGTCAACTTTTGAGGCATCCGTTTCCGGACGCCTCACCGAAAGAAATTTTTTCCCTTTAAATCGGAGCCAAAATGGCTCCAATTGACTGCGCATGCACAGAAACTCAATCTGATGCATTGTGCATGCGTCAGATTGAGTTTCTGCGCATGCGCAGTCAATTGGAGCCATTTTGGCTCCAATTTTATTTTATTTTTCTTTTGGAGCCGGAGCCGCACCTTTCAGGACGGTGGCGGTGGCGGTGGCGGTGGCAGCGGCACCAGCCCTCAGAGGAGGGCACCTCCCCTGGGGCATGTTGAGGCCTGCCTGGGCTGCCCGCTGCTCCCGAGCCTCCCTGGGCTGACCGCTGCCGCCTGCAGCCTCCTCCTCCGCCAGGCGCCTGTGGCCTCCTTCTCCTCCTTGGGCCGGTGCCTTTTTGGCCCGGCTCCGGCTGCGGCCATGGCCAGGGGCAGCCGTGGCCACAGCCAGAGCCGGGCCAAAAAGGCACCGGCCCAAGGAGGAGGAGGAGCCCACAGGGCTGCAGGCAGCGGCAGCTCTGGCGGCGGCGGCTGTGGACGGCAGCTGCAGGCGGTGGCTCCTGTGGCCACAGCCTTTGGAGGAGGAGGAGGCCGCAGTCAGGGGCGACGCACCTTGCTGGGTGGCCCCGGGCCATGGGGGTTCGTTGGTCCCAAGGAAGGTAAGTAAGTGAGGGTTTTTTATTTGGGGTGGGTGGGTGATTTATTTGTGTTTTGGGTGGGAGGTTGTATTTTTATTTAATTTTTATTTTATTTATTTCTTTATTTTATTTATTTAAGTTATTTACGGGTTTGTGTTGTA
Organism: Furcifer pardalis; assembly: GCA_030440675.1. Taxonomy (NCBI): domain Eukaryota; kingdom Metazoa; phylum Chordata; class Lepidosauria; order Squamata; family Chamaeleonidae; genus Furcifer; species Furcifer pardalis. Next base: position 56,037,428 of record CP126896.1, read on the forward strand.
GCTGTCTGGCTGGGTGGGTGGGCTTAGGGGTGTGTGTGTGTGTTTATTTTAATTTTATTCAATTATTTTTAGTTCATTTATTTTTATTTTTGGCCCCACCCACAATGTCATGACGTCGGCCCCGCCCATGACATCATGATGTCATGACATTGGCCACGCCCATGAAGTCCGTGACGTCATGGCGTGGTAGTAGAATTTTTGTCATCCCATCACTGCCGCCACTGCTGCATCCAGACCTGTATATCTTGAGTTTATTATTACTAGGGTTTAAGAGGCAAACCAGGCTTTCATGGCATGCAAGCAGATAACAAATGTGTGATAATTGTTAATGTCTGTAAACTGAGCTGGTTTTAAAAATCTTGAAAGAGGCTTTAGAAAGAGATTGGTTAGCATATACCAATATTTTTGTATCTGGTACTTTTGAACTGCTACTACCACTATTAGTCATCATTGTCCAGGCTAATTAGGGTGGTAGGATAACTAACTGGAGTGGTTTAACAGCATCTGGATGTCCACAGGTCTCTAAACCTAGCTTACATTCATGTGAGTCTTTATCCATGCAAGACATGTGTTCATAAGTGAAAGCAGCCACAGAAATCTAAATTTAAACAGATTTCAGGAGGATTTCAATGAATATTTTTGCTAGCAGAGCTCTGTTAGATTTCTTGTGTCACTCAAGAGAAAACAATAAATTAAAGAGCAATAGGCAATGCTCCATCATTTAATCAAGGCCATGCTTTTTCCCCTCATCAAGGAAGTTAGCATGCTTAAAAGTTTGGGGATGGGAGGGAAAATCAACAATGATTTGAATCCATATGTGAAATATTAGGAACCTGGCATCCCTAAAAATAATTCTTCCAAGCCAATGAAAGAGATCACTTATCTTAGAAGATTTTCTGTCATTAGTTGGTAAGACAAGTCCTAACATTCAGAAAGTTTCAATGTATTCTAATTATCTACAAATTGTGCTTCAAAGAGAAAATATCACAGGCAAAATGTGCCTTTCATAGTTTAAGTAGAAGTTGAACCAATATGTTCTATGGTGACTTCCCTGTCAGCTGCTACTTAAAAGAAGGTAAGAAAAATAAAGTAAACCTGCTTTTCAAACTGGCTCCGTTCAAGATGGCACTGAATTGCTATGCCTCAGAAAATTCAAGCTGCAAGATGTTTCTCATCACATATAACTAACTTCCATATGTTGGTCATTTATTCCCCTATTGAGATATAATGGCATTTCTCTGGAATATTTTTACTGGAGTGAATGATGCTGTTGTAAGGACTAAAACAGAAATAGCATTGCTATTTAAGGGAGGAGATTCATGTCGAAGCACTTAAAGCTGAGGTTCTGTTTTGCTTGAAAATCCTTCTAAAGGGCTTTGACAATCAAGTCAGGATTGCTCATTTTATTTGCATTATATATCTTCAAATATGTATTGTAGAACACAGATATCCTATTTGGAAGAATTCTTATTTGTTTTTAGAGTGCCAAACCTAGAAATTAGCTGAAGGGATATTTGCTTAGTCTCCTATGCCATAAGAGTTGGTTTCAGTATCTCATAACTCTTCTCCTTTGATCTCTGCCTGGTCCTTTTTCTTCCCTCAGCCTCTGCTTCCTTTGGTCCTTCTCCCACAATTCTTCCCTTTCTCTTCTATGCATATTTGTTTGTACACAAAACCACAAGCAATGGTCTCTCCCTACATTTTGCTTCCAGTGCATGTGTGTCCCTCTTTCACAGTCTCTTTGTGCTATTTGATCCAAATCTATCTTTAGTAAGGCCAGCCTTACCACTATGGATGGGGCAGTTGCCTCAATTTGTCGGTGTTTAAAAGGGTAGGGGGGGGCACACAGAAAGAGCCTCCTTGTGGTATTTTTGAACCACAATCAGGTGTACCCGAGGCAACAGCAACCTTGTTGTACCAGCTAATCTTACTCATACTAGATCAGAAGAAAATAACTGCAGAATGAACTCACCAAACAGTGCCTTCATTTTGGCAATTCCATGTCTGGCCTACACATGAAAGAAGAGGACGATGACGAGGGTAGGGCAGCAACAGTGACAGCAACCTTTTAACCGTTTCTCCAGAATCCCTGCCTATATCTCTGTGGTGAAGACCAGAGTTGCCCATCCACAGGGCCTGCTATGCATCTCTTAAACTCGTCTGTTGCCTTCTAGAGATGCTTTCTCATTATCCATGCTGAAGTAAAGGGGTGACTACATGAGCACTTAGCCTTCTGTTTCACCCACAGACAGGGTGGTCTGGTTTGTTCCTTTCTCTGGCAACCAGATGTTGTGAACCTGCCCATTTCCAGAGATTTCCTCCCTGCACTTTTCTGGATCCCTGTCAGATGCTACTCTTTTGTTAGGTGTAGGTAGGGTCACTCCAGTTTGGTTCATTTCCATCTGATGGGATTGATGGGATTGAACCACAGTGGAGTTTTCTGCTTTAATCTTTCCTTCTACTTTTACTTTTCCAGGATCAGTAAGTGGCTTTAGACTACAGCTTTAATCACTTCAGCTTATTGGGAAATTAAAAACTTATTCTACTCCTCTGCATGGACAGAAAAGGAAGCAACATTTTGACAAAGCTTCTTAGGGTAGCACCTTTTTATTTTTTTTAAAAGAGCAGAAAGACAGGAGGAAGTTACAGGAGGAGGCAAAAAAGGGGTGTTTATTTGTTTTCTTGTTTTTTCTTATGTGAGGTAGGCCTAATAGGGTTGCTTGGGGTGTACAAACCACAGGGATGAAAAGATCTCACCAAATGGCATACTGGACATCTACCTTACCTTGTGTGACTCTATTTGCCCTAAACCAACCTGCTTCAATTTGGCTGTCTAACTAAGTCTTAGATTTTGCCTTCTAAATGTGGAAGGGGATGGGACCAGCTTGTTAAAAGGCATGAGCTAGCCATATTTGAAGGCCAGAGTGACTCCAGGGACACTAAGGACTATTCACCAGGTGGAGTTCATGCTTCAGCTGGACATTTTCTGAACAGAAGTAGCTAAGTCACAGTAGTATGTGCTCTAGCAGTGGAAACCCCAGTTTTAATTATCTACTCTAACAAGTAGTGTTTTGTGTACAGTAATACCTCGGTTAACGTTTACCTCAGATAACGCTAAAATCGCATAACGTTAAGTAATCTGGGGAGGAGAATTGCATCGAATAACGTTAAGGTCCTATGGGATGTATCGGATAACAACCACTAAAGCCTGTGCGGTTACAATGTATCTCTATGGAGCTTTAACGTTATGTGATCCATCGCATAGGATTTTAACATGCATCGGATAACACTAAAAATCGGATAACACCAAGACTTGTGGAACCAAGTCTTAGCGTTATCCGAGGTATTACTGTATCTTGTTCTCCATGACTGTTGTACGGCCCCTGCTCTTTGTCCAGACCCCTCCTGGAGGGTTGTTTATTTCTCCATTTTATTTCTCTGATTTCTCATTGTGCACATGTTATGTATTTTATCTTTCCCTTATTTATTCTTCATGAGACATTTAAAGTGACTTAACAACATAGCACATGTTATAAATCACATGATAAAATTCATAAAACCAGGCTAGGACAGCAGTGAAAAATACAGTAGTAATAATCCAGGCTGGAATAAAAATAGCAGCAACTGGAAGTGACAGAAGCAGGCCACAGAAATGCCTACACCATGGCTGTTCATCCGTGTCAGGAATGTGCAACTTGTGCCCCTCCAAATACTGTTAGTCTGCTACTTTGCTTGTCTACCATCACTGACTAGGATTGGTGGGTGTTGTGATCCAGCACATATCTGGAGGGTCACACAATCGCACTCCCTGATCTAAAGCAGGGAGAGACAATGCATGGACCTCCAGAAGTCACAAGACTGGAATTCTCATCAACGGTCACTCCAAGCAATGGGAGCTGCAGTTCAACAACTTATACAACCAACAAACACAAGAGACTGGCCCACTGACAGTAGCAACCTCTGGACTTTCAATGAAAGCTGCCAGGTCAGAAATGTTCCATGTGAGATTTCAGGGCCAAGATGTAAGAGCAGAGGTGGGTCTTTGTGAAGTCACAACAGTGTCCTTGTGATGTCACAGAGGCAGGGCAAGCAAGAGATATGGGGGAGATATAGTGACTCCCACTCACTATAGAAATAGGAAGAAAAGGAATCCAGGTAAATGGCCCAGAATCTATTGAAAGCCTGACTGACCAGGTAACATGGTAACCCAGGATAAAGAAGGAAAGACTTTTTTAAATCTGGGCAGAAGGCAAAAGGCATGTGCTGTAGTCGTGCTAGGACAGAAGTGCACTACTTTTATTGGCCTGAAGGGTGCACACCCACTCCTGGACATTGGAAGGCACCACCCACTCCAATGTCGAACTCACCCCAAAAACTTCTTTTTTAATTTAAGGGAAACAAAAGAGAGAAAAGCCCCTTTGTATCCTCTAATGGCCAACATTTAAAAAAAATATATTAATAAAAAAGTTTGGTGAGTGGAGGAATCCAGACCTGCTTGGCCTACCCCAATCATGACAAACTTTATCTCTCACCGTGTTCCCAGAAAGTACCAAAAGGCTTTCAGAGCCATTTTTGAAAAACAGAAAATGTATGGCATGGAATTTCTCATAGGTTCCATATTTACCCACCCCTTCTCTCGGACTTGCATTCTGCCCAGCTTTATCAATAATATACAAAACACAGCTATTGTACCTGCTTTCCCAATTACATACTGTATTGGTAAATTTTAAGTAAATAAAGTGCAATAGAGCAAACACATTAATCAACACAGTGTATATTTAAGTACAAGCAGTTTCTGGTTAAGCAGCCTGTCTTGCCATTCTTGAAGGACTAAAATCTCATAGGTCATCCTATTACATTTTTGCTTTGATGTCTTGTTCAAAGAATCCAAACCAACTGACTGCTGGCCATGGCAGAAAATTACCTGTCAAATTATTTATTCCAGTCCCGTGGGATATTTTTAAGGTCATAATTCTTTCCTTCTTGCTATCAACTTACAATAAAAGGGAATTTTAAGTGGATTAATTTATTCACTAAAATCACATCATCCTTGGTGTTGACTTCAAATGAATAATATGAATGCTTTCATTCAGCTGAGAAAACAGTACTTTGGGTGGGGATATATTTCAATAAGGGTGCTTTGTTCTGTATTAATGACTTTCGGTCATATTTTTCATAAATATCCTCTATTATTAAAATGAAATATAGATTTATATATTCCACAATGCTGCAGGACTGTACTGTGTTATCTAGCATAAATGAAATACAGAAAACTCTGCTTTATGGAGCTCACAATATTTCTAAAGACAACAGACTAAAATTAGAAACAGGATAGTCTTACTATGTTATTTACCTACGGTTAATGAAGACATTGCAATGTAGAAAAAGCTGAAGATTTGAACTATGTAGAGTCCAGTCTACAAACCTGTTTTGACAATAATTGTAAACTTAGAAGAAAGTAAAGTAAAGATTGTATACCCAGTGTGGTATACTGGGTTGAGTGATTGACTAGGACTCTAGAGGCCTGGGTTCAAATACCTCCTTGGTCATGAAAATTCAATATACTGTATATATAACTAGTAATACCACTTCTTAAGTATCTCTTACCTATTAGGGTTGCTATACATTGAATGTGACTTTACAGGCCTAACACACATATATTAAGGACTGCCCTGATAACACAACTGTAAAGATGTGAAGAGGATTCAGACAGTAGTTCTGCCCCATGGCAGCTGGAGACTCCATTACAAAGTAAGCTGTGAGTCAACTCTGGGGTTGATTCTGCATTTCACAAGAAATATCCAAGGACAGGGACCCATTTTGGGAACAGGTTTTAGACCAAGTTTGTAAAGTGGAGACTAAAACTTGGAGTGGGTTCACATCAGAAGCGTAGCATGCCTTAACGGGGCCCCGTATAAAAATTTGTTTGGGGGGCCCTTGTGAAATAAAAAAAATTGGGAAGTTTTAATTAATTTTTGCTGTAGGGGGCCCCCGTGGCCCGGGGGCCCCGTATAATTGATACGGCAGATACGGCGGTAGCTACGCCCCTGGTTCACATCCCCGTCCTTTGGCCCTTTCCCACCACTGGCTCTTTTCCCTGGTCATGAGAAACTTGTTAGGTATTGCTTATACAGTCATTGGAGGACTGTAACTGCAACTATTAGATATACAAGGCATATACCTGCTGGCCAAATATTTGGCAGATGTGTAGAGGGTCTTCATGTGTATTTACTGCTATATGTTTGTAAGTGTTTCTCTATATGGGGGTTTGAATCTGGATTACCCACTCTTATACAAAGGCCCTTTTAGACACCAACTGAATCCATTGCTCTGGGCAGTAGCGTAGCATGGGAAACACCCCGTGTGGCACTTTTTCGGTGTATGGGTGTTTCTGGACTATAATTCCCAGAAGTCTTAGTGGGAGCAGGCACCGGCGTCCTCGGCCCCACCCAGGGCATGGCGAATTTGGCTTATGCCCCTGGTGGCTGAATTCCATGCTACGCTACTGGCTCTGGGCTTTTGTCTGCATTTTAGAAGAGCTATCCAAAGACTTAGACCTATTTAAGGGTTAGGTTTTTTTAGCACCTTCAGTTGGTTTTGAAAAGTGTAGCTGTCAAGGTGAGCAATTTCTGGGCTCTTGAGGGCCATGTTTAAAATATTCCTCCCTGGAGCTTGCTGGGCTGCAGAAACTGCATTTCAGAAATCTGGTAGTAATCAAAAGGTCAAACACAGGACTGAGAGGAATGGCTCCCTGGCCAGGTCTTTTTGGGGAGGGAACTGGCTATATCACTTTGCTGGCATGGGAGACTGCCAATCTAGCAGTTGGAAAGCAAGAAATTGCAAGTAGATAAACAGGGACCACTTCAATGGGAAGGTAAACAGTGTTCCATGCACTCCGGTGTTGAGGCGTGCCTGCCATGTGTCCATGGAAACATCTGCAGATGCAGACAGCGCTGGCTCTTTGGCTATAAACAGTGATGAGCACTGAACCCTAGAGTCAGATACAACTTTTGAGCAAGGGCAACCTTTATCATTACCTAATACAAATGTGTGTGTGGGGGGGGGCAGGGCTAGATAACCCTACCAGGAGGTCATGTGAACCCCTGTAATTTCCATGCTCGATGGTTAAATATCTGGCAGAGGGCCAGAAGTTGGAAATTCAATTGCAGACATTGGTAGAACTAGAATGCCAACTTTAACTGTGCAAGTGCTGTGACACTTGAGCATCTAGGCTGAAAAAATCTGAGTTTTCAGAAGAATGTAAACCCATCTAGTGCAGACTGAATCTCATTTCCAAATCTGCTTTTTGACTGACCAGAGTTAGCACCATCTTGTCTGAAATAAGCTTCAGTGGGAGTATATGGGGGAATTAAACTTCCAGCTCCTAAACCACTTAGCTATTCAGCCAGCTAGTATAATAGATCTTACAAGAAATGAAGCAAACAAATGGACAATTCAGTTGGTCCTGTTCATATTCCCACTTAGTACGTTGAATGGATGTTCAGCCCTGGCTTGGGAGCAGGGGCATAGCTACCGCCGTATCTGCCGTATCAATTATGCGGGGGGGCCCAACGTGCGTAAGCAAAAATTAATAAAAACGTCCCAATTTTTTTTTATTTCACAAATGACAAAAGTCAAAAAAAGCAATTTCTTTTTTTCCCGTGTAAAGCGTGCGTTCAAAAGTTGGCAACACCCTACATCGGTTATCGCGGGCTGCGGGATTTCCCCATTTAAGTCATTTACAGATAGATAATTATGATGAATAAATATTTCTTTTAATTTTATGCAATTTTTTTTCTTTTGTGAGAAATCTTTACCCTTCCTAAGGGCCCCCAAACAAATTTTTATACAGGGCCCCGCCAAGGCACGCTACGCTTCTGCTTGGGAGTCAGCCTTTCTCTTCAAAAAGGATTAGGGCAGTTCTTCTTTCCTTCTCGCCATTTGCCAGGCAAAGGGACTGTTGATATTCAGGTGGAAAAACATGATCATGCTGACTTAATAGGAGATCTAATGGTAGCCGAGTTCTTTTTCTTCTTCCATGTCTAGGCCAGACATGAAACTTCCAAAATGAAGGCACCTTTGGTGAGTTCATTCTGCACTTCCTTTTGACTGACCCAGTGTGAGAAAGATTAGCCAGCAACACAAAGTTGCTGTTACCAGGGTACACCTAATTGTGGTTCAAGAATACCACTATGTTCAAGGAGGCTCTTTCTGTGTACTCCAGTAGCAGAGTTGAGACGCAATAATACTTAACATGAAATTTGGCATGGATACTACTGGTGTCGCAATCTAAATAACTGCATAGCTATAATCACCACTGTTTGTGTAAACTAGAAAAGTTTATTTGTTTAATTTGTCCCTACATAAGGGACTCAGGACTGATGAAAACAAATATATTAAAAGTAACAGATAAATCATTAGAAATTAACAAACAAAAATTAAAATATATTACTTAACATTATTAAGATCAGTGTATACAGGTCGTCCACCCCCATATCTGTGAGGGAAATGTTCCAAAACTTTCCACCCTAACAATAAACTGTGGATAACAGTGAACCCTATATTTTATATTGCAAGCATGGCTTCTAGTGGCGATCTCTCATAATGCACCTTAGAAATATGCATGTATTATGTATTTCAGGATTTTATGGTCCCTATTTATCTACTTGCAATTTTTTGCTTTTGAACTGCTAAGATGACGAGCTGGGACAGAGATGGGTGCTCAAACCATCATGCAGTACCCAGTACGGGGTGAAGTATCATCAATATGCAGATGATACTCAGTTATACATCTCGGCCCGTGGGGACCCAAGCGGTGCGGTGGAAGTCCTTTCCAGGTGCCTGGAGGCTGTTAAGGTCTGGATGGGGAAAAACGGGCTACAACTGAATCCCGGCAAGACTGAGTGGCTGTGGGTAGGGGGCCCTGTGTTACCTCGGGAGTTACCAGCTTTGGTTCTGGATGGGACAGTTCTGCCCCAAACAGATCCGGTGCGTAACCTGGGGGTCCTCCTGGACTCACGACTACTGTTCAAAGAGCAGGTGGCAGCCGTGGCCAGGAGGGCTTTTGCACAACTTCGTGTAATCCACCAGTTACACCCACTCCTGGACCGGGACGCCTTGCTCATGGTCACACATGCTTTGGTGACCTCCAGACTTGACTACTGTAATGCGCTCTACATGGGGCTACCCTTGGTGACCATTCGGAGACTGCAACTGGTCCAAAATGCGGCGGCCCGGGTAATGATGGGGCGTGGGCGATATGTCGTGCCGCACCGCTGCTTCGGGAGCTGCACTGGTTGCCAGTATGTCTCCGGGTGCAATTCAAGGTGCTGGTTATTACCTTTAAAGCCCTATATGGTAGTGGGCCAGGATACCTAAGAGACCGCATCACCCTAAGAACGTCTGTCCGTCCCACCAGGGTGGATCGGAGGGGCTCTCTTGTTACTCCATCAGCTAGGGAGGCTTGCCTCACTAGCACTAGAAACAGGGCCTTCTCTGTTTTTGCCCCAGCCCTGTGGAACCTTCTCCCAACTGAGCTGCGCCTACAGGTAGAGCTCCTGTCTTTCCATTGAGGCTTAAAGACCTGGCTGGCGGAGCATGTAACGTGGGATCCCATGCAGGTTGGTTGGTTTAGGGGACTGCCACCTCTTCCTGCTCCAGTTTTTTACCTGTGTGTTGTTTTAATTTTCTTATGAATTTTTATGGTTTTAAACATAATTATTATACCAGTTTTAACCTGTGATTTTGATCCATGCTGTAAGCCGCCCAGAGTCGGGTTTACCCGATTGGGGCGGGATAGTAAATATAAGTAAATAAATAAATAATAAATAAATAAAATAATGCAAGCTTATTAACCACTGGGCCACCACAGCCCTTCATACCTAACTGAAACCATAGCTACAAATCCACAGATGGTGGGGCACCTGTATAAATATGCCATACTGACTACCACTCACACACTTTTGAACTGCTAGGTTGGCAGGAGCGGGGACAGACAATGGGAGCTCACACTGTTGCTCAGCACTCAGGTCTCGAACAGCTGACCTGTTGACCTTCCAGTCATCAAGCTCAGCATCTTAACCATTTAGCCACCACAGCCCTATGGAATTCAAAGATGGCTTTTAAAATACATACTTTATCACTGTCTCCAAAGATGCACTCATCACTCCCCTTACCCATTCAGCCAGTCCTCTTCCCAATTCCGGGCTTCTTTTTCTGAACTAAGAAGATCATGGTGCTATTATGCGTTCACCTCTGCAAAAATCCTATCCATATTCTTAGGTTGCACCAACTGAAATGTATCAGTTAATATGTGACAAGCAAAGTTACATTTTTCAAGATCTGCATCAACTACAGCATCTCAGTTAGAACAAATCTACAGTTTGTGATTTTTATCAGCAAAGGGTCTAGTAAACTTTTCACAGTTGTAGAGCAATCCACATCTTTTCAAATGGGCAGCAGAGTAATGGCTCTTGATCCCTTGAAATAATTCCACTGGATGGCATTCCATTAACATTATGGTGGTAGAGGAGAATGACTTCTTTGCTGCCATCACTGCCATGAAATAGGCCTTCCAAAGGGCTGTAGCCTGTGTTCAATTAGACCTGGGCTATGTTCAGTTAGACCTGGGCTGACATCACTGCTCTAGTCTTCATCAAACTCATTTAATCAAGGCCAATTCACTGGTAAATCATGGAGCAGGTTTAGCTCCAATCCATAGAACTGGAACCAAGTTCCACAGAACAGGGACTAAGCTACAACCCTAATGACTTACCCATTTCAGAGGTCAACTGAGGAAACTGTTAATTAGAATGCCATCCAATTTCACAAGTCTTGAGGAGGGAGAGGGGGAAGCTTCCCTCAATTGTTGTGGAAAGGTCATGAACTGGAGGGTTAAGGCTTAGTGGCACCAGTAAGCCTACATCCCACCAGGGTCTACAATGGATCTACTGATAACTCCTTCACACCCAGAACACCCTCAAACTGTCCAATGCAGAATACTGGGTCCAAAGTCTGGGAGCTGTAGTTCTTATACCAAAACAGTCACAGCTATAAAAATGAAATGTTGTATGGATACTTGTTGTTGTTCAGTTGCACAGTCACTTCCGACCCTTTGTGACCCCATGGACCACTGTCCTCCAGGCACTTCTGTCCTCTACCATCCTCCTCAACTCGCTCAGCTTTGTGCCCATTGTGTCTACAATACCATCTAGCCATCTCATTTTTGGCCGTCCCCTTCTTCTTTTGCCCTCCACCTTTCCCAGCATCAAGGCTTTCTCAAGCGAATCCTCTCTTCTCATTTGATGTCCAAAGTACTTTAGCTTCATCTTTACTATTTGACCTTCTAAGGAGCAGTCAGGGTTGATTTCTTCTAAGATTGACCTATTTTTTTCTCCTCGCTGTCCAGGGGACTCTCAAAGCTCTCCTCCAACACCACATCTCAAAGGCATCTATTCTTCTGTGCTCAGCTTTCCTAATGGTCCAGCTCTCACAACCATACATTGCCACCGGAAATACCATTACTTTGACTATACACATTTTTGTTTGCAATGTGATGTCTCTACAGATGTCCCATCTCAAATAACTGGGTGGGTTATTATCTTAAGTAGCTATGGTGCCTGATGAATGTTGGGAGCTGTGTCCATTAAAAGATATCTGGGGGGATGTTTGTAGTTGGAGTCCTTTTTATCAAAATGGCAAGAGCTGGAAATACAAAGTAACTATTGACATCCAAACTGATCAAGAGAGTTTACCATTTTAATAGTTACTTACTGTACTTGGTTGAGCCATGTTTCACACCTCAGGTTGACATGGTGCATTGAAGCATCATCTTCCACTGCTTTCAATCCCATATCAGTCTCATCCAGGGCTTCAGGAACTATGCCCTGAACTGGTCTTCTCATCTGTTTGGTGGCCTTCCTAGTGGTCGCTTTATGTCAAGTGGTATCCATTCTGTGATAGCTGTCATCCACTTGCCATCTTTGAAGCGGCACACATGCCTGGCCCACTGACGTCTGGCAAACTCAATCAATGCTGACGTTTGCTTTGCACATGATTTTATACGCAGTTCTTCATTTGATATTCGGTCAACCCATCCTACGTGCAGCATTCTTCACTTGATTGCTCTTTCTGTTACATTGATCTTAATAGTAATAACCATATTTATGTAAAAATGGTAAAGTCACAAACCAAAGCCAGTTTGCAAAATTAACAATCTAAAATGCCTGTTTCTGTGAAAATCTAGTACATCGTGGGCACCTATAGGCTGCAAACAAGCTTGTATGAGTAATGGTGGAAAAAGCAGTTTCCTTTAACTGTGGCCGCCATCTGGTTAAGGTTACATTTAAAACAAATATTTAAAGGGAGTACAGTTGAAAGCCAATGTGTGCTTTAAAGCAGAGTCTCAACTCCTGGGAATTGTAACTTCTCAATAATTGCCCCAAAGCGCTTAACAGACTGATCATTACCAGATGATGAATAATAAATTGTATGATCCTATGATGGTGAGGAATGAAGAAAGATCCGATTGTGTTTTTAGGATGCTTCAAGGATCAAAGCAGGATACAGTATATGTACATTGAAATATGCGTACAGTATATTGTACTCATTGTGAGGAGCAATGTCCTTTTGATGCAATGAGCTGAAAACAAGGATATCACATTTAACTGCAAGTCTTGAAGCACACCAAGGTTTCTATAAAATGCTGCTAATGAAAACATGGATGGGTTGGATTATAGTAATACCCAACAGAAAGAAAACCAGACATTATAAGAAGAACCTTTCTACTGAGAGAAATAGCAACTGAGGTTTGTGGTAACATACTATGGATACTTTTTAAGGGTATAAATCAGGTTCCTCCAAAGCGTCTAAAGATGGTCATTTGATATTAGCCCTGTATCTTAACATCTGTTTCCTATGTGGGACAACAAATGGCAGTGGAAGAAGATAAATCCTCCAAACTGTAAGAATCCACCTGACCAAATTTAAGAAAAAGATGAACGGAACACACTCTTAACATTATGTCACCAACATACCACAGCAATGAATCACATTGTCCTTGGGTTTTGGCAGATAAATATGTCTGGGTCTGAAATACACGAAACAGCAATATTGAGATACTTGCTTCTGCTTTTCACCAGAAATGCAATTTGAAGATGCATAAAATAATCCAACATGAAGCTCCATAGTAACTGGTATAGAACTGTTCCCCCTTGTTTGCCAAATAAGGCTCTGTGGTGACTAACACTGGATAATGAGCTTCCTATAAGGACTGGCAGCTTTACAGCAGATGATCATTAACATAAACGTTCTTAATTTGGGACTTGGAAGTATATCCTCCAATTTTGAAGATATAAGCTGTAAATAACTAGTTCTTTCAAATTCCTTCCTTTTCCAAACAATAAAGATATCACTACCTTACATCACATTATATTATGAACTTACACTTCACTCCTCTTTTTGGAGTTATTGTAATTTCAAAATTCAATTTTATAGTTACAAGAGAGAGATCTCATTCAATAGTGCATGAAGAATATCATGTGGTTCAACTGCTGTCTTATACTGTAGCTCACTATGCTGCCTCATGCGCTATTGTCAGTACTGAAGTTATGAGAAGACCAACTAATGCACATCAAAATGTGTACTACAGGATGTTGGCTTTAAAAAAAGAAAAATTATTTTAGTTACATTCAAAAAATAGAGAACTGAGGAGTTCCTTTGTTAACCTGTAGATATGATAGTAGCTCATTACTTGGAATGACTTTGGAACTTGCTGTAAGTACTTTTTAAAAGTAACTGTCCAAAGTTATGATTCCAATCCCCCCCTCCGGCAGCAATGACCCAAAGTAATGCTATAGTAGTTTGTAGTGCTACCCTTTGGCTATCAATAGCAGTACCACAGAGAACAAGTCAACAGTGTCCCTTTACCAGCCAAATGAAGATTAAGTTCCTGTGCTCCAATTTTAGGGGGGGGGGGATGATGGGAAAACAGCAGCTTATCCCCACCCACAACTCCTTCCCAATTTGTAGATAAATCCTGTCACTTCCTGTTGCAAAGGGAGGGACATAATTTGTCTAAAAATGAGAATAGACTTCCACACATCTTCTGTATCCTCATGTACAGCTGAGGATTACAATAAAAGTCCCCGATTCAAGATATTTTATGCCATACAGCAGTTATCTGCCAAACATCCTGTATAAGATATATGATTCTTATGGTCCATATATGCTATTTTTTAATTTCGTTGTTGTAAACTACCTAGTGGGGAACTTTTGTTCTCCAAAGGGGTTGTATATAAATGTATTAAATTAATTATTTCCTGGCAAGGTTCAAGCTTTTTTTATCCTCCTTGCAGGGAGGAGTGGGTGGTCTTGTGTGGTATGTAATATGGGATAATCTTTGCTGAGTTGCGCATCTAGTATGCAGCCAAAGATTAAGAGTAAATAATTTGAAATGCAAGCCCTACTCAATTCTGCTTTTCTCTTAGTTCATCTGTTGAACGAATACTTGGGCATAGCTTTAACAGAAGGGAAAAAGAAACATCTAATTGCAAGGTTTGTGTTCAAATAAAGTTGTCAGGTAGATAGTAAAGATATAATACAACAGTTCACTTCATCTTTAGTTGCAAAAAAAACCCCAAGAAGAAAACCTATCAAAATGGTGGTTGCAAGAAGGTAATGAGATTAACTTTCTGAAACTAAAACATTTTGAGTCAGTCAACCTACACCAGTTGAGAAAATATCATTCCACATAAGATAAAAAGTAGCAGTGGATGCCGAGAGAACTATTCAAGAGAATGACCCTTGACATCCTCTGGATGGATATGAACCTCAGGTCCTCCAGCTCATATCCAGGAAGAGCTTTATAGCAAAAGCAAATATTCTTGATGGTACATAAAAGCAAAATCAAATTAGAAAATGGAGGAAATGAGTTCACTGGATAAGGAATAATATTAAAGAAGGATACACCTCCCCTATGTCACTTGGAGGACCCTGAATAGGCTGAGAGTCAAAGTCCCTAAATGCAAGACCAACATGCTCAAGTAGGGGCTGCTGGCAGACAACAACACTCTGTGTGAATGTGGGGAGATATAGAATCCGGCTCATTTACTGGTCTGCTGATTATAACCAGAAACGTCTACTGATGAAGATTTGGTTTTGGCCAAGGAAAAAGCCAAGTATGTGGCTTCATTTTGGCAGTTCATAGTTTGATCTGGACAGAAGAAGAGGAGGAGGAGGAAGAACCCCACCATCACCAACAAATAAAATCATCACTGGGGAACAATTTGTTAACTTTTGCCATGAAAGAAGAAGTCAGAAAAAGACTGAACTAGACTTAGCAACTGAACCACTCAGACAAAATAGATAGACAAATTGAAAGACTATTCACCCACACACAGAGCTCAACATATATACAGAGTGGATAAGAGTTACTTTTGGAAGGAAGAAACACTTAGCCTGCTGTTTAGCTGTTTAGATTCAAAATAGGCAGTGATTATGTTCGTTAAATGCTGGTCCTTCCCATCTCCATGTTGGTATGCAAAACAAACATAAAGCATGATGTAAGCTCAACATGTAAATCTCTCTTGTCAGCACTGGACTTAGTAGGGCTTTCTTCTCCTTCTCTGGTAGGCTGTTGCAGGTGTCACTTTCTCCTGCCTTCTCTGGGCTGGGAAGTGTGCACCTACTGTATCCTCCTTCTCTGGGAGTATGCTATTATCAGGGCAAGAGGATCCTGCAGCTGTAAACTTCTCCTCCTCTAATAAAGGGCTTTGTGGGAGCTTCAGTTGTATAATGTGATGGCACTGCCTCAAAGGTGCGATGTTTGTTAGTTTCCATCCCAAGTCGAACATCTTGTCCAAATCTCCACTCAGATTTTCATAAGGCATTTCCTGTATGCCCATCTTTGATACAAAACAAACAGCCCTTCCTCCAGTAACTCTGGAAACAATATTAGTGCCTTTAGAAAAGTTGTAAATATTGTTTAATCATAATAATTCTTTTCCATAATTTTCTGTACCTAGTTTTGCCGTGTGGAGGTTTGTAAATTTATAATTTCCATGGATGTTTCATTAATATTTTCTGTGAGATTTGATGATTTGTGGTTTATCTCACCTAGGTAAATCTGGAGAATGTATGTCAATGTGTTTTTCAATAAAATCACATAATTTTCAAGGCACTTCATGCCAACTATTTTGACCTCAGTGTTCCAAGACTTGCTAATTAGCTATTGCTTTTATCCAGGTCAAATAATTAGCTTATCTAAGTAAAACAGTTGTTAGACTGATTTCCTTATTGCCAAGACTTATGTTGGAAACTAAAAAATACCAGGAAATCATTATACAGTACCTGCATGCCAGAACTTAAATCCATGACTCACTTGGAAACCTGAACTATTAACTAAATATATGCTCTGTATTTTCTGCTGCAATTGTTACTAATAATTCAACCTGATTCTTGAGGATTGCTGAACTTCCTACTTAACTGAAGAATAACCATTTACTAAAAACAGAACAATCAGAACAATATAGATAGGGCTCTGGTTAATCATTATGCCATAGATTTTTGCTGCTACTGTTTCATTTCTACTAGGTAGTTATGAAAGCGACTTGCAATCATCAAACATAAATGAATAGAAAGTAGAAGTGTCAAATGCCAGCTGCCATTGACTTTCACTGGAAAAAAGAGTGATAACGTTGTCTTTGTAAGACACTTGAAGGGATAAAGGAGGAGAAAATGAAGGCCTCTTAAGGTGTCACAATTTTTAATATAAAGGATCACAAAGAGTGGTTGGGGCAGGTAGCTGTTTTTGGGAGAGATGTCCCAACCAGTATCAAGGTCCTAAACTGTTAAGGGTTTTATAAGTCATGATCAGCACTTTGAACTGAGCACAGAAATGAATAGAGAGTCAATGAAGGGATGCCAAGATATGTGTCCATATTTGCTCGTATCTGTGATCAGCCTAGTTGCTGCATTTTGGAACTGCTGGAGTTCTTGTAGCTGACTACTGCCTATTCTTTTGAATCTACATGTGATGAACTCCATGCCAATAACTCAGTCATTCCGTATATGCCGGTGTACAAGACAACTGGGTGTATAAGACGACCCCCCAACATTTCCACTCAAAATATAAAGTTTGTTATATACTCGCTGTATAAGACTACCCCCTCTTCTGCACACCTTCCACACACCAAATAAAACGTAAAAGAACATCAGATTTGATTTCAACATGTTAATTTATATTCAAATGCTTATGACATGCAGAAAAACTGTCACAAGGCTGTATGTTATCAAACATGTACAGTAAACATAAAACAGTGCAAGTTTATTAAACGTAATTCACCAAAGACAATTCACTAAAGCTGAATGAAACAATAAACCTATGGGAGCTGCCATGCTGTTTGTTTTCTAATCTGTTAACCAAACTGGAACTGTCAATGATAGAAGGAAGGTAACAAATAGAGGGAGAGAGCAAGTGCCAGGCAAGTCCCTAGCAAGTTTGCTGGTGTGACAGTTTCGCTTTAAAAGCCTTCAAACTCCTGTTTGTCATCTGATATTAAAAGTTGTTATCTGATCCATCCCATAGGACCTTAACATTATTCGATGCAATTCTCCTCCCCAGATTGCTTAACGTTATGCGATTTAAGTGTTATGCGAGGTAAACGCTATCCGAGGTAAACGTTATCCGAGGTATTACTGTATTTTATTCAACTGAAGTGCACCCGGTGTATAAGACCCCCCCCCCCAACTTGGAGGCATGTTTTTCAGGGGTAAAAAGTCATCTTATACACCAGCATATACGGTAATTGTGTTTTCTTTCATTTATTTCCAATCTAGTTTCATTCAAGTTTAAAAATTACAATAGAAGACCAGGAGAGGGCGGTCAACCCACATGAATAAAAACGGCGAATTTAAGAATGCACAAACGACTGAGCAAAATCATTACAGTACTGTATTGTCCTTTTTGTTGATTTGTTTGTTATACCTTAATCCTCATTGTAGCAATATCCACTTTCCACTGGCCTTACAATAAGCACGATTCCTTCAGTACCCTTCCTACTACATTTCATTTGTTGGCTATGAACTCAATATCACTGTCAGATGACAACCACAATTGTGATGATGATGATGATGATTCTGTTATTCTTTTTTTTTTGGGGGGGGGGATATAGAAACACATATTTCCTAGATGAGATGAAAATATAAACAACTGAGGATCCACTGCTGGGAAATCCCTCTTGAGCAGATGTGGAATGAAGTGTTTTGCTGGAGATGGTCCAAGACTAAATGCCTTGGGGGAAAACTGTACTCAGAAGGATTTTATGCATTGTTAAGAACCTTAACCAAAATATCTGTCTCATTCTTGTCCAGCTACCCTACATTTTCTGATGCATGTATTTAAAAGAAAGTTGGTTAAAGAAGCTTTTTTTAATGAAGTTATTAAATGCCATTCCACCTTTTGGTGAAATCTGAAACACATGTAAACAAAATTTGTTAATATCTGTCTTATGAGTAATATATATATATATATATGAAAACTGGACATTGTGCTCTTTCTAAGCTAACTCTAGACATAAACAACAATAAATAGTCCCAGCCTTATAATTCTCTTTGTTTTACTTCAGAAGGAAACTCTTTAGAAGGCAATATAAATTATAATTTCAAAGGCCCACATGTTAAAAAAAGAGGGTGGTGTTGGTTTTGGTTCAAGAAAATATAGCTGTGCAAACAAAGACCTCGGTGGGATAGTTTTTCCTGGGAGACTGTCAATGGACTGGAGTTTTCTCAGGATAACCTGGCCAGACAAGACCTTCATACACTGGTAAGTTTAAAAAAAAAAAAAGCACTGGTCCTCTAACAACTGCAAGACTGGTTTTCAAATGATTTTATATTTTAAATACGTAAGTGTTTTTAATCATAATGTTACTTCTGCCATCACATCCTCAAAAATCATTTATTAAAGTGTTAGGTTTAAAACTATCCTTCCTCTTCTTTTCTTTCTCTGTTTCTCACAAAATACTCTTATACTGAACGTTATCTCAGTATTATCTAGTATTGAAATAGCAAGCTGGTACAAACCTCTTCCCAAGGTAAATGTTAAAAAATGATTACAAATTCACAAATAAAAATTCAAATACATTCATGAAACATCCAAAAGCTTTTCCTTTTATTTACATTTAGGTCACCCTTGCTCAAAAGCCAGTCCTATCCGACTCTAGGGTTCAGTGCTCATCTCTGTTTATAGCCAAAGAGCTAGCTCTGTCTGCATCTGCAGATGTCTCTGTGGACATGTGGCAGGCATGCCTAGACACTGGAGCACACAATAGAACTAAGTAAAAGCTGTAGAAACATTACTGAATGTTTGAAGCCAATCCCTATGGATAAAATGAAACACCTAGCAGGCATTGCACCCAGTGAAATAGGTAAATGTCTATGTTTACCTGTTTTGCATGGAGTGAATGGAACCACTGTGCTGATTTATTTGCTTGTTAAGTAGCATAAGCTGTAGACCAGAGGTGTCCAAACTTTTTGGGCTGTAGGCCAGTCTCATGGTTCCTCCCACTGGAACAGAAGTATTAGATCCATGCCACACCTGGCTGGTTAAAACTTCCAGGTCGGTGACAGGCGGTTGGGTCGAAGCTATCATAAACTCATTGTTACAGGAGGGGGTCTTTCCAGCAAATTTAAAACATGGTTTGGTGCACCCCCTCCTGAAAAAAACCATCGCTTGACCCCGCGGTGCTTATCAACTACCGGCCTGTGTCCAACTTGACTTTTTTGGGCAAGGTTTTGGAGAAGGCAGTGGTGCAGCACTTACAGGGAGTCCTGGATGAAGCAGATTATCTAGACCCTTTTCAGTCTGGATTCAGGCCCGGATATGGTACAGAAACTGCATTGGTCATGCTGGTGGATGATCTCTGGCAAGAACGGGATGGAGGTCATCCATCCATCCTGACTCTTCTTGACCTCTCAGCGGCATTCGATACTGTCAACCATGGTATCCTTCTGAAAAGGCTCAGAGGATTGGGGATCCAGGGCACTGTGTTGTCCTGGTTTTCCTCATTTCTGAGGGACCGGACCCAGTCGGTGTGGTTGGAAGGCGAGGTGTCCAGTCCAAGGCCCCTTTGCTATGGGGTGCCTCAGGGCTTGGTACTCTCACCTCACGTATTTAACATCTACATGAAACCGCTGGGCAAGATCATTCGTTCCCACGGGGTGAGGTATCATCAACATGCTGATGATACCCAGCTATATATCTTGGCCTGTGGGGACCCAAGCAATGCAGTGGAAGTCTTTTCCAGATGCCTGGAAGCTGTCAGGATCTGGATGGGGGACAACGGGCTTCAGCTGAATCCTGGCAAGACTGAGTGGCTATTGGGGGGGGGGGTTCCTGTGTTATCTTGGGAGCTACCATCTTTGGTCCTGGATGGGGTGGTTTTGCCCCAAACAGACCTGGTGCGTAACGTGGGGTTCCTCCTGGACTCGTAACTCCTGCTCAAAGAGCAGGTGGCAGCAGTCATGGCCATGAGGGCCTTTGCACAATTTCATGTTATTCGCCAGTTACACCCACTCCTAGATCTGGACTCCTTGCTCATGATCACACACACTCTGGTCACCTCCAGATTTGATTACTGTAATGCGCTCTACATGGGGCTGCCCTTGATGACCATTCAGAGGCTTCAACTGGTACAGAATGCAGCTGCCCAGGTGGTGATGGGGTGTGGGCGGTATGCCCATGCCTCACCGCTGCTCCGGGAGCTGCACTGGTTGCCAGTATGTCTCTGGGTGCAATTCAAAGTGCTGGTAATTACCTTTAAAGCCCTACATGGTAGTGGGCCAGGATACTTAAGAGACTGCCTCACCCCAAGAACATCTGTCCATCCCGCCAGAGCGGACTGGAGAGACTCTCTAGTTGTTCCATCAGCCAGAGAGGTGCATCTCTCTGGCACCAGAAGGAGGGCCTTCTCTGTGTCTGCTCCAGCCCTATGGAATCTCCTGCCAACAGAGCTACGTCTCCAGTCTACTACTACTACTACTTCTTCTTCTTCTTGGTTGTGGTGGTTGTGGTGGTGGTGGTGGTGAGAATGTCCACAAGTAGCAGAACTATGCTTCATCAATCTGCTGCAGTGCACACATGGATTTTTCCACTGTGGTTGTGAAGCAGAAATTTGTGACCTGGAAACATTAAACCATGTCCTTATTCTCATTGCATTTTAATGTCCTGATGTTTAATCTCATTAATTTTAGTAGGCCGAGCACATGTCAGTGACTGTAGAATTGTGAAATAAATGGCCAGAACTTTAAAGGACACAAGACAGGATGTTTTGAATAGAAAGACTCAGGAGCTGAAGTTTCTAGATTTTCTGCCCTGATTGCCTATTTGCTCAGATTTTTTCCTAATTAGTAAGAATCTCCCCCACCCCACCCCCAATAGCTACCATCTGGAAAATATAGCACAGATGCTGCTGTTAAGCTTCTCCAGTGCTGATGTGGGAATTTGCAACCAAAATATGTTTCCTATTTTCTGACGCATTTCACAGGCTTTTCTGAATAAATTTCTCATTTGAAAGATGACAGCTCCAGGTGTCTAAATCAACTTACTTTGTTTTAGAGACGTGAAATATCTCTTTATTTTCTTGATCGTGATGTAGGCTCATATTGAATATGAAGAGTAATTTTGACTGCTCAGCATTAAATTATATTTAAACCTCAACTTAGACTGAACATTATTAGAAATCATTAAAAATATGCATTTTCTAAGGATTTCTTTTTCTTTCTTTCTTTTTGAGAAATTTTCATTACAATACTATTTTGTTACAAATTCTGTTTTCTTCATTGTAGCAATTAGCTCATGGCTTCATAAAGACTAAAAGGCAGAATTCTATGACTGCTGGAAGTCTATGCAGAGCTGGCCCAAGCCCTTCTGCTGCCTGAAGCAAATGGCACTTTTATCCACTCAGGTCAAAGTGCAGTAAGTGTCTAACACAAGAGGTAGAAAATTCCACCACCACTTTTCATCTTCCTTCATAGTTAAGGCCCTTCTATGCATGTCTGTATTCTAGTGTAACCACCTCAGTCTGTCTAATGGAGGTGTCAGTCTTAATTTTACGTTCATGTCTTTAAAAAGTATTGCCTGTAAGAAGATGGAATTGCTTCTACCATCTGGTGAATTTGAGCCTTTTTTTCTCTAAAATGAATTTGGAAATACATTACAGGTACTACAAAAATGGACACATGGCTGTTATTTCTATCATCCTTAATATGCAGATAATGTGCCGTGTATGATGGAGAGAACACAGCTCACTAGTAGAGCTTCCTGAAGAACCTCATGGAAAGCCTCTTTAATTGTATGCAGTAGTAGCACGTATGTCTGGCCAGGTTATCCTGCTATGCAGTGATGGGATATAACAGGTTCTCACCAGTTCGCCAGAACCGGTAGCAACTTTTCCCCCGTGTCCCGGAGAACCGGCAGCAGCTTTTTTGGGGGAACCACCTTCGGGGCTTACCTTTTCACTGGTTCCCCCACTGCACATGCACGCCAAGCACTTGGTGTGCATGCATGCCTACAGTGCTTGGCGCATATGCACGGCCTCCTTGCTGTCCTCCCAAGCAGGGAGGAGGAAGAGAAGCTGCTAGCCTGAAGCTCCCTATAGCCTGCTCCCAAGGGTAAGTGACTCACCTTTGGATGTGGTGTGTCTGTGTGTATTTTAATCTGTATTTAATACTTTCCCTATATTGACGTACTACCACAGTTCGTAAAAAGGCCTGGTTACCTCATCAATAAACTACACCTGTGCTGTTCCAATTGCTGTTCCAGTTGGAGAACCCTTAAGGAGGTACAGCTTTTTTACATTTACATTAAGGCATATTATCCTAGAGAACTGGTACGATGACCATATCCATCTTGCAACATGGTGCTGCACAGGCACTTATACTAACAGGTAAGTGACAGGTTTGTGTTTGGGGAGGGTGGGTGGGTTGATGTTTGGGTGGCTGGGTGTATTTTAATGTAATTTTATTTATTTATTTATTTACGGGTTTGTGTTGTGGATCGGTGGGTCGGTGGCTGGGTTGAGGGGTTTGTGTGTGTGCGTGCTTATTTTTATTTTATTTCTTTGGCCCTGCCCATGACATCATGATGTCATGACATTAGCTCTGCCCACATTGTGATGATGTCACGGTGGGCTAGTAACATTTTTGACATCCCACCACTGCTGCTCTGGTAATAGAATAGACCATACTGCCAGTGACTCAATGCTGAATGTCAGGTGGCAGTTAACTAACCTGACAACCCTGAGGACTTACAGCCTTGGGTCCCAAAGTCCACAGAGAAGGGTAATGGTCCCAAGTGGATTAAATCCCACTTAAATCTATTTTGATGGAGGGTAGCAGCTTCATCAATCCTGGCCTGGAGCTGATGAGGACTTGGCGTGCCAAAAGGGCTCAGGAACAGAAAGTGACTTGTGGAACTGGATCAGTGGTACAGGTGTGATGCTGCAATGCAGAAACCCATTCCATTATATTCTCAGAACAGTCTTCATGGCTGATCGCCATGATGATCGCCAGTATTCAGATTTGGAAGGAGGAGGAGAAGAAGAAGAAAAATAAGTGCATCAATAGCTGCAAAGTCCATCAATCCTTTACCTTGGGCTTTGAAAACCTTATGTACCAGTTCTAGCATCTCAGAAAACAAAACAAAACAAAATAGACAAAATAAAATAAAAAAAACACTGTAGCACTTTAAAGACTAACTGCTATATTTTGTACAGGTTCTAGAATCCCAAAACCTTTTTCATGCATTTGAAACAAAAGCAGTTGTTTTTAACTGGCATTATATAGCCCTTCACTTTGGGCAACTTCATCTATTCGACACTGAAGTTTTCAGTTTGCAAAAAGTATCAGTGCTGTTTTAAGAATTATTTTTTTTAAAAAAACAATTCTGGTAATTTTAAAATGACCTTACTTACAATGTTCTACAAGGTTTGACCTTCATTTAAACTTGCAGAGTTTCCAGACTTAATGAATGTGTGAAGCATAGCACATTGGTGGGGAATTTGTTTTGGATAGGTTTTATATCATTCACAGCTTTTAACCAGAAGGATATGGTGATTACCTCAGTGGACATCCAGGACATTCTTTGAAGTTTTTTTGTAAAATAGACCTTGCATTCCTTTCTTGCCATTTATAGCACATGTTCCCTCATAACATTGGCTTACCCATTTAGATTACTTCTGTAAAGAATTTAACATCAAACCATGTGTGTCTTTACTATGAATTTTAAAAAGTTATAGACACAATCACATTGACAATATACAGTTGCTTAATGAGTACTGCATAAGTTTTGGTGGCAGATTGGTGCTCATTAATCAGGTGTTGGTTGTGTTCCTGGGCATACAGCCAATCAGGTGCAAAACCAGGAATGAAATCAGCACTTTGTGAATGAGTGGTAATTTCCTGCCAAGATTTACAAAGTTCCCCCTATGTAAGCATAAATTATCAATAGTATTCTGATTCTTGTCTTTTTCCATGTACAAGATTCCTAAAATAACATTTTCATAGTTATTTTGGTTTCTATTAGAATCTTCAAGGAGCCTATAGCATTCGATATCTGGAATATTTTTGTTTGGTATTACGTCCTTTTTAAACATTTGTAACAGGATGTCTCTGATTTCATTTTGCCTTTTTGAAGACTGATAACTTGCCTTTCCTGATTATAAATCAAATACATTTTTCAATAATTTGTGCTTTCGCCCCTCTTTAGTATAGAATGCTCACTTTATTGCTTGCTCATTGATAACTGAAAAGTGAATCTCACTAACAACTGGTGTTAAATGATATATACCTTGGATACCTTGGAGTCGTTATTCAGCAAGGAGTCTGCGCATTGGTAGACATCTCCACGACAACATTCTGCACACACAAACAGACTCAATAAACCAAAGAGGACGCTTTGGTGAGTTTTAGTCAGTGTTGGGCAGCCAAAAAATTTGCTACCACACCGTGGGCAGAGCCTATGTCATGGGCGGAGCTATGTCGTGGGTGATTTAATCATGCCTGCCATATGGCCATGTATACATATGCAAACAGTCAGCACTGGCTCTTTGGCTATAAATGGAGATGAGCCCTGCACCCTAGAGTCGGATATGACTGGCTTTTGAGCAAGGGAGACCTTGAACCACTTGCACGGACAAAACCTGATGGGGCAGGGCAGGGAGTTGGATGTGGCCACACAATTTTGCTACCCCCTCTGCCTGAAGGCCACCCAATTTCGCTGCCACCACCCTGCCCAGAGGCCACCCAATTTTGCTACCCCCTCCTGGGGGGGTGAGAACCTGTTGCTGCCCACCACTGGTTTTAGTCACAGCATAACATAATTGACAGAGATGGGCAACACTGCCTCCTTAGACTGCTGAAGCCTCTGCACCTTGACAAGGCTCTCACCTAGCAGTAAATGATGTATAAATGATATATATTACCTTCAAAAACTGTAATATTCTCTAACGTGGACATACAGTGCAGCTGACAGCATTTTTGTGTCAATTTTAGATAGTTCTGAAATGCAAACCATATATAGTATGTTTGTGAAATCCTTTTAATTTTTCAAGTACTCTCCCCCTAGTTTTTAAAACTTCTCTAAATAAAGTCATTTTGTTTGACATATTTTGTTGGAAATAATTCAACTAACATTGTAGAAAGCTGTATTAGCTGATTAGAAATACTCTAAATAATCATAGTTCCAAAACCATTCTTTTCATAAATATGCTTTACTCAGAACGCATCGCTTGGGAATTGGATTATACTGTTAGTTGCATTGGTAGACTGGAATTCAGCAAAATATTTATCTATTTATTTGATTTATATATTGCCCATCTAATATAAATATTACTGTGGGAAGCTTACAATATACTAACATATTACATAAATAAAAAAGAACTATAATATTTACATAATAAAGGAGACAAGTTATAACATCAAACTGTTATAAGCATAACTAAGTAAACAATTGACAAAATTATAGGTGGCAGCACAAACAGTCACCATAGTATAGTTTATTTATTCCAGGACTACAATCTATTCTAATGAATGCTCCCCAAACACTTCCCTAAATAGATGAGTTTTCAATAATTTCTTAGAAGGGAAGGGGCTAAGCACATGTCTTGTGGCAAGGCATTCCATAAGGAGGGGGAAACTAGTGAGAAGGTTTGATTCCTAGCCAGTATCTCCCATGCATTACTCAAAGTGGGAATCTGCAACTCTAACACCTGTGAGGATCAATTAAGACAGGCAGTAGAACTCTGTAAAAGATGCTCCAACAGATAAAGATGCCCCAAACCATTTAGACCAGTGGTTCCTAATTAGTTTTTTCTATGTACCACTTCAAGAAAGACCTCAAACTTGCGTACCCCTTACTGCAGGAACGTTAAATATCGCGTACCCCTTATTGCAGGAACGTTAAATAAAAAATTAAATCAGGTGTATTTTATATTTATTATCATCAAAAGACATTCTAATGACAGAGAACAGATGTTTCATTAATGTGACAAATGTGCATGTTGACAATGACGAGCAAATAGGCGGGAACGGGGGTGGCCACGATTGGGTGACGCGAGGCACGGGAGGCGCGGGAAAAACCGCCGCCGTGGGAGAAAGCGCTTGATGCATACGATTGACTTACCTACTGATCGTTTAATTAAATTGAATAATTTTTTGGCAATTGTTATTGCATTATTGTTTTTTAAGGATTTAATATTTTAGTTAAGAGATTGCTGCGCGTACCCCTTGATGCAATCTCGTGTACCCCTGGGGGTACGCGTACCACTAATTGGGAACCACTGATTTAGACTTTGAACCTGATATGCAAGCAAATGGGCAACCAGTGCAAGCTAGCCAGAATTGGGGAGGTATGCTGAAATGTTTTCACACCAGTAATCAATCTGGCCTTTGCATTCTGGACCCACTGAAGCTTCCATAGTAGCTTCAAAGGAAGCCCCACATAAACAGCATTGCAGTTGTCAACTCTTGAGACTATCAGTACATACTATCACACACCATGCGGAAACATTTTCTAATATCATACTTGAAGAAACAACAAACTATTTGTGTAGTGAGTAAGATGTTTGTGAAGTTAAGAAATACAGAGGGCTCTTTTAAAAAAATCCTGCCTTTTTGTTCAGTTTTTCTGGACTTTCTATTTCACTGGCTCTCAGGGACACAGAGTGAAGAACAACATCAAGTAACCACAATGGAAAAGGTTAAAGGGCTGAGATCCCATGTCAGAAAACAATAAAACAAAATCACTTCTGTAGAACAGTATAAGGTGACTTCATTTAACCTTGTGCTTTTCAGATGATTTTGATTACAAAGCCAGTCTGACACTTCTGGAAGGGCTCAAGCTGGAGGTTTGTCTAAGCACAGATGTCAGAGACTACTACACTCCAGGCATCAGCCCACAAAACCTGTGCAAAAATAAACTTGTTGCCCTTCAAGGTTTCACAAGAATATTTTTAGATCACCAATGTGGAGTTTTATCTAGTCTAAAAGAATAGGTTGAATTGTGATTTGCACAAATGCTATGAGAAACACAGGTTTTGACTCCATAACTTCCAGCAACAGGCTGCTGTGCTTTACTCCATTTAACATATGCTACTTCACAAAAATAAAAGGATTCCAGGATTATATCCAATACAGTATATCTATTGTGCTTTTAATGTTGCCTTCCTTCTTGTCCTTTGGCTGCTATGGGACTGGGGCAGCTTCTACATTTTTATGCCAGGATGATTTGAATGTGTCTTTCCCTGTGAAGTTAGTTGTGACACTCTCTTGTAAAAATGGGGTGAAGCAGGACTGGAGGCGTGTCTGTAGGTGGTGTTTTGGCAGAAGAGTAGTGTGCCTTGGCGGGGCCCCGTATGAAAATCTTTTGGGGGCCCTTAGGAAGGGTAAAGATTTGTTTTGTTTACGCACGTTGGGGGCCCCCATGACCCAGGGGCCCCGTATAATTGATACGGCAGATACGGCGGTAGCTACGCCTCTGTGTTTTGGTGATGTAGGCAGTTGGGGCATGATGTTCAGGACCAGAAGAACATGACTTTATATTCTTTCCTCTACACAATTATCCTCTGAATTTGTTTTAAAAAAACCTTACATATATGAGATTAGTGTAGATCACCCTATCACTTTATCATGGGTGTCATTGTTATTAATAAAAGGACTAACAGAGGTGGAAGCAAAGGAAGCAAGAAAAGAAGGGGGCTGTGGGCTATAGTGCTTGCTATGCATATCACATCCAATATAGTGAACTTCCAAGTTAATCTTCAGCTTCACCGCGATGTCAAACATAGTCTTCTTCTTCTTCTGTGACTAGGCCAGATGTGAAACTGCCAAAATGAAGCCACTTTTTAGTGAATTCATTTTGTAGTTCTTTTAGCCTGACCTAGAGGGAGGAAGGCTATGAATCAAAGTACCTTTCCAGTTTAGCCACACCCTGATTCTTATAGCTCTTGGATTTGTTCTTTCATTCAGCAACCTGTCCCTGGGTGGAGGAGTATTCTGGTTTCCTTTCCTCCTTTCTGGATTCATTTTGTGGCAAATGACCTTCTTTCCACTTGCCACAAAGATGTGCTTTTGGACAGATTGTAAAATAGAAGAAAATGTCACCCCCACCCACTCCTTTGAGCTTCTACTCCTTATTTACCCCAAATGCTAAAGCATCATTCACAGCTACTTGTGCCCTGGTGGCACCTTGGTTAAACTGTAGTGCTGCAGCTATAAAATTGTGAGTTTGATCCTGAACTGGTATTTAGGTTGACTCAGCCTTCCGTCCTTTTGAGGTTGGTAAAGTGAGAACCCAGTGTGTTGGGAGCTAAAAGACTAATTACCTTGTGAACCGCCCAGAAAGTGCACTAAGCACTATGGGGTAGTATATAAATATAATTGTGATTGCTATGATCTTTCTTGTTATGCCTCTTCCTTCTGGGACAATCCTTTTATAATCAAGTTTACAACTTGCCTTTTGTTTTAACTTACCCAGAAACTTGTTTTTCTTTAAGCAGGAGTCTTTAGACTCCTTTCCTGACCAAGCTTTGATACTGTTTCTGCTGATGTTCCCTGAGCACCTAAACTAGGGCAGTTCTTTACCTTTTGTTTCTAAAGGGATACGTGATGTGCTTCTGGGTATTTCAGTAAACATGTTAGTTTCTAGGGCAGCTCTGACCAATCTTCCAGCAGAAAAGTCCTACAGGCACCCAAGAGCTGTAAGACTTTTCACCTAGCAATAGAGCTATCTCCTCCCTCCCCCTAGTCATTTGTGTTCTGAAAGCACTTGTCCCCTGGATACACTAAAGGAAGCTCCAGATACATAGATAAACAGATCTCCAGCAAATTTAATGATGACAGTACAGCATATAGATTAGGAGAATTCAAAATGTGAAGTAATTAAATCAACATTCTATTGCCTACTGCAGCTTCTCAGAAGCTATATGGGGATACTGATGCATAAATTGCAAACAGTGTTAGTGGGAAACAAAGAAGGAATAATATTTCTATTAAGAGAAAATCAGTTCTTCCCACTGCCTTTCCCTAGACAGTGAATGAAGGAATTGGAGTACAAGAAGCATTCTGCATATTGTTGAGTTTTGTCCATTTTTATTTCTGCTAACATTTTTTCAGTACCATTAGTTCTTTAGAAACAAGAACCAGATGCAGTTATTTTAGGGAATCCAAGTAAAACGATATAGTTTTGAGTACAAAATTTTTTCTCCAAGCACAGGTAGAAAGGAACTCAGTATGCTGGTTGAATTCTGGAAGATGTAGTCCCAAAATTAACATTGTCAAGTTCTGGTCTGATATGTGTGCATAGTGTAACAAAATAATTTAGTCTCAAATACTGCAGTAAACTGCATACTTCACTGAAGTTCAAACCTATAGAGAGTGCCCTGAAAGCAATAAGAACTTACACTTTGTATGGAGGTCTACATTTACACTCCAATTATTTCTAATTTAAAAGGTTATATAAAAGGGAAATACCAGTGCTTGAGACCGGGGACAGCTGTTGGCAGTCAAAAGCAGAATTATGTTACATGAGTACTGATCTGACCTAATTAAGCAGTGATATAGTGGAGCAGGGCTTTAAGGGGCAAAGGTCAAAAGCTCCTCCAAATTTCCCTGTTCCTTTCTAAATTAATTGAAAATCCTTGCAATAAGTAGGTGGGAAAGTGATCTTACAGTATTTCAATCTATTTCTGTTGTAGTGCAAAATATTGTGGAGTGGTTTACTTTTAGATGAGGAATTAAGAGCCTATAGATTTACAAAAGACCCCTTCTTTTCTTGGTATGCCTACATACCAAGCTGCCTACATTTTTGGACAGGGGGAAACCATATATGAGGACTCTCATCATGAGCATATACATTTCAAAACACATCATGCCCCTGCTGAATATAAGGCATTTCTCTGTGTAATAATAATAATAATAATAATAATAATAATAATAATAATAATAATAATAATAATAATAATAATAATAATTATTATTATTATTATTATTATTATTATTTCATGTCAGAAATTATTCTAGGTTGAAAGTATTTTCACTGGAGAAATTCCACTCAGGGGAAGCTTGAATGAGGCTCCTTTCATGTCCCCAAGATCTTTTCTGACCAAAGTAGTCCCTATTTATCTGCTTGCAATTTCTTGTTTTCGATCTGCTCAAATCAAGAAATCCAAGGTTCAAATGGACAGTATTTAGCATGGAGCATAAAAGCACAATCTGTACCATTCCTTCAGAGTGATTCATTGCAAAATTCCCTTTAACATGCCACAGACAATTGGGAAATATCTGGAGCCTGTGCTGAGTGAATTTTAAAACTAGTCTCTCATGGCCCAACAGGTTATCTCGACCCATGATGGGAAATGCTGAATTGGTAGCGTTTGTTTGGAAGGGAACAAAAACGGGATGTGATTCTAGGTCAGTTCCATTCGCTATTTTTTTCCAGCTGACATTCCTGAGGTGATGGATGGTTCCTCCCAGGGGAAAATTCACTTTCAAGTGAACCTCTTGGTCCAGGAGACACGTCCCTCACGAAGTTCTCATGTGACTCATGCAGAGAAAAACAAAACTTGGTATGCAGGAGTTTATTTGAGGAGGATTTGGGCCATAATGAAAAGTGCATTTACAGGGCGGACATGGAGGCACTTTGTAGTGTGTGTCTCCCCCCCCCTTTTTTTTTTTTTTTTACCACCAAGCTTTCCCCGCCTGAACTCAAATGAGGGCGAAAATATTTCCCAGAAAACATGTTTCCCCTTTCTTTGACTCCCGCTTTCTCGCCTCTCCAGCGGGGGCTGGTGATCTAATAGCATCCCCCCCCCCCCCACCGTGCATACTTTGGCAGCGCCCCAGCAACCTGGCAGGATGCGTCCTCTGAGGGAAGCGGGGTGGGGGGTGCGGGGAGAAAGCCCGGAGGACCTCCGCAGAGCTGGGCCGACACAAGCTGGCTCCCCTTGTGGGTCCCTCAGGGAGTTCAAGACCCGCGCAGGCGAGAGGCGGGAGAGGAAAGGCGGGAGCGAAAAAAAGGCGGCGCGGTCAGGCTCGCACGCTTCGCCCCGCAGGACGTGAACAAAATAGCCCAAGAAAGACCCGCCTGCCAGAAAAATGGGCTTGTGTAACTTCGCCAGCGTGCCAGAAAAGTTTAAAAGCCCTCCATCCCCTCCCCTTTTCCCGCCCTCCTTTCTCTTCTGTCTCCCCTTCGCTCTCCAGCTCCAGACACCAGCCAAAGCGGGCGGGAGAGGCGGTGGCTGCGCGTCCCCTTCGCCGAAGACCAAGCTGAGGGGAGAAGAGAAAGGGCTTGGGGGGGGGCGGGAGAGGGTCACGCCGCCGCCTCGCAGCTCTTGAGTGGTCAGGGACAGCTCCGGCCAGGCGGCTAAGTTGGGGGGCTTCCCTTCTAAGCACCGCCACAGCTTGGTGGGGGTCTCTTCTTTGGCTCTGGGTGAGGCACACGCCGCCGCCGCCATGCGCCTCCTCCTCTCCCGTCCGCCGGTCCCCCTCGGGTTGGCGTGCGTCTGGTGGCTCTGCCTGCTGGCGGGCGGGCTGCCGCCGAGGGACGCCCCGCCGCCGCCTCCGGCCGTGTGGCGGCAAAGGATCCAGTGGGAGAACAACGGGCAGGTGTACAGCCTCCTCAGCGTGGGCTCCCAGTACCAGCCGCCTCGGCGCCGGCAGAGCGCCCAGCCGGCGCAGGGCGGCCACGTGTTGCTCCTCAGGGGCAACGGCACGGCCCCGCGCAGGGCGCAGGCGGCGGCCACGGCGGCCCCCAGCGCGCGGAGGCCTGAGGCTCAGCACTGGTTCCAAGCCGGCTACCAGCCGCCTCCCAGGAGCGGCGGCGGCAGCTCCCCGGGGGCGAATGGCGGGAGGCCCCTCGAGGGCGCCCCCTCCAAGGCGGGCAACGGGAGCAGCGCCCTGCCTCTGAGCAACCTGGGGCCCCCGGCGGGAGATGTCATGGTGGGAGACGACCCGTACAACCCGCAGAAGTACACCGACGACAACCCTTACTACAACTACTACGACACGTACGAGCGGCCCCGGCAGAACAGCCGCTACCGGCCGGGTTACGGCACCGGCTACTTCCAGTACGGTAAGCGGGCCAGGGCCCGGTGCGGGGCGCCTGGCTACCCGGGCTTTGGCACGACGGCGCGCCCCGAGGAGCTGCGCTTCGGCGTCGTGGGCGGGACTCGGGGAAAGGACCGCGAGCAGATTTGAAGCCCGCGGCGGGCGGCCCTCGAGAGTGACCCCCTTTCTCTCCCCCCCCCCAGGCACAGCCGGGCCGCCGCGTGGCAAATCCCGCCCTCCTCCTCCTCCTCTCCCCCCAGACGGCGCGTTTCAGCCTCGGCCAGTTGGCAAGGCCGGCGGCGCCGCCGCCAATCTCCGTCTGGCCCCAGTTCTCTCCCTCTGCCTTCGGTGGGGGTCTCTCGATGGTTTAATAGCCGACGCGGCTCTTTAGGGGCCCCGAGGAAATAGCGACAGCACCTACGCTTCTCTATACCGCCCTATAGCGCTGGGCGGAACACAAGTCCATTCGCATCCTGCCCCCGACATGCTGGGTCCTCATTTTACCGACCAACGGATAGAACTAGAACTCACCACGTTTGGGCTGCGGTACAGCATAGTGAAAAGTAGAGACATTAAATTGCAAGCAAAGATTCCCATAGTCAGGCCAATGGTATTCCCTGTGGCAATGTATGGTTGTGAGAGCTGGACCATTAGGAAAGCCAGACGCAGAAAAATAGACGCCTTTGAGATCTGGTGTTGGAGGAGAGTTTTGAGAGTACCCTGGACAGCGAGAAGAACAAATAGGTCAATCTTAGAAGAAATCAAACCTGACTGCTCCTTAGAAGGTCAAATAGTAAAGATGAAGCTAAAGTACTTTGGACATCAAATGAGAAGAGAGGATTTGCTTGAGAAAGCCTTAATGCTGGGAAATGTGGAGGGCAAAAGAAGAAGGGGGTGGCCAAAAATGAGATTTATTTATTTATTTTTTATTTATTTTATTGAATTTATTACCCCGCCCCACTCGGGAAAACCCGACTCTGGGCGGCTTACATCATGATAAATAAAAGTAGAAGATAAAAACATATAAAATCGTAAAGTTTAAAAGTTATCTGAAGTTAAAACAGTGCAAACTGGCTAGATGGTATTGTAGACACAATGGGCACAGAGCTGAGCGAGTTGAGGAAGATGGTGGAGGACAGGAGTGCCTGGAGGACAGTGGTCCATGGGGTCACAAAGGGTCGGAATCAACTGTGCGACTGAACAACAACAACAGCAGTTTAACCACTGGGCCACCAGAGGCAACGCTGAAAAGCGGCTCTGGTCGTGGGGTCCTCATTTAACCGACCTCGGAAAGATGGAAGGCTGAGTCCAGGTTCAGTTGACATCAGAGGCTGTTCCTTTTCTCTTCACGAAAGGACAGGCTAGGCATCTTCGAAAGGATGAGGAATTGTTTAAAACAATGAACATTTTACCAAAAACCACACAGCCCCAAACCATTATGCTCCTATCCCTGGAAAAGTCAGCTTTTCAGGCTGGGGAGGGGGGGAGTTTTGTGGCCAGTCTTTTTTATTCTCTGCTGCCCCCCAACCCAGTTCATTTCCTTTGAAGGTCCAACAGGGCTTTAGCATTTTTAGAACATTCACTTTTAAAAGTTTTAATTTCCAAGGGTTCATACCTTTTTAGTTCTAATTACTCCATATTAAGTTGCCTGAATGGCCCAATGACATCTGTGTCTGGTCTCCAAGCCAGATGTTGGGAATTCAGTTCCCTTCTGTCCTGTTCTAGGAAAAAGAGAGACAACCTGTGTAACCTTGTTCAGGTTTGCATAGTCCCAAGGTGATTCCAGAAAAAGGGAAGGGTAAACCGCTTCTGAGTACTCTTTACCTAGAAAACCTAGATCACCAAGTATAAGGATGTGTTACTGAAGAACAAGAGCATCCACACTCTTTTACTCCTGATCTCCAGTGTGTGTACCAGTGTGAAAGCTGGACAGTAAAGCTGATAAGGAAAACATATTTGAAATATGCTGCTGGAGGAGAGCTTTGCAAAAACACTGAACCACCAGAAAGACAAACAAGTCCTAGAGAGCAAATCAAGCCTGAGCTATCTCTGGAGGCAAAATTGATGAAACATGCTGTCTAACTTTGGATACATCATGAGAAGACAAGATTCTATGGAAAAGACAATGCTGGAAAATGTTGAAGACAGCAGGAAAAAAGGAATGCAACATGGATTGATTCCCTAAATGAACTATGGGCTTGAGCTTACAAGAGCTGAGCAAGGCTGTTGAAGCCAGGACATTTTGACGTTTGCTCATTCATAGGGTTGCAATAAGTTGGGAGGTAACAACAATAGTCTGTATGGAGAATAAGGAATTGCCTCCATCTCACTTCCACTGGCAAAAGCCTTTCCACAGAAAAAGACATATTTTGAGATATCTCATTCATAAAGTTGTCATAAGTCAAAGATGACTTGTTGGTACATAACAAACATCTAATATCCTTATCCAAGCAGTATGGTATTTTTTCACCTGCTCATGTAGTGAGTCTCAAGCACATCTTACTTCAAGAGCTTTTTCTTAGAGCTCCAAAATACAAAAAAGGGAGAATAGCCTTCACTCTAAGAGTCATCTTATACAGGGAGGTTAATTCAAAACATAGTTTGCTGAAAAGATGCTCACAGCCTTTTGTTTCAGTGTAATGACAGCTCCTTAAAACAAAGGGCAAAGCTCGTATCAGACATTTCTGGTATTTCCATCTGGGAATCTTCAGTGTTTCTTTCTTCTCAGCTGGTGTCCTTATGAAGGAGATGCCTTGAAGATTTATGGGGAACATTCTATTAGCTGAATAGGAAGCTGTACTGTATCTGCCAATCTGCTAGACATATTGCCTCTTTAACCTTTTGATCTTGTGAAAAGTGACTCTTGCCTTTATTAAGTGGGTGTGAGATACAGTGGATAGGAAACTCAGAACTTCAGCTGTGGCTTCTGAAGAAATGAATTTTGCAGATGTGTCCTGGGTTTGATGCATTTGTATGTGTGTGATTTTATGTGCTGTAGGGCTTCCTGACTTAGTGCCAGATCCCTATTACATCCAAGCATCCACTTATGTCCAGAGGACATCCATGTATAACTTAAGATGTGCTGCTGAAGAGAACTGCCTGGCAAGGTAAGCATGGTTACAACTACCCATTTAACATCATGTCATCTGGGTTTTTAAAAAACTTAATCTGTTGGGGAAATATAGAAGTGAAGAATAAGACTTTGTCAAATAGGCACTCTTTGGTTATTTTTACATAATTGTTCAAAGATTTTGAAATATCACTGGCAATTTAACAGGAAAGGGGTGGAGGAGAGGCGAGGGCTTTCATTTTGATAGATTTTTAAATAGTCATTTTCTTCCAGTTCATAACATATTGTTTCTATTATCTTTTGCTCAGTGCTTGATGACCAAACTACAAGGCTTCCCATGCCCTTATTGTTTGAGAATTACTGTGCCTTACTGAGGCCTGTTCCTCATTATTCCAGTACTTTGGAAACTAAAATTTAAAGGCAACTGACTTGATTGTTTGATTACCATAATTTCCAAATCATTCTCATTCCACCCCTGCCACTTCCAATCTTATTTTTTTTTAAATTCCAGCTGATTTTCAGAACTTGCAGTCAGAACCCATATCACAGCTAATGCAGTTCATTTACGTCAAGGGTGCCCAAACTACAGCCCAAGGGCCGGATTCAGCCCCCAATGCCAATTCATCCGGCCCGCAAACACCTCATCACTCCCAGAAGCAGAAGTAAAACGTGCCCGTATGGGCACGTTTTACTTCCACTTCTGGGAGTGACAAGGGCTTCGCAGGCCGGATGAATTGGCATCGGGGGTGAGATCTAGTCCATGGGCCATAGTGACTGGCCCACAGTCCGGAAAGTTTGGGCACCCCTGATTTAAGTATAACTGGATGTTCCCATGTCAGCATACTTGTCGGTGCCATTGAAATCTTTGGGAGCTGAGTGAACATTGGAGCTGTCCCTACCATTGACAAAGCAGAGCAGCTCCCTCAGGTAATGGACACTGAAGGGCAGGAAACATCTGGATGCACTCTCAGCCTGTCTTGTGTCCCTCAGTGATCCTGCTGCCATCAGATGCAGTAAAAGATTTCATTCCATCACTATTGTTGAAATAGGATTTTTACCTCAAGCAGAAAAAAAGGTATGGAAACAAAGCAAAAAAAGCGAAGCAATCACACATATACTATCCCATAGTGCTTAGTGTACTCTCTGGGCAGTTTGTAAAGTAATTAGTACTTTGCCCCAAACATGCTGGGTACTCATTTTACTGACCCTGGAAGGCTGAGTCTACCTTAAGCCTTGGTCAGGATTGAACTCACAACCTTCTTGTTGCAGAACAGCAGTTTAACCACTGCACCATCAGGGCATATGCCTGTAGAGGAAAAAGTGTAATGCAAATTATCACAAGCAAGAGAATAGTGTGGTTGGAAGAATATCAACAGAAACATTTTCAAATCTTGACCAGAGAACCTCTGGGAGGTTCACAAGATAATTAGTCTTTTGCTCCCAACATACTGGGTCCTCATTTTACCAACCTTGGAAGGATGGAAGGCTTAGTCTACCTTGAGGCCTGGTCAAGATTGAACTCACAACCTAGTCAAGATTGAACTCACAACCACTGCATCACTATGGAGGTCCCCCATGTGATGGAAGGATAGTAATACATGAGGGTTATGTCTGTCTCTTCTTATAAATGGCAACAAACTCAATTGAACTGAATGGGATTTACTTCAGAGTACAGTAATACTTTGGATAACGTTTGCATCAGATAATGTTAAAACCGCATAACATTAAGCAATCTGGGGAAAAAATTCCATCACATAATGTTAAAATCCTATGAGATGCATCAGATAATGTTCGCTAAAGCCTGTGCCAGTTACAATGTATCTCTACGGAGTTTTAACGTTATCCAGTTCATCCCATAGGGTTTTAACATCCGATGCATGCTTTGGAACCAAGTTTTAGTGTTATCTGAGGTTTTACTGTAGATATGTATAGTATAGCACTGCGGATCACTTCTTGGAACATGTCTCTCTTTAACATCAATGGGCAACTTGCATTTCCAGCAATCTACATAACTGCATTTATTTGTGGCTACACAGGTGTAGAAGAATTTTTCTGTTTTGCTTGGAAATAAGACTTAGATTGGCTTTCTGCATTTAACTGGAATTAAATAACATTGTGCAAAACTGAGTTTAAAAATTAGTTCATAGCAGTATTATCCTAGGTCACCTAGCTTCAAATTGATATGAGACTATGGTACGTGTTCTAGGAAAATAGCTAGCAGAATTCTTTAGGGCTTGGATGTGGTTGTAAGTTTAACTGAAAGAGAATATTTTCCAGAAGTTAAACCACAAGCTGAAATAGGAATGTCATGTAACTCCAAAATCTTAAGATTTCTTTATTTATTAAAGAGAAGAATTATAGAAAAGACAAATAAGCTCTGCTGAACTTGGCAGGACAGAAAAGAAATAAAGAGTCAGTAGGAAGTAGAAACAAACAATTCTGGTTAAAATCAATTACTAAAAGGTCCAGTATTGTGAACAAAATTTGACTGAATGATAAAATTAAATAAAAATAGAAAATCTACACTGAACATCATTTAACATACTAAACAAATATACCATTAGAAATTGTTCAGATGGTTCACATATTGTGATGCTTGATTTTCAGTGAGTTTGATTTAGATGTAGTTATGAATCTCCTATGGAAAAAAATTGCTTTAAAATATATAAATATGTTTAGAATAGGCCTATTAAAATCAATGGGATGTAGTTTAGTTATTAGCAATTTACATTCAGATTGGTTTCAGCGAGTTAGTCTAAGCATGACTTAATTTTCATCAAAACTCAGTAAGTCCCAGGAGGGTGTCCTGAACCATTAAATAATACAAAGATGATGTTTATCCCAAAATATATTAAACGAGCAATTTCATATGCATATTTTTCCCCCATCATTGCAGTACAGCATACAGGTCTGACGTCAGAGATTATGATACCAGAGTGCTTCTGAGATTTCCACAGAGAGTAAAAAATCAAGGCACATCTGATTTCTTACCAAGCCGACCACGATACTCATGGGAGTGGCACAGTTGTCATCAGTGAGTGAAGGGCTCAGTATGGTACTTTCCAATTACATTAATTTGCTCCTTGTTTGTTTTCATGTGAGTCCCCCGACCCCTGCTACTGTTTGGAGGGAACATCAGCAGAATCTTAATCTCATTCTATCCAGAATTTGGGAAGGCAGCAGGAGGAAGGGAGCCTTTCCTGCTGAACTCATTTTTAAAAAATCTTCCTTGAGCAGAAAACAATTTATTTATATCCAACCTATCCTTCAAAGAATTCCTTGGTTATCCTACCCATTTTCTCATAAGGATCTTGTGTAGGAGGTTAGACTGAAAGAAAGTAATGTGTTCAAGGTCACCCAATGAACCTCATGGATGAGTGGGGATCTGAAATTGGGTCTCCTCAATCCTTATTCCTCAGTCTAACCACTGAGCTATGCTGGGAATAAAATGGAAAAATTATGTTCAGGTGTGATAGGAAAATAGGTTTGTTTTTTTAAATAGTGCATATATTTAATAAAGATAGCAGGCTCGAAGCTGAAGTGAAATATCTTGCTCTGAATAGTGGATGGTTTTTTTCCCATGTGTCTACCATAAGCAAACAGGGACTGCAGTGGCTCGAGTGGTTAAGATGCTGACTGAAAGACTGGTAGGTCAGCAGTTCGAGACCCGAGTACTGCATGATGGAATGA
The DNA here is from genome assembly GCA_030440675.1 of Furcifer pardalis. Lineage (NCBI taxonomy): Eukaryota > Metazoa > Chordata > Lepidosauria > Squamata > Chamaeleonidae > Furcifer > Furcifer pardalis. Next base: position 56,076,783 of record CP126896.1, read on the forward strand.
GCTCCCATTTCTGTCCCAGCTCCTGCCAACCTAGCAGTTCGAAAGTAAGGAATTGCAAGTAGATAAACAGGGACCACTTTGGTGGGACGGTAAATAGTGTTCAATTTACTCCAGTGTCTAGTCATGCCTGCCACGTGTCCATGGAAAGTCTGCTGATGCAGACAGCGTTGGCTCTTTGGCTGTAAACAGAGATGAGCACTGAACCCTAGAGTCAGATACGATTGGCTTTCAAGCAAAGTTAGTCTTTACTTTACCGTAAGCAAGGGACTGTGGTGGCTTAGTTGTTAAGATGCTGGACTTGATGACTGGAAGTTTGGCATCTCAGCAGTTCAAGACCCAAGTGCTAAAAGATGGAGTGAGCTCCCATCTCTGTCCCAGCTCCAGCCAACCTAGCGGTTGGAAAGCAGTTCATGTATTTCTTTTATTTTAATTACGGTAGATGTTATCCTGCAGTTGCTGCTAAAGACTACATGCTTCATGTAATGATTGAAATACTGTAACTATGTGTAGATAATTTTTTGCAGAGCAACAAAGTATTAACCCATTAGTTTCAAAAATTGCTGCATTAAATGACTTTCTGAATGTTAAATGAACTATTGTTTCATTGAGCCATACTTGTTATCATGTAAGCAAAAACAAATGTATACTAATGTTTCTGTGGTTTGACAGACATTATCACAGTATGGATGAATTCAGCCATTATGACTTGCTTGAAGCAAGCTCACATAGGAGGGTAGCTGAAGGCCACAAAGCAAGTTTTTGTCTTGAAGATACGTCTTGTGATTATGGGTATTATCGACGTTATGCATGTACAGCTCACACACAGGTAAGATACAGTTATCAATAGAATATCTTTGCTATCACAGTACAGTCTGATTTGTTACCTCATGAGCTATTAAAATGGTATCACTGTGCAGGATAGGAGTGGCAGATATCCATTTTTACAAATATTAATGTTCTTGCTTTTAAACTAAAGGCAGATACCCTCTGGGAAAATTAACAGGGATATAAATTTTGGTTTAGCTTTAAGCTTCCTTGTGACTGATGAGCTTTTTGCGGGACTTTGGCAGGGCCAAGAGCACCATAACATATTATGTAGAAGAATCCTTTCTGCCTCGGAAGCAATTTAGCCAAAAATTAAGGTCATGGTATTTTCTGAACAGCCATTTCACTCCATGTGCAGCAAAATATAAGGGAGGTACTAGCTGAGATTTCTTGCATTCAAATGTCACTCACAATGGTATATTTTCAAAGAATAATATCTTAAAGAATGTTTTTTATAGTTTCATTAACATTGTTTTGGGAGCCTTGGTGAGCAGAACAGCAATTAAAAATATTTTATTTAAATAAAGTTATTTTTTAAAAATTCAACAAATAAATAGTACTGAGAATAATTATAACACATACTTGTAATAACCCAAGTTTTAACATCGGTTATACTTCTGCCATTTGGATCCATGTAGACATCAATACATCCCAGATCCTCCTGCTTTGCATACAATTTCAAGCTTTAATTTAGTAGGCAGTGTATTGCAGGTGGCAGTCAGTTGCAGAAAAATCCCACAAAACCAGTACTCCATAGCTATGTCTGTATTGGTCACCACAGATTATGGTGATGGTGCATATGAGGACAACTGGATTTAATCATCAAGAAACTCTGCAGTTTATGTCCCACCCCTACCACAACCAGGCCCTCTAAGTCCATTAAGCATTAAACACTCTGATGCTACTTTAAATTCTTTAAAAATTCTTGTGGCTGTGCTTGTTATGAAGCATTTTTCTCAGGAACTGAAATCTACAGCCAGATTCCAGATAAAAAATGCATGAAGTTGCCAGTACTCCATATACCCATGACCTTCTCCATAACAAGCACTTGGCTCTTGCCAAGTGACACACACTCTGTGGCCAAACATTGTGCTTTTAACAGCGGCAGTCAGACACTATTCAGAATGATTTCAGGGTGGGGAAACAGACTAGACCTCACATATCACATAGAACATAAAGGGCTCAGTGTTTGTGGTTGTCATTTCAGGACAATAATATGTTTCCTAAGTTAAAATCTTTCATCCTACAAAATTGCAGTAGGGATTGGACAAAAGCCTAGCACCAGTTCTCTAGTGGTAATGGTTGCTTTGCTTTGAGGGAGAACTGAAGTAGAGATGACTCACTTCTTGTATTGATCAGAATGCAAAAGAATTATGTCAGGATCAGGTGTCATCTATCATTCTGATGTTCAGATCAAAAAGAGCTCATATAATCTTTAAAGAGAATGTTAATAATTATTTCTATTAGTTGGTTTTAATAACAATTATGTGTTTATCAAGTCAATGCTGACATATGGCAACCCATTTCAGGATTTAATAGGTAGAGAGGAATCGGAAGTGGCTTGCCATTTCCTCCTTCTGGGGGTGCTCCAGGATGTTGCAGCTTGCCCAAGGACAGATAGGCTGGTTCTTATGAAATGCACAGCATAGACTTGAACTTCACACCTTTGACTCCAGTCAGATTCCTAATTAACATAGCCTCTGCCTATTTAGGAAAGAAAACATAGGATTGAATTCTGGGATAGATGAAAAGAAGTTCCATGCCCCACTTCCAAAAGATGCTGTTGTGGGGGAAGAGTATAATGGAGAAATGTGGCTGCTTTGTGCAAGTAGGAATGGTTTTTTGCTTATGTAAACATCTCTGAACCAAAGCCATATATGTATGAAAAGTAAGGCATACTGTTCAACACATCAATGTAAAAATCATGTAAGGGAAGTGTTTATATTCAATTTCCCAAAATACAGTTTTGTTGTTCAGTCGCACAGTCGATTGTTACTTGGTGAAATGATGAGAATTTGTAACCAGTTGATGATCTTGACATTGATATCTTTAAAATAGTGAGACCCTCACTTGTTTCTACACTTCAATTCTAGGGACTGAGTCCTGGTTGTTATGACACATATAATGCTGACATAGACTGCCAGTGGATTGATATTACGGATGTAAAACCTGGAAATTATATTTTAAAGGTAATCAAAGTTAATATATATGTAATTAATAACTATTCTGTGAAATTGCAAGGTGTAATGTGTATTTCTCTTGTAGGTTAGTGTAAATCCTAGTTACTTGGTACCAGAATCAGACTATTCCAACAACATAGTCCGTTGTGATATCCGCTACACAGGTCACCATGCATATGCTTCTGGATGCACAATTTCACCGTGAGTTGCTGTTTCTCAAATGTACATGTCTCACATTTCAATAGTGTTCAATAGTGTTCAGGAAATAGAGGAATATGCTGCAATAATATAAAATAAAGACTTAAGCTTCTCAGTCATTTCATGTTATCTGGATGTTAGCCTGCTTCTATAGATCCATTATATTTATACCAAAATCCACAAAAGCTTGTGCCAACATAATTGTTAAGATGTCACAAGGTGTCTGTTGTTGCTGTCCCCACCCAACCCCCCCAAACTATTGATTTAAGCATTGACATTGCACCCTCCCCCTTCCTTTCATATGGACATGAGATTGGAAATAACCGCTTTGAAACTGAAATTCAAAATTCCTCCTTCTGTCTTAAATTTGAGGAACTCTGCTTTGAACAGGTTAGGGTTTTGCACAAACAACCAGGATCAAAATGGTTGTTTGAATGGCCTGGTTGAACAAAGAAGATGCAGTGTAGTTTAAAAGTGGAAGTTGGGGATGGGATGATTCAAGTCAGAGCTTGTAGATGAAGTATTGACTATACTTCAGTTGTATTTGGAACTGGCCATTGTTTGTATATTTCTATTTATGTCACAATTACTTCCTTTTCAGCTTGCAGATTCAAATTCATTAAAATCAATTAATGTAGTAGTTCAGTATTTTTTAGCCTTTGGTTTATCATAAAATCAATGCAACTGAATGGCCTGGAATGAACCAACAGTGCAAGGATTGAATTGTTTGCCAATGCAAGACAGTGGCGTTGGATTCTTTCTGAAATACTTTCCCTTTAGAAATCTTGTATTGGGGATTGAAGGGATTTGTACATTCCTACTGCCGTGTGGACTTAGTGAGTGTCAGCTGTTGTTCCTGGCTTGTGCTTGCAAATTCTCTGGATACTGCTGGTTCCATTGCTCACAGAGCATCCTTAGAACACAAGGGATTAGCTTTTTAAGGAACTCCAAGCAAATCCATGTTGATTTTATATTTCTGTACGAAGACTTTTAGCCTATGTTTGCACAATTGGACCACTTTTCTCCAGGTCTGCTATGTCAGTCACAAAAGTGAATTTAGCTGAATGTGTATATAAGCGTAGGAGTTCCTGGAACCATACAGTTTTCTTTCCAGCTGTTGTAGGATAGACATCTGCACTTCCCAGGTTTCAATGCAATTTTTATCTTAATCCCCTCATTTATGAAATGCTGTATATTATTCACTATATTCTTCAACTTGTGTTCAGGAGTATATCTGGGGATTTATAAATATGGCCCATATCAATTATGCTGCTAACAAGGAGATTAGAAAATGTCTCTTAGTGGTTCAATAAAACTGTTACTCAACTCTGTGAATTTTTTGCATATACCACGATTGTGGTTCAAATAATATTTACATCCTTGATCCCACTCTGGATCTTCATTTTGCAACAGCCAGCTGTCTTACTGCAGGGCTTTCTCAAACTTTTATATATCCTTCTTAGCACTGTGTTTTAGCTTAAGAATTATAACAGTGGTATTCTGAAATAATAGAGCTGTAAGAGTAATCTGTCAAACATTTTGGTTACAAACCTTTTTTAAATTGAATCTTACCCCTACCATAACAAATTGCCATCAAAGTCATATTATTTTCTCTTAGATCAGCTATTAAGAACAAATTTTGGTAGAAGAAAAGTAGCTTGTTAAGTGTTACTCAAACTTTAAAACTGCTTATTTTTAATGTTTTGTTTTTCCTTTTTTTTCTTTAACAGATACTAAGATGAAAGAACATTTCTGCATTGGTGCCCATTGTTTTGAGATAAGATTATTTTATAAATTGAAATAGGATGTAAAAACTTCTGAAAACTTTTTTTAAAAGGACAAGAATATAACAAAGAATTTTAATGTGATTCTGAAACATTAAGACCTTCTTTAGAATAAAATGAGTTTCTTCATTCATACTCTACAACTTTTGAGAACAATGTTGAGTTTGGTGCTTTAGATATGGAATTTGAAATTATCCAGGAAGTCAACTGTTCACAGGAATGTTTTTTCTCTGACTACTGGAAATCAGTACACTATCTGTGAATGGGTTTAAAAACAATTTAAACCATGTTCAAATAGGCTGAAATCCAAAGAGCTACTTTAGGTTTCATCTGATGGTTCATGTATGCCCAATGGTGTCTTTAACAGGTTATATTTGATCAGCTGTCTCCCTTTCCCAGTGTCACACAATAGCTTTCACTATTCTCCTTCTCCTTGAAAAGCGTATTTTTATATGAGCAGGGCACTGCTTCCAAAGGCTGTTTGAAATCATGGAACTGATGTCACAATTCTTTGGATTGGAGCCAAAGACAATAAAGTGAAGGAAGGAAGATGAGTAGTCATAAGGCCAAATCTGAACCAGCTGAAGAAACAAAGCTTCCATAATACAAAAGCTAGATAATTAGAAGCACTGTTCACTTTTAAAAGAATGTTTTATGCTTAATCTACAGGACTGTCTGGATTTATATAACCAAACGTATTATTATCAGCTTATTAAAGCTGATATGTGCCAAAGGAAAAAATGTATGTTTACAACCTGTAATTTTAAACTGTTTAGCTCAGGGGTTTCCAACCTTTTTATGCTATGGGCCTGACCAGGCCCCCCGGACAGCTGAGCAGGCCGGTTCACGCCCCCTGGAAGCTGGCACATTTCCGGCTGTTGTAAATGCACCCACTTCCATGTTCACGACAGCTGCTGACATGTTTATGCATGCACAGTTGCATTTTACGGCTGATATAAATGTGTCCACTTCCACTTCTGGGTGCCCTGGCAGCGGGCCACATAAAATGGTGCTGTAGGTTGGGAACCCCTGGTTTACATAGTAAAAAAAGGATTGAAAAAATGTTTTAGAAACAGCATCCTTCTATGTAATAAATATAGTAGCATATGATAACAACTGATATTTGCAAGGTAGGATATACTGTACAATAGCAATTAATGGTCCAATCCTGAAACATTAAGAAATAAACCCTAGAGGAGTTAATCCTTTTTGAATAAAACCCAATGTAATATGTGGGATTTTTCTTAAAACTGTGAAATAATTACTAACAGAATCTTCCTCCACTCCTAGCTTATTGTACAGTCATTACGAATACTCAGTTGTTGGCTAGAAACTGTTTGATAGAAAATTTTGATACTACAATATGTAAAAAGTGACATGCTGCACTTGTAGTATAAAAATATTTGACAGTAATTCTTTCATAGAATTATTTGATTGTCTGGTTTTCAGATTTTCATGACATTACATTTTAGATCATATGGATAATTTGTATTCTCATTGAGTTTATGGGTGAAATCTGATATGAGTGGAATTCTATTTGCACAATGGGACTTCCTTTCCCTCCCCAATGTCTCCAATAAACTGGTGGACTTCCCCAACCTTACAGACCAAATTTCAGGTCTGTGCAGAGGGAAAATAGGAGGAATCCATCTACAGTATCCATCTACAGTATCCATTCCATGGGTAGCTGGGCAGTTCTCTCCTACAGTGCTGTAACTTTTGTAAATATAAATCAAATATTTGTCCCTGTATTTGGAAAAGGGTATTTCTTTTCCATACCTCCTTATCTTTGATGGATCTGGTGGATGTCTGAAACACCAATCTTGACTGCCATGTATCTGATAATATACCATAACTTACACCAGGCCATTTCATATGCCAGCAACTACAATTGTCTCTTTGACATGCATATGAGCTAACATACTTAAGTTATATGGAAGCTCTGTTGTTGTTGTCTTTAAAAAGAATGAAATAGTAGTAGCAGGATGAAAGTGTGGCTGGTATTGGGGATCTGATGACTACTAAGAACAGCAGGGGCTCAGGAAAATTGATGGCTCCATGGTGGCAGCTTAACAGGTAGGTTTAGCTACCTAAAATTCGGAGTAACTTGGCTACACAAATTCACCATTCTTTTTAAAAAATTGTGTCTTCAGTCTATGAAAAAAACAAAAGGGGAAAGGTGCTAATTTCTGAAAAAGCAGTACAATTCGGAAATTTTCTTATGGACCCTGGAATTATTGGACTATCTGACAAAAATTCTTTATCCCCCAGCTGAAGAACGTTTCACTATTTTCTTCACTGTTTCAACTGTTCACAAATTTGACTTTGACTATCATACGATCCTTTGCTATTCTAAACATTTCATGATCCATGATTGAATCTAAAGGATTTCTAATGGTAAATCAATAATGAGCATTTTTAATCAGCCTTTTTTCTTTACAGTCCTATAATTTTTGTGGAACTGAATTGCAGTATGCTCATTTCACTGAAAGTGCACTACACACTGCCTTATAAGTTGCAAAGCATGGTTTTCACATTCCAGATGGTACAATGGTGCTTAAATGTTTTAACTTGAATTGAAATAAGAGAGTTTGGTATCAGGAAATTTGATAAGCAAACAAATGTTAAAAGATTCAGTGAAAAGCCACTCTGACTTCTTGAAGGAATTTTTTTTAATACTTCAGTTTTTCAAAGAACCTTACTTTAAAAATCTATAAATCTTTCTCTGAAACATTATTTATAATTATTCATACACTAGCTTTGTATTCTTCATTGCACTTCAATATTCTTGTGTTACATCCTTGTATCATGGTTGCAGATTTATGTGAAAATGACCTGAATAAAAAGTTTAAAATGCTCAGAATGTGTCCAGCGTCCACTGAAAGAATTATTTTAAAGAATTATTTTAAAGGAATCTTATATACATGTTGGCAGATTCTTTTGTGTGTGCACGTGAGAAATAGTTGAATGACAAGTAACAATATATACACAAGGCAACATGTATTAAATGCACATCAAAATGTAACTGTAAATTTTTTTTGCACAATATAGAACATCAGCTATTGAGAAAAAGTAAAATTTAGGATTTAAGGAGAATGTGTTGACCTCAGACTTTGTGATGTTTTTTATCAGTCTACTATGCCAGGAAAGTTTAAAGAAAGGGCTCAAGCACCAGTATATAGAGCAGTGATGGTGAACCTTTAGAGACTGAGTGTCCAAACTGCAACTCAAAACCCACTTATTTATCGCAAAGTGCCAACATGGCAACAGGGGAGGAAGCACTCCCATTAGGCTGCTAAACAGATGGGTGGGGTGAACTGTTGGGGGAGGGAGGAAGCACTCCCATTGGGATGCTGGGCCAGAGGGGTGGGATGAACTCTGTGCTGGGCAACCACACGGGTGCCCACAGAGAGGGCTTCCAGTGCCATCTCTGGCACGTGTGCCATAGGTTCGTAACCATAGAGAGTACCAATCAATACATGGAAATGGAAAAGTAATTTCTGTATCTATAGTGTAACAAAAGAGAATATGGCTTGGTATGCCTATCTATGACATAATTCACCCATTTTTATAATTACTCATGTGTTGGACTGTCAACCCAAATCCATATAGCTTAAGTAAATGAACAAAGTTACTATGTGACGTGATCCAAAGAAGCAGGAGTACTTCTGTGTGTGTGCGCGCACACACACACACACACACACACACACACACACACACACACACACACACACACACACACACACACACACACACACACACACACACACACACACACACACACACACACACACACACACACACACACACACAGAGAAGGCGAGAGATCAGCAGTTCGATTCCTGAGTACTGCAGGACAGAACGAGCTGCTGTCTTTGTCCCAGCTCCTGCCAACCTAGCAGTTCAAAAGCAAGAAATTGCAAGTAGATAAATAGGAACCACTGCGGTGGAAAGGTAAATAGCATTCTGGTGTCTAATCATGCCAGCCACATAACCACGGAAATGTCTGCAAAAGCAGACCGCGCTGGCTCTTCAGCTTTGAAACATGAACACTGAACCCTAGTCAGATACGACTAGTTTTCGAGCAAGGGAAACCTTTACTTTTACTATGTTTGAAAAACACTACAGTATAATACAGCATGGTATAAATTATGATCACAGTTAACAAAGATACTTTAATATTTATGATGGCTTAGTTGATAGTAAGCTGACTTGTCGAAAGTTACAGATACTTCATTCAGAATGAAGATGTGAAAAGTTGGCTTCTTCCATCATAGAATCTGCATACAGTATATGCTTTTTTAAGACATTTGCTTGTTTTCTCAGAATGACAGTCTACATATTTTTCAATCAATCCACTGCAGTAAACTAGAGTGGCTAGTGCCACTCAGCACAATCAAATGCTGTTCAAATCTCTGAAAATGACCTATTGAAGTCCATGTATTTAGAAACATGTCTTCAATCTTCACATAATTTCAGAAGAATGTATGCTAGTTTCAGATGGATACATTTAGGGAACATTTTGAACAAGTAGTTCAGACTACATGTCCAGTAATACCTCGGATAACGTTTACCTCGGATAACGCTAAAATCGCATAATGTTAAGCAATCTAGGGAGGAGAATTGGATCGAATAATGTTAAGGTCCTATGGGATGGATCGGATAACAACTACTAAAGCCTGTGTGGTTACAATGTATCTCTATGGCGCTTTAACGTTATCTGATCCATCCCATAGGATTTTAACATGCATCGGATAACACTAAAAATTGGATAACACCAAGACTTGTGGAACCAAGTCTTAGCGTTATCCTAGGTATTACTGTATCTCTCATTCATATTCCAGATTGCAACATTATAAAGCTTTACTGGGATTTCTATTCGCCCCGTTTGTTCAGGAATCCAGAATCAAACAAGCAGCCAAATTTAAGCCAAAGTAAAAAAGGGTTATAACAATTTGAAATACTCTGAAATATATCACAGTGTACACTTACATGTCTATGTCTAGTGTGGCATGTCCTGCAAGGACTGTTCTGAGGAATTAAAAACAGGAAGACTATCACCACGATAGCCAATATCCAGAATGGATATGGCACCTGACGAAGAATACAATTTCATGGATTTTATCAGATGCAGTCTTACCCTCAGTGTATGTATCTGCCTCACACAGGTAAAAAGTTTAAGCAGTGGTTAAAATGATTACATGTAAAATATCCTGCAATTGAAACACAATTTTAATGTGTACAAACTAAGCATCAGAGAAACGACCTTGGCCTAAATCTTGTTGCTTAGCATAGTAAACTGCAGTAGAGAAGGCCCACTAAATCATTGGGGATTTAATGAATCAACTTCCCCATGAGCTTTGTTGCGTTAAATTACTCTGATTTATTTTAGCATTTAACTTTCAGGTTGGTAAAATATTGAAAATGTTCATAAAGTTTTTTCCATATACTGACACCTAAAAATCAAACCTGCAAAAGTTCATGTATGTTCCCATTAGATCATTTAAAAATGTGCCATTTGGAAGAACTTCCAACAAATGTGGCAAATGCTAAGATGACAGCTTTGATATTAAAAACCTTTTACAACTAATGACGACAAGTTTAAAATTTGTTTTATACACTGGAAAACCTACTGAATGAAGACAATTTCTGTTCTTGAGCCTTTGCTTTCAATTTACACACTTGGCATATTAATTTAAGTCGCTAACAAGGAATTTGATACACATTTCCACACATACTGCTAGGGTTGAAAGGTGTGTGATAAATGCTGTCTAGATGAAAAGAGATACACGAGTCTTTAAAAATAATTTTAAAATTAGTCTTCAAATTTAATTTTCTTCCCTTGGAATGCTGTGATTTGAGATACTTGCTCTCGACGTTTCCTGCTCGCTTCCCATGAAGGATGGAGGGGTTTCTCATCAGCCCTTTGCTTTACTTCGAAACATTTCGACATCAGTTTCTGTGGCTGATTTTTTCCATAAACTATGCAAGAATTAATACAAGATGAATAACAATCAGCTCCATATAAATATATATTCCTTTAAATATGTTGCATATGATTATATATTATTTCTTGTATAGGATATACCCAATGATGCACAAATATATACAGTAATACCTCATATAACATTAGTATCGAATAACACGAAAATCGCATAACATCAAGGAATCTGGGGGGAAGAATTGCATCAGATAACATTAAAATCCTATGGGATGCTTCAGATAACAACCGCGAAAGCCTGTGTGGTTACAATGTATCTCTATGGATCCCATAGAGGATCAGATAACACTAAAAATCATATAACACGAAGACTTGTGGAACCAGGTTTTAGTGTTATATGAGGTTTTACTGTACTGTATATACTCAAGTATAAGCCGAGTTTTTTAGCCTCAAAAATGAACCCCAAAAAGGGGACATAGCTTATACTTGGGTCAATGACCACGAGGGTCCCATGACCATGCCAGACTGAGACACACCAACAATTTAATTCATTTTACCATATTTTCATGTATTTTGATTATTGAAACTCACTAGCAGCTGCTGCATTTCCCACCCTCAGCTTATACTGGGGCTGCCATTTTAGTGTTTAAAATGGTGCAATTCCTGGTCCTAAAGCCGGGGGGGGGGGCATAAACCAGGACATTTTAATAGAATTTGCCATTGTAAACTGTATCGAACATTAACTGAGGTGGTTGTATACCAGGGTTTTACTGTAGTCCTAAATTACATGGCACTAGTAACTCTTATCTTGGACTGAATTCCATTTTCAATAAAAAATTTAACAGAAAAGCTTTTTTGTCACATTAAGACAAAAAAATTGAGAGCAAAGTTAATATATTTATGTTGTAGCATTCTAATACAAGAGTACCACTAAATTAAATGGCGCTTGTTTTGGAATATATAAGTATAGGACTACTTTCCTTGGCTGAACCCTCTTTGAAAATGAGCAACATGGAAATACATTATTCAAAAAGTAACTTTTTCTAAAATGTCAGAGATTGACTGATCTCTGACAATATAAGAAGATAGGCCATACAAACCTTGCTATTAAAAACCTAAATTGTAAATACCTGCCACAATGTTGAAGCTGTAATTATGTTACACAATTCTTAATGTATCTGAAAAGTTATCACTACATTATCAATGCAAAATGATACTGCATAGATCGAAACTTCATTAGCAATCTGACATACCTGTTGCTTTTTTTGGGGGAAGTTGGTCTCTCTTAGTTCTAGAACACAGAACATATAAAGTTAGTAGTTTGATAGGGAAGCATGCTATTAACAGTTAAAAGTAGCAACATCACCATGTTTTCTTTCCAAAATACAGTAAAACGCCGAATAACGATTGGATCGGATAACACTAAAATCGCATAACGTTAAGTAATCTGGGGAGGAGAATTGGATTGAATAACGTTAAGGTCCAATGGGATGGATCGGATAACAACCGCTAAAGCCTGTGCGGTTACAATGTATCTCTATGGAGCTTTAACGTTATCCGATCCATCCCATAGGATTTTAACATGGATTGGATAACACTAAAAATCGGATAACATCAAGACTTGTGGAACCAAGTCTTAGCGTTATCCGGTGTTTTACTGTAATATATACACCAACAAAAATTTGATACCTATAGTGACATAAGCAATAGCAATAAACAGATTCAACAGTTATTTATTGAACTGTGTTCGTACAGTCAAACTGAGCTTGCTGGCTTCCCTTCAGTAAGACTCAATTTCTATCTAGATTTTCATGCATAGACTGCATGTTGTTGACAGATACAGGTCATTATAGGAAAACTTTAATTATAAAAACTGCCTCAATGAAAAAATGAGTATGGGCAGAACACATATTTTACAGCAGTGATTCTTTATGTTTAACTCATTACTGCCTACCATGTATGCAACATCATCATCACAAGCAGACCAAAGCAAAGCAAAACAATAAATAAATTCAACTTCATGGCATAAAATCAGCAGACCAGACTGTGCTGTAATATATGTAAGTATAGTGTACAATACATGCATAAGAAAACAGGTCTCATATTTTTAGTCACACCTTTGTGGCATCAAATCACCCACTCATATTAGGTGTATTTCAGCCTTAATACAGTAATACCTCATATAACATTAGTATCGAATAACACTAAAATCGCATAACATTAAGGAATCTGGGGGGAAGAATTGCATCAGATAACATTAAGATCCTATGGGATGCTTCCGATAACAACCGCTAAAGCCTGTGTGGTTACAATGTATCTCTATGGATCCCATAGGATTTTAACATGCATCAGATAACACTAAAAATCATATAACACCAAGACTTGTGGAACCAGGTTTTAGTGTTATATGAGGTTTTACTTGTATAAACTTTTAATCTTTAATCTTTTAATTGTTTTAGCTAGTTTTAAACTCTCGATTAATAACTTTTAAGATTGGTTTTAACTGTTATTGATGCTTTTTGTTGTAAATCGCCCTGGGTCACTTTGTGAGAAGGGCAAAGAATAAATTTGATAAATAAATAAATAAATAAATAAATAAATAAATAGTCATTTTTTTGTGAACTGGCACCTTTTTTAGCCATTTTAGTTATTACAGTGCAGCTCCACAGTGGCTCATTGGGTAAAATCACTGTGCTTGTAGACTGAAAGGATGGGGTTCGATTCCCCGGGAGCTGCACGATAGGGGACATGTAAGGAGCCTTATCGAGGCATCCCCTGCAAAAATCCTTTCAACCCAGAGTAATCTCTGACACGAAAACACACAGTTATTATAGTTTTACCTCTGTTTTCTTTCTATAACTATGCCTATATATTTAGCCTCATTGTAAATGGATGATATATAATTCCTTGTTAATTTTTGTCACAACTTAAGGAAGAGCATTGTTATTTAATTCTTCTTTGCTGTGTGTTATGTTCTGAAAGGTCAAGGTGGTGATCTTTCAAAGTTGAGGGATTTTACTCTCAGGGTACAGTCAGCAATATTAAACACCTCTCCTTTACCAGTCACTAGAAGCCATTGCAAAAAAAATATTTTTTTGTCTCCATTTGCTCCTTCCCAAAAATGTCTGGCTACCCTTAAAACAAGGAGGCGACACATTCTAGGTTAGGAATCACTGGGTTAAGAGTCTAAGCTCTTAAACGTTTGACAGAAAAAACAATCACACACTAACAACTAGTTAGCTGTACTGACTTTTTAAAAAGGCCCTTACCTTTTAATATTTTTCGATGCCTTAGAATTGGACAATGAATGATAAAATGCAGATTCAAGCTTTGCTGCTTTCAAACTCTGAAAGTTGCCTTTTGTGTCTGCGTCCTTCACAAGGCCAGACTGCGAGTCCTTTGAGTTTTTTCGCATATTCCTTCTGACTTCCTCTTGTGTAGGTAAGGAAATATCTGTTGCTCCCTTCTTTTTTGTTCTCTTAACTTTGCCAATGAAGAAGTCATCATTGCCGTCACTGTCATCTGAACCAGAAGACTGATTATAGAACCTTTCTTCAGTGCTGTCATCAAAGTAGTCCTTCTCTGATCCACTTTCTGCACTTTCACTTGCATCATTAGCCAATTCATCTACCGGGCTGCTGAGAGACGCCTCCAAATGTTTGTTACTTTCTGGAGAAACTGCCATCTCTGTTTGATATACCAATTTGGGTTGTTCTGAGCCCTTTATTGGAAAATCTTCCAAGGCACATTGTTCCTTATCGTTTGCCATTTCCTTTTGTCTTGTCACACCAATCTGTTTTTCTCCCATGTCTGTGCCTGGCTTCTCCTTCATCTTTATTTTGTTTTGGTCTTCGACTTGTTTAATTGTTTTGCTATGGTCAATGCTACTGGAATGCTGGATCTTCTCACATTGTTCTTTGCTAAGCTGTTCTTCTGACCTCTGTTCTTCTGAAACAGCATTGGATGGCTTCTGCCTTGCAACTTTAAAGGCTTTTACAGCAGCTACAAAAACAAGTGTTTTTTTTTTTTAAAAAGCAGCACAACAGCAATGTTAAATATAAACAACATCATGATGAAGTCAAGAAATGCATTTATATTTTGGAGAGAACCCCACCATGATGGCATAGCAAGTGCTTGGCTTGTCAGCAACCCATGCAAAATGTTTTTTAACATAACAAGCCAAAAAGATTTTCTCAGAAATCCTGAAGAGGTTTCTGTGTAAGGCAGCTTTGTACATGCATACGGTTTTCTAAGGTAAAATGCATCTGGCCACATTTCTGATATATGTATTAGGTAAAATACGATGTTGTAGAGCAGGGTTGCCTAAACATGTGGTTCAGGGGGCCAGTCACTATGGCCCGGGGGCCAGATGAATTGGCATTGTGGACCAGATCCGGGCCCTAGACCATAGTTTGGGCACCCCTGTTGTAGAGTCCACTAATTGGTGAAGTCTCTTCACCAATGCACTTGTCTCTTCACCAATGCAGCTAGTCAGCTGAAGCTTACTGTTACTACTTTTTGCCCTCAGTGACTTCTCAGAATAATTACAGAAGACAAGGAAAAGGAATTGTAATTTTGTTTCCTCAGTCTGTGAGAGAGGATATTTTTAGTGCTATGAATACAAAATGTTTATGAAAACTGCATAACTTGCACACATTGTTCAAAACTGTAACAGCTGCTGTTTTGCTTCATGAAGAACTACATAGACCAGAGGTTCCCAATGTGGGGCTCATGCCCCACAGAAGGACTTCAATTCCCAGAAGCCAAAATCAGTACATTGACTGATCAGTGCTTTGGGGAATTGACTTAGGCTTCTGGGGATTTGCTTTCTGTATTGTTTCTTAAAGGGAAAGTTATTTTAAGTGTCTGAATGGAACATTTAAATGGCCATGAATTTTTAGAGTGAACTCAAGGTTATTTGCTCAACTCTTCATTTAAATAATTAGAGACTTGAATAAGAAATGTTATCAAAAATAAAAGAGATAATTGAAGAGATATTCCATTCTTCTCTAAGAACTCTTTATTTCTCCAGACAGAATGTCAGCAAGCAACATTCACCATATTGCCAGTGATCAGGGAGATGGCAGAATCTGGAAGAAGAACCAGTGATGCAAGACTGAAATAAATAGTATCTCTTAAGTCAGGGGTTCCCAGCCTTTTTCCACCCTGGGTCTGACCAGCAGACACACACACCCGACAGCTGAGCGGGCCAGACCATGCCCCAGAAGCAGAAGCATTTATGGCTGTCATAAATGCAGCCACTGACCGCATATACAAGTCACAGGTGCGTTTATGCATGCACTAGTGTGTTTTATGGCCAATGTAAAATGCACCTGTCTAAACACATCTGCTTCCACTTTCGGATGTGGCAGCGGCATGGGCCAGATGAAATAGTGCCGTGGGCTGTAGGTTGGGAACCCCTGCTCTAAGTGGTAAATAAAATAGAGATGGGGAGATTAGGAGTTCTATCCTTTCTAGGCATCTCAGAAAAACAAAATCGAATTAGTCACTGGGAAATTTGGATGTAAGTCCAAGTACATTTTCAAGCAAGTAAATCCACTGAAGAGTGGAATTTATTTCATCATAAGCCTGCATACTAGGGATTAAACCACTTATATATATATATTATAATATTGAACTACAATAGAACCCCGGACAACGTGATGACATGGTTCCACAAGTCATGATGTTGTCCGGTTTTTCAGGTTGTTCGATACATTGATCGAACAATGCTAAAAAAAAGCCCTGACGTCAGGGACAAACCACGCCGAGGCAAGGCTCGGCATTCCCCCCCCCCGGTAGGCACGCGATCGCGTGTCGTTTGGGGTTAGGGCAAGGTACGGGAAAGACCCCCGTCTTCCGCCCTAACCCCGAACGACACACGCTGGCACGCTCGAAGTTGCGAAAGTGTAAGGATCTTTACCCTTTTGCAACGTCGGGCAGCTTGGAGGCTTGCGCGGGGGTGGTGACGGGAGGATGCGGTAAGGTCCCTCGCATCCTCCCCTCACCGCGCCGCGCGTGCACGCCTGAAGTTCTGAAAGTGTAAGGATCTTTACCCTTTTGCAACCTCGGGCGGCTTGGAGGCTTGCGTGGTGCGGCAGCGGTGATGGGAGGATGCGGTAAGGTCCCTCGCATCCTCCCCTCACCGCCGCCGCGCGTGCACACCCGAAGTTGCGAAAGTGTAAGGATCTTTACCCTTTTGCAACCTCGGGTGGCTTGGAGGCTTGCGCGGCGGCGATGATGGGAGGATGCAGTAAGGTCCCTCGCATCCTCCCGTCACCGCCACCGTGCCGCGCAAGCCTCCAAGCCTCCCGAGGTTGCAAAAGGGTAAAGATCCTTACACTTTCGCAACTTCGAGCGTGCGCGCGCATGTCGTTCGGGGTTAGGGCAGGAGACAGGGGTCTTTCCCGTCTCCTGCCCTAACCCTGAACGACACGCGCGAGCACGCTCGAAGTTGCGAAAGTGTAAGGATCTTTACCCTTTCGCAACTCGAAGTTTCGAAAGGGTAAGGATCCCCGTACCCTTTCCAAACATCGTGGGGGCGGGCGCTGGGGGGTGGGTTGGTTTGGGTAGATGTTCTACCCAATCCAACTGCCCCCCCATGTATACGCTTGTATCGAATAATGTGAAAATCGCGTTATTCGATACAAGATTTTCCCGAAAATCTTGTCGCGTTATGCGGTTTTCACGCTATCGGGTACTTGCGTTATCTGGGGTATTACTGTATAATGATCTCTCCTGAATTATATGCTTAGGCAGGATTGGGACTTTCAAATTTCTATGACTCAGACTTATCTAGATCCAGACAGAATTCTGGGGCTGCGAGAGGAAGAACCAAAAGGCAAGCATCTATGTGTCTGCTTCACTCCACATGATTTGACTTCAGAGAAGATGGGAATACCACTCTAATCCCCCCTGCTTCCTGCGAGTTGCTCTAGTACTCCATGGAAAGGGTCATTCTAGGGAGACCTTCCAATAGAGCAGGGATTATCAACCTGCGGCCCATGGGCCCGGTGCAGTGCACGACACTATTTCATGTGCCCCCCCCCCACTGCCTCCACAACACCAGGAAGGGCTATGTGGTGGACAAAAGGTAAAATGGCCATCCAGGCCCTGAAGCTGTCTGAGGGGGTATGACTTGGCCCCGAGCTTGAAAAGGTTGAGAACTCCTGCAATAGCGCACTGATGTGACTCCAAAGAAGCTCTGGCACTGAAGAGGTGTTCATTTCTTCTCTCACGTCAAGTCACGTAAAGCAGACAATGGGAGTAGAGAACTATCTCTTTCAGGTTCTGGTTTGACCTTTTCCAGGAACAGAATTCTGCCTGGGAGATTCTATATGAATTTTAGGTGTGGAATTCCAAGAAATCCCATTCTATTCATAGTTTTACCAGAGGCATCTGAATCACAGTTTAGTAACTCTGGAAAAAATTAGAGTGGCCACTGCAAGTTTCTGTAAATACTGTACTCAATTTGCTGGTATGAGTAAGAATAAATTCCTGCAATAGTACCCACAGCAATTTAATATAATTCAGTATTTTAGCACCATGCAAAAAGGAAAACTAAAACTATTTATATGATGTAGATCAGGGGTTCTCAAACGTTTCAAGCCAAGGGCTGGGTCACGCTCCCTCAAACAGCTTCAGGGGCTGGATGGCCATTTTGTCCTCCCTGGCACACATGGCACTTCCAGGTTTGGTGGAAGCAGTGTGTGTGTGTGTGTGGGGGGGGGAATACATGAAATGGTGTTGTGGGCAGCATCCAGCCCCCAGGCTGAAGGTTGAGAATCTCTGATGTAGATAGGATATACTGTTTTTCACTGACACCTTTGAATTATTTTCCTAGTTATTTCAAATAAATATGTGAAATATTTTATCTGCTCAGTTTGAAAGAAACAGTAACATAAGACAGTAATCACCAAGATGGAAATGTACAACAAAACATTTATTTTAAAACAACCCTGGGTTCCAATGTACACACATTATGTGGCCTCACTTTGGATTACCTTTAATAGTAGCAATTTTTGTTTTCAATAGCGGATGAGCTGCCAGTCTAGCAATTGCTCTGTCTCTCACTGTAGAATTCGGCTTTAGAGGGAAAATAGGAAATAGCCTTGTTAAATGGCTGAAAAGCAGAACATGAAAGAGGTCAACTGTTTTCCCTCCCTGAAAGAATACCCTTTGAAATGAGTGTGCCATGATTGACAGAGCATTTCTCCAATGGTACGTTCTGACCCAAATTAGAATAGAGCAATCTAACCCAGTGGTTCCCAACGTGGGGCACAAGCACCACAGGGGGACTTCAATTCCCAGATGTCTAAGTGAGTACATTGGCTGATCAATACTTTGGGGAATTGAGTTAGGTTTCTGGGAATCCATAGTCAAGGAAGAAAAATAATCCCCTTCTGTGACCTTAAGATACTCAACATTAGGGTGCTGGATCAATGTTGCATAGACCAGCCTCTCTTCAGAAGCTGTGTCCCATGGTGGCCATGAAATAATCACCCCAAATGGATTCTCCCTACTGCAATTCCCCCTGCCCTTTGACTTTTAAAGAAATGATTCATGATGATGACACAGCCATGGTGCTTATGCATGTACCATAAACAAGAATAATGTACTCAAGCAAGCTAATACAGTAAAACCCCAGTTTACGACGTTGGACCATTCCGACAGCCTTCGTCGTAAACAAATAAATAAATAAATCATAAACCAAAGCATGTTTTCCCATAGGAATGTATTGAAACTTTAATAAAAGGCCCCGACCAGACCAAAAATAAAAATAAATAAAATTTAAAAAACCACCCAAAATACAAAAACATGCCAGACATGATTATCTCTTACCCCTACAAAAGGGAAATGGTCTCAGTCGGACCAATAACAATAACAACAACAACAACAACAACAACAACAACAACAACAACAACAACAATAATACAACCCCCCCCCCAAAAAAAAAAAAGCCAGACACAACCCGCTACCAGCAGTGGGAGAGTGTGGGGACCTTATCTGCTCAGTTCTGGCCTTCGTCTGAGGCTCCTATACAGTGCTAAAGCCGGGAACACACATCTGGGAGAGGCACGTGCCTGGGGGAGGCATGCATTCCCAGCTGTAGCATGGCACAGGGACCTTGGATGAAGATCGGAACTGAGCGGATAAGGTCCCCACACTCTCCTGCTAATGGTAGAAGTGGTGGACAGTGTGGAAATAGTGGCAAAAATGCCACCTCTGCCTCCACAGCAGTAAGTCAAGAACTGCGACTTCTGGCAGTGGGGGTGGGTGCCATTTTGATTCTAAAATGGCGCTGGTTGTCTTAATTCCCGGTCATAAACCAGGAAAAAAACCCATAAACTGGGGCATCATTTTAGTACCACTTGCCATCATAAACCAAGGCATTTGTAAACTGGGGTTTTACTGTACTTAGTTTTCAATAGTCACAAGTTTACTTAGTAAATATAAATAAATTATTCTGTGTGGTAGTAAGTACTCTGCTTGTTAAATGGTAGTAAAACACAACTGAAAAGTGTGTAAGGCATCTAAATGAGATACTCTGGAGAAAAATTCAGTTATGTCTACCCAGAGAAAGAATAGCCTCCACTGGTGGAATGTACAGTCTGGGATATGTTCTCAAGAAGAAGGTGGACACACATGGGAAGTCCGAAGGAGGAATTAGGCAGAATAGGAAATTTCAATGGTATAAAGCATGGGTGCCTAAACTTTCCATCAGAAGTGGAAGTAAAATGTGCTTTGCAATCTGTTTTGCAACAGATATGTTTTGCAACAGGATGAGACAGATTTTAAGCTGCCATTTTCTCTGCTTAAATCAGGGGTGCCCAAACTAGAGCTTGTGGGCACCAATTAATCTGACCCACGCCAGCCTCATTGCTCCAGGAAACAGAAGTAAAATGCACCAGCATGGGCATGTTTTACTTCCACTTCCAGGAGCAACAAAGGCAGTGTGGGCTGGATGAATTGATGTTGGGGGCCAGATCTGGACATGGGCTGTAGTTTGGACACTCCGGTATAAAGGGATGTCTCCTGGTGTGATACTGCATACCATTCCTTGTGCACGAGTATTAATCCAACATGCAACATTCACCTCTCACTCTTGATACATATAGAGCCAGTTTATTTCTGCTCAAAAGCCAGTGCCACAAGACAGAATAAGTATCTTTGGCATGGGAAAGACACTCAGATAACAAATTCTTATAGCTGTGAAAATATTTATGGGCTCAGTTCAAAAGTATAAATGCTTTGAAGATCAACTGCACTGATTCATCTACATTACAGGAACAGAATTAGTCAAAGGCAGACAAATGTTACACCTTCATGCAACATTCCTTCTCTGCCAATGTTCTGACAGCAACGACAGCCACTTTTTGTTTCATACTAGTGTCTGTTTGCCATGGAAAGTTATCAGGAAACAGTGGTTTTTACACATTCACAGTCATTTCCATCCCAAACTAAATGAGGGTACTGTTACAGCTCAGTAAAGATAATTCTTGGGCTATCTTACCCTGCTCTTTCTGATGAAACAGTAAACTTACAATATCACTAGCAAAGGACCTGTAAAAGGCACTACTAAGCAGAGTGATTTTGGATTATTAAACAGTATTACTGCTCCTGAAAGTACACAGGTCACATAAGCATGCATAGAAAAGCATTTATACCTGTCCATCCCATATATTTTTTTTGGTAGCTGAAATGGCAAAAAGGCAGTTCTGTATGTTGAAAGAATCCCACATACTCATATTGCACAAAGGGCATACAAATACAAAGTATCATTATCAAATAGCAGGCAAACTCAAAAGATATATTAAACCAGGGGTGCCCAAACTTTTCGGGCCACAGGCCGGTCACATGGTTCCTCCCACCGGAAGTGGAAGTAACATGTGCCCACGCAAGCGCAAAACACTGCCGCAAATGCACCCATGGCTGTCGTAAGCGCGTCATACCTTTTTGCAGACAATCTCAAAATTAATTTCTTTCCCAAGTGCTATTTTAGTAACCTGATCCAGTTTTACAGCCTAAAAATTGAGAGAGAGAGAGAGAGAGTTAATTTCCAAGAGGTTTATAGAAAAAGTCATTATTAAGTCTCTCCATTTTGGATGTAGACAAATATATCAACTTAATCAGATAAAATTATGCACGATAGTCTGAAATTGTCTTGTCTCTGCATATTTCACGCCCTCACCACCAAGTTCCCAAAAGTGTACCTCCAGTATTTTGAATCAGAGATTCAGAACAGATATTTTCACCACTCAGTCCTTCATACATCAGAAAATAGGTCTTCTGAATAGACCCTTTCCTTTCAGAAATTGACCATATCCCTTTTCAACGGTAGACACTCTCTCCCTTTTTAAGATATGTATAAAGTAGCCCTGTGGATTTGCATAAACACTGTCTCCCAAACTCAACTCTTAATACAGCAAAAAGACTTTAGATAGGATTTCCAGGATTTATGTACACTAGTACTTTGGATTTGGTTCCACAAGTTGTAACGTCATCTGGTTTTTAACGCTGTGCGATGCATTGATCGCACAACATTAAAAAAAAAGCCCTGTTCCCTTTCCGAAGAGGAAAGGGAACATGGGGGCAATCTGGTTTGCTTGGGAAGGCACCTCCAGCCACCCCGATCATAAAGAAGGCAGCCCACCCAGGATGCCCAGGATGCCCGCTTTACGATCGGGGTGGCTAGAGGTGCCTTCCACCCCCAGCCAACACAATCCCAAAGCAGGCAGCCCACCTGGGCTGCCTGCTTTATGATCGGGGTGGTTGGAGGTTCTTTCCACCCCCAGGCAACACAATCCCAAAGCAGAGAGACCGTAGCACCGGTTTGGCTGGGGGATAGGCGTGCCCGATCTCCCCCCAACCAAACTGGAGGGTATAAGCCTTGGTAGATCTCTGCCCCAAAACCCGCAGAGCTGGTCTCTAGCCCTGCATGCTTTGGGGCAGAGATCAACGTCGGGGAATTTGAGGCAAACAATTGCATCGCACATTATCTTAACATTGTGCAATGCAAATGTTTGCCACAAATTCCCCGATGTTATCCAATTTTAGCGTTATCTGAGGCAATCGTTATCCGAGGTATTACTGTACTCACTTCTTTTCATCAACAAATGCTCCGCGCCAATAAATTAGGTTGCAAAATGATTTCCCCAAAAGCCACACAGTTAATTTCTTTACTAACCAAGAATCAATACCCACACCCAAATTTAACTCCATTATCAGATGAGACCTGACAGCACTAAAACTTTATTTTGCAAAACATTATCCAGTGGCTGTAATCCAACAGGGCTGCCCAGCCAACATAACTCATTCTATCAGGAGAACCATGGGGATGGAGATGAGATGGAATCAGCCCCATGCACTACCCTCATTGTATCCTTGAAAATTGTCCAAGAAGTCTGGGAAGCTCTTCAGAGCAGTTTTTTCATGCAGTGCTGGTGGCAGAGATATAGCACAATTAATGCTAATGGAGAACTACCACAGTGATGAATGTAGGCAGGTTTATTCCACATATTTCCAAAGAAGTGCCTATGTGAGCCTTTCCTCCAAAATGTACTGGACCAAGGACAACCTTGCAATACTGTAATTAAATTTTTCTTCTCAATCTGCATCCTAGTGAAATAATTTGATATTGCATAAGAACATCTGAACACACGCTGTCTGAGTTATAATAGTACCTGCAGGATTAATGCTGTTTACTTACTGCTTTGCTTCCTTTTAATTCAAAGTCATTTTACGAGTAGAAAATACAGTACTCTATAACACTTCTTGATTGCATCTTCACCAGAATACATATACAGTAATACCTCATATAACATTAGTATCGAATAACACTAAAATCGCATAACATTAAGGAATCTGGGGGGAAGAATTGCATCAGATAACATTAAGATCCTATGGGATGCTTCAGATAACAACCGCTAAAGCCTGTGTGGTTACAATGTATCTCTATGGATCCCATAGAGGATCAGATAACACTAAAAATCATATAACACCAAGACTTGTGGAACCAGGTTTTAGTGTTATATGAGGTTTTACTGTACAGTAAAACCTCATATAACACTAAAACCTGGTTCCACAAGTCTTGGTGTTATATGATTTTTAGTGTTATCTGATTCATGTTAAAATCCTATGGGATCCATAGAGATACATTGTAACCACACAGGCTTTAGCGGTTGTTATCCGAAGCATCCCATAGGATCTTAATGTTATCCGATGTAATTCTTCCCCCCAGATTCCTTAATGTTATGCGATTTTAGTGTTATTCGATACTAATGTTTTATGAGGTATTACGATTCTCACAGATTTCCAGACCTTTCACTATCATTGGCTAGATTCCAGTTGCAGATTTGTGAATTTGTTTGTTAAAATTGATAACTCACTGGTCATTTTAGGAAGCACACACTGGACTATGTAACAGGTGTGTCACATTGGGCAACAATTCACATATGGTGTGTGATCTAACTTACGTATACAGAAATCAGCACAAGAATTATGTCCTCTATTTCTCTCCTCTGGACAAATTCCATTTTGTCAATATTTTTTAAACTGGAGATCCTAGAATTGAAGTGAGGCCTGAACAGAATCGAGCAGTATCATTACTTCCCTCCATCTGGACATTGTACTTCTGCCAATGCAGTATTAGACTTCTTACTGCTTTATCCCACTGTTGACTCATTCTCATCCTGTAGCCAATGAAGATCCCTAGATCCTGTTCATATGCATTGCTACCACTCCAGGTGTTATCAATCCTTTATTTGTATAGCTGGTTCTTTCTGCCTAAGGGTAGAACTTTATATTTATCCTTCTTGAAATTAATGTTGTTTGTTCTGGCAAAATCCTCCAATCCATGAAGGACCAGAAATATAGCTCCTGAGGCACAGAATCCTTCTGACTGTTCTACTCTAAAGTGTTGCTCTTCCATGAGTTTCTGCACGTGATATTCATGTCCCTGGAAGCATCTGCCTATGCTCTCTCAAAAATGCATTTTTCCTGATAATCCAAAGTATGGATAGAGATGGGCGGCATTTCACTCCATCAAAGAAATCTGAAATTGACAAGAAACAAAGTGCCAAACTTTTTAATTCAACAGTATTACCTGTGGTCCTCTATGGAAGTGAAGCATGGTCATTAACATAGGTGGAGGAAGAAGAACTATCAAGAGCCATAGGAGCCATGGAAAGATCAATGCTAAAGGTATCCCTTCATGACCACATCTCCAACGCCCAGACAAGAAAACAAAGTGGAATTAATGAAGTTGTTGCTGAATATCATAAACTGAAATTGCACTGGGCTGGACATGTCTCTCGAATGACAGGTGAGCACTGAACAGCAGCAGTCACCGAGTGGTATCTCAGAGGAGTAAAAAGACCCATTGGCAGCCCCCCCACCCCATGGGAAGACCCAATCATGAAAAGTTTTGACTGGACCTGGAGAAGAAGAGTGTGGCAGCAAAATGAATGGAAAGCAAGTTGCAACCAGCAGGAATTAATCCCTTGATAGTCTGGCCAAATAAGGATAGATATGCCTCAGCCTCCATTGTATCTTCTCTGCTGGCAAGCAAACAGCAGGAAAAGCTTCCCATAGAAGAAATGTCACTGCTTCATTTTTTGCCACATATATTTTAAATGTATTAATAATGCTTTTTTAAACAGCTACTGGGCACTACCGTAATTTCTACTACTAATATTCTGGCATATCTCATGAAAGTATCAGATAGCTTTACATTAAATAAAAGTCAGCTGGTGAAGACAGCACAAGAGAAAATTCAAGAACAAGAATATATGTAAGGCCATTTAACTGAGAAAAATTTGACTGAGGATGGAAATACTTGGGACATTTTATTTCTGATCTCGTGTATATTTATTTGAAAACTATTTCCTCTGTATTCAGTGGGATCTCCATGCTTAAATAATTACCCATGGATTTCAAACTTTACCATCAAATAGGAGATCTTTCTTCATAGACTTGCATGTAAAGAAGTACCAGAACAGGTATCTATATAAGCAGGCATTATCTTCTGTTGTGCACCACCGACACCCAGAGGAGAAAGTGCCACACTGCCACTAGTTGCGGACGTTTGGAGGATGCTCCTGCCCACCCCCAGACCCCACCACCAATGCCTGGAGGAGGATAAAGTGCCACTGGCTGCAGGTGGTTGGAGGGTGCTCCCGCCCAGCCCTCTGGGCCCTGCCATTGATGTCCGGAGGAGGATAAAGTGCCGCTGGCTGCGGGCAGCTGAAAGACGCTGTATGTATGATACTCGGTTATATTGCTACATTGTATTGCTCAATTGTACTGCTACATTTTATTGTTTTTTTTACTGTGTGTTCTATCCCATTGTATTGTTACATTCTATTGTATTCTATTGTACTTTATTATAGTTGATTACATTGTTGATGTGTTGAAATTTCTGTGAGCCGCCCTGAGTAGTGGATGACGAGTGGGCGGCATACAAATCCAATAAATGAAATTAAATGAAATCTTGGAGCACTCAATTAATTTAGCTGCAAACGGATGTGTTTTATGTCTTGTATTTAACAGGCATGCTTGGCTGTTAAATAACCTTAAGAACTCAAATTGTATATTTTAAGTAAAATAGATTGTGAAAAATGAACCAGTATACACTTTGTCTTGGTATCAATATATCTTAGAAATTTAAATGCTGATGTAGCAGATGTAACAATCTCACAACATTTCATTTAAAGTGTTGGCTCAAGTGGCTAAGAGCTGACTGGGAGGTGGAAGGTCAGCAGTTCGATTCCCAAGGACTGCAGGACGAAATGAGCTCCCGTCTTTGTCCCAGCTCTTGCCAACCTAGCTGTTCAAAAGCAAGAAATTGCAAGTAAAATAAGGACAACTTCGGTGGGAAGGTAACAGCGTTCCGTGCGCTCCGGTGTCTAGTCATGCCTGCCACTTGATCACGGAAATGTCTGCAGAAGCAGACAGCGCTGGCTCTTCAGCTTTGAAACGGAGATGAGCACTCACCCCTAGAGTCTGATACGACTGGCTTCTGAGCAAGGGAAACCTTTACCTTTACGAATTTTCTTCCAGCACTCAGCTTTTTTTTACAATATGGTGAAGACTTAGGACTTATAAAGAATGTTAACTTTCAGTTCCAACCATCTATTTTAACAATGATTATTTATTATCTGAATGTTGTTAAAAATTTAAGCAATGTATCAAATTTGGAATTGTTGATCTGAAATAGCTAGAGGGAAATATTTTGTCATTGCATGATGATGCATGTTACAGTCATATTACTGCTGTGGTCAAACTTGCACTAGAATTTGCAGATGGAAATATCATTTAAAATCCATTGCCAATCATGGGGAAAACACTCTCATTACAACTGAAAGGCTATTTTATGATCTGCACCATACTTTATCATTCACAATGTGTTCAACAGTACTCCATGCTTACCTGAAAAAGAATCAATAGAGCAAATGATACCTACTGTCTCAATTATCACAATTAAAGCCAATCCTACAATCTACTGAGTCAACAAACATAATTTAAATTTCATCTTGCAACAATGAGTAAAGCACCAATACAAATGAATTAAAATGTCACTGAAACAGGTCAGGACATAAATGACAGATCTGGACATTTGGGCATGGAAGATATAGCCTAAAACAAACTCGGATATTTATTGGTTGGCTGGATTGAATCATGATTTCTAAGAATAAGGTCCTTACCCATAAAATGAGAAGTCATATATTCACTGAGAAAATAAATAAGGTACTATATAGACATCATGTTCTGTAAGTCCAAAAAAAAAAAAAAAAGAAAGAAAGAAAGAAAAGAAAGAAACCCAGACTGCTGTTCTATAAATAAATAGTAGCTTAGCATAGCAAGTTCTACTATAGTAAGGCCACTGAATCAACTGAGATTTACTGATTCAAATACTACATAAGCCCCATTGATTCAAATGAAGCTATTTTCATTGTGACCTATTATGCTACCGTATATACTCAAGTATAAGTCAATCTGAATATGTCGAGGTACCTAATTTGGACCTCTAAAACTAGGAAAATAGATTGACCCGAGTATAAGTTGGGGTGGAAAATCATCAGCTGCTAGTGAGTTTCAATAATTAAAAAAAAACCCATGAAAATGCAGTAAAATTAATTAATTTAAACATTTGTGTGGGCATGTTTCTGAGTGTTTACGGTAGTTACTTCTTTTTTCTAAAACTGCATTTGCACCACCAACCAGTTGTGGTGCTGCAGGGGAAATGGCCGGGTAGAAAGCAATGCTCTAGCCTAGCCTCTTGCTCTCCCTGCAACCAGGAAGCACGGCTCTCCCCTCCATTTTGATCACATGGAGCACGGACAAAGGCAAGAAAGGTACGTGAAACCCTTTCTTTTTATGCACAGGTTTGGTTTACCACTGAAATGCATTGGGAACATAAAAACAGAAAAACTTTAGAATAAAAGAAATTGATTTCCAATGCATTTAAATGGGAAATTGTTATTTGCGCCCTCTGTGGTATATGCTTTTCTTTCCCCTCTCCTGCAGCCGAACTACACTAAATACAGCACAGTTTTGGACTCTTGTGATTGTTGACCCTTGTATAAGTCAAGTCACCTTTTTGGACCTCATTTGGGGGGATAAAAAACTTGACTTATACTCGAGTATATATGGTAATATGTCACAATGGAGCATTATATAACTAGAAACAACATCTAAAAGATAGGAAGATCAAAAGCAGCCTGATAGATAACAAGGTGTGACTTAAGCAACAAGGAAATAGCAGTTACATTTGAAGTGTTGTGACCGTTACAGAAAAGATCAAACAATGATAATCAGATAATGTTGTTTCAGCAAAATTCACAGTTTTGAGTTAAACAATATTATTTTTACAAGACCTTTTAAAATGGACTTGGAGCCACTACAAGTGAAAAGCCTAATATGAACTCTGAAGTTTTTTTTGGAAAAACTTGAGCAAAAACAATAAGCATAAAAATGCATATTGGAGCAAGCAGGTTCATATAATTTAGTAAAAGCACACAAAATGGAAGATACTCAGATAACAAAAGAAATTGTACAAGAACAGACAAAGGAGATCAAAAGCTGAAATGCTCCTGGTTTAGATGGATTCCATGGATTCTGGCTAAAATCATAACAAACTTATATGCAAGGTTGGCAAACCAGATGAAACAAGTTTTGGATACACCAGAAGGTGAAAAATGATTAATAGAAGAATAAAGAAAAGGAAAATGTGTCTGGAAGCTACAGACCAATAACATGACTGCCAAAAACATATAAATTATTCACAGGCATAACTGCAAGCCAGATATATGGGCATCTGAAAAACGAGGACTTGTTCCCTGTAGAACTGAAAGAGTGCTGCAAAAATTCAAGAGGAACAAAGATCAGCTACTAACTGACAAATTGGTTTTGAAGAAGTTAAAGAAAAAGTGAATGACTTGAATTGACTATAAGAAGGCATTTGATTCTGTTTCACATTGCTGGATTTTGAATTGCCTTGAAATTTTTGGAATTAGCATCTGTGTTCAAAGATTTATGAAGACATCAATTAAGTTATTGGTTAATTTTGTACCAGTCTTTGACTGTGAATCTAATGGTAGAATTAACAACTACCGGAGCGGCAGATTTGAATCTGTGGAATTTAAGGAGGAGTTGGCTCAGCAACTGGTTTAATAAGGTTATTCTACTGTGACTTTATTTCAGAAAATCACCACTGCTGGGATGATTTTAACAGGAACTGTTTCCTACTGTTAGTAAATCTGTAAGATTTAAAAGATTTGCAAGACTAAATGAAAGCTTTTTACAAATTGCATCTACTGCTAAGAATGTGCTTATTTGGCTTTATGGGTTCCCTATTCTTAGAATTATCTATTCTGATAGTTCCACTGGTAGACCCACATCTACAGACACTTAAACTTTGAGAAGTCATTCTGGCACAGTGTTTAAACTGTAGTATTACAGTCAAAATCGCTCACATTCTGAGTTCAATCCTTACAAGCTCAAGACTGGCTCAGCCTTCATTCCTTCCATGGCCAATAAAATAAACACTCAGCATGTTGGACTAAAAAATGTTAATTATATTGGAAACTGCCAAGCAAGTGCTCTAAGCACTATAGGGTGGCATATAAGTATAACTGCTATTGCTTAAATTTTGCACACCTGGAGAAAGACCTAACTCAAAGGTTCCATGGCCTAGTTCTAACATTGCTCCAGTCTAGAAAATGCAAAAATTCTGAATGGCATACCCTTATTTATTGCAATGACTTCAGCCTAAAACGTAAACTGGAAATTATTATGTGAGCTTTTAAGAAAGGAACTATTTTAATTTGAAGTTTGCCATTCAACTCAGTAGTCACATCCGTGAAATATAATTTTCTGTCTTTCCTATAGGATACAAACGTAATTTAGCAAGACAGTAATTTTGTGGTACTCTTAAAAGCAGTAGACCTCAAACTACTGTGGAGAAGTATTTTGGCTATCAACACTACAAAAAACAAGTTGGACAAAAGGAAAAAGCTAGGACATAACATCATACAGCGGGACAACTGCAAAAGCCAAAATTATAATGTTTGAATATTCCATTTCCTTAGAAATCCCTCAGTTTTTAATGTCAGCTTTTGCTTGGGATTGTATCCTTTAATTTTTACACGAGATGTATTTCACATCACTTTCGTCAAAGTTAAATTAAATTTTTTTTGTTGTATGCAACGGCAAGTATAAATGTTACTGTGTCCCTTATTTTGACAGAAGTAGGTTCAGTACTGTTACTCAGTTCCATGTCCAAGAATGAGCAACGTTTGGGCTCCCAGATATTGATCAACGACAACTTCCACCATCAGCTGCACTGGATAGGAGCGATGAGAGTTGCAGTCCAAAACAATGTCTGGAAAGCTTCAAGTCACAACTCACATTTTAGGTCAATATTATAAGTAGCTGGTTCTTTACATTGCTAAATATATACTGGACAAAATATGACCAAATATATGTGATGCAAATGTTTGCCTCAAATTCCCCAATGTTATCAGATTTTAGCGTTATTCGATGCAAACGTTATCCGAGGTACCACTGTATCAGTTTCTTATTTGGAATCCAAAGTGCTTATCTGTGAAGAGTATAATATTTTTTACAGGAAATGTTGTATCATATTATATATCTGTTGTAAAATACAGTCAAACCTCACTTAGCAAGCAACTCGTTTAGCGAAAAAACTCGCTTAACGAGCGGCTTTTTCAAAAAGTGAGCTGATTTGCATAATGAAAATTTTCGCTATGCGAGTCCGACTCGCATAGTGAAAATTTTCGCTATGCGAGTCAGACTTCCTCTAAGGAAACGCTCGCATAGCGAGGGTTTCTATGGGGGGAAACTTGCATAACGAAAAAATATTCGCTATGCGAGTTGGACTTTCCCCATAGAAAACTCGCATAGTGAGCTTTCTATGGGGAAAACTCGCATAAAGAAAAAAATTCGCTATGCAAGGTTTTCCCCTAAAAAGCTTGTTATGTGAGTTTTCCCATAGGAATTTTTGCTATACGAGTCTGACTCACATAGCGAAAAACTCACATAGTGAGCAGCTTCGCAGAACGAAATAAATTTGTTATGCAAGGTATTATTGTAAGACAAATCCTTATGCCTATGACAATACCTTAGAAAACAATGAACATTATTCTAAATCATGCTCTTCCACAAATAATTCTTCCTTGGCTATTTCTGACAATCATGAAACAAATCATGTCCAGAGGCAGAACTAGCAAGGTTCATAGTGTTCTTTGTCTCTTTCCTGTATTTTAAAGTATGTGTTTTATACAGTTCTGGCAAAATGAAGTCTGAGGAATCTAAAAACAGTTTTCTGTTCCAATGGTTTGAAGAACTCCTGCAAACAATTAACCCAGTTTTTCATCCACGTAGCTGGAATTTTTTAACCAATGTTGTTTCCCAACAATGAAGGGCATTTCCAGCTTTTGAGTTAATAATGCCTAACTTTTCACAAACATATATTACAGATCTAACAAACAAAGACAACAATTCGCTCTTCTTAATAAAAATGCACATCCGAAAACAAAAACAAAAACACTCCCAAAATTTGCTTTCTTTCAAAGCTATCCTCAATGTGTTGTGTAAAGTTGAGGATTGACCACAACATCACCTGCCCAGCATGAAGTCTGTTTGCTCCTTCACGATCTTTCCATGAATAAATTTGGAGAAATGACTGTGAATCATCCAGTCCAATGCATTATGAAGGTGGCAAAGGATGACACTGGTCAGTAGCTTTTCGGGTCATCTGGGTCTTTGCTGGATTTCAATAAAGCAACCAATCTAGTCTGTCTCCACAATTTAGGAATTTTAAGTTCATCTAATTTTAAGTTCATGATAAGGGACGAAGAAGACAAGGAGTTAGCTGATGCAGAAGAGATTAAGAAAAGATAGGAAGAATATACAGAGGAACTCTACAAAAAGGAACTCAATTCTCTAACGTTATCCGAGGTATCACTGTACTGTACTGTATAATGATATTCAAGCAGGGAAAAGCTTGAAAGAAAGGCATTTGAAAACATTCAGGTAGAATATTTTCCAAATTATTTGTGTTTCAATACTCCTCATATATCCAGAATAAATTCTCACAAGGATCATCTGCAAGGACAGCTTTGGACACTTGCTTTTCAAACTACAGTCTTTGGACTGTAAGATCCTTGAAAGTGTGGGTCCAAAGATTCCTAATGAACTTTCATGTTTGTTTTGCTTCATATTCTTTCAGGGGTGGTGGTCTGCCTCTTTACATGTCTTTCATGTATTGGTCCTTTCAAAGGGATTTTGTTTCCCCCCACTTGTGTTTTATCTGGCATTTATCCAAAGAACTAAAGAACCTTAAAAAACTCTTTTAAAAAACAGGGGCAAAGTAGACAACAGAGATTCAATTCAAAAGTCCTGAAGAACTATTAACAACTATTCAAATAAAGTGGGTGGTGATGGCAAAAAGGCAAGTCAACAAAGTAGAATCAATTTAATCTAAAACCAAGCAACTGTACACAAGCAAAACAACAACAACAACATTAAACACCTCACAATCCAACCACACATTGAAGTTTAACACAATACTCAAGAAATACACAGGAAAAGCACACATACACACTGAAAAGATTGCTCTATCTGCTTTTCACTAATGTTGGTTCAAATTTCTGGATTTGAAATGAGTATTACCCATCTATTTATTATTTAAAAAAACCTGAGCATCCTTTAATAGGGCAAAATCACATTCCTAAAGTTTTGTATTATCATTAAGCCTCAAAGATTGTTCTTACACTTTGACTTTTAAATTATAAACACAATACAATGAAAAGATATTTATAATTAAGTTATTCGTTGGTACAAAAAAAATCTGTTATACAAGAGCCTGCCAGACATTTAATGAGCCAACATGTCAATGTAAGAGAAATAAAAAAGGTTTGCAGATGCTAATGAATACTCTGGCTACAGAAAAAAAAATATTTCAACCTCAAACCATTTTGTCAGTTCCTGCTTTGCACATTAGAGAAGTGACAACATTACAAAAAAATGTAAGAAGCTGGCAAGTGAAAAAAATCAGGAACTATGATGTCAACTACCAAAATGGCCATCCACATTTCTGAACAACACAGGCACTTCACAGCAAGATTTCAGTTCACAAATTAAAACTCAAGGCACGCACTGCTCTTGGACATGAATGCAAGCTTAGCTTGGCAACTCTGGAAGTCTAATTTGTCTAGCACCTTGACTGTTAGACCAATAAACTGTAAAATACAAATTTAAAATATACTCTAAACCAGGGGTTCCCAAACTTTTTGGGCCATGGGCCGATCATGTGGTTCAGGAAGCTGGTCACTAAGGCCCGGGGGCCGGATGCGGCTCCTGGGCCTTAGTTTGGGCACCACTGCTCTAAACCTATGATCCAGTGCTCTCCCAGATATTGTATTTATAGCCAGTAGTAATCCACACAGGACCTGAGACAAATTTATTTAAAGTGTATTTCATAAATGACACATACACACACATGGTTGCAATTTAAGCTGTGGATGATTGCTGTTCAGTACATGATGCATGGCATTACCTTCATGGCATGAATTTCCTCCAGTAACCTCTGTGCACGTTTATGGTTTTTCAGTATTGCCTCAGCAGTGCCTCTGAAAAAGGAAGGTACACCATTTTTTAAGTTGCAAGTTTATCAGATTTGTTTTAATGTTATTTGATAATGTTAATTGACTTTGTAATTAGGTTAGTTTTCTTTTAAAAGGAAGAACACAGAGAAATAAATAATTCTGACAATCAACTGTTAGCTATAGCAAACATGAAAAATATAACATTACTGTATTTCAGGACACACCAAGATACATTGTGTCTGTGCATACTTATATCTGTGTATTTATTTAGGTGTATATAAGGGACATGTCTAGACATAAACAATATTACTGACATTGATACTAATCCTTTTGTGTTTGTGGCCTAAAACCTCTTGCATACCTTATGGCAGCATAGAGACTGGGTTGAAATACAGTAAACCCCTGATTTATGTAAAAAGTCCATTCTGTAGCTTCTTACATAAATAGGGGTTTTAAGTAAATCAATGCTTCCCCATAGGGATGCAGTGAAAAATTAAAAAAACGGACTTGAAATTGGTTTTCAATGCATCCCTATGGAAAATCATGCTTTGCGCCACTAGTGGCCATCTCTGGTAATGACAGGCAATTCCCCACCCCCACCCCTTTTAAGCTTTTCTCTGAGGCGCGTTCACAACTAAAGCACACCCCAGAGAAACCTCACACGAACAGCAGAAGGGACAGGCTATTTCCCCCACACTCTCACAATCCTGGCAGAAACAAGCAAGGACTGCAGAAAAATCACAAGTGATGTCTTGCGACTTTCAGCGGTGGGGGCAGGTGGTACGCGGTGGAATGTCAGATTTTTAAATTGTGCCACCATCATTTTAAAATCTAAACACACTAGGAAACCCCTTAACGTAACTCGATTTTTTGTGTAAATCAGGACATGATTTACGCAAAAAACCTTACATAAGTCGAATTTTACATAAGTAGAGACATACGTAAATTGGAGTTTTAACTGTAAAGGGAAATAAATATTTTGCATTATTTTCCCCCTTGATGGTGCATTGGGAAAAGGCAGGGCATTTAGAATTCATCACTCATAATCCACACCAGAAAAGTGTTACTTACTTTTTTGCTTTCAGTTTTGCAATTTGTCTGGTTAGTCTGCGAATTGTTAGAACTCTAATCTTCTTAACTTCTTTTCTCATTTTCACAACCTATCCCGGAAAATAAATAAATAAATAAAACAAATAACATGAAACAAACATTTTGTGTGTGTGTGCGTATGAAATCAAGACATTCCTAAGTGAGCATGTTTAATATTCTAGACACAGGTTCCTGCGATGGCAAACCTTGGCATGCCAGCTGTTATTTCAGATTATTTCTGTTTCTTGTTCATTTATACACTCACAATACTAAGTCTGTACAGAAACTGACCCCTTTCATTTAATCACAATAATATAATTTAGGGAAGTGTTTGCCAACCTTTGGTTTTTGGATTTCAATTTCCAGAAACCTAAGTCAATTGCCTAAAGCATTGATCAGCCAATGTACTGATTTAGGCTTCTGAAAATTAAAGTCCCCCTGTGGGACACGGGCCCCACATTGGGAACCACTGATTTAGGGTGATGCTAATATATGCTTTAGTAATTAATTAATTAATTCATCGGGAAAGGCGGTTCAAAATATAAAGTCAAGGTGAAATAACTAGTTTTCTGGTACAGTATACCATATAAATGTAGCATCAAGAAGCATCAAGACAAAACATCCAGTTTCTCAAAGTGCCCTCGGGTAAGCTAGTGTTTTTGTAGCTTGACTTTTCCCCCACATACAATCAGTTTTATAATGTTGATCTCTATCCTGCTGCTACTTGGGTTACTGAGATAACGTCAAATGGTATTAAATACAGAATACAGAAATACAGGGGGAAGAGTCTAACTAGTAAATATAGAAAATAACAATGAAAATAAATGTGGTTATGTCTCTATATATTTTTTAAAAGACACACTCTAATTATAGCCTTTTAAAAGGCATTATTCAGTCCAAACCTGTGAACACATTTAGTAAAGAGAATCATTATGTTCATCATGTTTTCAGCATTGTTGACGCAATGGGTACAAAGCTGGGCAGGCTGAGGAGGATGGTGAAGGATAGGGGTGCCTGGCGTGCAGTAATCCATGGGGTAGCGAAGGGATGGAATTGACTGTGTGACTGAGCAACAACAAATTAGAAGGAAGAATTTCTTCCCACAAGTAGAAGCAAGCAAGAGCCCAAGAAAATGGGGGATCTTGCTTCTGTCTTTGAAACCTGTTCTCACAGCCCCCTTTGAATAATATCTGAGCAATATAATAACTGTGTGCTGTCAAGTCAATTCTGATTTATGGCGACCCTTTCCAGGGTTTTCTACACAGAGAATAGGCAACATGGTTTACCATTTCCTTCTTCTGGGAGTACTGAATAGGGCTCATGATTAAAAGATAGCTGAATACAGTGCAGTAATACCCCAGATAACGCGAGTACCGGATAGCACTAAAACTGCAAAACGTTACAAAATTTTCGGAAAAATCTTGTATTGAATAACGCGATTTTTAACGTTATCCGATACAGTCGTTCTTAGCAGCAGGGTGGCTGGAAAGCTGAACGGGGTTCTCCGTTCAGCTTCCCAGCCACCCTGCAGCCACGGAGGCAGGGGTGGGGAGGCTGGAAAGCTGACGGGGGGCTCCCCCGTCGGCTTCCCCAGCCACCCCACAGCTGCGGAGGCAAGGGCGGGTGGCTAGGGAAGCCGACAGGGAGTCCCTGTCAGCTTCCCAAGCCACCCTGCAGCTGTAGATTGGGTCCTCTGATCTCTCTGGAGCAGGCAGGGGACACGATCCAAGCTATTTCTGGGCTTCCCCGACGTCCTCAGCCAGTCCAGCAAGCCAAAATGTCAGGGTTCAAATCCCGACATTCTGGCTTGCTGCAGCCTCAAAGAGGGTGGGGGAACTTCAAAAATAGTGCACATCGGCTCTAGGGAGGTCGGGAGACCCGATGCGCACTAATTTTGAAGTTCCCCCACCCTCTTTGAGGCTGCAGCAAGCCAGAATGTCGGGATTCGAACCCTGATGTTTTGGCTTGCTGCACTGGCTGAGGACGTCGGGGAAGCCCAGAAACAGCTTGGATCGGGTCTCTCCACCTCCCTGGACCCGGCGGGGGGGGGGGGAGGTCAGAGACCCCAAAATAGGTTAAAAAAAATCCATTTTTTTACCCATTTTGGGGTCTCTGACTCCCCCCCCCCGCTGGGTCCAGGGAGGTGGGGAGACCCGATCCAAGCTGTTTCCAAAGTTCCCCCACCTCCCTGGAGGCTGCAGCAAGCCAAAATGTCAGGATTCAAATCCCGACGTTCTGGCTTGCTGCAGCCTCCAGGGAAACAGGGCTTTTTTTAACATTGTGTGATCAATGTATCGCACAACGTTTAAAAACCGGATAACGACGAGACTTGTGGAACCAAGTCATAACGTTATCCGGGGTACTAGTGTATATAGATTTTCATTGAAACATACATCACAGTCTTAACCTTTAGAAGATAGAATGGAAATTTCCCCCAAACAGTAGTTCTTAATGCAGTTCCTTCCATTTATTTTTATTTCTGACACTTCTGCTGGAGAGCAGACCTAATAAATTCCTGATGTCAATTCCACAAGGAGGCTCAACAAGGAGTCATTTTTCTCGCAATTCTTATTTTTTCTGAGTCAGAAGTAATAGAAATCAATCTCAGTTTTAGATTTTCATTAGCCCACCCATCTGCACTTGGCTTGCTAAAAAATAGTTAGCACAACAGCCAAAGTGCCAATGTGGCAATGAAACCACATTTTCATAAAAAAGAGAAGTATATATCAGCAGAGTTTTTCTCTAAGGTAGTATCAAATGATGGTTTTTACACTGGTGTACTGGTCCATTAACTCCCAAATACTGACTGCCAACCTCAAATACTAGATTCAAGTCAAAATATAACAATGAAGATGACATCTTACCCTTTTAGTTTAAATGTCTGTTAAACAGAGAGAACTAGCTATACAGTGAAGCTTCTCCTTCTGGCTAACTATTACATATGCAAAAATTTCCAGTCCAAATGGGAATTCAGTAAATTAGCAGTGGTAGAGGTCACTGTCTTAAATAATATCTTCAAAAGCTATAATCATAAATCATCCCTGATATGAACCAAGGAGCTCTGATCAGTTAAAGCAGGGGTGCCCAAACTACAGCCCATGGGCACATTTTACTTCCACTTCCAGGCATGGGCCAGATGAATTTGTGTTGGGGCCAGATCCGGACCATGAGCCGTAGTTTGGGCACCCCTGGCTTAAACAGAGAAAATGGCAGCCTAAAAATCTATCTCCTCCTGTTGCAAAACAGATTGCAAAGCATGTTTTACTTCAGCTTCCAGTGGGAGGAACCACTGCTTGAAAAGTTTGGGCACCCCTGAGTTAAAGCATTTGTATCCACAGGAATCTTATTTAACACGGCAAAAAATAATTTATTGTAATCTTTTAAAGGTTACATTTTTAAAAAATGAATTCACAAACTGTTACAGCAAAATAGTGAATTAGCACAAGTATCAAATTTCTTGCTCATTAGAGAACCTTTTTGTTGTTGTGCCAATATAGTTAATTCTTTAAAAATAATCAGTCATCAGATAAATATTATCTGACAAGTTGCCTTTTATGAGTCAAATGCCCAAATCTTGTCTGGGGAGGGAAACATTTGCAGATAATTATTTGCTATCAGAGGGAACTATTTATTTAACTCATTGCCAGTGCAAACAATTCTTGCTTGTGTGGTAATACGAAGAAAATGTATTGGACAACATAAAACCATCACCTCAAACACATTGATTTGAAAGATGGCTAGAGCTTGTTTTCCTTACATTGATGGCAGTTTCAAAAGAACAGTCACTCTCTGCGGAAATCACTCCAAACAGAACAAATATTACGGTAAAAAGTTTACTGTAAGGTGGAAGTGTTTGTACCCTGAAACCAATTTTCATGAATTAGAAATCTGACCAAAGTGACATTTCATGTTAACCAACACCCTTCATATTATTACTGTACAAACAGGAAGCACTAGATTGTAAAAATACTTCTGCAGAGACATTTTAAATAAACTATCTGTGTAATAGCAGGTAATTCACCACAAATATCGTGTTTATAAGGAAATAGGCCTTCCACTCATGACTTCAATAAATAATCATGGAGAACAGGAAAATATCTTACTGAGACACACACAAAGCTACTCTTTTAAGTTTGGATATAAAATAGTGTTTTAAGTTTGGATATAAAAATAGTGTTTTATATTATAAGTGCTAAACTAAATTTGGGATTCCCAAAACTATTTTGGCCAAGGTTTAAAGGCCAATCTTCAAAAATGCCGAACAACAAGACCCACCTGTTATGCAGCATATCCTGTCTGCACATCCAAATGGATCACACTATACTTGCCATGTTCCCACTAAGCCAGCCATCTCACACCTATTCCCTTCCAGACATTTAGGACTTTGATTTCTATGATGCTCCACAGCTGGAGCTATGGGGGTTTCAGTCCAGTAGATAGGCTTCAGTTTGGGGTCAGCTGCCCTGAGACACCAGGCTGGAACTCTCAAATTAGACTTGCCATCACTGTCTATGGCTAAGGAACTCTGCCTTCATCTTTGACACGTAAGAGTTAAATGAGTGCAATTCTTTCTAATGCAGAATTCCCATGGAAGAAATGCACAACTGTGCCAATTTAATTTCTCTCTTTGATGAAGATGTTTAAAAGCATAGTTACCGGGTTAAAAAAAAGTTAGAACCCCACATTAAACTGAAGAATGCAAATCAGCATTACTGCATGGATACTTTAGCAGATGTGGATGAAAAACTCACAAGCTATAATAAAAAAGCATTAACAAGACAGATGTGAGGCCTACAATTTAAGGGATCACAGCAGATCATTATACACTTAAACATACATATTTAACTTCCTACCTATTTTTTTAACTAGGACTGTACATAGAGAGAGTACTGTATATATTTTTAGTGACTAACTTAACTAAAGGTCAACTCTAACCCACTGACCAGAAACAGAACACCCCTGCCTATCTACTCCATCATTCTGTTCCAGAATGGCCAATGAATGCACATAGCAAGTCCACAACAAGGCATTAATGTAATAATATACTTCCACTATATTTCCTCTGAAACTAGTATACAGTAATACCTTGGATAACGTTTACCTCAGATAACGCTAAAATCGCATAACGTTAAGTAATCTGGGGAGAATTGGATTGAATAACGTTAAGGTCCTATGGGATGTATCGGATAACAACTGCTAAAGCCTGTGCGGTTACAATGTATCTCTATGGAGCTTTAACATTATCCGATACATCCCACAGGATTTTAACATGCATCGGATAACACTAAAAATCGGATAACACCAAGACTTGTGGTACCAAGTCTTAGCGTTATCCGAGGTATTACTGTATAATATACTAGCTGACATCGTCTTCTTTAGAAGGTCCACTGATTCAAATGGGCCTACTCTGCGCTAAACAAAAGGATTTCAGACAGCATCTTTGTACCTGAAGGTGAGGTATTGCAATTGTGACTCTTTACTATGGTGGAGATTGCATTTTATGTCTTTTTAGTTTCATTTAAAAAACCGTTTATGGTTCAGTCCTAACGAGCCAAGATGGTTGAACCACAGCCCACCTAAGGCTATGCTGAATCCAAATATATTCTACCCCAGTAATATCTCAACTAATAAAATAAAAATGCAAAAAGGCATTATACTTAGTACATTATCACAGAGGCACTGGCCTGGATTAGTCCTATAAACATTAAAGTTAATGTTCATTTTTTAATAATACAGGATGTTGACCTGGACAGAGACAGCTAAGAAAACCAATAATATGAGGAAAGGTAAAATTATGTTCCTATTAGCTTACAGTTGGGGGGGGGGGGGAGAACGGAGAAGAAATTGAAAACCAGGATTCCTGGAACACATTTGTTATAAAAGAGTCTACTAAGCTAGTTCAGTAAGTTAAGACTAGGTGTTTGTGAAGCCAAAGATCAAGAGTTCATTTTCCCATTGTACTTTATTTTTTATTTTATTTCATTTTAACCCTGTCCTCCTCCGAAGACTCAGGGCGGCTTTACAACTAAAAACAATTAAAACACATACATAAAAATTAAAATTCAAGTTAAAAACGCCGAGGAGAGAGGTGGAATATTTAAAAGAGCCAGGCAACCGAGTTGGCCGTCTGGTCCCCTCCCCACACATACTTCCTAGGGGGAAAACAATCTGTCCAGCTCTGGGCAACTCCCACATTCACATATTGTTGTCAAATAGTAAACTGTTTCTGAATATTTTATACCAGGGGTCCTCAAACTTTTTAAGCCAAGGGCCAGTTCATGCTCCCTCAGACTGTTGAGGAGTTGGACGCCACCTTTGCTGCCGTCACTTTAAGGGCTGAATTATTTGATGCTCCAGGCTAGTCATAGTTTGAGGATCCCTGCTTTATACCTATGTAACCCTGGAAAGGGTTGCCATATGTCAGACTTAACTTGGTGGTACACAATTATTAATAATGGTTTCTCTAATAAATTACTAGTAGAAAATTCATTTTTAATCAATGATATGTCATGACCATTCTGCACTGTAACCTTCATTTCAAATTTCAGTTTTGATAGTTCTCATGTAATGATTCAAATGCAAGTCTTCCACTGCAGCCAAAACACCATGGCATGTTGGCAAAAAATACAAATCCAACCAACTTGAGAATTTTGACAAAATATTCCTTTCTAGCTTCCCCTTTAGCTAACAAGAATTTTGGCCAAACATCCTTTCTAGTTTCCTTTTACAGAGCAAAAGGAATGAGATAATAACACCTATGACACAGTTAAGATTTAAAAACACACCTTACTTGAACTAGCAAGCCACAGAGATATTTTAGTCATGTTTAGAAAATGGGATGGAAGGGTATGGACTTCTATGAGGGTCTATTAAAGGATCCACTGGATCTTAGCCAAAGATTATATCTTGCAAAGACCTTGTATGGGGTGGCAAATACTGGAAAGAAATATTACATTAGAATAAAATGTTATGTTTGGCTAGTTTGGAGGGTTGCTTTAAATTTGAACATAGAAAAGAGGTCCAATTTAAGCTAACCCATAGCCAAGAATGTAAGAACACTATGATTTAAAAGTTTGAACAAAAAAGGTAGGAAATGTTTCATGTAGATTGAGGCATATCATCAGCACTTCGGTCAGAATATAAAATGAGTGAACACCAAATAGTAGTGAATACCTAGGAATACGTTTACAATGTGATCTTAATCACTCCAAAATGTGTATGAGATTTTCATGGTTTATGCAGTGGTGGTGAACCTTGGCACTCCAGCTGTTCTTGAACTTCAATTGCCAGAGCCCCTGATTAGCATGAGTGCTGACTTGGGCTTCTGATAATTGAAGTCCAAGAACCCATGGAGTGCCAATGTTCACAGGTATATGGAATACTGAATGCTGTGCATTTTTATTAGCTTTATAATGCTATCTTCTGATGGTTGGACAGCTCAGTGGTTTAGATATCTGGCTGCAGATCCAAAGGATGGGAGTTCAATTCTACACTGTGCCTCTTAGGAACAGAACCAGTATGTTTAGTCAAAAGCAAGCTGCACAGTCACAGAAAGCCCCTAGAACTGAACAGCACACTACAGTAAAACTCCACCTTGGTTTATGTATGCTGTGGTTTACGATAGCAAATTCTAAGAAAATGACGCTCTGGTTTATGACGGTTTTTCAGATTATGACTTAGAATTAGAACACCGCCACCATTTTAGACTCTAAAATGGTGCCCACCCCCCACTGCTGGAACTTGTGAATCATCACTTCCCATTGCAGAGGCAATGGATCTATTGTTCGGGTCTTTTTAGTGGATTTATTTTGCTTTGTTTTTTATTATTTTGGATCTGGTCGGGATCATTTTTAAAATTT
Organism: Furcifer pardalis; assembly: GCA_030440675.1. Taxonomy (NCBI): domain Eukaryota; kingdom Metazoa; phylum Chordata; class Lepidosauria; order Squamata; family Chamaeleonidae; genus Furcifer; species Furcifer pardalis. The sequence goes on from CP126896.1 coordinate 56,119,788, forward strand.
TCATTGCATTCCTATGGGAGAATGTGCTTTGGTTTACGATTTTTTTGTTTACAATGAAGGCTGTCATAACGGACCAAGATTATAAACAGGGGCTTTACTGTACTTCTGTATATTCTCTAAGCAGAAACCCTGTAAAGGCCAACATTAGTCTGAATTGACTGATGGCACCCAATTATTAATAATACTATATTGTACATTATCATTTATCCTGGAATTGCACTATAATAAGCATGATATAAGATGGACCATTTTCAGAAAACTTACTAAAACTGCAGAAAATTTACTCCAATCATTGGTGATACTTGGGGGGGGGACCTTTGACCTTAACCAGCAATAGTTGGTGTCATGATATTTCACAAGGGATGAATTCATAGTTTAATTTTCTTTACATTTATTAAGTGTTAAAATTTATATAGTATATTCTCTTTAAATTTTAAGGATAGATAACTCATAAGGGAAGCACACTGAAGGCAGTTGCATTCCAATCCACACATTCCACACAATACTTGTCGCTGAATAACAAGATTGCTAAGTAGCAATGCCAGTCATTTAGACACCTGTGAGTAAGATCCCATTTGCTTAACTTACAATAGGTCAAATTCCCCTTTCTCTAGAGAAAAGGGAAAAGTGACATTCACATGGAAGTGGATTATGGGACATCAACACCTGTTTAAACATCTGAGAACAGGGTGACAAACAAACACCTGATAATTTCATATTACGTAAAATCATGTCTGAGAATTTGGTTACATCACAAAACACCACTTTGAACTCAGAACATGGACCCATAAGGAAGATATCCTGATGGGGGCTATCAAGCCCAAAGAAAATAAATGCTTTCTTAGTGAGGTTATCTATTTTCTTATTTTATTTAGTTTGTTAAATTAGATTAGAATAGATTATTTCTTCAATATGTATCCTGTATTATCTTGGACTATTCTTCTTCAATAAAATGATTCAAAGACACCAAGGAGCGTCATCTTTGGCTACCAAATCAGAAGAGGAATAAGATTTGCAAAGTGGGAGAAAAGCCGAACCATAAGGCTGAATTTTCTCGGGCACAATCTTTCTCTAAGAGACATTTTATTTTGGAAGAGATAAGGTTGCCAGGGTGATCAGAAGCGAGTACTGTAAAACCTCAAGTTACGAATCAAATCAGTTCGATGGCAATGCTCGTAAATCAAATTTGTTCGTAACTTGAGGCATCTCCATTCAGATAAGAAAAAGCCCCACCCCAACCTCCAACAATCAAAATGGGTTACCCCCACCCTCCAAAAATCAATCAAACCACCCAAAAACAACAGCAGCATTGAAAGCATGCATAAGCAAAAATGCTGTTCCTTACCTTAAAAAAGCTTTGAAAATGGACGGAAAACTCAGAAAACTCTAGGAAGAGACAGCAATGGGCAGCTATTTTGGCGCTGAAACTCCAGACAAAGAACTCCTCTCTAAGCACTCTACTGCCACCTACAGGGCTCTGAAAGGCTGCATGCGTATAAAACATAAACCCATAGGGGAAATGGCGTTTTTTGCTTCACTCAAGGCAACACAGAGGGGGAAAATTAATTTGTAAATTGGGGCATGTTTGTAACACAAGGCATGGATTTCAGTGAATAAACAATTTGTAAGTCAAATTATTTGTAAGTAGGGGTTTTACTATATTACCTGATTCAGCCATTGGTCTGGGAATAACATCTGCCAGACTGTCCCAGCCTGGGAAGGTAAGAACCTATCTTTGAAGTGGGGCATTTTCCCAGAGCCAATCTCGCTATCTGTGTGTGTATGTGGGAAGGTAGCTAAGATATAAATGCGCTGTTATTCAGCCTTGGTACTACATTCCTGCCCAAGGAGCAGAAGTGCCTTCTTCCCCATTCCAGAAGCAGGGGGAATGAGGGAGAATAATATCAGGGTAGAACTTAGAGCCATTGCCCGTGTGGGTAACCCCAAGCCAAGGGCACCCCTGGGTAAACTTTGGGAACCTTCCAAAGTCCAGTCCTACCCCTGACAGCTGGATTCAGCAAGATCCGATCCACTGAATCATTTGCCAGACTTAACTTGGGAAAACAAAAAGGTATAATGCAGGAGAGATGTCTAGTTTAGCCCTTAGGTTCCTAATCAGAGCCTACTGATAGGATAAGCCATGGAGGAGACCAAGCAAACAATAACATTCAGAAACAAATTACAAAAAAAATTGCAGGAGGAACACAATACCTTTATTGGATCACTGAAAATTAAAACATTGCGAGCTTTTGAGAGCCAAAATCTCTTCTTCATGCATGTCATGATATCTTCTTGCCAGATACAAATCTTAAAAATGCATGCAGAACAACAGTACAAGGCTTTATAGTGCATTACCCCACCCCACACAGGAAACCAGGCGTTTGTTCCTCCCACATGGACCTTAATGAAGCATCAGCTTTCCTTTGCGGCTAGATGCAGGGAACACAAAACTCCATGTTCCTCCATCGGGGAGCAATTGTCTCAATTTGGTTTACACAGTAGGCATGCCAACTCCAGTCAAATCAAAGTCCAAACAAAATCCTCCATGTGGAAGGAACAAATGCCTGGTTACCTGTGATCCAATAAAGGTATTGCCTTCCTCCTGATTTTGTTGCCTTTTTTGTAATTTGAATATGGATCACACAGCTAATCTCCTTTGTTTATTCAGGAACAAGTCACTGAATCTTTATTCTTTACTAAAAAAAATTGTTCTCACTCAGTTTCCTCTTTTATTAATTGTAAGATGCTGTTTTAATTTGGTTTATTATTTCTAAAAATGAATCTAGATGAACTTCAAATTAAACATCACACAAGTTTGTAAGTGACTCTTGGTATCACTTTTCATAAGTAATTATATCCTCTTCTAACAAGCAAGAATCAGTATGCACTTTTTTTGCTTTCCAGGAAAGCAGCCAACATCATTTTAATTATGTTTTTACAATTCAACAGATTTATATTATCACCTTCAAAATGATATATAAAGCCATACCTACTGTGAAATGAACTGTAGCAACATTCCAACAGCCTGAAGAGGACCATAAGAAAAGCAATGAAAAACTGAAATGTAGATGGGGAAGAAGTAGAAGCAGTGACAGATTTTACTTTCCTAGGATCAAAGCTCACTGCAGATGGTGATTGCAGCCATGAAATAAAAAGGCGACTGATTCTTGGGAGGCAAGTGATGCGAAACCTGGGGAACATAGTTAAAAGCAGAGACATCACATTGCAGACAAAAATTCGTCTAGTCAAAGCAATGGTATTCCCTGTGGCAATATATGGGTGTGAGAGCTGGACCATTAGGAAAGCTGAGCGCAGAAGAATAGATGCCTTTGAGATGTGGTGCTGGAGGAGAGTTTTGAGAGTCCCCTGGACAGCGAGGAGAACAAATAGGTCAATCTTAGAAGAAATCAACCCTGACTGCTCCTTAGAAGGGCAAATAGTAAAGATGAAGCTAAAGTACTTTGGACATCAAATGAGAAGAGAGGATTTGCTTGAGAAAGCCTTAATGCTGGGAAAGGTGGAGGGCAAAAGAAGAAGGAGGTGGCCAAAAATGAGATGGCTAGATGGTACTGTAGACACAATGGGCACAGAGCTGAGCGAGTTGAGGAAGATGGTGGAGGACAGAAGTGCCTGGTGGACAGTGGTCCATGGGGTCACAAAGGGTCGGAATCAACTGTGCGACTGAACAGCAACAAAGTCTTTCTGAGGGATCAGTTGAGATAATCAAGTTTTTAGCATTTTAAAGGGGTACACAGAAAGAGCCTCCTTGAAGATTGTGGTATTTTTGAACCACAATTTGGTGTACTCTGGCAATGGCAATCTTGTGTTGCCGGCTAATCTTTCTCACACTAAGTCAGGTAAAAGGAAATGCAGAATGAACTCACCAAAAGGTGCCTTCATTTTGGCAGTTTCATGTCTGGCCTAGACACAGAAGAAGTGTTTGAAAGAACAGATTCTTGTCCCCTTTTGAGGCCTCCTTTAAACTGACATGAGAACAGCTGGAGCAAGCTTTATATAGAATGCACATGTGATAGCCATAATTCTGTAAAATTGGCAGTAAGCAATGAATTCTCCTTCTAACTTGCTGGATTCTTCTTTTCTTTATCTTCATGGTTTTCTTTTATTCAAATGTGTTAAACCATTTACCCCTCCTTCTACACTTGCAAGAAATATAATTGCCAAATATAGACAAGAGTGCTTTACTTAGTTTAACATGTCATTTGGATTATATAGTGAAAATCACCATAATCCAATTTGAGTAAGCTTAGTTACCACAATGAGAGAAAGCTATATAGCTCTAATAAGTGCAAGCAAAACTGTGGAGCCAATAACTACAATTCAAAATTCTGAACCAGCAAAATTTAAACGAGGTGTCCAGTGACAAACATAGACTTTTCAGTCTGGTGCTTGCCACTGATACATAAAACAATCATCATCTTACCACCTGCAACTCATACTTTCCTTCTTGACTGAGATAGAATAGTGAGATGGCATCAAGTAGTGTCTCTCTACCCACTACTTTGCCCTTCAAGTCTTCTCACTTTACCTTTGATTTGAAATATTCGGTATCATACATTTAGTCCTATACCTTTTTGTGTTTAGATTAACCATTCTGCACCGTATATATTTTTTGTTCTCTGGGCACATTCAAATCCAGTCATCTCAGAATGATTAGTAAACTATGATGGGGGTCAAGGTGGACTCAGCCTTTCATCTTTTGGAGATCGGTAAAATGAGTACCCAGCATTTTGGGGACAAAATTCTAATGACTTTGTGACTCACCCAGATAATGCATTAAACACTAATGCATAGGTCCTCAAACTTGGCCCTCCAGATGTTCTTGGATTTCAATTTTCAGAAGATCTGATCAGCAGGAGATCTGACTTGGGCTTCTGGTAATTGAAGTCCAAGAACAATTGGTGGGCCAAGTTTGAGGACCTAGGTGCTAAGGGGTGGTATATAAGTGTAATTCCTGTTGCTATAATTGCTATTTTGGTACAGTAATACCTCAGATAACGTTTACCTCGGATAACGCTAAAATCGCATAACGTTAAGTAATCTGGGGAGGAGAATTGGAACGAATAACGTTAAGGTCCTATGGGATAGATCGGATAACAACCGCTAAAGCCTGTGCGGTTACAATGTATCTCTATGGAGCTTTAATGTTATCCGATCCATCCCATAGGATTTTAACATGCATCAGATAACACTAAAAATCGGATAACACCAAGACTTGTGGAACCAAGTCTTAGCGTTATCCGAGGTATTACTGTATCTAGTATGCATGGTGTGGCATTGTGTGTTGTTGTGTTATCTTGCTGTATGTCTTTTACCCACATATATTTATATTTCTCTCAGAAGTTTATATTCCACCTCAAACTGTAAAAAACTGACTTTTGCAGTACAGTACTTGTAAGTTCAGGGTTTTGACTGACCATGGGAAAATGGGTGTTTGTTTAACTTAATTATATCCCGCACAATTAGTGAAGCCACTATGGGCGGCTTACAATAAGATTACAATCAAAGTACTGTATAACAAACACAATAAAAATGAAAATAACATACACTTCAAAGAAAACAAATAGCAACACATAAACTATAAAATAACAGTATAACCTACCAGTGCACCTACAATAATCGACAGCTCAGCAATAAAGGTGCTAACACTGATGTTCATTTATTTTGAAAAAGCTTGTTGGAATAGGAATGTTTTCAAGGATTTATGGAAAGCAAACAAAGGGAGGGTGTCTCTGATTTTGGTTGGTAAATCATCCCAGAGCCTGGGGGCCACAGCCGAAAACACACATTTGCTGATGAAAACTATGTTTACCTCTTTCTGCATGGCCATCCTCAATTACAACTCCTGTGAATCAGACTCTGGCAAGCTGCCACCATGATGATAAACATTGTTATTCTAACAATTACAAAGCCTGTAAATTACAGTGGGTATAAAATACAGGGTTTGGTGAAATAAGGTAGAGCAAGTTATAGGACTTGCAAATGACACCTCTATTCATGCCAACATTCTACTTATTACAAACCAGTTATTTCAATACATTTTCAATTCTTTCATTTGTTTACTTTTGTACTGAATGAACTGTTAGCCATGAAATAACTTCTTTCAATAGGGGGATAGCCACCTTTGTGTGCTTCAGCAAAAACAAGAGTTCTTAAAGACCAAGATGTTTTATTGTGTGTAAGCTTTCAATGATTCCTTTATGACACATGAGGCCAGTAGAATCCTAAGCAGTTGTCGTCAATGGCTGCAACTCTTATCCGAGAAGACAGTAAAACCTTGCATAAAGAGCGCCTCGCTTAGAGACTAACTCGCTTAAAGAGCAGAATTTTCTCTGAATGGTCGCCTCGCTTAACAACGAAAAACAAACCAAAAACTCACTTAACAACTAAATCGGGGGTCGCAATCCCCCCCAAAGTCACAACTGGTCACTTACAATGGTGTTTCGCATAAAGAGCAAACTTGTTTAAAGAGCAATCCCGTGGAACACATTGTTCTTTACGCGAGGTACCACTGTACTTTTTTTTTCTTGAAGCAGTAAAAATGCCAGTGGCGTGAATTTGTTTAAGGTGGAGCCGAGATTGCGATGAAGTGACCCACAAGCTGTGATCACAGAGCCATCTCCTGTGGCACATAAGAAATGTGGCATGCAGGATTTAACATCAGGACTGCAACTGACTGCCAGAGCCTTGAGGAGATTCACAAGGTGGGCCTTCACAGCCAGTCCATCTGTCATGGCCTCTTCCGCCTCCATGACCGTTGGGAATCAGAGTTCTTCCTCCACTCATTTTGCCATTAGGCTCAATATTATGGTATTCTCCGGGTGCAATTCAAGGTGCTGGTTATTACCTTTAAAGCCCTACATGGTAGTGGGCCAGGATACCTAAGAGACCATGTCACTCCAAGAACTTCTGTCCATCCCACCAGGGCGGATTGGAGAGGCTCTCTTCTGATTCCATCGGCTAAAGTGGTGCGCCTCTCTAGCACCGGGAGGAGGGCCTTCTCTGTGTCCGCCCCGGCCCTTTGGAACCTCCTACCAAGTGAACTACGCCTACAGACAGAGCTCCTGCCCTTTCGAAAGGGCTTAAAAACCTGGCTGGCAGGGCAAGTATGGGGATCCATGAATGTGGGGTCTCATGTTGGGTGGCTGATCTAATGGGACAGCCACCCTCCCTGCTTCTTGCTTCTCGCTGTTTTTAATTCCCCTAAATTTTAAAGTTTAACTCTTTTTAGTATTTTTATCAATAATAGTTTTAATTTTTAACGGTTAAAGTTAATTTTAATATGTGTGGCCATGATCGGACTGTCCAGTTGGCTTTACATTTAATTAATAATTTGTTGTTAGCTATGTCCTTTTCGAATTTTATGTTGTAAGCTGCCCAGAGTTGGGTTTACCTAATTGGGGCGGGATAACAAATTAAGAGTGAGTAAATAAATAAATAAATAAATAAATAAATAAATAAATAAATAAATTCAGTGGCATTTCCTCCACTGAGGGGGTTATCACCCCAACTAAGGGGCTCATCCGCCTGTAGCCATTGGCCCCTTTAGGGAGTCAGGCTATTTACCGCCACCCAACATTTGGCATTGAGTCACTGGCTGTACGGTCTACTCCATTACTGTAGCGGGATGTCCGGCCAGACTAAGCAATATAGAAATGGCTTTAGAAGGCCTTTGAGATTCCCTCACCCTTCACTCCTCTGTTCTAAGCAGACTCTACCATGGAATTTCAAAGACAGGTCACTGGCTATTTGGTATGGAGTGGAGGAATTCTTCTTTCATGTTCTGATCAAACCCTGGACTGCCAAAATGAAGCCACTTTCTTGGCTTTGTTGTTGGCCAAACTTAAGTGCTCATCAGTGCATGTTTTTGGCAGTAATCAACAGATCAGTAAATGAGCTGGATTCTGTATCTGCCTGCATTTACACCACATTGTTGTTTGCCAGCAGTCCCCACTTGAACATGTTGGTCTTACATTTAGGGTCTCCAACCCTCAGCCTATTCAGGGTCCTCCAAATGATGTAGGGGAGGTTGAGTCCCTCATCTATAATGCACCCTCCTTTAATGATGTTCCTTGACCAGTGAGCTCCTTTCTCCATCTTTTAATTTGGTTTTGTTCTTGTGTAATCTGAAGAATGTTTGTTCTTGCAATACCAAAGTGGAGGAATGAGGAATGATGATAAGTTCCTCAAGCTGCATGCAAACTTCAGTCATATCTAAAATGGATCTCCAGCTTATGAACTATTTTGGCAAGAGATCATTCTAGCACAGGGGTTCCCAACCTACGACCTGCAGCCCTAATCCAGCCAGTGAAGCTAATTAATACACCCCTCAGTGGGAACCTGGCACCTCCAGAAGCTGCTACCGCCACCCCTGGAAGTCACAATAAATCACTTACCACAGTGGTGGTGGCAATTGCACCATTTTTGCAGCTTCTTGCACAGCCTCTGCCATTTCCCAGGGCAGTGGGAGGCTTTTTGGAGCATTTTTGCGCCATTTTGGGATTTTCTTGCCACTTGTCTGCTGTGTTTCAGCAGCCAAACTGCAGTAGTCGGGAACTTCCGGTGCCAGGTGGAGCTTACATCAGTGCCTGGGCTCCCAACGTGGAACCAGGAAGTTTCCAAACAACACCAGTTGGCTGTCAAAACATAACAGAGCCACAAAGATGGTGCAATTACCACCACCACTGGTGCCGAAAATGTAAGCAGCGGGGCACAGCTATGCCCCCAGCCTGCACAGCTGAGCATCGGTGGTGGGAACTGGCCCCTGGCGGGAAAATGTTGGGAACCCCTACAGGCTCGCAATACTGTTTGTGTACTACAAGTTGAATACCCTGCTTACAGTCATATAACCAATTCCTAAAATGGACAAGATGTTTAACCTTCTTGAATTACAGCTCCATGTCCTAGGCCATATGCTATTTGACCACAAACAAACTTAACTAGTGTTTACAACAGAGCAGAGTACATGCAAAGTACATCATACGTAATGCAGAGCTGGATGAATCACAAACTGGAATTAAGATTGCTGGGAAAAACATCAATCTGAGATATGCAGATGATACTACCCTGATTGCAGAAAATGAAGGAGACCTAAAGAACCTCTTGATTAGGGTGAAAGAGGAGAGTGCAAAAGCTGGCCTGAGACTCAACATAAAAAAACCCAAATCTGGCCCCAGGCAAATAGAAGGTGAAGAAATGGAAGCAGGAACAGACATTAACTTCTTGGGATCCAAGATAAGGTGATTGCAACCATGAAATAAAAAGACACTTACTTCTTGGGAGGCAAGCTATGAGAAACCTGGGCAGTGTAATAAAAAGTAGAGACATCACCCTGCCAACAAAAATCTGCATGGTCAAAGGAATGATCTTCCTAGTAGTAATGTATGGTTGTGAGATTTGAACCATAAGAAAGGCTGAGTGCAAAATAATAGATGCCTTTGAAATGTGGTGCTGGAGGAGACTTTTGAGAGTACCCTGGAAAGCAAGGAGATCAAATCAGTTGATCCTAAAGGAAATCAACCCTGACTGTTCCTTGGAAGGAGAAATATTGAAGCTCAAGTACTTTGGCCACCAAATGAAAAGAGAGGACTCACTTGAGAAGGCCTTGATGCTGGGAAAAATCGAAGGTAAAAGAAGAGGGCAGCAGAGGCTGAGGTGGCTAGATGGCATTGTTGATGCAAAGGGCGTAATGCTGAGTGGGCTGGGGAGGATAGGGCAGCCTGGCGTACGGTGGTCCATGGGGTCAACACAACAGAGCTTCTGTCAGTTGTGTGGTTTTAGATATATATTTTTTGACAGTACAGTATTTTACATTTAAAGGAGACAGCTTGACATTCATACATCACTGTGAGGCCAATCTTCCATTCATATTACACAATGTGATAAAATTCATAAGATTCTAGCAAGACAAGATACATATATTTGTCTGTGAATGGCTGGAGGTGACTTTTTTTTTTTAAAAAAAAAATCTGACTGCCACAAAGCTGGAGAAGGAAATGATTGAGGAAGCAAGGAAAACCTACTACATGGCTAGATGGTATGTGATATGGGTCACAGAATTAAAAAAACAAGATAGACAGACAGACAGACTGAAGCAGTGAACAATATTATCTCCCTCTCCAAATCCACTGGAATCCTTCAGTACTCACAAAACTGGAACAATGCCAATTTAAACTGAGACATTTTTCATACCATAGTCTAGTGAATCACCATGATTGTCTGATCCGATTTAGAAAATTTCTCACCGATGAATCATAAATGCCTTACTGCCCCAACCTAAGAATAACACTGGCTGAAATCCTGTTCCATAACTTATACTGTATAAGACTGATGATGTCATGACCAGCAGTGATTTTTTGGAAATAAATTTTTTTTCTGATCTCTCTGAAGGTCCCGATGTTCCCATTAAATCCCTTTCATTGTACAGAAGGCCTGGAGATACCAGGATTGGTCAGGGGTGTGTGTGTCTTTAATCTTTGAAACTTTTTGCCACTGGAATTGATGGTAGTGATTTTTGGAAATAAAAGATGCCCCCCCCCCCCACACACACACACTTCAATTTTGCATCTCCCAATAGCTTCCCAGCAACAAAAAGGATTTGATGAGAACCTTGGTTGGGGGGGGGGGGTAGGGATGGAGCAATGGAATCAGAAATGTTTTTTAAAAAAGCCTACAGCTTTTGGTGATGTCACTGGAATATTACCTTTGTTACTGCAATATTGCAATACTGCAATAGTAACTTTGTTACTGCAAGAAATTTAAAACCAAACATCTGACAGCTAGTTACTGTAAGGATGACTTGCACTGACAGTATCAAAAATCAGTTTTGGGTGAATTTAAATGTACCCTTAAAGACACCTGCAGGTATGCTAGGGAAGCATCATTATCTTCATCACTGCTGACCTATAACTCCCTTAAGTATAGTCTACAGCAAGTTTTCTATGGCTGAGCTTGCATTTTCTTTTATTATATACCAGTCAAGCAACGAGCCACATGTTTTATTTTTGGCAACTTCAAACTAGCCTACGTGGCTCAACCACATGCACTTTATATAACTAGTGTGAAAAGAAGGAGAATCCCTTCTGCACTTATCACCATTTAACAGTGTTCAGTTTAGGACAAACGTAAAAATGGCTTTTATATTTTTACTTTCTTCACAATCTGATGCATGCAAAAGTGCCTGTAATGTTGCTCATTTTTTGCCTGCTAGATTCTGTAACTGATGATGTGGCATCTTGCACTTGAATAAGCTGCTGGAAGAGATCCTAGGAAAAAATGCTGTTCTTCTGAATTCTATCATAGAGAGCTTGAGCTTGGAAATTTCGTAAGCTTTATAGGAAACTATTATTTAGACCACTGACATGGTCTGTGAAGGAATGTCAGAGATTTTTAAAGCAGTACTCCTCAATCCATCACATAAAATCATCCTTACTAAATAAATAAACAAATGTAAAACCCAAAACCTTGCACTTAATTAAAACAAAGGATAAAACTGTTATAGCTATAAAAATTTACAAAGTATCCATAACCCAAAATGGTCTACTAAAAACCAATCACACTTCTATACTGCCCCATAGCGCCGTTTCACAAAATGTATGTCCATGGACCAAAAAAACAAAGCAAAAATCACTATACAGCCCACCAGTTCTTATCAACAGACACTTAAAAAAACTATATGAAAGAGATATCTGGAAAATAGGTGCCTTGATACAAAAGAAATTTCCCAGGCAAACACTTTCCACCTTCGAAACCGAGAGCAAAGAATGAGATGGATGTTACATGGCATTGTTTAGCACCAAAATACCTCAGTATGACAGTTGACAGGACACTCTCTTTTAAGCAGAACTGCCTGAATACCAAAGCCAAAGTTAGTACAATGAACAATATCATCAGGAAACTCACAAACTATAAATGGGGAACTCAACCGTCCACGCAGTGTACATCAGCCTTGGCCTTGGGCATCTCCGTAGCAGAGTATGCTGCTCCAGGATGGAACACATCCACACACAAAAGAAGTTGACATCGCTGTTAATGAAACCATATGGATAGTGACAGAATCCCTCAAACTTACACCAGTTGAGAAAATATACCCTCTTGTTGGTATTGCTCCTCCTAAGATACGGAGAGAAGTAGCAGCAGATACTGATAAAATTAAATAAGAGAATGACTCTTGACATACCCTGAATGGATATGAGCCTCAAGGCCACTGGCTTGAAGAGCCAGTGAAGAGGCTTATGGCAAGAAGAGGCTTATGGCAAGAACAAACACTCTTGAGGGTACACAAGAGAAAAACCAAGTTAGAAAATGGAGGAAGGGGCTCACTGGACAAAGAACATTAAAGGAGGATATAGCTGAGGAACTCAACCTCCCCTATGTCAGTTTGGGGACCCTGAATAGGCTGGGGGTAGGAGTCCCTAAATGCAAGACCAACATTGACAAGTGGGGGCTGTTGGCAGACAACAAGCCAAGAAAGTGGCTTCATTTTGGCAGTCCAGGGTTTGATCAGGGCACGAAAGATGATGATTCTGCTCTCTACAGTCCCAAATAGTTGAAATATGATAGGCGCCATAACCAACCTCTAGAATAGAAGCCTGGAGGACATTTGCTCTTTGGGATACATTCTTGTTCCCTGCTTTTTTTCTCTTTCCCAGTTTAAGATTTATATAATCCAAAAAGACACCAGAATTTTAAAAAGTCTTGGGAACAGAGGAAGTGGACTCATAAAACATGCAATTTCCTCTGCATCTGATTTAGACATGTAATTCCTCATCTAATAAATGATAATGCAGTGTGATACTCTTTCTACATTAAAATCCTCAGAGATGGTGGGGCGGGGTGGGGCAGGAAAGTCAACAGCAGTAGACAAAGTAAAATAAGAATTTTCTTATCGGGGAAAAAACTTAGTTGTTTACATTTAGCTTAACAATTCAGTTTAGATTATTAGAACTATATACAACAAATGCAGCAACAGGATAAAGCATGCTATTGAATTTGTAGTGTAAATCTCTTATGAAACAGGCTGGGAGTTTGCTATGCTCCACAAAGCATACCAAACTTCTTCAAATTTCACCCTAGGTAGTTCTCTAAGCAGTTAAAATCATCTACGGGACAAACATTTTAAGATAATTCTGCTTGGACAATTTCTTATATTTACAAATCAACCAGCACAATAAGGGAGAAGAAAAGCCTATTACTTATTTTGTGCTGCCACCTAGCAAGATTTTCAAGAATGATTGCATAAAAATTGGTTTGTGACTTATTAGAAGAACAGCCTAGCCTGACATGTATAATGGAAACTTGGGTGGGAGGAAGAGGAGTTGCCTTGTCTTTAATTTGCCCACCTGGGTATTTTGTGTAGTACCAGGGCAGAGTTGAGCGAAGGGGGAGGGCGGAGTTGCCATCTATAGGAAGAACATCATTCTCAGCAGGGTCTCCACCTCCAGGCCAGGATGGGAGACCCTTCACCTGTCGGAGGGAGATATGGGGGTTTGTCTATCGAGCTCCTCATTATCTGGTTCTGGGGATGTCTGACTTCATCTCCTTGGTGGTGATGTTGTCCCCCAAGACATTGGTATTGGGTGACTTCAACATTCACACTTCTATTTGGAGGCATGTCTTCCTCAGGTAAATGCAGAAGAATCAGGACTGGCTTCAATCAGGACAGGCAAAGGAAGCAAGGTAAGACTAAGTTTACAATCCTACAACACATGAAAAGGTCTCTAGAGGAGTCACCTATCTTTATGCTATGTTCATCAGTTTTATTGAACTCGATCAAAAAAATACATTCAAGCTACAATGCTACACATGCATAACTGGGACTAACTCCCACTAACATCCAACAGTAGTAGCATTAAGCCTGCATGGTTAGCAACTGCCAACGCAGGTGGAAGGCAGAAGGAAAAGAAGACCAAACATGAGATGGACTGACTCAATAGAAAACCAAAGGTTTCATTTTACAAGAGCTGAGCAGCATTTAATGACAGGACATTTTGGTGATCTCTCATTCATATTAATAATTTTGTATCAGAAATTATTCTGAGTTGAAAGGATTTTTTGTGGAAGAAACACCACTCAGGGAATGCCCAAATGAGGTGCCTTTCATGTCCCCAAGAGCTGGGACAGAGATGGGCACGTCATGCATTACCTGGGTCTTGAACTGCTGACTTGCCAGCCTTCCAGCTAACAAGGTGAGCTTCTTAACCACTGAGCCACCACAGCCTCACTATCATTCTTAGGATAGCCATACGTTAGGGATAATGTGATAGTGCATAACCACCACTACTGCTGGTATATTAGACACACCACTCCCTGTAAATGCCCAAATAGTAACTGAATTTTTTAGTCAAATTCTTATTTGTTGTTCTACAATCAATGCGATACCAATGTGTAATATTTTAAAGATAAGTCTTCTCAACCATCATATTCTACTAGGCATATTCTCCTCCTCATTCCTCATGCATTAAGGTTTGAAAAGAAGTGTTTGCTTTTAATTTTAGCAGCTTCCCGAAAATATATTTATGTACACAGAGGCTTTCCAGTTCATCTTTACTATGCTGTGTTTCTTTTAATGTCTGTGTGTTTTATAATTATTTGTTGGATTTATTTTCAAGTGGTACATAAGTACAGTAATGTAATAATATAATCATAAAATATTAATAAATAATTTTCTGAAGCCTCCCTTCTGGCCTCCTTACATTGTGCTCCTCCAAGTCCAGAAAACAGGGATGCCAATTCTCAAATTGCTTATACAGTACTCATTTTCCCCACATATCAAAAAGAAAGCACTGAAGATAGACGGCAAAATCAAAGAAAGAAATGTTTTTTTCAGACTGCCTATATTTATTGCTCAACACTCAATGAATTTCTGAAAACATTATCTCCGTTACAAACAAGCAAAGTTTACAGCTTTGTTGACCCTCCTTTTTTCTTTTTTGCCAACATGACTTTACATGCTGTGAATAGCTGCACTTGCTATCTCCCCTCCACCAGTTAAAATATGTAAGTACTGTACAAGTATGAAAAGACTATGCAAGTCTATTACAAAAAGACAACAGCAATCTGGTACAGTACACCTCCATTAAGGAAATAAAGGTTTAGCTGTATTATATGTACACAAGATCAGCATGTGATAACACAAATAAGAACACATTTATACTCTACATATAGCCTTCAGAAATAATTTATAGTCCACTACCCTGTTTCATGGTGCATTGGACATGATGGATTGGATTCAGGAGATCTGGGTTCAAATCCCCACTGAGCCATGAAAGCTCACTTAACTGGTGTGAAACTGGTAAAACCATTCCTTAAATATCTCACTTACCTTGAAAGCTCTATAAGGGTGACTATAAATCAGTTTCAACTTGATAGCACATAACATCCTATTTCATAGCTCCACTGGTGAAGCAGGAATGAAGTCACTTGTACTGATGCTAATTAAAAGTGTATTCGGTTTGATTATGATTTGTGCACAATTAACATCCAACAGGACAAAGTGACTTGAGACTTTAAATTAAAAACAAACCACCAGTGAGGGCATTTTGAATGTACCAGAAGAGCTAAGGAAAGAATGTTGGTGCTGTCAAATTGCTTCAAATTTATGGCCGCTTTATGAATTAGTTAGTGACTTCAAAAAGCTATGCTGAGAGTCTGCAACTTAGACTTTAGCTTCCTTTATTGAGTAAACTGGGGTACACAGAAAAATCCTCCTTGAATATTGTGGTATGTCTGAACCACAACCAGTTATGCCCTGGTAACAGCAACCTTGTGTTGCTGGCTAATCATCCTCACACTAGGTCAGGTGAAAGGAACTGCAGACTGAACTCACAATTTTTTACTTGATGACCTAAACGGCCCCTTCCAAGTCAGTAATTCTATGATTATATGATCAGTTTGCAGTCTAGGGATGTTTGTTTTCCAGCCACACAGGTTCTCAAGACTGCAATGGAAGATGAGCACCTACTCCCCAGTTTCATTTCAAAACAAAATTACTGCAATCAGCAACTAATTAAGTGAAACAGAGACTTAGGCTTCTAGGAGAGGGACGATACATTACTAGACATTAGAGGAGGAAAAAGTACTGAAAGCAACGATGGAAGCATTCAAGAGAGAACTGGACCACAATCTGCCAGATGTGTTTTGACCTGGATTCCTGCAGTGACCCAATAGCCTAAAAGGCCCCTTCCAATTCAGTTAGCAAAGCAAAACAATCACACTTATATACCGCCCCATAGTGCTTAGCGCTATGGTTCACAAGTTAATGGTTCACAAGTTAACTTTATGACGTATATTGGGGTTTTATCTGACTGTATTGTATTTTATGATATTCTATTGTTTGAATTACAGTAAAACCTCAGATAACACTAAAACCTGGTTCCACAAGTCTTGGTGTTATACGATTTTTAGTGTTATCCAATGCATGTTAAAATCCTATGGGATCCATAGAGATACATTGTAACCACACAGGCTTTAGCGGTTGTTATCTGAAGCATCCCATAGGATCTTAATGTTATGCGATGCAATTCTTCCCCCCAGATTCCTTAATGTTATGCGATTTTCGTGTTATTCGATACTAATGTTATATGAGGTATTACTTGTATTGATGTATATTTCACTATATTGTGACATTGTGTTGTTCTATTGAATTGTTACATTGTATTTGATTGTATGTTGTGAGCCACCCTGAGTCAGTTTTCACTGAGTAGGGTGGCATATAAATTTAATAATAATAATAATAATAATAATAATAATAATAATAATAATAATAATAATAATAATAATAATAATTAGTGTTTTGCCCCCAACATGCTGGGTACTCATTTTACCGACCTCAGAAGGATGGAAGGCTGGGTCAAACTTGAGCCCTGGTCAGGATTGAACTCACAACCTTGTGGTTGCAGGACAGCAGTTTAACCACTAAGCCACCAGGCAATAGCACTTATATGCTGCCACACAACGCTGAGTGCCCTCTCCGGGCGGTTAAGTTAATAAGCATTTATTATTAGTTATGGCATGATTCTATGAAGGTCTCTCCACAGACAAGACAGCAGTTATCCAAGATCTGATATACGAGAAGTGGGGATGGAACAAGGTCTTTTTTCCCTACCTGTGCCAAGAAGAGTTTGCCAAGCTTTGGACTTCAACTCCCAGAAGCCTAAGTCAATCCCCCAAGGCACTGATCAGCCAATGTACTGGCTGGGGCTTCTGGGAATTGAAGTCCCCCCACGTTGGGAACCACTGGCATAGAAGTTATCATTTCTGGACCCTCTGGACTCTTTCAGTAGGAATTACGGGCTGCAATTCCGTCCCCCTCCCCACGGAGGCTAAGAAAGGCCCACCAGGAACCAAACCCTTCCGCCTCTGCCCAGGACTCCCCCTCCTCGAAGCCGCCGGCTTCACATGCGGGGCTGGGCTGGGGTTGCTCCGAGAAGGCAGCGGGCGCCGAAGCGCACTCACCTCATTGTTGAGGTTCAAGACCTCCGCCATCGCGCCACGCCGAGGGGCAACCCAAGAACTGTTAGCCTCCCTTCGGTGTTTCCACAAACAAACACGACCCCACTTCTACACACGTGTCTCCTCCATCTTAAGCCAGCGAAAGAACGCGCCTGCGCCAACCTCCATGACAACGGCCGCTCTACCTCACTCTCTATGGTCCCAAAATATTGAGAATTAAAAGTGTGACGCACACACTCTGGAGTTAGTTGGCTGGGATTCCTCCTCAGGCGGGTGGTCATAGACTAGGAACGGGAGCAAAGGAGGGAGATAAGAAGGGGAGGGTGACTTCATAGTTTTTGTTCTGTTTTTATATTACTGTTCTTTTATCGTTGCAAGCAGTGGTGGGATGTCGAAAATTTTACTACCCCACTGTGATGTCATCACAGTCATGACATCATGATGTGGGCAGGGCCAAAGAAAAATAATAAAATAAAAATAAGTGCGCGCGCACACACACACCCCTCAACCCACCCACAACACAAACCCGTAAATAAATAAAACAAAATAAAAATTACATTAAAATACCCCCACCCACCCCAAACACAAACCCGTCACTTACCTGTTAGTATAAGTGCCTGGGCAGCACTATGTTGCAAGATGGATATGGTCATCGTACCAGTTCTCTAGGATAATATGCCTTAATGTAAATGTAAAACAGCTGTACAAGTAATACCTCATATAACAATAGTATCGAATAACACTAAAATCGCATAACATTAAGGAATCTGGGGGGAAGAATTGCATCAGATAACATTAAGATCCTATGGGATGCTTCAGATAACAACCGCTAAAGCCTGTGTGGTTACAATGTATCTCTATGGATCCCATAGGATTTTAACATGCATCAGATAACACTAAAAATCATATAACACCAAGACTTGTGGAACCAGGTTTTAGTGTTATATGAGGTTTTACTGTACCTCCTTAAGGGTTCTCCAATTGGAACAGCAATTGGAACAGCACAGGTGTAGCTTACTGATGAGGTAATTCCAAGACTTTGCTTAAAAACCACAAGCCAGGCCACCAGGCCTGCCAGCTGCCAGGCCTTTTTAGGAACTGTGGTAGTACGTCAAGATAGGTAAATATATTAAATACAGATTAAAATACACACAGACACACCACATCCAAAGGTGAATCACTTACCCTGGAGAGCAGGCTATATAGTGCGCTTCAGGCTAGCAGCTTCTCTTTCTCCTCCCCGCTTGGAAGGACAGCAAGGAGGCCGTGTATACGTGCCAAGCACGGTAGGCTTGGTGTGCATGCACAGTGGGGGAACCAGTGAAAAGGTAAGCCCCGAAGGTGGTTCCCCCCCCCCAAAAGCTGCTACCGGTTCTCCGGGTCACTGGGGAAAGTTACTACCGGTTCTGGCGAGCTGGTGAGAACCTGTTACATCCCATCACTGGCTGCAAGTAGCCCAGAGGAATAACTTATAATTTATATCGAGGTTCAGGGACTGCAGTAGCTTAATGGTTAAGATGCTGAGCTTGATGACCAGAAGGTTGGCAGGTCAGCAGTTCCAGCTGCACAAGTGAGCTCCTGTCTCTATCTCGGCTCCTGCCGGCCTAGCCGTTCGAAAGCAAGAAGTTGCAAGTAGATCAATAGGTACTGCATTGGCAGGAAAGGTAACAGCGTTCTGCGCACTCTGGTGTCTAGTCCTGCCTGTCAGATGTCCATTGAAATATCTGCAGACGTAGATAGCACTGGCTCTTTGGCTCTCAACCAGTGGCGTATCTGCCGTATCAATTATACGGGCCCCCCGGGCCCCCAACATGCGTAAGCAAAACAAATCTTTACCCTTCCTAAGGGCCCCCAAACAAATTTTTATATGGGGCCCCGCCAAGGCACGCTACGCTTCTGCTCTCAACGGAGACGAGCACCTTACCATAGAGTCGGATATGAGTGGCTTTTGAGCAAGGACAACCATTACCAAATAAATAAACGAGCCATTTGGTAGTTTGTCAAGTTTGAAGTGCAGTCCTTAGCCTGCCTAAGCTTAACTCTGTGCAATGTGACTCAATGTCCACTTTACAAGGTTGCTTCATTAAAAAGAAAGTCTCCGTGTGATTTACTCAAAGGAAGAGGGCACACACAGCATTGCGAAGTAAAAATCACATTCTCTCACATGTAAACAAATGTCTGCACGCAGGTAGTCTCACACCAAGATGTAATTTTTGAAGTGATAAGCCATGTCAGTCTGGGCAAGCATATGAGAGAAAACAAAATAAAAAAACATTGAGGTACCTTAAAGACTAACTCCTGTATTTTACTGTTAGCTTTCATAGATCAAGTTGACTTCATCTGATCCATGAAAGCTAACAAAACACTAGAGTAAGTCTTTAGGGTGCCACAAAGTTTTTTGTCTGTTTTGTTCTGCTTACTCCCTGATATAGGTAAAGCTCACCTTTGCTTGAAAGCCAGTTGTATCCAACTCGGGTTCAGCACTCATTTCTGTTTATAGCCAAAGAGTCAGCGCTATCTGTGTCTGCAGATGTTTCTGTGGACATGTGGCAGCCATGACTTGACACTGCAGTGCTCAGAACACTGTTTAGCTATTTATCTACTTGCAATTTCTTGCTTTCGGACTGCTAGTTTTGCAGGAGTTGGGCCAGAGATGGAAGCTCACTCCATCATATAGCGCTCGGGTGTTGACCTGCTGACCTTCCAGTCATCAAGTTCAGTGTCTTAACGACTAAACCACTGCAGTCCCTACTCTCTAGGATGTAAAAAGTTTTTTCCACTGTCCCTTGGAAATAACACCCTGGGAATAAAATTCTGTCTGCTTTTCAAATTAATCATAAAAATAATGCTGCACCAGCTTTCCTTTGAGACCCTTTGCAAGGTAGAATCAGTGATTAGACTTCTCTCAGTAACAAAATATTATAATGCAATACAACATTAACAAGAACAGAGTGTAATGAGGAATAGGGAAGGTGTTTACAGGCAATCTGCCTATCAAGTATTCTATAACACCAAAGAAGAATAAAAACATTTGTTTGATTTTTAGGTATTATCAATAGTTCTGGTGATAGGACAACTTTCACCAGATGTGTAGATAACAATAATGGTTCTACTTAGCAGGGTTTGCTGATGAGAGTTGTAGAAACATGGTGTCACCATTAATTTGTATTCTTTAGAGTACAATTGTTACCTTTTGTATTCTGTTTTAGCCTGATCCATATCTCACAACCATGTACATTGTGGATATAAATTTGTGGCATAAATATTTCATGTAATAGCCACTGACTCATCAGTATTTTTATGCATGGAATTTCCAATGATCTGCCAATGATCTAACTATGAGCTAGTTGTATACTTGGTTGTTTGATTGCCACAGCAACATCCACATTCAGAGTGCCATGAGTATGTAAATATTGAACAAGACATTGTCTAATACATCTGTAGGAGTGGATTGTACAGTAAAACTCTGATTTACAAATACCACTTGTTAGATATTCAAAAGTCCAGCGGCGGGAAAATCACCGCATCCTATTGGCCAGTGGGCTGGGTCAAGCAGGGTATTTAAAGTCCTGCCTCCCCGGCCGTTGTTGTTGTTGTTATGTTGTCCTCACAATAAACAGACGTGCTGTTCGGTTCAACTACAGTGGCTTTCCGTGTCCTCATTCCCGCGCATAGATCTCCGGATCTAGCACTGGCGACGAAGGTGGGATACTGAGGATCGAGCCAGAACCGCAAGGACACATCGAGCCAGCTGAATCGGCACAACGCCATGGCTACCTACACTCCCCCGCCACCTTTCCAGCCGAAGGACGAGAAGTGGGAGAGCTACCTGGACCGCTTCGAATTCTCCCTCCTAGCCACTGAGCTGGGAGAAATTTCGGAAGGGAGGAAGAAAGCGTTCTTCCTCACCCATTGTGGTTCGAAGGTCTACAAGGTGGCCCAAGCCCTGGTGGCTCCGACGCCCATCATGCAGGTTTCGTGGCAGACCTTGCAGTCTGCCCTCAAGGAACACTTCTCTTCGGCCCCCTCGAAATTCGTCTTTCGGATCCACTTCCGAGACCATTACCAGAGGGTTGGGGAGCCCATAAGTGAGTTCGTGGCAGCCCTGCAAGCAGCAGCCATTCCGGCTGCATTTGGGCTGAACCTCGAAGATGCCCTGATCGAGCAGATAATCCGCGGGGTCCTGGACACCAAACTCAGAAGGCGCCTCTTAGCCCGAAGAGAATTAACTCTGGCCACCGTGTTAGATGAGGCGAGAGCCTATGAGGTCTCTTCTTCGGCCGCATCCTCTCTCCACCGGGCCCTGTTGGCGCAGCGTCCAGCCACCGTCCACCACGAGGATACCATCCCCGAGCAGGAGGACGATGAGGAAGCGGAGGTATGCACGACCGACGGGGCAAGCCAGGGCAAGAGCGGTCACCGTTGTGCCAGCTGCGGGGGGTCCCATCAACGGGCGCATTGTCGCTTTAAAGATGCAATTTGCCGCCATTGCGACAAACGGGGGCATATTGCGAGGGCCTGCCGCACGAGACAAACTGGAAACCAAACTGACCGGCAGATTCAAAATCTCCCACTGACCAAGGTGGCCGCCAATCACCGGACGAATCACAGGTGCCAAGCAAACAACGGCGCCAGATTCGAAGATGCCGAGGCACACACCATCACCATCAGCCATGCTAACACAGAGAAGGGATGGAAGTTCCACACAACGGTCCGGATCGATGGAAAGGAATGCAGGATGGAGGTCGACTCGGGGGCCGCCGTGTCTATTATATCATGGAGATGAATGAAGCAAGCCTTCCCATCCCTCAGAGAATCAGAGTTGAAGCCCCAAAGACTCCGAGTGAAGGATTGCCAAGGCAGATTCATCCCCATCGCTGGCCAGAAACGAGTCCATGTCGAGTACGGAGGAAAAGAGTCGACCCTGCCGATCACCATCGTCCACGGGAAAGTTCCGACTCTCCTGGGAACAAACTGGTTTCCGGCCCTGGGACTGACCATCGCGGGCATCCACAGTTCAACTATCGAACAGCCCAATGAGACCTCGCTGCGGGAGGACCTGATGGCGGAATTCCAGGACGTCTTCGGGGAGGAACTGGGCAGGTATGTGGGGTCACCTATCTCTTTCTCACTAGACCCAAGGGTCACCCCGATCCGCCTTAAAGCTAGGAGGGTTCCCTTGGCCCTAAAGCCCAGGGTGGAAAGGGAACTGGACAAGCTGGTAGCCCAGGGAATACTCGTTCCAGTTGACCATGCCAGGTGGGAGACCCCATAGTGACCCCCATAAAGCCAGACGGATCGGTGCGGATTTGTGCGGACTACAAGTTAATGGTGCACCATTAACAAGGCCCTGCAACCAAGCGCCTACCCGGTTCCCGTCATCGATCACTTGCTACACTCATTAGGCCCCGGAAAGATTTTTGCCAAGCTAGACCTGGCACAAGCTTACCAGCAGCTACCGGTGGACAATGCCACGGCCAAGGCGCAGACCATAGTGACCCACCGGGGAGCGTTCAAATGTACCCGTTTACAATTTGGGGTCAGCATAGCGCCAGGACTTTTCCAAAGCACTATGGAGAGACTCCTCCACGGCCTCCCGGGGGTGGTACCCTATTTTGATGACGTCCTTATCATTGCGGAGGACCCGGAGCAACTCAAGGACAGAGTCGCTGCTGTCCTTGCGAAGTTCAGGGCCGCCGGGTTGAGGGTAAAACGGGACAAGTGTTTGTTGGGGGTACCCTCTGTAGAATTTTTGGGTTTCCGCATAGACTGGAATGGCATACACCCGACCGAGGGCAAGGTAAAGGCGATACGGAACGCCCCGGCCCCGAAAAACAAGCAAGAGTTACAGGCTTTCCTGGGTCTCTTGAATTTCTACACGGCATTCCTCAAGGGCAAAGCCACCGCTGCCGAGCCGCTGCATAGACTTCTAGAGGTCAAAATGGGTTGGAAGTGGGGTCCCGAACAAGAGGCGGCGTTTAAGACTGTAAAAAATCTCCTATCTCAGGACAGCTTCCTGATCCAGTATAACGCCACCCTGCCGCTCGTCCTCACCTGCGATGCCTCACCCTACAGAGTTGGCGCAGTCCTCGCCCACCGGCTGCCCAACGGGCTTGAGGCACCCATCGCCTACTACTCTAGGACAATGTCTCCGACAGAACGGAACTATGGACAGATAGACAAGGAGGCGTTAGCAGCTGTGGCAGGGGTAAGAAAGTTCCACGACTACCTCTATGGACGGGATCTTGAGCTCGTCACTGACACAAACCCCTACTTGGACTCTTGGCGGGGGACCGCCCTACGCCGTCTGCACTGTCCCCCCGCATGCAACGCTGGGCCCTATTTTTGTCAGGGTACTCCTACACGCTGACTTATCGCCCCGGGAAGCACATGGGCAATGCGGATGCCTTGAGCAGGTGCCCCCTCCCTGACCAGGACGGCGCAGAGCGGGGGGAGGCGTCGGTCCTTTTGCTGGACGTTTTGGACTCTGCTCCTATCTCCTCAGCTGAAGTTGCCAGGGCTACAGCAAAAGACACCGAGCTCCGGACTGTCTCCAGTTGGATTCAGCGCGGTTGGCCGGTAAAGGGGGAAGGGGAGTCCAAGACATTTTTCGACAAGCGGGATGACTTGTGCTGTGTGGGGGGATGTTTGTTGTGGGGAGATCGGGTGGTAATTCCCAAGAAATTGCGCACGGCAGTGCTGGAAACGTTACACACCAGCCACCCGGGGGTGGTTAAGATGAAAGGCTTGGCAAGGAGCTACGTGTGGTGGCCCCGGATTGACAAGGACATAGAAGAGTGGGTAAGCAAGTGCGCACCCTGTCAATTGTCCCAGCCAAATCCCCCGGCGGCACCAGTCAGGGAGTGGGAACAACCCTCGGGTCCGTGGCAGAGGCTCCACATCGACCTAGCTGGCGCCTTCCACGGCCAAATATTCCTCATTGTCGTGGATGCCTGCTCAAAGTGGCTAGAGGTGAGACTCTTGAGAAGCACCTCTGCCAGGGCAATCATCCTAGAGCTCAGGCAGCTGTTCGCCACACACGGCATTCCCGACACCCTGGTCTCGGATAATGGCCCACAGTTCACGGCCACGGAATTCGAGCAGTACCTGGCTTCCCTAGGAACCAGGCACGCACTCACCTCCCCGTTCAGGGCACAAGGGAACGGGCAAGCAGAGAGGTTCGTGCGCAGCATGAAGGAAGCCTTGGGCAGGCTGGGGCCCGGGGACTGGCAGGAAAGAATAGATACCTTCCTGTTAGCCCAGCATAATCTTCCCTGTGCTGCCACTGGAAAGGCTCCCTCAGAGCTCCTGATGGGCAGGAGGCTCAGCTGCCAACTGGACCGCCTACACCCCCGGTACTCCCCAGACAAATTCCGAGAGGGACACAAGCGAGGCCGCACTTTCCCCATAGACACCCCTGTCTACGCCAGGAATTTTGCAGCTGGCCCGCCATGGGAGGAGGGTACCATAGGTGACGTGCTGGGCCCCTACACTTACAAGGTCCACCTCGCTGATGGCCGAATATGGAAACGCCATATCGACCAGCTCAGGAGGCGGACGAGTCCTGACACGCAGAACGACTTCAATTCCGAGGGGCCATTCATCCCCGAACCAGACACACCAGCACTAGTTGAACCGGTCACCGACCCGGTTCAGCCCTACAACACCCCCTCTAGCTCAGGCCCAGTGCCGGTAGACTTACCTGGGGGAGCAGGTCCAACCCCGGTCACCGTTGAAGCCACCCAGGAAATCCGGAGCAGGCCCCTGCCAGAGCGGGGCAGAGCGGGAGCGACAGGTCCGCTCCGCTCGATGCCCCAGGGCCGACTGAACTGCGCAGGTCCAGTAGGGTTCGCACACGCCCCCGACATCTGGATGATTTTGTATGTAAATAAAGTTGCAGTGCATTCTGGGGGGAAGGGGTGTTCCTTGCTCATGATCACACATGCTTTGGTCACCTCCAGACTTGATTACTGTAATGCGCTCTACATGGGGCTGCCCTTGGTGACCGTTCGGAGGCTGCAGCTGGTCCAGAATGCGGCTGCTCGGGTAGTGATGGGGTGCGGGCGTTATGCTCGTGCCTCACCACTGCTTCAGGAGCTGCACTGGTTGCCAGTATGTCTCCGGGTGCAATTCAAGGTGCTGGTTATTACCTTTAAAGCCCTACATGGTAGTGGGCCAGGATACTTAAGAGACCGCATCGTCCCAAGGACATCTGTCCGTCCCACCAGGGCGGATCGGAGAGGCTCTCTTATCATTTCATCAGCTAGAGAGGCGCATCTCTCTAGCACCAGGAGGAGGGCCTTCTCCGTGGCCGCCCCAGCCCTTTGGAACCTCCTGCCAACTGAGTTACGTCTACAGACAGAGCTCCTGCCCTTTCGGAAGGGCCTAAAAACCTGGCTGGCAGGGCAGGTGTGGGGGTCCAGGAACATGGGGTCCCATGTTGGGTGGCTGATATGATGGGACAGCCACCCCTCCCTCACTCTTTTAAACTTTTAAAATCTTTTTAAACCTTTTAACCTTTTTAAATCTTTTAGATTTTTGTAAATTCATGGTTTAATTCTTTTTTAATTGACTTTTAAGTAATTTATTTATTTTTATTTATTTATTTATTTATTTACTCCAATTTCTATACCGCCCTACTCGGCTGGGCCGACTCAGGGCGGTTCACAAGCACAGAGTAAACAACAAATTCATAGACACATCACATAAATATACAATATATAACTCAACATCGTTCCATCACAAAAGTTCAATAAGCATCAATCTCAACAACAATAAAACTACAAAATTCATCAAATATGCACAAAAATTTTTAACAATTATCGAGAGTCCTGGCACCGCCGCGGCCCTTGAACATAGCCTCCGGAAGAGGTGGAGGGAGGGAGTCCCGGCTGGGCACGGCGGTAGTCTCTTCCCCCGGCCGCAGGTGTGTTCCGTGGCGGCGGGGCGAGGAATGCTCTGCCGGGGGAAGTCCTGCCGCTACCGCGGCCAGGGAGGCTCCTTTTTCCTTCCTTCCTCCCGGCCGGTGACGAGGGCTGGGAGGGCGCGGCAGCAGCAGCAGCAGCGGCGGCGTTTTCGGGCTTCCCTCGCCTAGGGAAGCCCCTTTTATCTTCCTCCCGGCCGGTGACGAGGGCCGGGAGGGTGCGGCAGCAGCAGCAGCAGCGGCGGTGTTTTCGGGCTTCCCTCGCCTAGGGAAGCCCCTTTTATCTTCCTCCCGGCCGGTGACGAGGGCCGGGAGGGCGCGGGCGCGGCGGCAGCGGCAGCAGCAGCAGCAGCGGCGGCGTTTTCTCTTCACTCACTATCTATCTCCTGGTCTGACTGCTTTGAGAACAACGATGTATCCTGAGTGAATCCGTTAAAAGCACTGGTTGAAGCTGGCTGCACCAGTTCGTTGCTAGTCGTCCACAGATCCCATGGTAGCGTCTGAGAGGAGGGGAAAGAAGGACAGGGTTGAAAACCTCATTTGTACACCCTTTTATTTGCTGAGACATTGGTGAATGAGTTACCACAGGGGGTGCAGCAGCGTCAGGTTTAAAAGGATCAAAGTCCAGATCTAACAAAGACTCTCCTTGTTTAGGTTCAAGAACTTCATTCTGCTGAGAAGGAGTTGTTACATTGATTTCTGGAACAAAGTTGTCATCAAACAAGCTGATGATATTCTCTTGTTGCAGATCTTTTGTTGGTGTGAGTTTAGGCAGCGGTGGGACAGGAGGTCCTTTCCTTAGCTGTGAGGGAGATTTAGGCCTTGCTGGTGCTGGAGAAGGTGGTGCCGCCAAAGTATGGTTTGGACTAGCTTCAGGACTTAGTGGAGGTGAGGCCTCTTCAGGCGGTGATGGAGTTTTTGCAATGCGGAGCGGACCTGTATCGCTGGGTGCTCCTAGAATAGTGAAGGCCTTGTCAGCATGCTGTTCTCCCAGCTTATTCATCACCTCATAAAGTTTGTGGCATAGCAAAGCTATTTCTTTGTGAAATTTGGCTTCAAGGCCGGAGACGTTTTTGAATGTGTTCACATAAAAGCCAACTCGTCTTGACCATAAAGATGGTAGCTCTTCTTGCAAATCAATGTTAAAGTCTTCAAATACTTTCTGTGCTTTCTGAAATTCTTCTTCTGCCTTGGAAATTCTGCCTTCATCTTTTCTCTTTGAACTCTGCAAGGCTTCCAAGTGATGCCTTGCACTGTCATAGTCCACCAGCTTTCTGCTCCGTTTGGCAATACGATTCTTTATATCAGGAAACTGTCCCAGATATGTATCCAAAGTTAGCAGTGATCCATCTACCAGCTTTTGATGAAAATCTTCCCAAAGCACATCACACTTCTCTCCAACCATTTTTACATCTTCCTGGCCATACCAGTCAGGCTCATATACGTCATGCAGAGATTCTGTAAGCTTCTTTGAAGCATCTTGCATACCTTTGATTGCAGCTAAATATCCTCTAAGTTCTCTCTGAAGCCTGGAACCTTCTGCCTCTTGTCTTTTAAAGTTCTGAACATACTCTTCAAACTGTTCATCTTTTGTTTCATCAGCTTTGCCCAGCTTCTGAAGAACCTTTTCCTGCGCCCTGTTCAGCCTCTTTTGCACGTTTTTGGCAAAGACGCCCGTCTTCATGTCAGCCATGGTGGCGAGTCCTTGGGGGAGGCGAACCTCAATGTTTTAATTTATGAATTTTCTGTAAGCCGCCTAGAGTCAGGTTCGCCTGATTAGGGCGGGATAATAAATCTAAATAAATAAATAAATAAAATACATTCAAAAGTCCAGCGGTGGGAAAATCGTCACATCCTATTGGTCAGTGGGCTGGGTCAAGCAGGGTATTTAAAGTCCTGCCTCCCCGGCCGTTGTTGTTGTTGTTATGTTGTCCTCACAATAAACAGACGTGCTGTTCGGTTCAACTACATTGGCTTTCCGCGTCCTCATTCCCACGCATAGATCTCCGGATCTAGCACCCCTACTTACAAATAATTCATCTTATGAATTGGATCTGCACTAAAATCCATGCCTCAAGTTACAAACATGTCCCAATTTACAAATTCTTTTTCCTCTGTGTTGCCTCCAGTGAAGCAAAAAATGCCATTCACCCTATGAGTTTGCTTTAGGTTACATAATCTGATTCCCCAGAGTGCATTGCACACATGCAGCCTTTCTCAGCCCTGTAGGTAGCAGTAGAATGTTTGGAGTGATTTCTTTGTCTGGAGCTTCGGCACCAAACTGGCTGCCTGTTGCTGTTTCTTGCTGGATTTTTCTGAGTTTTCTGTCCATTTTCAAAGCTTCTTTAAGGTAAGGAACAGCATTTTTGCTTATGCATGCTTTCCTTTCAACGCTGCTGTTGTTTTTGGGTGGCTTGATTGATTTTTGGAGGGTGATGGTGGACTGTTTTGATTTTTGGAAGAGGGACTTTTTCTTTATCCGTATGGGGATGCCTCGACTTACAAACAAATTTGAATTACGAACAATGTCATGGAACTGATTGTATTCGTAACTTGAGGTTTTACTGTACTCTGCAAAAGCTCAGACTAAAATAAATCCATTAGCCTCAAAAATGCCAAACAACTTTGCATTTTGTTTCATTTTTTTTTATGCATACTGAAAAAAAGTGTTTTGCTGGACAGCTCAGTGCTTTAGATATCTGAGTGTGGAGTTGGAAACTTGATTCTCCACAGTGCCTCCAAGCAGAAGAGCCAGCCTGTATAACTGTGGGCAAGCTACACAGTCCCAGAGTGCACCCAGAAGATAGGAATTGGAAACCACTTCAGAGTACAGTGGAACCTCGGTTAACAAATGGCTAGAATAACATAAAATTTGCACAACAAAAGGAAATACATAGAAAATAGTGGCTCGGTTTATGGATTTTCCCGGAATGGATTAATAGGTTTTCAATGTATTCTTATGGGAAAATGCATTCAATGCATTCCTATGGGAAATACGGTTAGAAACATCCTGGAGAATGCACTGATTTCATTAACTGAGGTTCCATTGTATTCTTTACCTAACAGACTCTGAAAAGAGTCGTCATGAGTAAGAATCTACAGTATTTGACAGCGCACCACTATTTTATTATGAATGTTGAAACAGAGTAGCATAACTAACTCTTTGAAAAACTACCATTGTTGAATAAGCATTTCTCACGGAGATAAAGAGTCATATTGAACTCCTACATAATGATAACTTTAATGACACCATAGAATTATCAAGGTTTTTCTTTCTTATTCATTATTAATTCAGATGTATGGAGCAATCATAGCTACAAATTCATGGCAATTCAAAAGGTGTCAGAATAGTTCAATAGTTTCTCCCTGAGAAATGCTTATTCAACAATATTCTAACGTTTTAATGTCAGAATCAGAGCAATGTTATTGATTCAACTGTCTGGATAACTATGTATACAGTACTTTGATACTTTGAATATATCTTTATTGTTAAGGCTCATTGGAAAGAAATACTGAAGTGCCATTAAAAAGTCAATGTCTTTCATCCTGTTATCAATGTTTGCATCATAAGATGTAAATTTTGGGAATACTGTACTGCACTAATAATAATAATGTGTGACTGTGGAACTTACTTAAGAATGTACTATTAGCAGGGCACAACTACATTAACTTCTCATGCTCTGGGTAATCTCAACTATCCCCAGCGATGGGATGTAACAGGTTCTCACCAGTTCTCCAGAACCAGTAGTAACTTTTCCCAGTGTCCCAGAGAACCTGTAGCAGCTTTTGAGGGGAACCACCTTTGGGGCTTACCTTTTCACTGGTTCCCCCACTGTGCATGCATGCCAAGCACTTGGCACTTGGCACATATGCACGGCCTCCTTGCTGTCCTCCCAAACGGGGAGGAGGAAGAGAAGCTGCTAGCCTGAAGCTCCCTATAGCCTGAAGCTTCCTATTTTTATTATTTTGTATTTTTTTCTTTGGCCCCGCCCATGACATGACATCATGATGTTAGCTCCAACCACACTGTGATGACATCACGGTGGGGTAGTAAAATTTTTGACATCCCACTACTGACTATCCCACTGAATTTGAACAAGGGGGGATTGGAATTTATGGTTCATGGCTCTGCAGAAAGGTTTTCCAACCATCATTTTAATAGTTGACCACCTTCATTCCAACCTGTATGCACAATCCAAATGCTGCTCTCAGCCTGTAAAATAATTGCAATAATGAATAAACTTTAAAGTCATTTAAAGTCTTGCTTGAGGAATTTGGTCTTCAAGCTCTTCTCCACAACTTCAAGAATGGAAAAGGACTGCAATCTACAGTCTGAGAGCAGCACAAGAGAATATTTACAACTTCAGCATGATTTACTTATGTGTGCACACCTTCCATTCTTTCACATCGCTCTGTTTCTCTTGACATACTATACCATGATTTTCAACATTTTTTATAGTATGTGATAAGCTGGTTTGGAAAATGTTTCTACAAATACTCAAATTGCCGAGACTTTGGCCTAAATCGTGCTGCTGTGTAACGGAGGATGGCAACACCTTTCCATATGTTAGTCTGTTGCAGCAAAATCTACAAAGAATGTTTGTGGCATCTTAAAGAGTAGAAAGTTTTATTTTGCAAAACTTTTAATGGACTTTAACCTACTTCTGTAGATGTGTTTCTAAGGTGCCAGAAGATTCTTTATTGTTGCAACTTCTAATAAACATTGTTGAAGACTGTGAATTTAGACTAGTATGCTTTTCATCTATGCCAAATCTATAAGATTTTTCTTTGAATGAAATTAATTAAATAAAGGAGAAAAAGAAAATGAAAGAAAAAAGCAGGCAAAATATTGTAAACTTAAGGGGTCCAGTTCATTGTGAGCTTACATGGAAACAGACACCTGGAAAAATGTCTCAAAAGGATTTTTTTTTTTGAAAAAAAATCCATGTAAATTCAGTGAAATAAATCTTTTACGTGTTTAAAGTTACACAATATTTTGCCTTTTCTGATTTCATCTCTCTTTTCTTTTTTGCCTTTAATTTTGCAAACATGAGATACTGAACACGGCTATTTCTTTGGGAATGGATGGCTCACTGGCCACTGAGTGGCACTGTTGTGTAGGAAAAATAGGTAGATTAGCCATTTGCTTATAAAACACTTATTGGAATCTGGGTTGCACAGTGGCATAGAAATTGAATTACCATGGGGGCGGGGAATCTAGAAGTGTTTAAGAAACGGTGATAAATTAGTATGGATGCTTCCATTGTATAGAATCATAGTGTAACATTTAGATCAAGGGTGGCCAGCCTTATTACACCACAGGTCTGACCACACTCCCCAAACAGCTTAGTGGGCCGGACCACCCCCATCCCCGATTTGGAAGCAGGCGCATTTACGGCTGTCATAAATGCACCCACTTCCTCATTTATGACAGCCACAGGCAAGTTTACACATGTGAAGTCGCATTTTATGGCTCACATGAACACGTCCATTTCTACTTCTGGGTGCCATGGACATGGTGATGGGCCACATGAAAGGGTGCTGTGGGTCAAGACTGGCCCATGGGCTTTAGGTTGGGAACCCTTAATTGAGATCAATATACATTTGTGACTAGAGTCACAGCCATGCTTCATTTAGCTTAGCTTTCTGTTTGTTGGCAAGGGTTTGGCTATGCCTTGTGGAGGTTCAGCAACAGCACATGATGACAAAATTTATCTCAGATTGCTAATTGCCAGCATCTGGTAGATTGATACACAGTATGTTCTTTGGGGGGAAAACTGATATTGCTGTTATTGCTAGTAGCCAATGGCTGCTTTTACCTTTCATGAATTCATTGAATTCATTGAACATACATGTTGTGTGTGTTCTCTGCCATTACAATTATCTTGATTTTTTGATTGACCACGCTATCAAAGAATAAGTTCCTCCTGGTCACAACTCATTTCACTTCCATGCGCTTCTTCTCCAGCTTAAACCAAAACTTTTCATGATTAGGTTTTCCCATCTTCTGGGGGAGCCCGCCAGAATACCACTCAGTGACTGCTACTGTCCAATCGCCATCTGCAATTTCAGAGATACGTTGAGCCCAGTGCAATTTCTGTTTGTGATATTCAGCAACAGCTTCATTGATTCCATTTTGTTCTCTTATCTGAGTGTTGAGGATGTGGTCACGAAGGGATATCTTTAGCATTGATCTTTCCATGGCTCTTATGGCTCTTGATAATTCTTCTTACGCGGCCTTCATTAATGACCATGTTTCGCTCCCATAGAGGACCACAGGTAGTACTGTTGAATTAAAAAGATTGGCACGTAGTTTCTTGTTGATTTTCTCATTTAACAAGATTTCTTGGAGAGAGTTAAATGTCGTCCATCTTGCTTTCTTTCTTCTGGCTAGTTCTGCTCTCTGACAACTGACATAGATGTTGTGGTCAATCTGCTCAATGGGCTCATTCTGGATTTTCATTTGGAATTTCCATTGGTTTCTTGATAGCATATATTTTGTTTTCATGCCATTCATTTTTAGGCCAACTTTTCTACTTTCTACATCAAGCTCGCACAGCTTTTTTTTTTAAGTCTTTGAGCATTTCTGGCAATTAGTACTATATCATCTGCAAACCTGAGATGGTTTATTTTCTCTCCATTCAGTTTGATACCATCTTCCCAATTTAATCTTTGCATAACTTTTTCTAGGCATGCATTGAAGACCTTTGGTGAGATTGTATCTCCCTGCTTGATGCCTTTCTCCACCAGTATTCTTACCCTTTTTCAAATAAGGTGATGGTAGTGGAGCAGTTCGAGTTTGCTTCCTTCTTCTTTGAGTGCCATTCCAATATCAGGTAGTTATCACAGTTGTTGCTCCAGTGTTGAGGAAGTCCCAGGTCAGTGACAGCCAACCTTAGCACTCCAGATGTTCTTGGACTTCAATTCCCAGATGCCCTGGTTAGCAGGAGTGCTGACTTGGGCTTCTGGTAATTGAAGTCCAAGAACACATGGAGTGCCAAGGTTGGCTATTACTGTCCCAAGTAATCTAAATCTGGAGTCAAAGACAACATACAACTCTTTAAAGAAGAAAAGGTCACAACTACATTGTCTACAGAAGCAGTACCTGATCCAACACTGGGAATAATCAAGAGATCTGACTGTTTCTCAGTGCCATCTTCTAACCCTTTCAGTAGCCATTGCAGGTACCACCAGGAGTGGTGGAGACCACATGGGTACATGCCATTCAATAATTGCCTACCATCTGAGAGCAGGGTCATAACCAAGCCAGACCATGGATCTCCCCCAGAGACCCTTACAGGAACCATTCTTCAGCCCAGGAGATCAGGCTACTGCTTGCCACCCTTCTAGTGTTTGGATCCAACCAAAGTGCCCCAAAACTTCCATAAGAGTTGGGCACAGCTCAGATCCTGCCAGTGAACTGCAGATGCAACCAATCCACTATGGCTTTAACTATGTTTTTTAATCCCTAATCTGATATGAAGACCACATTTCACTGGAATAGATATGTACATTTAAATGAAATATTCGGGTGCATGATTCAGCTCACCCTCCCATTATGCCACCATCTGGCCAATCACTGATCACCTTCTACTTGTGATATCTATTTTCCAAGGATCCCGGCCTAGGTACCTCTCATGGAGATCTGACCACATAATGTGAATGGTAAGGTAGCAGTTTTAGATCAGTTCCAAGTCCACCTTAACAGAAAAAGTTAGGTCTAGTCCTTTGGTTGTAGGCAAATGATTTTTCTTTAATTGGAAAAGAATAACATCTGGTGGTCCTTTCTGCTTGACACAGTGTCATAAAAGGGGGGGGAAGCATAATCTGAAGCTAGCACATGCTTTTCCCATGCTAGCCATGTGATGCATGCTGCCACATCTAATCCAAGCTGTCCTCCCCAGCCATTGGATGCCAAATATCACTCTGCGCTGTGACTATTGCTGCTGCCAGTAAGCCCTCCTGGTACACCTGATCTGTTGACATAACTGAAAGAGAGGAACTGTTAATGAATCATTAATATTTAATTTTGAGATTTGGCATATGTAAGCCTCTAACTTTTTTTGGCTTAGCCTTGTAATATATACCATTGTGTCTAAACTGAGATGCCATCTGTAGCCACTGGACACCATGTATTGCTCTACCCAATGAACCTTGCTTTGGCCAACAACTAACACCTGGTAAACACAGTCTGTTGACATAACTTAATGAGAGAAATAAGTCCATTTAGAAGCAAGACCTACAGGGTAAACATGAATAGGGCCACAGTTTTCCTCTGTTCCTGCCGTAAACAGTATGGACAAGACACAGTGCTTTAGGGTCATTTGTGAAAACATTAATCATATTGGGGAAGGTCAGGAACTAAAGTTTCCTTTTTCTTTGGAAAATTTATGGATCACATTGTCCAGTAAATCTGTTTGCAGCTGTTTGCATAGTAGTCTCTTTTCAGGTGAGGTCAAGGACCAGCACCTACTTGCGTCTGTGAAGTTTCATCTGGTCCTTGTTGAATCAGGATGACTGATTTCCCATAATGCTGTTCACTGGCCATGAAACAAGCTATTTTCATGATATATGGAAGATATAAGTGAGCTATTGTGTTAGTGGCAAATTTATTCAGTACTGTACTGATTGCAAAAGACAAGGGATCATTGCAGCCCATCAAATATCTAAAAGCTTGCCTTTTCCCCCCAAAATGAAAAAAGACTACCATCTTGCTTCTTATTTCTGCTTGAACTAAGTAAATGCTAAAAGGTTTTATGATTTCTCCCAGGTAAGAAGAAGCATACAAGTCAAATGTGCACTCTTCATATTTGATTTGTCTCAACAATTAAGAGCAGTTTCCCTTCTCATTGGAACCTTATATTTATGATTTTCAAGTCATTAATCCATTCTAAAACAATACCTAATCCAAATGCAGGTTTCAAGAAAACGTGCACAATGTAGCCAAAATATATTAATCTATTTTTAAATAAAAGTAAGAATTGCTTATTATATTTACTACCCAATTCTTGAAATTAATTTTAGAAATTCTGAGTTATAATTAAATTCTGTGTTTTCAACAATTTTGAAAGTAGTCTTTATCCAGTTCAACAGCCATTTTAATAAAAACAGGTAATGCACACTATAAAACACAAAATCCTCTGTAGTGTGTTTAACAGCTCCTGAAAATACCATTCCACAGTCATACCCAGTGCAGGTACTAAGAAACATAAACGATGTCTTCCTTCTTGTATATTTTCTCATCTTTTAGGAAGAATGGCTGAACAGGGCTATGGGAAAATATGAGGGGGCTCAAATGGCTTAGCTGGGCAATCTTATAGGCCAGCACTAAATCAAAGTTCTCTGATGCATACCCTTAGTCATCTAGTGATGACTTCTTCTTCAACATACAAGTATTTATTGTATCAGTTGTGAGCAGAACACCTGGATACTAAAACTGACATATGAATTGTGAAATTTCCATTACCACTATAAAGAGCAATCACATCTTCAACATGAGCAAAACTTATCAACTATATTATTCCAAAGGAAGCTAGATTCTAAGCAGTTCTGTGCCACTGAGTATTCTGTGTTGAGCTGTGGAAGTTTCCAGTACTTAAAAATTATAGGGAAATATACATACAGTATATACATGTTGCTCTTTTCTTAGAGACTACAGGGAAACCAACCTTTTTCTATCATACTGATAGCTATAAATAGGCTTCCTTTGCAGACTATAGACACATGCGCTGAATAAACTTGATTAAAAATGCCTAGCTGAAGGAAGGGCATAGCTGCTTTCAGTTCTTTTCCTCCTCTAATGTTAAGTAATGCAAAATTTGTATGTTTAAACCACCATGATCCTAGAAGCCTAATTCTCTGTTTCACTTAATTAGTTGCTGCTTGCCGGAAAGGTCATACTCTGAGTGGCATTCTGGCTCATTACTTATTTTGTTTTTGAAATTAAACCAGGGAGTAGATACACATCTTCCATTGTAATCTTGAGAACCTGTGTGGCTGGAGAACAAACATCCCAGTTTGCAGACTGAAAACAGATAATGGAATAATAGAATAACTGGGTTAGAAGGGGTCTTTTAGGCCATCAAATCCAAATCCCCCCTTCAATGCAGGAATCCAAATCAAAGCAGATCTGACAGATGGTTGTCTAATTCTCTCTTAAATGCTTCCAGTTTTTGAATGCTCACCGCCTCTTTAGGTAGTTGATTCCACTGTTGTACTGCTCTAACCATTAAGACGTCTTTCCTGATATTCAGCCGATAACTGGCTTTGTTTAGGTTTGAGCCCATTATTATGTGTTCTGTATTCTGGGATGATCAAGAACAGATTCTGCCCTTCCTCTTCATGAAGACTGCTATCACATCCCCCTTCTCAGTCTCCTTTTCTCAAGGCTAAACACACCCAGTTCTTTCAGTCGTTCCTCATATGGTTCAGTTCCTGGTCTTTTGATCATCCTTTTTACCCTCTCTGTACCTGCTCAAGTTTGTTTGCAGCTTTCTTAAAATGTATCATTGACATTTTTGCAATTTGTTTTTCAAAAATTTTGTCCGCATCTTTCCATTGTTTGGGCTATCGATAGTAGACTTCATCTCCCTTTCGCTTCTTTTTAAACATTTTATATCCTTCAGTTGCTGTGTTCCAGTCATGGGAGTCATCCTACCATGTTTCTGTTATCCCTATCAAATCATATGTCCCATCCTGAACTAAGAGTTCCAATTCTTTTTGCTTGTTTCCCATAATCTTTGCATTCACGCTTTCTTTTTATGCAGATTATTGTTATTTGTCTCCATTAGAGGTAGTCGGTCTATTTACCTTTGATTTTATGTTTCCCTTCCTCTTCCATTTCAATTTACAGCCCTCCTGATGAATTTCTTTGTGCTATATCCAAATTCATTCTTCCCAGTTCTTGTGAGGTACAACCCGTCCCGTGCCAGCAATCCATCTTCCACGAAGCGTAGCCAATGGGCCCAAAACCCCAGAGTATTTTCCCTTCTCTTTCTATCCCTCTTCCAAGCACCTGTAGGATGGGTGAGAAAAATACCTGGGCCACAAAGTCTTGGGTTTCCTTGCCAGAGCTTTTTCTTCCAGATGTGCTAGCAGAGTGTGACTAAAGCTTGAGTTAAATGTCATGAGGATGCCTATCTGCCCCTGGAAAACAAAATAGCTCTGCTACCTATTTCCAACCTGAGTCCTAAATCAGTGGTGGGCTCCAAAAAAATTTACTATCACACTGTGGGCGTGGTATGGTGGGTGTGGCCAGGGGGAAAACCCTGTGTTGCACCCAAATTAGGACTACTTTATTTCAAAACTTGGATGGACAGGGCCAGCCAGAATTTCTGCTACCGGTTCTGGTGAATTGGTGCAAACCTGCTGGTGCTCACCACTGTCCTAAACTAAATATTAGTGATAATTAAATGTCATTGTGAGAAATGAGGCAAAATGTTGCCATTATGCTGTGATGTCTGCTAATGTTTCTTTCATTGTCAGCTATGCCTGTTAAAAAACTTGATCACCCATCCATCTAAGATTTAATTTGAGGATATGACTTTATAGCAATTTACCCTGCAGTTTCTGTCAGAGTTGACAGGGTTAAGAGTGAGATATTGAGTGATAACTACACAATGTAAAACTAAGTTTGGAGAAGCACAGTCTTTTTCCATGAGCATTTCTTTCTTGAGCAGTTAGGCAGTGTTTCATCTTGCACTGATTCTGCAGACATTGCTTTTCTTCATTTTTGGACACTTATGATCACCTATATCAGTGGTGCCATACCTATGGCATTTGTGCCAGACATGGCATTCCTTGACCTCTCTGTTGGCATGTGCACCATCACCCCAGCACAGAGTTCACCTGCCCCTCTGCCCAGCAGCCCAAGGGGAGCACTTCCACCCTCCCCCAGCACAGAATTCACTCTGCTCCTCTGCCCAGCAACCCAAGGGGAGCACTTCCACCCTCCCCCAGCACAGAATCTGCTCCTCTGTCCAGCAGCCCAATGAAAGTGCTTCCTCCCTCCCTCAGCACAGTTTGCCCCACCCCTCTGCCCAGCAGCCCAATGGGAGCGCTTCCTCTTTCCCCCAGCACAGAGTTCACCCCACCCCCTCTGTTTGAGCACTCCTTCTCTAAAAGGTTTGCCATCACTGACCTATACCAATGCATTGGCACAGCTGGGGGTGTGTCCCATGATGACACTGATGTCTCCAGTGTGGTTCAGTATGTCATTATAGGGCAGGGCTTCTCAATCATTTCAAGCCGTGGGCCAGATCACACCTCCACAGACAGCTGAGCGGGCCAGTCTGGTGGTTCCCCTGCTGTAAACACTGCTGTAAAATGCACCCATGGCTGCCGTAAACACATTTATGACAGCCACGGGTGCATTTACAGCTGTCGTAAATGTGTCCGCTTCTGGTGGTGGCGGCAGCGACATGGGCCACATGAAATGGTGCTGCGGGCTGGGTCCGGCCCATGGGCCATAGATTGAGAACCCGATTATAGGGGGATAATTCTCCTCAAGCTAGGGCCTGTTATCTCACCTTTGAGCAATCTCCCCCCCCCCGCCTTTTTAATAAATCTGTCAAGTTTAGAACTGCATCAGATAAGTGCTACCTTACTAAATCTGCCATGTGTGCTCATTAGTTTGCATTCTTCCCTCCGGAAATCAATGTTGGGAAGGAAAACCTTCCTGCCTCACCTCCTTGCCAGTGATGTGAAAGCTCCCTGGAACCCTGCTGAAATTGATAAAGCTAGTCAGTTTCACAAGAAAGAAGTCACATCAGCTGTCAAGCTGTTAACATAAATTCAGCCTATGTCATTTTGGAAACAAGAATTAAAAAGAGAATGCCCAAGCCATACACCAGAGGGTCATACATGTTATACCTCTGCATGATGTAGAAACACAAAAGTAATCATTGTGGTATGGAAAATGGGGATTAATTCTTTTAGACAGCTAGCAGCCACAGCAGCTGACTTGAGATGACAGGTAAAGGAGAAACAAGGAAGAGAAGGGGAAGTGAGTGTTTTTAATAGGATGGAGTTGTGATAGTTGGAAATTGTACCAACTGGGAAGTGCAGTAAGACTGTAGAACCTGCAAAATGAATCATATCTGTATAGTCACACCTTTAGGCAAGGCCACACCAGTGGGAAAAATAGAGGCTATGCTAAATGATACTTCAGAGCATTGTAGCCATGAACTCTGTAGCTCACTCATCTTCATCTTCATGTTTATAATCTGGGAAAGAAAAACAAGCTTTCCTGCTTTATCAGAACCCAAATAATTTCTCAATTTAGAATGAATGAGTCCAAAAGAAGAAAATATTCTTTGTACACCTGCAGACAATGTACTGTTATTAAAAGGAAAATTAGTTTAACAGTCTCTAAATCCAAGTGCTTTGGTGACTTGCACCAAGTCACTGGTGTACTTTTCTTTAAAACATCAGCAAACATATTTATTCAATGGTTCCCCCTTAGCTCTCAAGTTTGTTGTTCTTGGCATTACAAATGTATGATTGCTGGATACCAATGTCATACCTAACTCCTCTTCCCCAACATGTAAGGTATGACTCTGGTACGAGCTGCTGATTTTTTTTTAAAAATGTACTTGTTATTGTTCCTGTTGCTTTTATTATGGCCTGTTCACTGTGCAAGTGGGTGTTATGCAAATACAGTGGTACCTCGCTTAAAGAGCATGAGATTGCTCTTTAAATGAATTTGCTCTTTAAGCGAAACACCATTGTAAATGACCAGTTGTGAGTTCGGGGGTGGGGGATTGCAAACCCCAATTTAATTGTTAAGTGAGTTTTTGGTTGGTTTTACTTGTTAAGCAAGGCGACGATTCAGAGAAAAATTCTGCTCTTTAAGCTAGTTACTCTCTAAGTGAGGCACTCTTTATGCGGGGTTTTACTGTACAGTAGAAGGAATAAATAATAAATAAAACAAATACGTTGTTGGAAACTGCAACATATAGACCCCCTTTCTATCCCCATCAAAATGCCCAAATTGAGGATGTATAAAATTAAAAGGCAGCAATGTAAATGGGTGAACTCTTCTTTAAAACACACTGAATATATATACAGTAATACCTCGGATAACGTTTACCTCGGATAACGC
Source organism: Furcifer pardalis (assembly GCA_030440675.1). Classification (NCBI taxonomy): domain Eukaryota; kingdom Metazoa; phylum Chordata; class Lepidosauria; order Squamata; family Chamaeleonidae; genus Furcifer; species Furcifer pardalis. Next base: position 56,160,281 of record CP126896.1, read on the forward strand.
TAAAATCGCATAACGTTAAGTAATCTGGGGAGGAGAATTGGATCGAATAACGTCAAGGTCCTATGGGATGGATCAGATAACAACCGCTAAAGCCTGTGCGGTTACAATGTATCTCTATGGAGCTTTAACGTTATCCGATACATCCCATAGGTTTTAACATGGATCGGATAACACTAAAAATCGGATAACACCAAGACTTGTGGAACCAAGTCTTAGCGTTATCCAAGGTATTACTGTATTTCCTGCCTCTGCCTTAAAACCAGTTGGGACTTGATAAAATGACCCAAATTCACCATCTAGTTACATTGGCAGATGGATTTGAGGGACAGTGGTAAAAAAGAAGTCCCTTGTATTTTGTTATGTTATGTTTATCACATAAATGTCCCATGTGCTCCAACAGACTCCCTTTTGTGTGCCCAGTTTTATACTGCTATGAGGTTAGTAGTACAATCAGTTGTATAAAAATCACACAATGGAAGTCTGTTGGAGTGGGAGAAAGATGATACAGTTGATACAGTTAAGTTAACAGCCTGAATAGAATACTAGCAAATAACCTTTTCCTAGTCTTCCAAAAGCCTAGAGCTCCTATGGGGAGAGGGTTTGTATTGTTTTCAAAGGCATTAAAACAAGAACAAAAACGGAGGCTTTTGAAGCTCAAAATGAAGTACTGTATGATGTTTTGATTTGCCCTGACCTGGTCAAGAATGTCTGCTGCTTCTTCACAGAATGTATAACTATCAATACTTCCAGCTGGATATTTTATGAGAGAGAAGATTAAGCTATGCCAGGCCAATAATAATAAAAGCAAAAGTTCAAACCTCATATCTTCCACAATAATAAAAATCCCCATGCCTTATACAGTTTATATTTCTAGGATGGTTAAAGGGAGATATAGAAATATGTTATAGTCAAGAGACCAGATTGAAGGATCTGAAAGCAATAAAATTGCACAGCAGCTGCTTAAGCACTGAGATAAGGAACAAATAACTTGTCAAGAACTTTTGTTTATGTACTTCAGTTAAGAGCACAAAGATTTATACATTTGAAGACCATGACACTGCCATGAAATCAGCTTTCTGATTTTTGTTGCAATAATATCTGCAGACATTTGTAATGAATGCCAATTGTTCACTACTATGGATGGAATTTTTTGGTTATCATAATTTTCCATACCTTGCAGATACTTTGTGTGTATGTTATATGCTGTCAAGTCAGAGTCAACTTATAGCAACCCTAATAGGGCTTCCAAGGTAAGTAAGATATTTAAAAAATAGTATTGCCCTCTTCACTTGCCCAGTTAGTTTCCATGGATGAACAATGATTAACACCAGGTCTCCTGAGTCCTAGTCCATTGCTCTATCCACTACACCATACCCGGAATCTTACAGACACCTTACAAACACCTACAGTGATGTATCTGGGGAAAAGGCCTAAATTAGAAGGCTTTGAAGCTTTAGTAAGCCTTGTTCCTCCCAAGGTTTCTGCTCATGAAGAAAGCTCTGACCTTTAATTTGTATTTTTGTGTACTTATTTTTATGGGGTTTTTTTACGTTGGCTCTGCTCACATAATTGGCTCCCCCCATGACGTCATGACTTTGGCTCCATCCAAGATGTCATGACATTGGCTCTGCCCACAATGTTGGCTCCGCCCACAATGTGGTAGTAAAATTTTTGGCTGCCCACCACTGAGCTGGCAGTAGCAGATGATCTCTGATTGTTATTTGGATTAGCTCTAAATGTCCCCTTTTCAATTTTAAATAGTGTGGAGATACAAAACAAACACCTGGCATTGAACATTTGCTAATGAGTTTAATCTCTGTGTTTGTTTGTTTGCTTGTTTCTTTGTTTAATTCAATTTGTACCACAGCCCCCTTGTGAGGGCAACTCCGGGTGGCTTATACCAGACAATTACAAAACCCCACATAAAAACATCCCTGTAATAACATCATAAAACCCTAAGCTTAAGATAATTAAAACCTTTGACCAACAATTAAAAAGCTAAAAAAGTTAAAAGAAAAAAAAACCCGGATGGCTTTTATATCAACCCCACTGGCAGTACCCCACACCTGGTCCCTTTCTGAATGGCACTGTGTTACTGTGTGAGCACATCCTTTGTTCTGTGAGACATGTTGTGAAAGAGAACTCTACAGGTAAGTTTGTGAAGGTGGTATAATATAACAAAATATAATATACAAAATATGTAGTCGCATATAGCAATCTGTGTATCAAATTTGATAATGTCCCAGAAACCTCTGGCTAATATCCAAACTTTTGTGATGGGTGTCCAACAGTTGGATGTATTTTATTTCTGCTGTCTCTCTCTGGATCCTAGTCCTGTAATTTCTTTGTTCCAGAATTGCAACTTTTAGGTCTTGGATAGAGTGTCCAGGTAGATTGAAATGGTTTGAAACAGGTTTCTCTGTGTTGCCATTCCGGATGTCTAAATTATGTCCATTAACTCTTTTATGCAAAGACTGTCCTGTTTGTCCTACATATAGCACAGAAGGACATTTTTGGCAAGAGATGGCATAAATCACATTGGCAGAAGAACAAGTAAAACTGCCTTTAATGTTGTGTGTGGTGCCATTGGGTCCAGTAATTCATCAACAAGGCAGATGTGGGTGAGCAGACCACACCTTTACTTAGATGTAAGAGTCATGCAAGATAATAGAATGTATGTCTGACTACTCAGTTCAAAGAGTCATATCAAGACAATGACAAGTAGACTGAATTCCTTCTCAATGCCTGATATCTCTTTCTATAAACTTAAAACTCACAGCATTCACAAACTCAACAACAAAAAAGAAGTAAAAATCTCTAATACATTATATCTCCTTTTCCCTTTTCATTTCTTTTCCCAACTGTCCCTTTCTGCAGAACAGCACCCAGTTAAGCTCTCAGGTAAGCTTCCAGAAATCTGGGAGGAAACAAGTGAAATTTGATGCTGTAGAGCTGGATGGACCATGGAGCTGAAGTAACAAGGTGGTGAGTCTGATTCTCCAATGTGCTTTATAGAAGGAGAGTCAGCCTGTATAGCCTTGAGCAAGCTGTGCAGTCCTATCACTCACTTAGAAGGGAAGAGTGAACTACTTCTGAGAACTTTATACCCAGAAAACATTTAGAAGGATTGCCGTTGGAAACAACTTGACAGCTCGCAATACTGTGGAATTGGAAGAAACTGCAAGGATAATTGAGTTCAGCTCCCCATCAAAGCAAGAAATTGAGTCAGATGCATATTGTCATAGCTTTGAAAAGATTTCTTATTTACATCTCTCCACTGTAGTCTGAAAAGTTATTTCCACAATAGTCACTACTAGATTAACTCTTCAGCCTTTGACAAGCAGTAGTTTGTTTGAGAGGGAGGAACTACAGCTTAATATATAAGAATTAGAAAGGGAGATAAACTTTCAAGATGAAATCTCATTCTTTCAAATGCTAGCCAGTAATGCCAAGCTTACAAAACTTCAGAAACTAAGACAAGTATTAGAAGGATTTGTCACAGATGGCAAGTTTTAATTTGTGAGTTGGAGAATTGAACAAATCCAAATTGGCGGTATGGAAATGCAATGAATAATTAAATAAATATTTTCCTGATAAACTTTTCATTCTTAGAAATTTTAATTTCAGTCCCTGTTATCCGTTAACATCTCATGATAACTTAAAATGTTTAATATTAGAGACCATTATAAGATGTTGTATATATTGAATTGACGTGGGTATGTTTTTAAATTTTCTTGAAGGTTGTTTATAACACTGTTGCTTATTTAATTATTTTAATTAAGTCACTTAAATGAAATTTTAATTTTTTTTGATACAGACTAGTTTATTAAAAGTGCACTCTTATATATTCTATTTATTCAGAACTTATTCTGTTGAATTCAGTGGAACAATTTAATTCCAGGTAAACTGTAAAACAATAGAATCGATTGCCTTTAATTCAGGTAAAAGTTAAGCAGCTATCTGCTGTACTTAGAGTAAAACCCAGGAAAGCAAGGGAAAAAAATGCTAGTCGTAAAAATATTTATAGACATGTAAGAATTGTTTGTTATAACCTAGGTGAAACACTTACAACAAAACAAAAGTATAATCAGTTTGAGGACAATATTTTTCCTGCTTTTTTTGTCCTGTTCTGCTTAACTGATAGGTAGGAATCTTACAAACTGAATGTTAGAAGTAAAATTCTATACAGAGGGTGCAAAAAATGTATACACATTTTAAGAGATGTTATCTGTACCTTTTGAAGTTGAATTGAATTATGGTATCAATGTTTGCTCAAAAGAATTAATGTTAACGTCATCATGTAACAAGCAGTGGGGACAAGTATGGGGACCAAGGAATGTGGGATCCCACACAGGGTGGTTAATTTAAGGGACAGCCTCCCTTCCTGTTTGGTTTTATTCCGTGGGGCTGCTTGTCCCCTGTTTTTATGAACTTTTACAGTTTTAACACTTTTTAATTATTAGTATTTTATTGTGTGGGTTTGCGATTGTATTTGTTTTGTAAGCCGCCCAGAGTCGGGTACACCCGACTGGGGTGGGATAGCAAATGTGAAATATAAATAAATATAAATATAAATAAGCAGGACAGTCAAAGATAATGGTGGAAATATGGTCGTTGTTTGAGGAGTGCAAAACCACTTTAAAGTGGTGCAGTTGAGTTCCCCTCCAGGCTTTCCTGGCTTAACATCCCTTGACTTCTACCTTAAAGGATGTGTTGTACTGTATGTCATGGGAAGAACCCTTTCACTAATGTGTGCAAGATGAAGTAGGCCTGGTATGTTAGAACTCTCAGGGATATTGGTTGTGAGGAGAACAGTGAGGGTGTCTGATTGGTTGTATGCAAATCGGCTAGTGAGGAGGGACCCCTCTTGGTATAAAAAGGAACATAATTTCATTTCATTTATTCGATTTGTATACCGCCCTACTCAGTACAACCGACTCAGGGCGGTTCATATCGCTGGAATGTTGAGGCGTTCTGTGGGAAGAATGAGGGAACACAGTTCAGAGAGGGTTCTGGGGTAAAAGGAGGACTGAGGAAAAGAGGTCTGAGAGAGTTCTGTGATAAAAAGAGAAGTCTAAGAGAGTTCAGAGTTTTTCTAAAGGAAAAAAGAGTTCTGAGGGTTCTGAGGTAAAGTGAGCTCTGTGAAAAAAGTGAGTTCTGAGGGAACAGTTCTGAGGTAAAAGATTAGAGAATCTTTAAGAAGAAGAAGGGAATCTTGACAGAACTAAAGGACTACTTAAATATGTTTTCTCGGTTGGAATTACTCTATGTTTTTCCCCCCTATGTTATGAAACAATAAATCAACTTTGTTTTTTTTTAAGTCTCTTTATTGGGTAAGAGTTAAAGTGCATACAAGCCTCTGAATACGCTACCTATTAAACCTCCTGACAGAAGAGAAGCAGCTAAGGGTTGTATAGCTGCATTGCCGGCCAGCTCGCCCTCTGGGAGCTTTGGTTAAAGGAGGTCCAGAGCAGAGGGGGCCAGCTGGTTTCGTGACACTGTAAAAAACTGGATACACTGGTGGTACTCAGGAAAGGATTTGAAATGGCATGCACAATTATACAAGAGGACACTTTGATCAACATTTGCCATAATCAGAAGTGTTTGGACACTGATGGTAACCATTTTGAGAACCTCTTATAATTGCAGAAGTGAAATGTGACTTGTATTCATCTTTTGTTATTGGTATGTACAGTAATACCCCGGATAACGCTAGTACCGGATAGCGCTAAAACCGCATAATGTTACAAGATTTTCGGAAAAATCTTGTATCGAATAACACGATTTTTAGCGTTATCCGATACAGTCGTTCTTAGCAGCAGGGTGGCTGGAAAGCTGAACGGGGTTCTCCGTTCAGCTTCCCAGCCACCCTGCAGCTACGGAGGCAGGAGTGGGCAGGCTGGAAAGCTGACGGGGGCCTCCCCCAACCACCCCACAGCTGCGGAGGCAAGGGCGGGTGGCTAGGGAAGCTGACAGGGAGTTCCCGTCAGCTTCCCCAGCCACCCTGCAGCTGTAGATCGGGTCCTCTGATCTCTCTGGAGCAGGCAGGGGACACGATCCAAGCTGTTTCTGGGCTTCCCCGACGTCCTCAGCCAGTGCAGCAAGCCAAAACGTCAGGGTTCGAATCCCAACATTCTAGCTTGCTGCACTGGCTGAGGACGTCGGGGAAGCCCAGAAACAGCTTGGATCGGGTCTCCCCACCTCCCTGGACCCGGCCGGGGGGGGGGGGGGTCAGAGACCCCAAAATTGGTAAAAAAAAGTCCATTTTTTAAAACCAATTTTGGGGTCTCTGACCCCCCCGCTGGGTCCAGGGAGGTGGGGAGACCCGATCCAAGCTGTTTCTGGGCTTTCCCGACGTCCTCAGCCAGTGCAGCAAGCCAAAACGTCAGGGTTCAAATCCCGACATTCTGGCTTGCTGCAGCCTCCAGGGAAACAGGGCTTTTTTTAACGTTGTGTGATCAATGCTTCGCACAACGTTAAAAACCGGATAACAACGATGTCATCCTCTGTATATGTTCTCTTGATTTATTAGAAAGAATTCAGAACCCATATAGTTGTTCTTTAAACTAACTTTTGCATAGAATGGTCTTTTAGTGACTAATAGAAAAAAATATTTCAGTGGTAATACTGGTCTAGGAGACCCAGTGAAAAATGGTGTCTTCCCTCAGAATAGGTCCCACAATAGGACTAATATTCTTCTTGTTATAATATGTTTAAGGTGGCATTTGTAGATTTTCTATGATTGTACATGAGCTGAAATTCCTTAGTCAAATACAGCATATGTAGATTTGAGAGATGAAATATGTGTACGGTTATATTATTTAATCATTGGAGATCATGGGTTCAATTGTATTGTTAATCCCAAGTATGGTAGGCCTGTTGAATCAACGGTTAATGTTTTAATGAGTTGATAAGTCTTTTTTAGTTGGAACTAATAATTTATCGCACATCATCTTTACCACCAGTTTCAAGAAGTGTAATGATATTAAGGTTAAGTATTATTTAAAGGTCAAGCTGGTGACAAGGGATGTGACAAGAATTTGCTAGGAGGGAGTTATGTATAAGCTCATCTGTTTGATGTCACCACCTCCTCAGAGGATAGGAGAACTTGCTAGAATTCCCATTTGCAAGATTTATTACAATTAATAATATGTTGTCTTTTATTATACAAATCCTTCCAAGTTATCTTATAAATGTCATAACAGTATTTTAATGTATTATTTATTTATTTATTTAATTTATTTACGGGTATGTGTTGTGGGTGGGTGGGTGGGTTGAGGTGTGTGTGTGTGTGTGCTTATTTTTTTTTTAATTTAAAAAAATTCTTTGGCCCCGTCCACAACATCATGATGTCATCATGTTGGCTCCGCCCATGATGTCATGATGTTAGCTCTGCCCACTCTGTGATGACATCACGGTGGGGTAGTAACATTTTTGATATCCCACCACCGCCCAGCTGCCCACGCTGTCACCCGCAGCAGCCGCTTGAGGAGAAGGAGGAAGAGTTGCCGCCACCGTTGGAGGGGAACCAATAGGGACCACTTCATTGGGAAGGTAAACAGCATTCGGTGTGGGTTGGGAAGGTGGGAGGAGGAGCAATAGGGACCACTTCATTGGGAAGGTAAGCAGCGTTCTGTGTGTGTGGGTGAGGTGGAGAGGCATTGAGCCTCAGGCAGGGTCTGGGGCAGGCTAAGGGGGTTTTCCAGGGAGGAGGGGGGAGAACGAGGGCCATGGAGTTCCCTGGGGCAGTTAGTCTTTAAGATGTTTTTTCCCTGATATGCTTGAAACACAGACTTAACAGGGCTACCTTTTCAAAAGTTTTATTCTGTGCAAGCATATCAGAGAGGAAACAAAACAAAAAGACAAAAACATTGTGGCACCTTAAAGACTAACTGCTTTATTTTAATGTGAGCTTTTGTGGATCAAGTCCACTGGCTCTTTAGCTATAATCAGAGATGAGCACTGAAACCTAGAGTTGGATATGACTGGCTTTCGAGCAAGGGGAACCTTTACCTTTACCTAATAACAGAAGATCCCTGATTGGTATTCAAATTTGCTGTGAGGTTTTGGGTTTGTTTAGTTACAAGTTAAAGGTCACTGTTGCTCAAAAGCCAGTGATATCTGACTCTAGGACTGCAGTGCTCATCTCCATTTACTGCCAAAGAGCCAGTGCTGTCTGTGTTTGCAGATGTTTTCATGGCCATATGGCAGGCATGACTAGATCACCCACAATGTAGGCTCCACCCACAACGTAGGCTCCGCCCATGGTGTGGTAGCAATTTTTTTGATGCCCACCATTGCTCCAGGGTAAATATTATTTCTTTTCAGTAGTCCTAAATTGGGCTGCTGCGCCCTGTGAATAAATACCAAACATACCAGACATTTGAACATGTCCAATACTGGTCTAAAGTACAATCTTGATTCTAATACATTTTTGTCTTAAACATATACAGGTAAGTGTTAAAATGTTAAAGCAACTTCCCACATTAAATTCATTGGTTTGCAAGTGGAAATAATTCACTAGATTGTATTTGTGGAGATGTCTAAAGCTGAATGTTGGTTTATGGATACTTAGGGAGATAATATACACAAAAGTGATAGACAAAGCAAAGTTATGTGACAATTTTGTGAAGTGAGGAAGAATATATACAATCAGTAGATAGAGCCTTATATCTTATATGTTTTCAACCTGGGAGGACAAAAATTACGCCAAGCATACAAACTCCCAGTGTTACGGGAAATGTTATCGGTCCTATTAAGAACTATTGTAGTAAGAATGTCTGCAGGCATGATAGTGTCAAATGTTGTATCCCATTGGTCTAATGGCTTTTCCACTGCATCACTGTGTTCCTCAGCTATCATAAAAGGTTATACATAATCATAAAATGAACATAGTTTTATGTAGTCACTACCTCTCTAATCATAAATAATGGAAATCAATCTGGCTGGATGACTCAGTGGCTTAGGGATCTGGTTGCAGAGCCTGAAGCTGGGAGTTTGGTTCTCCAATGGGAAAAGACCAAGCTCCATTTCTGGGATGCCTCCATAAGTGGTAAGCTGCTTCTAGAAAACCTTGGAAAGAGTAGTCAAAAATTAGGGATTCTCAACCTGTGACTAGGGGGCCAGATGTAGCCCACAGCACCATTTCATGTGACCCCACCACCTTCACCATACCAGGAAGTGCAGTGGGGTGGAGGAAGGGCAAAATGCCCCTCTGGCCCCTGAAGCTGTCTGAGGGAGTGTGACCTGGCCCCCAGCTTAAAAAGGTTAAGAACTCCTGCCATAAGTCGACTGCCTTCAAACTGTCACTCATGGTGACTTTATTAATGAAAGAGCTCCAAAATGTCCTCAAAAACCCTGATCAGCTCTTGCAGACCCAAGCCTGTGGCTTCTCACATGTAGTAAATCCATCTCACATTTGGTCTTCATCCTTTCCTGCTGCATTCCACTTTTTCTAGAATTATTGTCTTTTCCAGATATTTTTGCCTTCTCATGAAATGTCCAAAGTACAACAGCCCTGGCTTCATCTTTTCTTGTCCAAAGACAGTTCAGGCTTGATTTGTTCTAGGACCCCTCCTTTGTAGTATTTGCTTTACTGTGTTGTTGTTTTTGTTGTTATTATTACATTTATACCCCACCCTATCTGAGGACTCAGGGCAGCTTACAATTTAAAAGAAATAAAACAGTTAAAAATACAGTAGTTACAATAAAAGTTAAGATTAAAGTTAAGAGATTAAAAAAGTTAAAAACAACAGGGAGAGAGGTGGTGTATTCTAAGGAGCCAGCCAGCTGAACTGACCATCTGGCCCTCACCCCACACATGCCCCGCCAACCAGGTTTTCACCCCCTTCCTAAAGGGCAGCAGCTCTGTCTGGAGATGCAACTCACTTGGCAGGAGGTTCCATAGGGCCGGTGCGGACACAGATAAGGCCCTCCTTCTCGTGCTAGAGAGATGAGCCTCTCTAGCTGAGGGTACGACCAGAGAGCCTCTCCACTCAGCTTACTGTCACTATCAAAGGGTCCTGTTTTTCAATTTTCTACTTTAGATGACATTATGTCAAATCTACAAGCTACTTTTTCAGCATGGATATTAAAAAGAAAAAAAAATACGCCTGATTATCTGTACCACAGATAGAAATTAACTGAAATGCATAAATGACTACTTAACCTTTTCAAAAACTAGAAACATTAAACATTTTATGGATATGTGTCAAGGCTCATGTAATGAGCATTGGGAGTTGGCATGAGCAACTAATGCAAGGAGTACTCATGCTGCCAAACACGTATTCATTCTCAGCAGGCAATTGAGACTGCTACTGTCCTGCTGTAACAAAGATGTACAAACAGAAGGAGAGTCATAGGCATGCAAATTATAACATATACATATATCTATACACATATGCACATGCATACACATTGGCATGCTTTTGAATCTATAACAGCCAGATTCAAGCAATGATCTTTTTTCTAATTACTTTTAAATATTAGATATGACTGTTGGAGAACATAAAACAATAACAGTAAAGTTCCATTCCATTATTCATTTAGGTCCTTTATTATATTTTCATTCAGTCATAGTTCTTCACACCCATTTGGCAAAATGAAATGTGCATATGTGCATAAGTAAAAGTGGGTAAGTAATAGCATAACATGATATAAATTTATTTCCTGGATACGGGAATTAGCCTGGCTGATTTATAACAGGCTTTACAGGTAAGAATATTCTGCTGAAGTAGCTGAATAAATAAAATAAACACCTTCTTGACTGTTTCATCTCCTCCTTTACTTCATTATTCTCCAAGACAAGGAAAATGCTCACTTTTCAGAAGTGAGGAATAAAAAGAAAGGAAGAGAATTTGAATCCAAGAGAGCCAAACAAATATTACGTAATTAGCAATTAAGGTGGATGTGTGTGTTGATGTTTCCTCTACTTTTTAATGTCGCTGAGCAATGACTTCGGACTTCACTCAAAGATCAGATTTAATTATCAATTAGATTACGTCCCACAACAGAGCTCCCCCCCCTCCCAAGCTGGCATCCAGTACCTAATAATGATCTTGGCTCTTCTAAAACAAAAGCTGGAAGCAAATTTTCGGAGAAAAGAATGTTAATTAACGGCAACAGTTGAGGTTTCATGTCTCTTCATGTGCAATCCTGCTCAGGTTCTGTTGAAAAACAAATCAAGAAAACATAGTTATCTATTCAAAGAGTTGCTTTGCTAAAAGCATCCTTTTACGGAAGTTCACACGGTTCCTTTAGAATACTGTTATTCATGGGGATTCCTCTTTTTTGTGCATCTCCACGGGAATTACTTGTTTGCTGATAAGAGGTTTCCCACCTCTTCCATGCTGATGTGGAATATGATGGATACCATAACTACATTTTTTTTTCTTTGTAAGATTGTGTAACTTTTTTTTTCTTTGTAAGATTGTGTAATGTTCCTATGTTTTTTGTAATATTTTTGTAACTTTATGACGTATATTGGGGTTTTATCTTACTGTATTGTATTTTATGATATTCTATTGTTTGAATTAGTGATGTATATTTCACTCTATTGTGACATTGTGTTGTTCTATTGAATTGTTACATTGTATTTGATTGTATGTTGTGAGTCGCCCTGAGTCGGTTTTCACCGAGTAGGGCGGCATATAAATTTAAATTTAATAATAATAACAATAATAATAACAATAACAATAACAATAACAATAACAATAACAATAACAATAACAATAACAATAACAATAATAATAATAATAATAATAATAATAATAATAATAATAATAATAATAATAATAATAATAATAATAATAATAATAATAATAATAATAATAATAATAATAATAATGGTTATACATTTTACTCTTTGTTGCTTCCAATGAGTACATATTTGAAATTGGCAAGGGACACACATTGTTGTGTTTAATGCCCAATTAATCTTTGAAATCTTTTTGTTTTGTGCAAAAAAACAGTTTTGAGGAAGCCTAGCTGAACACTATAGTGTCAAACTGAAGCATTTAAAGAAAATTAACAACACACATGTTAATCACATGAAACGCAACTAATACCTTTTCTTAACTCACCAATAGAAGCTGACAATTTTTAAAATGGTGTCAGAAGCACACAAAGTTGCTCTCTGGGTTGAAAGATTTTTTGCTGGAGGAACTCCACTCAGGGTATGCCCGAATGAGGTTACTTTCATGTCTCCAAGATCTTTTCCCACTGAAGTGGTCCCTATTTATCTACTTGCAATTTCTTGCTTTTGATCTGCTAGGTTGGCAGGAGCTGTGACAGATGGACACTCATTATGTCATGCAGTACTTTGGTCTTGAACTTGCTGACATTCCAGCTAATAAGGTGAGCTTCTTAACCACTGAGCCACCACAGTCTCTTGGTTAAGCTGGCAATGGTACAGAGGCATGAATCAAGCAGAACTTTGTGACAAAAACATCCTGCTTGTAAGGAATCAGTCACAGAACAAAAAACTAATTTGCAAACTGCAAAAAGCAGGAAAGTGTCTGGCACTGGCACTCAGACATTTTCAGGATTTAAAGCTCTTCCTGATCTTAGGTAATGCTCCACCTAAGATCAGGAGAGAAGTAGCAGCAGATGATGAGAGAACTAAGCAAAAGAATGACCCTCGATACCCTCTGAATGGCTATAAGCCTCAAGTCCGCTGGCTCAGATCCAAGAAGAGTTTTATGGCAAGAACAAATATTCTTGAGGGTACACAAGAGCAAAATCAAATTGGAAGATGGAGGAAGGAGTTCACTGTGCAAGGAACATCTTTAAAGGAGGATATAGCTGAAGATTTCAATCTCTCCTACATCACTTGGAGGACCCTGAATAGGCTGAGGGTTGGAGTCTCTAAATGCAAGACCAACATGCTCAAGTGGAGACTGCTGGTGGACAACAACACATGGTGTGAATGTGGGGAGACACAGAGTGCGGCTCATTTACTGGTCTGCCAATTGCTGCCAGAGGCATGCACTGATGAGGACTAGAGTTTGGGCAATGACAATGTGAAGAAAGTGTTTTCATTTTGGTAGTCCAGGGTTTGATCAGGACATGAAAGAAGAAGAAGGGATTAAAAAATGCTCTCCTTTAATTATAATTATTGATAATGTAGAGCAGGGATTCTCAACCTGTGGCCCACAGGCCAGATGCAGCCTGTGGCACCATTTCATGTGCCCTCCCACTACCTCCACCACACCCAGAAGTGCCATGTGGTAAAGGAAGGGCAAAATGGCCATCTGGCCCCTGAAGCTGTCCGAGGGAGCATGACCCAATGGCCCCTGGCTTTAAAAGATTGAGAACTCCTAATGTAGAGTTTGGACCTTAGTTAGGTATAAGAGCTTGGGTCTGAAGTTTACAGCGACATTACCTATCATCCATCTGGTGATCTACAGAATTGTCAATTTCTGCTCCAGCTGCATTGATTCTAAAGTCTGAATATTTATCTATTTATATGCTCAATGGTATTCAAGCCATTGGAATGAAGTTAAATACCAAGTTAAGTAAAATGTATGAGACACCATTAAAATGTAAACATTTCATTTGCCATTGACCTGCACAAGATATATAACTACTGTATGTATAGTTGTATGTGTTTTGACTGTGTTGATACATTTGGTTCAGAATGTGGAAATTGGAATCTTCTCCTTTCACTCACGGATTAAGCATACATTTAGTCCAAGGGGGGGGGGGTAGTCTTACGATGATGATGTCATAATAATAATAAGTCGCCTATTTTTTATTTTTAAATGCCTGTATTCTTTTAAAGATTGCATCAGATGATAATAATAGGAGCATGAGGATTGACTTTGAACATTATGGCTGAAATTCTCTTGCACAGCTCCTTACAAACTTCTTATGGGATTTTGGGATGCACGTCATTCAGCATGTTGTGTATAAGTCACATGTACTCCAGGTTCTAATTTAGCCAGTGGTGGTTTGCTTGGAATCAGCGACAGTTTGCTGCTGTTGCTGCTGTTGCCATTAGTATGTCTGCATATGCAGAACTGAGCAACACGATTTCATCCTTAAGGCTACAATCTCATGCACATTAATCTGAGAGTAAGGTGTCTTTCTTTAACGAGATGTGTATAGGATTGTCTGTTACATTTTCCAATGAAAATTCAGCCTCAAAGTTCTTGATTTGGTATTATTATGTCACTTAAGGAAAAATGTGGTTATTTGTAGCTAGGACATCTGTAGAGGCTATTTTCTCCATAGATGCACATGGCAAGTGCCAATATTGACAGACATGTGTTAGAAATACAGTCATACCTCGCATAAAGAGCGCCTCGCTTAAAGAGTAACTCGCTTAAAGAGCAGGATTTTCTCCGAATGTTCACCTCGCTTAACAAATAAAACCAACCAAAAACTTGCTTAACAAATAAATCAGGGTTCGCAATCTCCCCCACCAGAAAATTTGCAACTTTCACTCTGTTCCTAACTGGCAAATACAAAGAACCCACTTTGATTCATGAGGTTGTGCAAATGCATGCGCCATGCTCCACCCCACTCCAAGAATCATGGCAGAGATTCTTTATTTGCCAGCTAACAGCAGACTGGAGGTTATGAATTTCTTCATGCTAAGCAACAGGAATTCAGCCATTAAGGAAACAACAACCAGCAAGCAATACACAGCTGCTATATTTTTGTAGTTGATTTCATTTAGGTAACACTCAATAGTATTGATTTCCCCCCCTCCTAGTACAAATACAGCTTGTCTTTAATAGATGTTTCCAGGATGGCATGTGGTAACGCTCACTGTGGCAACTGATGAAATAACTGGATATGGGAAATGAAATGTTATTTTAACATTTTTCTCACAGCTGTTCTTTTCTTCAGTGATCTGCAAACTTTCTCCTACTTATTATATCCTTTTGGCACCTCTCAACAGTCTCATGCAGAAAATCAAGTGAAAGCAACGTTTTATTCTTTTAAAACATCTGGATTTATTCTTGTATGGACCTGTATTCATTTGGCATGTTTCTTTTTTGCGGTATCATAATGTGGAAGTATGTCTTTGCACTTGGGGTCCCTAGAGAATCTCAGGATTTCAAAATCAGGTTATAAAATTAACAATCTAATTTTGAAAATAATTATAAGGATAATTACATGGCCATACTGATCACATGAGTTTGTTTACTCCTGATTAGTATTCCCCATTTGAACATTTTTAATTTGTGATAAGCTATTCACTCTAAACTCATCAATTTTGGCATATATTGGATGGTACTGTTAGAAAACCTCTAGCGGTAGAGCTTATTTATTTATTTATTTATTTGCTCATATTTACTATCCCGCCCCAATCGGGTAAACCCGACTCTGAGCGGCTTACAGATTAAAATCATAGGTTAAGCCTATGATAGTACTAATTCATCTTAAAACTTCATACTTAAAACTATAAAAATTCATAAAACATTAAAACAACGCTTAGCTTCCCTAAGTGACAAAATATTTCTTATTGTTTTAGTACTAGCTTGCCTTGTTCTGCATTTTACAAATCCACCTCTTTTTGTTTTATAATTGGCTGTTTGGAGGTAATTACAAGTATTGTTTGTTTGTACTTTAAATGAATTGCATGTCTAGAGGAAAAAAAACTGTTGGAATAGCAGAAAATGCATGGTTCTCCTAGTCTGTGTTTTGACCCTGGCATGGTTGCTGTCTTCAGATTTACATATAGTGACAAAAGCTTGGCCAAGCTTTGTGGAAATTTTGAAATGTACTGTATGTTTTTTAACAAAAGGGTGTTTTTCTCCACATCAAATGGAGATCACACTGTGTGTTTACTGTTTTCCTTTTTTTGTAATATATATCACAATGTGATCTCAGTCCCCAGTATCTCTGTGTTTAGAGTTGTCCAAAGGGGATCTTGGGATTTATTAATGGCTAAGCAATCTTGATTTTCCTAGCACAGGGGTTCTCAACATTTTCCCACCTCAGGCAGCTGAGTGGCCCAGACATGTGGTTCCCCTGCCATAAATGCTGCTGTAAAATGCATCAGTTGCTATCATAAATGCATTTATGATAGCTGTGGGTGCATTTACAGCATGTTTTGGGCTGTTTTTGCAGCTTTTGCCACTTCCAACAGCATCAGCGGCAGGAGCGAGGGTGGCACATTTTTGGCTGCTTCTGCTGCTTGCAGTGGCGGTGGTGGGAGCAAGGGTGCAGGCAACATGAAATGGTGCCATGGGCTGGGGCTGGCCCATGGGCCATAGGTTGCAAACCCTTCTCTTACCAGCTCAGTCTATTATGTTATTTTCAATTTTATTACATAACATAACTATTTAGGGGAACATAAAAACTTTCTCTTCCATGCCCTAGGGATCTCTAGAGATCTCATTATTCTGGGGAACCAATTAGAAGTTAATGCCCAGGTAGAACTATTGGCTACAATTTTGAATCATTAAAGACTAGCAGCATCAATTTTTGTATCTAAGGTCACCTGCCCATTGGTGAAGTTCTCTCAGTGCTAGTCACCTATCATCAAAGACATGGATACAGTGTTTATGAGTAACTGTTTACATCAAAAGAATGATGAAAACATATATTTCACATAATTTAGGTCCCTTGGTCTTCCTCTGAACCATCTTGAAGATTAGCTTGTTCATTTATCTGCATTAGCCATGGATCATGCAGATAAACCAGAGATCTTGCAGATAAATCATTTCACGCCACCACAATACCTCTCCATTATTAATTTGCTGGGCACTGTACCAGGTTTGTTTCAGTCGGATTTGGTCTGAGTGGTCAACATAGGATCCTTGCAGTGAGTTTTGGGTTAGTTCCTAGAGGGGATTGTAAATAATCTCCTTGGAAGGGAGCGCTGGAGAGGTCCCAAAGTGGAAGTGAGGAAAGTGTACCACAGGGTACACTTCAAGATCTTCTTTGAATGTCTGAAAATAGCAAACCCACTATTAGAGCATACATACCGAGTCATACAAATGGTGGTGGTGAAAATACCTCTGCCAATCATTCATTTGTGTTCAAAAAATGGCTCCCCTGGAAACAGAATTCATTCTTTTTCAACATTACATTATAGTTAGTGGCCTCTAGTGGCCAGCTGTGTGGTCCCTAATGTATTATGTATTCTTCTTGTAGATTTGAAATTCTGGATGTATTGGTTTGGATACAATTTAAAACATATTTCCAGCTCAGATTGTGGACTCTAAAAAGGCTTCGGTTATGTTTGTGGCTTCAAGAAACATGAATTACTATGGAAAAGAATGATTGATTGATTCATCTGATGGTGATAGGAGGCCAGGACATTTTTCCTGTCTCTCAGAATAAAACTCTGCAGATGTGAAACTCTTCGACCAGCAAATAACTAAATTTATTTATTTATTTATTTATTTATTTATTTATTTATTCAGGTTTGTATTGGCACCCACTCGCCGAGGCGACTCATATAAATAAATTCCTAATGATGGAAGATAAGTAGGAAAGATGATTTCATAGCAAGTAGACTACAATGCAAGAGGTGTTGCATGAAAAGAGATAATAGTGATAATTGTAAGTGACCAATTGTGACTTCTGGTGGGGGGATTGTGAAACCTGATTTATTTGTTAAGTGAGTTTTTGGTTGGTTTTAGTTGTTAAGCGAGACAACCATTCAGAGAAATTTCTGTCCTTTAAGCGAGTTAGTCTTGAAGTGAGGCACTCTTTATGCGAGGTTTTACTGTACAATATAAGCAAAATTGAAAATTTCTGTCCATTTCTTGCTGGTAAAAATGAACCTTCACCATGATTCTTGGTATTACATGTGAGTACAAGTCACTAAGATGCTGACTGGGAGGCGGAAGGTCAGCAGTTCGATTCCCGAGTACTGCAGGATGGAATGAGCTCCCGTCTCTGTCCCAGCTCCTGCCAACCTAGCAGTTCGAAAGCAAGACATTGCAAGTAGATAAATAGGGACCACTTCGGTGGGAAGGTAACAGCATTCCGGTGTCTAGCCATGCCTGCCACATGACCATGGAAACGTCTGCAGAAGCAGACAGCACTGGCTCTTCGGCTTAGAAACAGAGATGAACACTAGTAGTATAGCGGACCTACTTCCTGTCAAAATCGGATGACGTCATCGCCATGTGCTTTTGTTTACCCACGTGACCAGTGACGTCATCGCCATGTGCTTTTGTTTACCCACGTGACCGGATGTGACGTCATTGCCGCCATGTTTGTTTGGCCACGTGGTCGGAAGTGACGTCACAGCCATGTGTGCCGGAAATGAGGTAGCAGCAATGCGCCCTGTTGACCCACGTGGTCGGAAGTGACGTTATAGCCGCCATGTTTGTTTGCCCACATGGTCGGAAATGGCGTCACGGCCATGTGCGCCGGAAACGACGTAGCAGCAATGCGCCCTGTTGACCCACGTGATCGGAAGTGACATTATAGCCGCCATGTTTGTTTGCCCACATGGTCGGAAATGGCAGGCCAATCTTAGCGCAGATTGGCTGTGTAGGAACACATGATACCCTTTATAACCTATATCACCTCCCCAGAGACAGCCCTTTTGAAACAGACTTGGTCTTTTGCGTGCCCGGGCAAGTTCTGAGGAGCGGACCTAAAGATGACAAGCAGCCCACCGAAGACCGCGGACCTTTCTTTACCGCATAAAATGCCGAAAATACAACGGAAGGAGAAGACTTGGGCAAAACGTGTAAGTGCCCCATTACCTGAAGCAGAGATGGGTGTTTTGGGTATGCCCCTACCCCATGCACCCTTGAAGAAAAAACCCAAAAAGGTGAAAAAGTAAAACCTGCAGTCTAGGGGTTTTTCGTTTCCACCCTTGAGTCCGAAAGACAAATCATTAGACTTTGATTTTTCTACAGCTGCTCAGAAGGGTAGAAAGAAACTTTTTTCAGCAACAGAGAGTTTACCAGTGGCCATATTTACAGCTGGTCAAGACTCAGATCTTGAAAGCCCCACCCCGACAAAATGCTGTTTGGAATGGAGTGAGCAGTGGAGCTACTGTAGCAGTGAGTGCGATCTAAAAGGACTGTTCCGAAAGCTGCAGACCGTGAGATCTTCAACTGTTGAGGATTTCCCAAAACCTGTAAATGTTATGGATGGTGGGATACTTTTCAAAGAAGCCAGACCAAGTGGTGAGAAAACAAAGCAGGATGAATTTGGACCTACCTGGTCGCCGTCCCGGTTATTCCTTGATGGCCTTTTGGAAGAGGAAGAAAAGAAAGATGAAGAGAAGGCAGCTTTAAATGAAACCCTGGAAACTGAAGTGGACAAAGAAGCCAAGCCGGTAAGAGTTTTATTTATCAGTGTGTTTTTCTTAAGAAAGCATGCGTGCATGTGTGTGTGTGTGCGAGAGAGAGAGAGACAGGTGGAGTGGAGGGGAGAGAGAGATGGAAAAGTTTACTAAAATGTTTTTCTATTTCATTTTTACACAGGAGCATGTCGTTCACAGGGATCTTGCTGAAAAGCTGCACATCGGTGAATCAAAGACATATACCTTTTCCTGCATTACTTGCATATCCGGCTGTCCTGAGTACTAAGCCACCCCACCCCCACCCACCCTGCTGCTTTTATTTTTACCAATAAAATGATTTACCCTACACCAGTGTATTCATTTATGTTTTAGCTGACAAAATGGCAGAGCATGAAAAAGTCTTAAAGAATATATATTATACACCTGGGGAGGTTGGGAGCTTTGGGGGCGTAAACCCTCTTTTTCAAGAGGCCAGAAAACAGAGCAAAGGCCTGAAGAGAGGAGAGGTCGTCAAATGGCTTTCGGACCAAGATGCTTACACGCTACATAGACCAGCCCGGGTCCGTTTCAAAAGAAACAAGACTGTTGTTTCTGGAGTAGACGCCCAGTGGCAGGCTGATTTAGTAGATTTACGGAGTTTTTCAAAGTACAACAAGGGTTACAAGTATATTTTAACAGTGATAGACATCTTGTCTAAATATGCCTGGGCGTCACCTCTAAAAGACAAGACAGGCAGAGAAGTGTCCCAAGCGTTCAACGCTATTTTCAGGCAAAACGATAGAAAGCCTGGAAAATTGCAAACAGACCGTGGTCGTGAGTTCCTAAACCAGTCTGTAAAGAAATTGCTAAAATTACACGGTGTTCATCACTTTGTCACCAATAATGAAGTCAAAGCAGGGGTGGTGGAAAGATTTAATAGAACTTTGAAAACAAAAATGTGGAGGTATTTCACGGCTAAAAATACCTTTACCTATATTGACGTACTACCACAGTTCCTAAAAAGCTACAATAATAGTTTTCACCGAACCATCAAAGCCAAGCCGGTAGATGTTAATCATTCCAATGCTCTTTCGATCTGGAAAACCGTTTATGGAGAGAATATTAAAAGAAAAAAGGAGATTCCAAGTTTCCGGAAAGGCGACCATGTGAGGATTTCTAAAATCAAAGGTGTGTTTACTAAAGGTTATGAACAGAATTACACCACAGAGGTATTTATAGTGGACCGTGTCATTGGAAAAGCAGAGAGGCCCGTATTCCTGTTAAGAGACTACGACGGAGACCCTGTAGTTGGCTCTTTCTATCCTGAAGAATTACAGAAAGTTAATGCCAACGAAGACAGGGTGTATAGAATTGAAAAAATTCTAGCTACAAAAGGCCGTGGCAGGAGAAAACAACATTTAGTCAAATGGGAAGGCTGGCCAAACAAATTCAACTCCTGGGTGCTCTCGTCTGAGATTTGCGAACCTGCGTAGACGGTCGGAGAGAAAGGAGCGGTGGAAATGGGAGAAGGTGGATTTTACGTTACCCTTCCTAGCAATGCCTGCACATTGATTTTCCCACAGAATACAGTTTCAAACTTTACCATCTCTTTAGCGAGACCCCTGGACCTACCAGGAGCGTGGGAAGTGGGTTTAGCTGAGATACAGTACCCCCACAGTTGGAACAACATAACAACCGATGTGAAGTTTGAAATTTCAAACGAGATAAAGACTTGGCCCTTCGTTCTACAGCGTGGCTATTACTCCAGCATACCTGAACTGCTGGAAAACATGAACAGTCTTATACTCAGCTGCTGTGACCCTCCAGAAGTGGCTCTGCATTACGATTCGGTAACGAGAAAGGTTAGGCTTAAATCTGAGACTCAATACACATTGTTAGTCAGCGAGGAGCTATCCTATATATTAGGAATGGCCCCCAACCACCATGTCAAAAAGATGCCTTTCACAGCTGACATCACTGGGGGTTTTAACACCCTGTATATTTACACGGATATCGTTGAGCACCAGATGGTGGGTGACTTTTACGTGCCCTTGCTGCGTTGTGTACCTGTACGTGGACAGAATAACGAATATATCAATATTTGCTATGACAAACCTCATTACATTCCGGTAAGTCAGCATCACATTGATACCATCACTGTTGAGATAAAGACGGACCAGAATAAAAATGTGCCATTTCGTTTTGGAAAGCTGATAGTGAAGCTCCACTTCCGCCCCCGGAGAAACTTGTTGATTTAAACATGGTGTTCTTGAAAACATATGGGGACCCTGCTCTTTATAGGGATTATTACAGAGCCCAGGCCGGAAGCGCTCTTCCAGGTTTTCAGGGGGCACCCGTTCTCTACGGAGCTGGACTGGGTGGCCTGTTTAGAAGTCTTTTTCGAAAAGCAGTTCCACTTTTGAGAAGAGGTCTGGACATCGTTAAGCCGCATTGAAAAACAGCAGTTCGTAACATTGCTAAAGATGTGGTTGGTCATGTTACTCAAGCCGTTTTGAATAAAGTAAACGCACTGGATCCACAGGAGGGATCAGGCCTGATGTACGTTAAAAGGAAGAAGGGTATTCAAAGAAAAGCCTCACGGGTGACGCTCATGGGCCCGCCCCAGCCCCTTAAAAGAAAAGCAACAAACAGAAAGAAGCCTCAGAAGCAGAAGGCTGTGAGAAAGAAGAGGAGAATCGCAGCTGCTAACGAGGACATTTTTTAAACTACCAATATGGCCTTTATCCACTGCAACTCCGAGGAGTGTACTAAATCAGAATTAGATTTATTCCACATTGGGCCTACGCAGACCAGTATTGAGAGAAGTTTGTATATCGAGGTGCCTCCATTGACTGCCCTGACAGAAACTGCTCCGCTAGACTTTTTCATCGCTGGAAATGGCGAAGACTATATGGATTTAAACAATACCTTGCTTTACCTGAGCTGCAAGATTGTAAATGGAGATGGAACAAACCTAGCGCAGCAGTCTGAAGTAGGCCTGGTGAATTATCCGATTGCGTCCATCTTTAGCCAATTAGATGTAACTCTGGGGGATCGTCTGATTAGCCAAAGCAGCAACTGTTACCCCTTTAGAGCTTTCATAGAATCTGTGCTAAACTATAGCGAAGATACACTTGCAACCCAGTTTTCTGCGGGGCTGTTTTATAAAGATACGGCGGGCGAGCATGAATCGGCAGACGTAGATGGCAACAATCGTGGTTTTATCAAAAGAGCAAGCCTGACTGCCGGTAGCCGAAAAATAGACCTGCTGGGACATCTCCACGCTGACCTGTTCTTTCAAGAAAAACTGTTGTTAAACGGTGTGGATGTTAAAATTAAACTCACACGCAACAAAGACGCATTCTGTTTAATGAGCGACGATGATACCGCTGGCTACAAACTGCAAATTTTGTCAGCTTCTCTCTTTGTCAAGAAGGTGAGAGTAACTCCAGGCGTGCGTTTAGGACACGCGGAAGCTCTGCTGACAACCAACGCCAAATACCCTGTGGACCGTGTGAGCATGAAGGTATTCAGCATCCCGAGAGGCAGCCGTGTCGCCAACCAAGAGAACTTGTTTTTGGGACAGCTCCCTAAACAGGTGGTTATCGGTCTGGTTGATAATGATTCTTTCAGCGGAGCTTACAATAAAAACCCCTTCAACTTTAAGCATTATGACATTAATTTTGCCGCGCTTTACCTGGATGGTGAGCAGAACCCTACAAAGCCGTTCCAACCCAATTTTGAAGATGGAAACTGCATGAGAGAATACATGAGTTTAGTACAGACCGCTGGAAAACACATGAAAGACCGGTCTCTTTTAATTGACCGTGAGGAGTATGCGCGAGGATACACTCTTTTTGCATTTGACCTGACTCCAGACCAAGAATGTGGGGACCACTATTCCTTGATTAAAACCGGAAACCTGAGGCTGGAACTACGCTTTGCTAGAGCCCTGCCGACAACTGTCAACATGATCGTGTATGGCGTTTTTGACAACGTGATTGAAATAAATCACAGGAGAAACGTCTTGTTTGACTACATGTAACATGGACAGCTTACAGTTAACCTGTATCCTGGACTCAAACCCACACACTCGAAAGGATTTCTACGGCGTCTTCCCCAGCGACATGCTCCCCAAAGAGAGGCTGCTACAAAGGCCTGTGTGTTTGGTTGTCAACACCCACCCCCATAATCTCCCTGGAGAACACTGGCTGGCCATCTATCTGACAGAAAATAGGACTGGGGAGTTTTTTTGATTCTTACGGTCACCCTCCAAACCATCCTCTGTTTCCTAAAGGCATCATGACTTTTTTAAGAAAAAAATGCCTCAGAGATTGTCTTTCAGCCAAGGCAGCTACAGGCTCCAGACTCTGTGGTTTGTGGCTACCACTGTGTATTTTTCCTACAACAGCACTGCAGGGGACTAACGTTTAAAAATATTGAAGAATTATATTCAGACAATCTACAAAGAAATGATGAGATGGTGGTAAACTTTGTAAAATCCAAGAAAAACACACCCAGATTTGCCTCCAACCTGTTTCAACTCTACCAGGGGTGTAAATCATGTAATGACTTTCACTGTTGTGCTTCTTAATAAACTGTGTGCTTTTTAAAAAAAATGTGTTTGTGTGTGTGTGTGTGTGTGTGTGTGATTACCCCAACCACCCCCAAACCTTAATTTGAAAGCAAATTGTGACAGAGACTCATTTTCCCCCCGAATAAATTAACTTTATTTTTGTTTGTTTATATTACAAACTGAGCCAGGTTGTGCTGCTTGCTTGCCTCTGCTTCTTAGAAGCCCGGTGGGATGGTTGAACTGGTGTCTTAATAGCGCTGCCTGGGTTCTTCAAGGCATCTAAACGTTCTCTGTTGGCAGCATTCCCCACTATAGATGTTGGAACATTTAGCTCAGCCATAGCTCTCATAAAAACATCCCAACCCTTAGGCACACGTTTGGCGGAAAGAGCCTGATTCTGTGTGACACATTTGACCAAGTCCAGCATGTTGGAACCACCCACAGCCTCTCCTTTATACATAAAGGTCCCGTTGTCATCCCACAAAGAAACACTCTTGTTTTGTTTCATTTTGTTTAGCAACAGCCTTGCTTGATTCTTATACCTAGCCGGCAGGTTGCCCGTTACTTCTTCAAAGACTGAGTCAGATGGAGTTTCCGAGATTTCTTCAGAGGCCTGCTGTGGTGTCGGTGGTAAAGTCAGATTTAGGCCCTCCTTCTCGTTTTCCTTTAGCCTTACGTGGGTTAGATACTTTTGAAGCAAAGAGTCATAACGTTTGGCTTTTTGGTATTCTGTTAGGTCGCTCCTGTGAAGAACATCCTGCATTTCCTTATCTAGGGAATAGATTGCAGCAGTTCTGATGTTTACCTCCTTAGGAGTTTGTATCTTCAGTTGTTCCAGTTGATGGCTGGGCACCAAATACATCTTTTCAGCATGTTCCATTACTGGCTAGTTAAAAGCCCCGTAATGAGTGGAACAGCAAAACTCAGTAGTGGTGCTAGAAAGCCCCCCGATTGCTTCACCAAATGTTTCTTTTTTCTCAGGGATACTCTCTTGTTACCCAAGGTTTTAATTAGGTTCCGCCTTTTCTTCAACACACGAACCTGCTGCGGAGATAGAGGGATGTTACCTTTTAAAGTGTTGAGAGCTATTTCTGAGATGGCGGCTATTAGGTCATCTGAAGCTGCAAATAAAATGGCTTTTCTCTGGCGTGGCGGCACCTTAATAAGAAGTTCCAAGAGAGCCAAATTTCTCTTTATGCGGCTAGACATGTTTCCCTGAGGGTGAGATAGCTGCAATAGATGCAAAGGCGTTAAAACAACTGCCTTTTGTAACCAGCTGAATGTTTCTTCATGCTGTACGCAGCAGGCCAGTCTGGTGGGAAGAGACCTGTTCTTAGCCTGTAAGATTCTGGTGTGGAAGAGTTTAAATCCACAACCAGGTAACCATAGGGTTTGCTTGTAGCATCAGCAAATGCCTCCATGAAGAACTGAACATTTCGTGGGTACATCTGGCGTGCTAAAGTTGCTATCTGTAACTTGTCCCGAGGGTTTTTAAAAAGCACCATATATTTTGCATTTAAACTTATGGTGCGGTTGCTTTTTCCTTTGCAGAAGATGTTCTGTGTGATGAAAAAAATACTCAGATTCCTGTGGTGCACGTACTGAGTAAAGGCCTTTTCAACCTCGCTGTTATCAGATGCAGACATCATCAAATCATCGATCACCAAAAAATTTATTTTATTGGTAGGCAGCAAGTCGTCATCATCAAATTTATCAGGCAAACCCTCTACAAACTTAATAAAAGGATATTTACACAGGAGTTCATTATACAATGGCTGCCAGCAAGAAAAACACCATATAATATTTTCTGGAATTGCTGAAAATACATCACGCGCATTGTTCAACATATTTTTTATAAAAAAACTTTTCCCACAATTACTCGGACCTGCTAAGATGGCTGAGAACGGATGTTGCCAGCGCGTATCCATATCAAAACCCGTAAGGGATGGTCTTAAATCCGTCAGTAATCACTCTCTTGTCGTACACCACACGGAGTGTTTTTCTGAGTGTCCCTGTCTCAATGCGCCACTGCTTTTTATTCCTCACAATAGCACCCTGTTGTACCATGATGCTTTTGGAGTCTGACCCCACACGATAATCAAAGACCAGATCCTTCAGTGAGTCAAAGTTCACCTTCTCTGAATTAGAATAATTCAGGGTAATGCCTTTGACTTTCAGACACACCCCGCCTGATGACAATTGATACCTGTACGTTTTGGGGCCACCTGAAACAAACTCTGTGATAAACTGTCCAGGCGGAATTTCGCTAGTCAAATCCCCCAGAAAATCCCCCAAATCCGGGTTCCATTGTCCCTCGCGACTCACAAATATCACAGAATCGGTGTCGTGATAGAGAACCCTATCCTGCAGCTTGTCTAACAAGCTGTAAAGCTCCAGGCAGGCGTAGGCCGTAGTAAAACACGCTATTACCACATTAGTTTTCCCAGATAGTACATGGCGGTCTTTTGCATGTTTCCAAGACACGCTGACTGTGTCTTCATCTAACACATCAAAGTTTGAAACCTCATAGTTTGGGGAAAAGGCATATTTTAATAGTTCAGCTGGATCCCTCACAATGGTGGTGTTTGGCAAGTTTGAACGCTGCCCGAATTTGCCCCACAGAGAATTCAGAAATAGCTTGGCGATTTGTCGTTTTGCGGGGTTCACAGAAATCTGTTGTGGTCGTAATCGAATGCCCTCTCTTTCATAGTAATCTTTGATATACTTTGCTTTTTTCTTGTCATCTGTACACCAAGAGGGGTACCCAGAAGCCTCTTGCTTCTGGCGTAAATGCATTTTTATATACTCTGAAAACAGCTGGTCAGACTTCTCTTCAAAATGCCAGATTTCAGAAATTGACAACACCCTGTATCCTTTTTCTATTGCTTTCAGGAGTTCAATGGTGCACCAAGTTCCTTCGACAGCCCTCTCTTCCTCTGTGTGCGTGCAGCGCACCTGTTGTTTATTCTCAGCACACGTACGACACAGTGGGAACATAAGTTTACCACCTACTCTGAAGGGCAAGACTGGAAAGTAAAGACCACGTGGGGGCAGCACTTTAGTCCTCACAAGGCCAAAATAATCAGAAATTGGTCCAAAGTCTTTATATATGATTGTGGGGTGGCCTATGGGGTATTCTTTAGTTTTGTTCACGTATGGGTACAGACTGGTGAAATCAATGTAGTGAATCTCTTCACCAGCCGCCGGTTTGTAGTGCAGGCGAACAGCGTTCGTCCTGCCACCAAAAAGACCATCTCGAGGCTGGAGCGGTTGTGGTAATCCTCTACCTCTTAGAAAATCTCTAAGATCCCCATCTGTATCAAGCAGCTCCCTCCACTCGTGATCCCAGAGGGTTATGACATTGAAACCCTGCCTTCTGAGATAATCGACTTTGCGCTGAGTGTGGTAGTTAAGTTCACGGTATGTACAGTCTGTCATAGGATTTCTTGCATTTTCATTATAGCAAACAGAACAACCGTGATGGAAGCAAGAGTTAAACTCATAAGCCGTTTTGCGCCCTGTCAGCTCCGCGTATCCGTCAAGAAAATATGGACCTACTTTTAGCTCACCGCCTTTCAGGGCATGTCTGATTTCTATGCCCTCTTTATGCTCCAGATACATCAGCCATTGAATTGCAGGTGTTGAGTAGCGCTTGTACTGGTTGTGATAGTTGTCATGTGGTATAAGGGCGATGGTGTATTCTTCTAAAAACATGTGTCTAAACATCGCCATGCAAACGCTAGCAAGAGTTAGGTATTGGAAAGGATCGATTCCTGATGTGGTTGATCCGCCCTGGGTAGTCAGGTGTAGTATCTCTTCTCGGTACAGGATGCAAGCCTTCCTTAATATCTGGACATCCTGTTTACAATAGTATGCGAGTTCTTCTTGGAGGTTAAAAGTTTTGTTTTGATTCTCTTTATACCATGAAAGGAAATCTTCTCTTTCACCAGGCATCATGCTGTCTGGGCCATATTGATCAACGCTAGGCATGGCACCCACATAGTTCCAGTTTTCAGCAGTGTTGAAAAAATGAGGGAAATAACCCTTACAACCCTCAAAACCCATAGCCTTTGGCAACTTTGATAGCTTCATGGGCAGAAAATCTAGGCTATCAATAAATCTTATACCCAGCTTCTTAGCAGTGACGCACATAAGTTTGCCGCCTTGGGTAATGAGGTCTATATCAACCTTTTCTGCAAGGAGCCATCTCACTATGAAGTAGCTGTCATAGCCTCTAGCATTATGTGCCACAAAGGTCCAGTCCTTGTATTTCTTGTTAATAAACGTTTGTACAAAGTCAACTATGCACAGGTCCCCTTTGAACTCCCACGCATCAGACTCTTTGAATCCCATGGCGTATATGTAGTTGGGCTTGTGGACCCCCGACTCCTGAGTGCATTCAAAATCATAAAAAATGTACTTTTCTGAAACCTCCGTTTTTTTGATAGCAGGCATGAAGCAGCGGTGTCTGTTTATATCCCCAACAGGTTTTTGACACTGATTGCAGCACCTCGCCTTACATTTGTGTTTCTTGGGAACGTAGGCCTGGCACGTTTCGCACATCACTTTGGTTTTGCACGCCACCTTGTTAATGGCGGCCAAATCCATGTGTCTTTCTAAACACTCTCCAGATTTGCAAAATAATTTACAACTAGGACATCTGACCTCCCACCCTGGGTCACAATGGGGCTCTAAACATAAGCGGCATTGGAATTTACAGCTGTGGCTGTGACTATAAACATTGCCACAAACGGAACAATAATTTTTTCTTCCAAAGAACGCTTTCAAATTTAGAACCCCATAGTAGTGTTCCCCGTGGAGTAACAGGAAATATGTCTGTGCGTACAACGGATCGCCAGTCCTGAATATCACCCAGCCTTTAGTGTCGTGCATGACCACGCCGATATTCACTTTGAAATGCCTTTCAAAGGTTGCTACGTCGGAGAGCATAATTTTGTTTTCTTCAGAAAGGCCAAGCTGCCTGTACAACAGTGCTGCCCCCTCCATTAACTGCGCAAAAGTCGGCTTTGTTGTGGCCATGACTGCCAGGAGAGCCCCACCAAAACACAGATTACTACCTGTACTATTTAAATCCACCAAGAATTTTCTTTTCTTGGTCACTAGTTGACTATAAAGAATTGTACTTATAACACTACGGCCTCGGCCTCCCCTGTTACGGATAACGATAATGTCTAGATGCAATGTACCTTCAAGGTGCATCTCGGCATTGCTCTGCATGAGGTTTCCCAGATTTTTCAAAAATTCTGTTGCAACCAAGGACCCTCTGTGCCTTCTTACTGTAAAAAGCGGGTTGTTTAGACCCCCACCACCTAAGCGTAAATGAACTAGGTCTCCATCTTCTAGTCGATCACTGATGTCATCTAATATGACCTGCACAGCATCACAGATCGCCTGCTGAACCAGTAGGGGGTGCTGTAAGAGCTCCAAGTTGGCAAACCTGAAGGATTCTCCATAGTGTGAGACAGGCAAATTGGGGGCATGCCACTCCCATCTATGGATCCTTTCCAGATAAACACTGGGTGGCTCATCGGGGTGCTCTTGAGAACCTCCTTGGGGATCTTGGTCAGGTGAACCTTGCTCTGAAGCAGTATTGTTTAGCGCAAAGCTGGGTTCTATTGTGGATGGTGGGCCCTCCAAATCAGACATGTCGACCTCAGGCATTGGGCTATTACAGGAGTCAGGTTGTATATCTGAAGAATGCATGGGCGATGCAGGTGGTGTACCAGGCATTTGGGAATCATGTGTGGTCATCTGATCTGAGGCGGTCTCTGTGCAAGACGCCTCCTCAGAGTTGTTGTTACATGAATTAACTTTCCCCTCCCGATGCTGGTTAAGTCCTCCTAAGCGCATTATAAGCTTCTGCAGCCTAGATATAGTCGCCTGTGCTACTTCTAAACTTTTTGAACGTCTGGTCCTTTTATGAGCCCCGGACTTTTTTGCCATTAAAGTTGATTTAAGATCATTGACACATTGCTTAACTATGTTGTCAACCGAAGTCTGGGTATCAGTGTCATGCATGTCACTGTCCATTTTTGGCCTTTTAAATGGCTGTTGTGTTTGTGTCATGTGTAAAGTGTCGACATTGAGATGGTTTAGTTTCCTTTTTGCTTTACCGTTAATCTTCACAGATTGTGGGTTCTCATTTTGCTCTGATGCTGATCTGGTTGAAGAAGTTTCAGGAGCCATCGGGGGTTCAGCCTTTGAAGATTTAGGGTCCACGCTGCATTTTGGTGGTTCAGAAGGCCCAGCTAGAAGAAGGATAGCATTTTAAATGCCGTGTTTTAAATCACACAAACAGACAGACACATCCAACTGCTTTTAAACACACACACACACACACACACACACACACACACACACACACACACACACACACACACACACACACACACACACACACACACACACACACACACACACACACACACACACACACACACACACACACACACACCCCACCCCAATCCCTGAATCTAAAATTATGAGCTAGCATTTAAAGTTTACTGTAAAGGTATTTTACCTCCATGTCCAAGATTAGAGGTGGAAGGAATGGGGCTCTGGTACATTGGTTCACTGTTTTGCGCTTCGGTTGACATTTTACAAACACACACAGAGTATACGTTTCTGTAGATAAAAACAAACAATCTCAGGATTTGTTTGTTAAATGCTACCCCAGGACATGTGGAGACTTGTTTTACCCACAGCCCCCCCTCCCCTTTTCAGGAAAACAACAACAACAACAGCCGCACTGGCCAGAGAACTACAAATATTTGTAGATCGTTGCTCTTTTAATAATTGTACCATCAACAACAATGGAGTCTTCTCCATATTTTGTTTACAAGCTAGCTCAGGATTGTATGAATTTTGTCTGTGGAGAATCAACACTAGGCACGATACAACATAGCAGAGCTTACATTTTAAAAACAATTACCTCCACAATTCAGGATTCTGGATGTTTATTAATTTGCTTGAGTTTTATTCTTTGGATCACGCCCAGAAGGTTTTCAACTTTGTGATGGCTGCTGAATTTGCTGATGGAAAGACTAAATAGGGACACATTTTAACAATTTTCTTATTTGCTGCTATTCTTGCTAATAAACTAAAAAGTCATGGTGTCACTAACCCCTATGAAAACATGGCATTAATCAGCTCAGAATATATCATCAAAAACTTTACATAATGGATACTGGAAAATGGGGGGGCTGGGTAAGTTTACAGGTTTTAAATGGCACACTTTGTATGTTCAAATGCTAAGGGGGGAATCCCCCCCCCACTCACACTATCTTCTCTGGTTTTTCAGAAAAACAACTTTATAAACGATCCAGCGTCCATTAACTGAGAATAAATCTACAATACAGTCATGAAAATCACAGCTTTGTACAAATTTTACTTATCCCTAATATATAAACATTTAAAACATTGTTTAAATGTCTCATTCTCCAATATAATAAAGCCAATTAGATGCTGAAACAGCAGAAAGATTCTGTAACATGTAAGTATCTTTATCACACATATGCTAATAATGTTGCTACCAGGGAAAAAAGAAAATGTTTTTCCTAAACAATGTAAAACTATGAACCTCACACACACCACCTACAAATCTAATTATTTTAAACAAGCCTTCTCATACTACCCCCCTCCTTTCCTACCAGTTTAGTTTGCCTTAAAAAAATACAAAGAGCATTAAGCTGGTAAATTTATCATCATTAACTGTATAAAAATGTGCAACCTATAGTCAGTAACATTATTTGTATGTATCTATTTATAGACACATATAAAGACATATAAAAACATGTAAAGAACTTACCCCACAGTAGAGATCTGTATTCTTCCAAAAGTTGGTGGTCAAAAAAGGGATTTTCTTCTCAGGTTGCTGACCTTTATACTGTTTTGACCCATTGATCATCCATTGATATGGTAATTGGTTTTCTCTATTTCTGAAAGTCCTTCAGAGGCTCTGATTGGTTGGAAATTACCTATACTGTAGCTCTTCTTCTAAAAATAGCCATGCAGCATTGATGGTCTTTTAAACCTGCCCTACTGGTTTCAAATCCCATTACAAACACCACACCCATGCTTTCTCAGCCCCTACTGTACTGATTGCAAATCCCATCAGATTCAGTCTGTTTCAGATCCTGCTCTGCTGATTGCAAATCCACTCAGCTTGTTTCAGGGCCTGACCACATAAAGGTAAGATGCTTTTAAAAATAAATGGGTAGAAATTATTTAGACTTTGAATATATAACATATATTTATATTTATATAATATTACTTGCTGTTGATTGATGTTGGTTGTGTGTGAATGTGTGTGATTATTACCACAGTGTGCACATGGCCTGGTTTATTTCATGCCCAATAGATAGGCTTGTCTGTTGATTTTTTTCAATAATAAGAAGACAATGGAATGTAAATGGAAATCAGTTTATTCTAACAATTTTAAATCCTGGTTATAGAGGTAAAAAATGACCGATAGGGTCTGTCTTTTATAATTTTTTCAACATGCTGAAGGAAAGTATGGTCAGCAGGCTTCAGTATTTTCTCCATCTGTTTAGATGGTTTGGCAGCTCTCCCTACTGCGGTGATCAGGATTAATATCTGATCTATATTTTCTTGAGTCAACACAAGACATTTCAGCGAATAAGCAATAACTGTAACGATGTGTAGCACAGCCTTGAAACAGATTTTGGAACAAACAATTCTTAATTTCATGTCCTTAATCATTTCTGTCCATGAGATGCAATCGTGGTCACCTTGGCCTGGGGCACGAATTTTGCAGCCCTCGCAAGTATCGTACAGATAGTTATTGAAACAATAGTCCAAAATGCCATAGACGGCTGCTCTCACAACCGCCCGCATGGCCCCTCGGCGTTTTCTTGGTGAAATTGGGAGCATTTCATCAGTCTTTAGGCCAAGAAGGCTTCCCAGTATCACATGAGAAGGTTGGGCAGAAGACAAACTTTCAGGATCCTGGAAGAACATTGAAACAGTTTTAGTATAATCAAATATATAAATTAAGTTTGTGTGGTGTGTGGTTGGGGTGGGGTGCTTGTGTAAACCTTCATATCCCAGCCAACCCTTGGCCCATATCTTTTTACCTCCATGTAGATATTTCCTGTTGAAAACATATTCCAGATCTCTGTGGGCGATGGCTGAGCAGTAGCATGACTGGAAACCTCAGGTTCTCGTGGGCTTTCAGCCTTTGCAACAGACCCCTATAAGTTTTTTTAAAAAAACCAGAAGTATTTTTATCTTGGCATTCTATTTTA
Source organism: Furcifer pardalis (assembly GCA_030440675.1). Classification (NCBI taxonomy): domain Eukaryota; kingdom Metazoa; phylum Chordata; class Lepidosauria; order Squamata; family Chamaeleonidae; genus Furcifer; species Furcifer pardalis. Next base: position 56,193,351 of record CP126896.1, read on the forward strand.
TTTTAACCATCGGGCTTCTTTATTTTGGAGGAGAGGGTAAATGCTTACCTGCATTGCAACGTTTTCAGGAGAAATCGCTTCTAACAATTTGTTCAATATTTGGTCCATTTCTTCTTCTTCTTCTTGTGTGCTTTTGGTGGGTGGAAAGCATTCATCTTCCGAGCCGGTGCTGATATAGCGTTTTCGTGGTTTGGACTGCAAGAGCTGTGTCCATTCAGAATCCCGTATAGGGCTAAGCTGGGCATGCTGGTCCGCCATGGCTTCTCCTCAGAACTTGCCCGGGCACGCAAAAGACCAAGACTGTTTCAAAAGGGCCGTCTCTGGGGAGGTGATATAGGTTATAAAGGGTATCACGTGTTCCTACACAGCCAATCTGCGCTAAGATTGGCCTGCCATTTCCGACCATGTGGGCAAACAAACATGGCGGCTATAACGTCACTTCCGATCACGTGGGTCAACAGGGCGCATTGCTGCTACGTCATTTCCGGCGCACATGGCCGTGACGCCATTTCCGACCATGTGGGCAAACAAACATGGCGGCTATAACGTCACTTCCGACCACGTGGGTCAACAGGGCGCATTGCTGCTACCTCATTTCCGGCGCACATGGCTGTGACGTCACTTCCGACCACGTGGCCAAACAAACATGGCGGCAATGACGTCACATCCGGTCACGTGGGTAAACAAAAGCACATGGCGATGACGTCACTGGTCACGTGGGTAAACAAAAGCACATGGCGATGACGTCATCCGATTTTGACAGGAAGTAGGTCCGCTATACTACTAACACTGACCCCTAGAGTCGGATACAACTGGCTTTCGAGCAAGGGAAACCTACCATCTAGTTACATACATATGCACCTCGAAGACTCATATCTGTGACTCTTTATTTATTAGATGTCTCATATATTCTAAATAACAAAATACAAATAAAGTCAGGATTGAAGTACAGCAAATGGACACTGGGACATTTCAGAGATCAAGAAAGCTTTGTTGCTCAAACATATCAGGAGCTAAATAAAAATATAGCAGTTAGTCTTTAAAGTGCTACAGTATTTTTGTTTTATTACTTTTTTGTTTTTGTTTTCTGATATGCCTGAACCACAGACTAACACGGCAACTATTCCAAAAAATTGTTGCTCAAAGAAATCTTTCCCAGTACAGAGCCAAGCAATATCCGACCCAAGCCTATGTGGTTCAATACTGTATTCTGTTCATATAATGGCCATGGCCTGTCATTGTGTCATATTCTCCAGCAACTGATAAACAAAGGCCCATTACCTCTGTTACTATTCCAGAAATCCTCTTTCCTATCCTGGTGAAGAGGGTCAAGTGACCAGTATGTGTGGATGCAATTGGTTCTACACACAGATTCATTTGGTCCAGAAACTGGAAAATGAATTATAAAGGATTGTTTACTCTCTCACTGAATCATTGCCCTGCTTAGACATTCTCCCCATAAAATTATTTTACAACAAAAGAATGATGAAAGTATATTATATCACATAATTTAGGTCTCTTTTAACTAGGGAGTCTCAACCTATGGCCTGTGGGCCAGATGCGTCCCCCGGTGCCATTTCATGTGCCCACCACCACCTCCACCACACCAGGAAGTCTCATGTGGTGGAAGAAGGGCAAAATAGCCATCCAGCCCCTGAAGCTGTTTGATTGAGTGTGACCTGGCCCCTGGCTTTAAAAGGTTGAGAACCTGTTATAAAATTAAGCTTTTAGGAACCATCAAAAGGCAGAATGGAGCATGCAAAAATGAGAGCTACCAGCCATTTTCTTTGTGAGAGCAGCAGGTAAATCTTTTGTGGCTGGAAAGTCTGTTATATAGGAGAAATAATGGTATAAAAAGCAAGACTGCTTAATATGATAGAGGCATTGCTTACAACAGCAGAGAAGCCATTTATTTATGTCTGTTTAATTCTACCCTATAATATTCAATCTGCATGCACTGGGAAGATTATCATTTGCCCGCAATTAGTTAGAAAAGTTTGTAGAAAAAGGACATATTCCCACCCAGTTAACCTTTGATTTCCCGCCCCACCCCCCGCCCTTGACCAGCTTTGAAACTCAATAGAGATGTTGGAAAAGGGCACGGAAAAATAGAAAGGCCACTATTTAATCTGGCTCTTCAATGATAATCCAAGGGTGGCCTAAAGCCAACCAAAATCATGGGCCTTTTCAAATTTGACAGACAGCTTGGAGGCGGGGAAAAGGTCTGTGAAACATATTGCAAAGGATTCAAATTGCATGGAGTTGTTTTTTTAAATGCTAAGAGAAGAATCAAGCCCAAGCTTGCAAATAAACGTGCTTCTGTTTAATTTTACACTTATTCAGAAATGGTGGAAAGTTAAATTTAAAATAATTCAAGGAGAAAGGAGAAATTAAATTCCAAGGGAACAATAAATAAATTTTACAGCTGAAGTGTTTACAGTAGTTTTTTTTTCATGTAAAAAGACATAATCAAACCATTTCTGGCTACAGAAGAGTAAATCTGCATTTGTGGAACAGGGCATGTTTTTATATTTGCATAATATAATGATTATTTTGTTCATACTAGAAATATGTATGAGATTCAAACATGTACAAAGAGACATTTATGACAAAAAGTCATATAAAAACCCCTGCAGTCAAAGCCACTCAAAAGTCTTCACACACACACCCATGACATACTGGTCCATTAATTATCAGGGCTTTGATGTCTCCCACAATTTGTTTAAAATGATATAAATAATAAGATGATAATAATGGTACAATACTGTAGTGGAAGTTCGTCAGCTTAAGAGTATTATGATCTAATGGGAGCCCCAGTACCGCTATGAATTTCAAGAGCTGTAGCTGCCACCCTAGTAGGACTGACTGAATACATTGTTTCCATTCATGTACTGGGGGCTGTGGCTCTACAGCAACACTCAATGATGTAAAGAACATTTGTTCCCAATGCTGTAGCCGCAAAAGTTAGCTTTCACATTAGGACTATGTTCAACACCACCAAAGGCACCTAAGATAGTATTTCAAGGTGTCATTAGTGCACATACATTCTGTTTCATAATAGATGCTAGAAATTCATTTCACCATTCTGAATGATCAACTCTAAAACTGTTTGTTATGTCTTATGCCCATTAAGGTGGTAGATGAGTTTTTGGCATGTAGCTTCCTACTCAAGTTCATTAGGTTGTGTGAAAAAATAATTAACTAAGCAGTATGTAATTTATACATACTGGCTTAGTGGTTAAGATGCTGAGCTTGATGACTGGAAGGTTGGCAGGTCAGCAGTTTGAGACTCGAGTGCTGCGTGATGGAGGAGCACCCATCATCTGTCCCAGCTCCTGCTAACCTACCACTTCTAAAAGGGAGTGGGTGGGCAGCATGATTTTATAGCAACCAATAATTCCATTATATAGCATTCCTGAATGTACCGTATATGCCGGTGTACAAGACGACTGGGTGTATAAGACGACCCCCCAACATTTCCACTCAAAATATAGAGTTTGTTATATACTCACTGTATAAGACTACCCCTCTTCCGCACATCTTCCACACACCAAATAAAACATAAAGGAACATCAGATTTGATTTCAACATGTTAATTTATATTCAAATGCTTATGACATGCAGAAAAACTGTCACAAGGCTGTATGTTATCAAACATGTACAGTAAACATAAAACAGTGCGAGTTTATTAAACGAAATTCACCAAAGACAATTCACTAAAGCTGAATGGAACAATAAACCTATGGGAGCTGCCATGCTGTTTGTTTTCTAATCTGTTAACCAAACTGGAACAATCAATGATAGAAGGAAGTTAACAAATAGAGGGAGAGAGCAAGTGCCAGGCAAGTCCCTAGCAAGTTTTCTGGCGTGACAGTTTCCCTTTAAAAGCCTTCAAACTCCTGTTTGTCATCTGATATTAAAAGTTGTTATCCGATCCATCCCATAGGACCTTAACATTATTCGATGCAATTCTCCTCCCCAGATTGCTTAACGTTATGCGATTTAAGCGTTATCTGAGGTAAACGTTAACCAAGGTAAATGTTATCCGAGGTATTACTGTATTTTATTTAACTGAAGTGTACCCGGTGTACAAGACGCCCCCCCCCACCACTTGGAGGCATGTTTTTCAGGGGTAAAAAGTCATCTTATACACCAGCATATATGGTAAATAGTGAAACCTCACATAAAGAGCGACTCGCTTAAAGAGCAGAATTTTCTCTTAATGTTCGCTTCGCTTAACAAATAAAATCAACCAAAAACTCGCTTAATAAATAAATCAGGGTTCACAATCCCCCCCACAATTGGTCATTTACAATGGTGTTTCGCTTAAAAAGCAAACTTGCTTAAAGAGCCATCCTGTGGAACACATTATGACAACTGTACACTGGTGATATCACATTGTTTTCTGGGTCAGTCCTAATGTAGTTTTGCCAGAAATAGTACATAATATATTACTAATCAGATCAAATATTTTGGACAAATAAGTCATATATAAATAACCCACCTAGTATGGCAGCAGCCGTGTAAATAAGTTGAATTGTTCATTGGTAATATTTGCCTCTTAGAGCTCTTTGCTAAAAAAAAAAAAGGAACTGGATTAAAGTTGAAAGGATGTCTACTTGCTAAATATATTTAAAGTCAAAACAGATGTCTGATGCTATGTGAGGGATATAATTGGAACATGAAATGTGGGAAATATGAGTCAAGGCAACCTCAAATCCATAGGACCAGAAATGGATGGTTTAAATGTAATAATATTTGGTGTGATTTAAAGTGGATTGGAATAGGGCACCTTTAGTCAGTTAATTAGAGTGTTTTACTCTGGAAAGAAGAGAACTCAAAAATGGCATTGATTTAATAATCTGGTTAGATGCAACAAATTCATTAGCAGCTGTAATAAAAAATGACTTAAATAATATTCATGAAATTTTAGATACCAAGTGAAGAACAGATAATGTTCAGTTGGCTATACACCAGAAAAACTGTAGATGGCAGCCAGAGATATGATTGGGGAAGAATGCCAAAAGACTAATAAAAAAAGAAAGAAAGAAAGAAAGAAAGGCCTTTATGGATTACTAAGAAAACTTAAATAATGATTAATGACAGATTAGAAGTAAAAGCAAAGGGTGACAGAAGGATAGTCAAAATAATAAATATATTTTCAAAGCCTTGCAGGTAGATTCAAAGAGAATAATTTTAGTGCTCGTTTGAAGGAGGAGGAGGAGAAGATCTCTTATGGAAGGTTGTAAAAGAAACTCCCAGCAAATTGAAGTTACAAATTTATCATAGTTTTCTGGTTGAGGGGCAATAGAAGCACAGTTGGGTCTAGCATTTTTGTAAACAATTAGATAAATCACCAGGAATTATCTAATAGAGCTGTTTCAAACTATGGAGACTGAATCTAACAAAATCCTATAAGAATCCCCAGAAAGATGATACCAGCAATTGTGGAAGAGGATCATTATATTAAATCAATCAATCTTTATTATGGTCCAAGACTAGCAGAGTATGGATCATTATCCATGGATCATTATCCACCAGGGCGGATCGGAGAGGGTCCCTTGTTATTCCATCGGCTAGAGAGGCGCATCTCTCTTGCACTAGGAGGAGGGCCTTCTCTGTGTCCGCCCCAGCCCTTTGGAACCTCCTGCCAACTGAGTTGCGCCTGCAGACAGAGCTCCTGCCCTATCGGAAGGGCTTAAAAACCTGGCTGACAGGGCAAGTGTGGGGACCCAGGAACGCGGGATCTCAGGTAGGGTGGCTGATCTAAGGGACAGCCACCCTTTCGGTTTCATCTTTTTGCGCTGTTTTAATTCTGCGGAGATTCTTAAAGTTTTAAGCATTAAGTTTTAAGTATTATTAGTATTGTTATAGGTGAAACTGCGATTTTAATCAATGTTGTAAGCCGCCCAGAGTCGGGTTTACCCGATTGGGGCGGGAGAGTAAATATAAATAAATAAATAAATAAATAAATAAATAAATAAATAAATAAATAAATAAATAAATAAATTAACTTCTCATGGAGAGGGCTAGTGCAGGGAACTAAGCCCAACTCAAGAAAGGGACATGCACATGACTAGACTGACAGGAAAGGGGGACCATGATGTATGGACTGGAAATGGACCAAGCTTTCCTGCCTCAGTAAAGGCTAATTGAAACATATTGTAGCATATTAAGTCCATGGCCTATGATTGAGGACACCCATCTGAACACTCCAGTACTAGGCTGGAGCATTGAAGGGTCACAGTTTTCTTCTGCATCTGAGGTAGAATACAAGGGGCCTCTTCTCTTGCATTTCTGTTCACTAACAAGACACTGTTAATCCCATTTTGCTTCCTCTCTCTTGGGTTGTCTTAGTCTGACTAGATTGGCTACCAACCTTATGAGCTCCATAGGCTAAAATAGTGAAGGAAGTCATGTTTTTCCATAACAACAATGTCCTCTATATCTAGCCTTTTCCCTCTGAGTTAGGATGATTTCAGGTCAATCTGTTTACCCAAAGACTCTGTACCAATAGAGAAATCAGATGGGAAATCTAACCCCAGCAATGACTATGAGGAAAAGGACAGACAATTCCTGTCAACATGCTGAAGGTTAATTGCCAAACTTTAAACAGTTATAGATAAGCAATTTCTTAGCTTCTATCTCATCTAAATAGTCATGTTTTATATCAATCCTTTGAACTTCTCTTAGAATAATCCAGAGAAGTAGGTCCTGTTCTCCCAGTCCAGCAGAGGAAGAGGCTGGCTCTGTTGGTACTCAAGCAGGAGAAAGTTTACACGGGAGAAAGAACATTTCCTTGCTTCACACAACAAATAGCGGTGAGGTTTCTGTCAACTTTTTTTACTTAACCATAATAGTAAAGGTAAAGGTCGCCCTTGCTCAAAAGCCAGTCCTTATCTGACTCTAGGGTTCAGGGCTCATCTCTGTTTATAGCCAAAGAGCTTCCTACCAAAGTGGTACCTTTTTATCTACTTGCAATTTCTTGCTTTCAAACTGCTAGGTTGGCAGGAGCTGGGATAGAGAAAAAAGCTCACTCTGTCATGAAGCACTCGGGAATCAAACTCCAACCTTCCAGTCATTGAGTTCAGTGTTTTAACCACTTGAGCCACTGCAGTCCCTAACCATAATATAGGGACATAATTGTGTCCTTGTAACAATCGCCACATAGTCTTGTCACTGATTTTTAGTATTAACCATAGCTATTTGTTTTCAATTCAAATAGATAAATAAACAGATTCTGTAAAGAAACAGATAAATACTAGATGATTATCTAGACATTAAGATATGTTTCTTAAAATGTAAGATTCTTTCCATTCCATGTTACTTGTGGTAACAGCAGTACTCTTGGAGAAACTATGGTGGAAGAAAAGACTTCAACAAGATGATGTCTTATTAATATCTTAATAGAAAAGTACATTTGTCATGTGAAAAAATGTTTTTGCAGGATGCAAAGGGATAGCTGTCACCTTTGATACAGCTGTACAGTAATTCTGTTACATTAAAGCTTATTATATGTCTTTGATAGCTAATGACAAAGAGAGTACAAGCCTTTGTTCCATTTAATGAGAAGAGAAGGGACTGCAGAGGCTCAATGGTTAAGAAGCTCGCCTTGTTAGACAGAAGGCTGGCAAGTCGGCAGTTCAAGACCCGGGTACTGCATGATGGATTGAGCATCCATCTCTGTCCCAGCTCTTGGGGACATGAAAGAAGCCTCATTTGGGCATTCCCTGAGTGGAGTTTTTCCCATAAAAATCCTTTAAACCCAGAATAATTTCTGACACAAAATTATTATTAATGGTGAGAGATTTATTATCTGACGGTGTCACAACATTCTGCAAAGCAGTGGCCAGAATGATAATTGTCAAAATAATGGCTGTGGAGCCTTTTCATTTCCCTTTTAGACCTTTCTGTTTTTTTATCTTACTCTCTGAAGCTATGTTTTTTATTTTATTTTTTCTCCCATTTCTATTAGCTAACTATACCTAGAGTCAGATAAATAATCCTAGGGATCTGTGTGCCAAATCTCTTTGTCATGTATATTCAGTATACACGACCAAATTGTATAGTCCAGAGAATGGGTAAAGGAAGGCAATGCATTTTCACTAGGTATTATACTGTATACTGGCTAAAATCCTGTTCTCTGTGCATCAATGGTGAATCAACTCTTATTAAAAGTTTTCTTTGGTGACTTCAGAATACATATGATTTCATTGTGTTTGAGTTGCAGGCACCCCAAAATCACCTACAATCAGCAGCAATTTGCTGCTGATAATGACATCATATGAATTGTGACCCAAGAGCTGTGCAACAGGATTCCATGCATTATGTAGCATAATAAAACTTACACTCATTGTGGTGTAGTGGCTAGAGTAAAGGATGAGGACCCAAAAGACCTTGGTTCAAATCCCTATATAATCATCAAAACTTACTGGGGTACAGAACTTGTAAAACTGATCTTTAAATATCTCACCTTGAAAACCTTGTTGGGGTTTCTGTAGGTTAGTTCTGACATAACAGCATCACCAACAACAAAAACTTATAGATGCTTGATATTTCTTAGTTATATTCCATTAGACTAAATGCAATCTTTAAGTGAGAAAGAGACAAATACAGTAATACCAGTGGTGTAGCGTGGGGGGCGGGGGGGGGGGGGGCGGATGCCCCGGGCAGCGGCTTTCAGGGGGCGGCAAAATGTCCCCACCGGTTTGGCCTCCCTCTGCCTGGGCTTAGGAAGCAGGACTTCCCATGTGGAGGGCGGCCCTTTTGCTGGTGAGCGCCCCGTGTGTGTGCGCGTGTGCGCGCGCTGCTCACCTCCACCCGCCTGCCCACCCGGCTGACCGTCAGGGGCTCTCAGCCGCCTGCCCCTGCTCGTCTCTGCCCGCCCAGCCACCCACCCAGCTTGCCGTCAGACGGCTGGCTGGGTGGGAGGGCAGAGGCGAGCGGCGTGCGCGTGCATGCGGGGCGCCCGCCAGGGGCAGGCGGCGGAGAGCCCCCGACGGCCAGCCGGGGGCTCTCCGCCTCCTCCTCCGCCACTTCCTCCTCCTCCTTCTTCTTCAGTAGTGTCTAGGCCAGATATGAAACTACCAAAATGAAGCCACCTTTTGATGAGTTCATTCTGCAGTTCCTTTTGCCTGACCTAGTGTGAGAAAGATTAGCCAGCAACACAAGGTTGCTGTTATCAGGGTATGCCTGTGGTACAAAAATACCACAATCTTTGAGGAGGCTCTTTCTGTGTACCCCAATACAGAAAGTTAAACTAGTTTCAGATGAAGGAGGAATGGAAATTGGAGGAAGAAACATCAATAATGTAAGATATGCAGGTGACTTTATGTTACTGTAAGAAAGCAGCAATGACTTGAACAAATTTTGATTAAAGTAAAAGAAGAAAATTGCAAAGCTGGATTGCAACTGAACATTAAGAAAACAAAAATTATTGCTGCAGAAGAACTATTCAACTTTAAAATGGAGAATGAAGAAATTGAGATAATAAGATAGTTTATGTACCTTGGTTCAATCATCAATCCAAACAGGACTGCAACCAAGAAATCAGAAGACTGAGAGTAGGAAAAGTAACAATGAAGGAATAGGAAAAGTAACAATGAAGGGATTAGAAAAGATCATCAAGTTTAAGGATGTTTCAGTAGAGATCAAGACCAAGATCATTCATATGATTGTGTTCCTGATTACCATGTAAGGGTGCAAAAGCTAGACAGTAAAGAAAGCTGACAGGGAAAAAATCCTTTCCAATATGGTGCTGGAGGAGAGCTCTATGGGTAACCTTGGCTTCCAGAAAGACAAACAAATGGGTCCTAAACCAAATAAAGCCTGAATTGTCTCTGGAGGCACAAGTGAGGTTGTCCTACTTTGGGCAGATCATGAGAAGGCAAGACTCTTTGGAAAAGACATGTTGGGAAAAGTGGAAGGCAGCAGGAAAAGGAGGAAGACCAAACAGGTTTGGATTTGTAAGACCTGAACAGGGCTCTTGAAGACAGGACATTATAGAGACCACTCCTTCATAAAGTCACCATAAGTCTTCATAGTGTAGAATGGGAGTAGAATATTTTTCTGCAGGGACTCAGTAATGGTCTCACCATCCTAGACTAGGGAACTGGCAGGAACATTGGGCCCAGTATGACAGAATAGCAATGTAAATTGATCCTGAAGTCTGGATATGCCTGGAAGCTAAACCTTAAGATTCCTAACGGGGTTCCCATATTAGAAAATAAAGCATCTGACCCCTCTTCGAATCCTGCTTTGAACCGAGTCTAATGTTTGAAATGCTTGCAATAAGATATGGTGACAAAGGGAACTGTCTCATCCCCAGTAATTAATACATTTGGGGAGAGAATTTGTATCCCTTTTCCCAAGTATCAAATCTTACCTTTTGTTGTTGTTGCTACTGTTGTTGAGTCCAATTCTGTTATATTCTAGTTCTGCCCCCAAACTTCCCAACAAGGGAGTTATTCAATGCATTTTAAGATGTGGAGAATTTCTGTTCTTGTAAAACAAACACAGCATTTTTTTTCTCTCTCTCTCTAATGAACTGTTCCTACCTGGAACCCATGTATGTTTATGAATAATTCAGTGCTCAATCAGCCTAACAGAGTTATGGAATTAATAAATGATGTCAATTTGGGAATGCACTTCCAACAGCTTTCAAAAACCCAACCAGCCAAGCTGACTTCTTATAAGCAGCATAATGCTTCCTGGTGTAAATATCTGAGCTATAATTAAAGGCTGTGAAAACATTTGTGTACAGGTCAGAGTTGGTTAGCAAGTGAAACATGATTGGAATGATTTATGGGCTCAGCATTCACATTAGTGTTGTGGTTTGTTTTGTTTTGTTTATATAATACTGTCTATTTATAAGATCCACTGATATTTCAAAGTTGTACTATATTATGAGTAAATCTATACAGCAATAAATTACAGAATTAATGCAAAAGAGAATAATCTCCTCCTCCTTCTATATTCATTTAAACCTCATTATGTTTCATCTCGAGAAATGGCAGTTTGTGTCTAACATCCCTGTAGGGCAGGGGTTCTCAACCTTTTCAAGCCCTCAGACAACTGAGAAGGCCAGACAGGTGGTTTCCCACCCACTGTAAACACTACTATAAAATGCATCCACAACTATTGTAAACACATCTGCTTCTGCTTCTGCTTCCAGTGGCGGCATGTGCCACATGAAATGGTTCTGTGGGCTGGGTCCAGCCCACAGAATGTAGGTTGAGAACTCCTGCTGTAGGGGGTATTGCAGCCTAGTATGTAACATGACATGACAAAATGTTGGCTCCTTGTTAAAATGTCAGGCTGTATGTGCCTTGTTGCAGTGACAAAGGCAACACTTAGCTCAGTCACTCAACCATTTCACCTAATATCAAGCAGCAAAGTTGTCAAAAGGAGAAATGTTATAGAAAGGAGAGCCTTGCTGTCATTTATTAAAGTGAGGAGAGTAAATGTCTGAGGAAAGGGAGCAAGCAAGTCCCATACCTTTCTACAACTATTTCCCTCACCCTGGATACTAATTATTACATTCTATATGCCAGCAGATTTGGAAAACACAACAATGGCCACGGGATTGGAAAAGATCAGTATATGTTCCAATCCCCAAAAAGGGCAATGCCAAAGAATGTTCAAATTATCGAACAATTGCGCTCATCCCACACGCTAGCAAGGTGATGCTCAAGATAATACAGGATAGACTGCAACAGCATGTTGAGAGAGAATTACCAGAAGGGCATGCGGGTTTCATAAGAGGCAGGGGAACTAAAGACCACATTGCCAACATACGTTGGATCATGGAAAAAACAAAGGAATATCAGAAACAAGTCTACTTCTGTTTCATTGACTACACTAAGGCTTTTGACTGTGTAGACCAGAACAAAATGTGGCAAGTAATTAAAGAGATGGGAATAACAGAGCACCTTATATACCTCATGAGAAATCTGTACATGAATCAAGAGGCAACAGTTAGGACAGAAAATGGAGTGACGGAGTGGTTTGGAATAGGAAAAGGAGTAAGACAAGGCTGCATTTTTTCACCCTGTTTATTCAACTTATACACAGAGCACATAATGTGCAATGCAGGGATGGAGGAATCACAATCTGGGATCAAAATTGCTGGGAGAAACATCAATAATTTGAGATATGCAGATGATACCACCCTAATGGCAGAAAGTGAGGAGGACCTAAATAAGCTCCTGATTAGGCTGAAAGAAGAAAGTGAAAAAGCTGGCTTGAGACTCAGTATAAAGAAAACAAAGATCATGGCAACAGGCCCTATCAGTCCCTGGAAAATAGATGGGGAAGAAGTAGAAGCAGTGACAGATTTTACTTTCTTAGGATCAAAGCTCACTGCAGATGGTGATTGCAGCCATGAAATAAAAAGGTGACTGATTCTTGGGAGACAAGCGATGAGAAACCTGGGGAGCATAGTGAAAAGTAGAGACATCACATTGCAAACAAAAATTCGTATAGTCAAAGCAATGGTATTCCCGGTGGTAATGTATGGTTGTGAGAGCTGGACCATAAGGAAGGCTGAGCGCAGAAGAATAGATGCCTTTGAGATGTGGTGTTGGAGGAGAGTTTTGAGAGTCCCCTGGACAGCAAGGAGAACAAACAGGTCAATCTTAGAAGAAATCAACCCTGACTGCTCCTTAGAAGGGCAAATAGTAAAGATGATGCTAAAGTACTTTGGACATCAAATGAGAAGAGAAGACTCACTTGAGAAGGCCTTGATGCTTGGAAAGGTTGAAGGCAAAAGAAGAAGGGGGCGGCCAAGGATGAGATGGCTAGATGGTATTGTAGACGCAATGGGCACAGAGCTGAGCGAGTTAAGGGGGATGGTGGAGGACAGGAGTGCCTGGAGGACAGTGGTCCATGGGGTCGCAAAGGGTCGGAATTGACTGTGCGACTGAACAACCACAAAAAAGTGCCTTATCTGTCTATGGAACTTGCTCAAGCGATTTGAAACTCATAGTTCAAAATCCTGACTGAGGCGATCTTCCACAGGCAGAAGTGACTCTCCTCTGAAGAAAACCTTCCCCCACCAACAGAAATGGGGAGAAGACTAACATAACCCACCTCCTCACACAGTTTCTTTTGGTTGTTGTTCCTCTTGCACATCCTTATAGTTAATTTTACATCAGGTGCAGCAAAGACATTGCGTTGTATTGAAACTAGTCTCCCAAGCATTTTCATCTAAGTTGTTTTCCTCTCTACCCTTCCAAAAACAATGTAGCATCTTAAAGACTAACTACTATAGTTTAATCTTAGCTTTTGTGGATCAATTCCGCTTCTTCAGACATCTTCAAATAATCTTTAAGGTGCATTTTTGACTCTCTTTTTTTTTTGCTTTCTTTTGTTTATTGTCTAATATGTTTGCACAGACTTAACACAGTTCCTACTTCAAAAATTCCACTTTCCTTTTTAACATTCATCTAAAACGACAGAACAAAGAGCTCAACATCCCCAACATCACTTGGAGAACCCTGAATAGGCGTTGGAATCCCTAAATGGAAGACCAACATGCTCAAGTTGGGGCTGCTGGCGGACAACATACTATGGTGAATGTGGGGAGATACAGAATCCGCTCATTTACTGGCCTGCTGATTACTGCCAAAAACATGCACCAATGAGGACCTAAGTTTATGCAAAGACAAAGCAAAGAAAATGGCTTCCTTTTGGCAGTTCAGGTTTTGATTGGGACATGAAAGAAGAAGAAATCTAAAACAACAGTAATTTTTAGAAAGGGTGTCGTAATCTTAAAAAGAAATATTCTGTATGCAAATATTTCTTCATTTTGACATTGATCTTGTTTAGTTATGTGGGGGCTAAATATATAGTGAGGACATGGGGCATAAATCCCAATGTGCACATCTCAACCAGACGCTAAGTAAGACAGACCTTTACATATTCATGGCAAAATTCTGTTGTATTTCCAGGTGAGATAGGAGTGCTGGGACAGGGCTTATATGCACCTCATACTTCAAGAAGTTCGTTGTCTTAGAATGAACTAGCTGATGCTGGTTGGAAGGGGGAAATGCTATTCAGAAAGTAGCTAACACAACTGCCGCGTTTCCCCGAAAATAAGACACTGTCTTATATTTTTAAAAACTCCAAAATATGCACAAGGTCTTATTTTCAGGAGATGTCTTATTTTTCCATGATGAAGAAGAATACAGTACACATTTATTGCTGATACAGCGGATCGCCAGGGCAAGATTTAGGTGAGTGCCTTATTTTCAGGGGGGCCCTTATATTTCCGACGTGAGGACAAATAGGGGGGTGCCTTACTATAGGAGGAGGTCCTATTTTGGGGGAAATAGGGTCAGTCCCTATAAGGGTTCTGGTGGCGCAGTGGTTAAACCTCTGTACTGCAGCCAAAACTGCTGACGTTTTCAGTTCTAAGCTGATGGGGATCAAGGCTGACTCAGCCTTCCATCCTTCTGAGGTCAGTAAAATGAGTACCCAGCATGTCGAGGCCAAAATGCTAATTACCATGTGAACCATCCAGAGAATACACTAAACGCTATGGGCTGGTACATAAGTGTAAGTGTGTCACGATCCAGCCGGCCCCCTCACTTCTGGAAAACCCCTGGAAACCAAAATCAAAACAACCGAGGCGGGCTGGACGGCTAATTAGAACAGAGATACCACTCTCAACTGCTTATCAGCTCTTAAGGGGTTTTAATTGGGTAGCGTGTTCAAAGATTTGTGTGTGTGAAAGGCAGCTCTTACCCTTTTTAGTCCAATGAAGACACGTTGTTCAGAAACATGATGAAGATTTATTGATCAGGTTCATAAAGCATAAAAGTCAGTAGCACAGGTCAGTCCAATAAAGTCCACAGGCAAATCTAGGTAACCATTTTTAAGGAGCAAAAATGCATAGCTCCTAGGCTAAAGAATGCTAGCCCATAGAGAACCAGAAACAAAAGCTCTCTAATCAAAAACAGGTCTTAATCCATGAGGAAACAGAGACGAACTCTTTCTTCTCTCCAAAATGGAGAATCTGCAGTCAGATGGGACTGCTTCAGCCAATCAAGTAACAGTGAAAACTTTCTCAAAACAACAGTACATTGTTTATACACATGCACACAGAATGCACTGGGGCTAGTCATAACATTGCTCTGCTAGCTTACAAAAGATAAGAAATACTGGAAACATGGTTGAAAAACATGCTGTTACACAGCCTTGAGGCTCAGAGAGAGAAAAATGGATTTTTCTGAGGCCTATTTGAAAATTGGCAATTTCAAGCCTTAGGAAATAGGTTCATTTCCTGACACGCCCTCCTTTCTGGAAAGGCAAACCGGGGGTTTGACTTTACCAAAAGGCATTATTTACTAATGTGAGCAAAGCAATTGAGCAAATAAGCTATCCCTTATATATATAGGATACCAAGCGTTAAAGCTTCTTCCAGTTTTAGTTAATGGAGGTACACGTTAAATAAGTTACATTCTGCATTGCAAGCATACTAACTCAGGTGTTTACGCACACACCTTTACACTCTGGCTAAAACAAATCATGTAACAGGTACATCAGTTTCGTTTTTCCCATTATCAGTTTCAGGAAACATTCTACTAAGGGAATCTGCATGTACATTCTGAGTCCCTTTGATGTGTTGTATGGAAAATTGGTAATCCTGTAACAACAAAGCCCATCTCAAAAGTCTTTGGTTTGAACTCTTCATCTTGTTCAGGAACTTCAATGCATTATGGTCAGTGAGTAACTGGAACTCTCTTCCCCACAAAAATGGCCTGAGCTTGTTTACTGCCCATATTATGGCCAGGCACTCCTTTTCCACTATGGAGTAATTATGCTCTCGGGGAAGCAGTTTTCTGCTGAAATATGAGATGGGATGCATGTTTCCTTCTTCATCCTTTTGGAGGAGACATGCGCCAAGACCATAATTACTGGCATCTGTTTTCAAAATGAACTCTTTGTCAAATTGTGGTGGTCTGAGAATAGGGTATGAAACCAACTTCTCTTTTAACAGGTCAAAAGACTTCTGACACTCATCAGTCCACACAACCTTAAGAGGTTTTCGTTTTTGTGTTAGCTCAGTCAGGACATGTGCAATAGTACTGAAATCAGGAATAAACGCACGGTAAAAACCAACCAGACCTAGAAACGATTTCACCTGATTCTTCGTCTGTGGCGTAGGCCAGTCCTTGACGCTTTGAACCTTGGCATGGACTGGAACCATTTGAGAAGAACCAACTTCATGTCCTAAATAAATCACTTTTCCCAAACACCATTGGCATTTGGATGCTTTAACAGTTAAACCAGCATCCTGAATACGTTGCAGGACAGTTTCAAGGTGTTTAAGATGATCAGAAAGCGAATCACTGAAAATTGCAACATCATCAATATAAGCACTTGCAAATGACAAACCATTCAAAACCTTGTCTATCATTCTTTGAAAAGTAGCAGGGGAATTTCTTAACCCAAAAGGCATTCGTGTGAAGGCAAACTGTCTTCCATCTGCTAAGGAAAAAGCAGTTTTGTGTTTAGCACTTTCTGTTAGAGGTATCTGCCAAAATCCTTTGGTCAAATCTAGAACAGAAACATATTTAGCATTAGCAATCTTGTGAACCAAATCATCCATTCTAGGCACTGGGTACAGATCAGGAACAGTTACAGCGTTCAGCTTCCTGTAATCAACACAAAATCTTATTTCAGGTAAAATGTTACCAAATGCATCTTTCTTCTTAGCTAGAACAATTGGAGCTGAAAAAGAAGATTTAACAGGTTCAATGACACCCATTTCCAACATTTTCTGTACCTCTGCATCAATTTGTTTTTGGACTTCCCCCACTGTCCTGTAAGGGGGAGCCCAAATTGGCTCATCTGTAGTGAGTTCTATGTTATGTGTTTGCAAATTACAGTTACCAGGGTGTGATGTAAAGAGATGTTTGTATTTACCTAGTACAGATCTTACCAACATCTGTTCATGTTCAGGAACCTTGCTATTAATATACAGATCATCAAAATTCCCAGCACGCTGGTATTCATCACTGAGACAAACAAGATCAGCATTTTCTACATCATTAGGTATAGCAGTGTTCTTCATGACGCTGACAGCCCTGGAAGAATACAATTTTAAAGAGTTAACATGATAAACAACAACTTTCCCCGAGTCCCATTGTACAGCATAGTTCACTGCGCCCACACGTTGAATGACTTTGGCTGGGCCTTCCCATTCGAGGTTCAGCGTAGTCACTGGCAAAGGTTTAAGAACCATAACTAAATCTCCCACATTAAACTCTTTATGTCTGGACTTGCGATCGTGGTAAGTCTTATAAGTCTCTTGGGCAACAGTCAGATTGTCTTTGGCAAAGGATCTCACTGACTTCAGTCTCTTTTGCAGTTCATACACATAAGTAGCAGCATGTCTGGAAGGCAGTTCCTCTTGGTCTTCCCAGTTGGCTTTCAACAAATCAAGAGGTCCACACAAGTTCCTTCCAAACAGCACTTCTGAAGGACTAAAATCACCAAGGGATGCATGTGGTGTAGAGTGATATGCAGCTTTCAGGAATGGCAACGCTTCAGCCCAACCTTTGCCTTGGGTATGCACAAAAGTCTTGAGCATCTTTTGGAGGTTGGCTTGGAGTCGTTCCACGTTTCCGTGTGATTGCGCGTGGTAAGCGATTGAAAAAGCTTGGGTGACACCTGCTAGTTGACACACCTTCTTCATTAACGCGGAAGTGAAGCACGTTGCACGGTCACTCACTAAAATTTGTGGTAACCCCCATCTTCCTATTATTTCCATGAAGGCATTAGCAACTTGGGTTGAGGAACAAGTTGACAAAGGAAGAAATTCAGCCCATTTGCTAAAAGTATCAACGTAGACCAAGATAAACTTCTTTCCTCCTCGGGAAACTGGCAAAGGCCCCATAATGTCCCATTCACAACGTTGAAATGGGATGCCTGTAATCACTGGAGATTGCATGTTAGCTTTGGTTTTGGACTGGTTATGACATCTCCGTTGACACAGATGACAGCTTTTAACATAATTTCTGACTTCCTGAGTCATTGAAGGCCAATAGAACTTGTCTGCAATACGCTGATAGGTTTTCAGCTGTCCTTGGTGCATTGAGAAGAGGTCGTCATGAGACAGACGTAGAATAGCATCTCTGTATTCTTTAGGAACCACTAGCTGCTTTTTGAAAGGCAAGTCTGATTGCACCTTTACATATCTGTACAACAGTCCTTTATCAGTTTTCACAAATTGAGCAGACAGATGGGGTACAATGTCCTTCTCCAATACGGCTTTATCTTTGAGCTCCCGCAAAGACAAATCCTTCATTTGTGTGTCTAAAAATACTTCACTGGTGACTGATAAATCTGGGCCAATTGTGAAAGTTGTAACACTGTCTCCACTTTGTTCAGTAGATGGAGCAGTAACATCACTTGTGGTCTGGGAACCATCACTTTGTGACGAGGTTGAAACAACATTCTTAGCTTGTGCCCTGGTTGTTACTTTCATGGCTTCTACACAGGAACCTTGGGCATCAGCTGGAGAGTTTTGCATGTTTACTTTTTGCACCTCTCTGATCAAATTGAGACCAATCAGGAACTTAGGTTGGCGTTGACACTCATGAACTAGGCAATGGATTTCACCAGTAAACTGCTGGAAAGTAATTTTCACCTTGGCTAGCTTTACAAAACAAGGAGACCTGGTATCAGACGAATACGGTTCCACTTGAACTCTGGCCCCTGGCACAATTTGAGTTGGGTGTACCAAAGAAGAATGAATCAAAGAAACATCAGAACCGGTGTCATAGAGGGCCTCTGGAAGTTCCAAACAAGTGCCATCTGGGCTATGTAGTACCACCAGCCTAGTTTTATAATCTCTCATCCAAACCAAGTCTTCCTTGCTTAGGAATTCTGCTGGGGTAATTATATGGTCTACCCTTTCACTTGGAGTCTGAACACATAGAGACCAGGTACCATCTTGGGTCACATCTTTGACCAAATTAGCAACAGGGTCATGATGACTCATGACTTGAGAACTTTTAACTGGCAGAGACACTTCAGCAGATGTGGTTGGCCTTTCCTGCTGGGGCTTTTTGGAATGTTGAACCATTTTAGCCTGAGCAGCAGGTGGAGATTCTGTTTTCTCTTTAGGCCTAGCACCACTAGGAACAAACTTAGAAGTAAAAGGCTTCTTAGGTAACTTACAATCTCTGGAAGTGTGGCCTTTCTTCCCACAATTGAAGCAAACAAAGTCTCTGGTGGTCTGGGAGACAGGGGATGCCTTGGAAGTAGGCCTTTCATCCCTTCTTTCTGACAAAACAGGCCTTCTGTCATCTCTTTGTGGCCTTCTATAATCCATAGCTCCTGCTTTACTCTGTTCTTGGGTACGCTTCCAAGCAACAAGTGTATCTGTATCTTGGGCCAACTCAGCAAGAGTTTCAGGCTGCCTGGACAAAGATGACCATCTCTCTGGGTCTTCCCTAGATGGGTCACTGTAATCTATAGCATCACCAACATGCACAGGCACCTCATAAGAACATTCAGCCTGCCTTCTAGCTTCTTCAAGCTGCAAGGCCAAAATCTGAGAGAGCTGGGACAGCACCTGGGCCAAAGTAGGCTCCTCTGAAACACTGGGTACAGGTGGGGCCCTTTCACACTCTGCACCACCAACATCTGGACAATCTTCACCCCCCACGGGCCATCCTGACCACGCCATCTGGGGGCCAACAGCCTGACAGTCCCCATTCTGCTTCATCCCCTCTCTTCCAAAACACCAGGTAGCATCTGGGTGGACCAACATCTTGGGGTCTAAGCTGGGGAACTGCAGGGGCATTAGCTTACCTGCCATTCTGCAGGGCCAGAACACGAGTTCCTCCTTCCTGGAACGCAAGACAGCTTCAAGGGCCACTTCATGGGCCAGACACAGGAACGTTGAGCATCCCTCCAGCTCAGGGAAATTCCTTCTGAACCACAGCTATGTAAATAATCCAGGAGAATCGCTGTCCGCTTCAGTACTTTTCCAAAACACAGGCAGGCTACCAGCAAAATACTTTCGGTTTCAGCTGAAGGCTTTCTCTCACACACACAGGAGAAAAACTTGAGATCGCCGCTTCTTCAGGGCACGTCTCCGAAAGGCCAAAACAACATCAAAGGCAGGGAAAAGATCCCACATCAGCTGGCCACCATCTCACGTATACAACTTCAGGAGGGAAGAAACATCCCACCGCTGCCACCATGTCACAATCCAGCCGGCCCCCTCACTTCTGGAAAACCCCTGGAAACCAAAATCAAAACAACCGAGGCGGGCTGGACGGCTAATTAGAACGGAGATACCACTCTCAACTGCTTATCAGCTCTTAAGGGGTTTTAATTGGGTGGCGTGTTCAAAGATTTGTGTGTGTGAAAGGCAGCTCTTACCCTTTTTAGTCCAATGAAGACACGTTGTTCAGAAACATGATGAAGATTTATTGATCAGGTTCATAAAGCATAAAAGTCAGTAGCACAGGTCAGTCCAATAAAGTCCACAGGCAAATCTAGGTAACCATTTTTAAGGAGCAAAAATGCATAGCTCCTAGGCTAAAGAATGCTAGCCCATAGAGAACCAGAAACAAAAGCTCTCTAATCAAAAACAGGTCTTAATCCATGAGGAAACAGAGACGAACTCTTTCTTCTCTCCAAAATGGAGAATCTGCAGTCAGATGGGACTGCTTCAGCCAATCAAGTAACAGTGAAAACTTTCTCAAAACAACAGTACATTGTTTATACACGTGCACACAGAATGCACTGGGGCTAGTCATAACATTGCTCTGCTAGCTTACAAAAGATAAGAAATACTGAAAACATGGTTGAAAAACATGCTGTTACACAGCCTTGAGGCTCAGAGAGAGAAAAATGGATTTTTCTGAGGCCTATTTGAAAATTGGCAATTTCAAGCCTTAGGAAATAGGTTCATTTCCTGACAAAGTGTAATTGCTATTGCTAGTCCCCATACTTTCTGTAGTTCAAGCATTCATGGAAAATCATGGAACATTTTCCCAATATATTGGGGTGGGGTGGGGTAACCTATATTTACAACAACAATATTTCTTAATGCCCAACTGCATAGATAGTTATGTATACTAGCCCATATTGGCAGGCTTGCCACGTCAGAGTTTATTCCCAAAAGATGTACACTCTAGCAGACTTCAAGCCTTGGCTTCTTTTAGCATATTGTTTCAACGAATGTCCAGTGAAGCTCTTCTGACATACTAAGGCAGTGGTTCCCAATTAGTGGTACGCGTACCCCCAGGGGTACGCGAGATTGCATCAAGGGGTATGCGCAGCAATCTCTTAACTTAAATATTAAATCCTTAAAAAACAATAATGCAATAACAATTGCCAAAAAATTATTCAATTTAATTAAACGATCAGTAGGTAAGTCAATCGTATGCATCAAGCGCTTTCTCCCGCGGCGACGGTTTTTCCCGCGCCTCCCGCGCCTCACGTCACCTGATCGTGGCCACCCCCGTTCCCGCCTATTTGCTCGTCATTGTCAACGTGCACATTTGTCACATTAATGAAACACGTGTTCTCTGTCATTAGAATGTCTTTTGATGATAATAAATATAAAATACACCTGATTTCTGTAATTTCTTATTGTTGTTGAAATTGATACCTATTGAATTTTGATTATGTAATGATGTTGAGATGTTTTGTGGTGTTGATACAGTGCTGATTATTATTTTTTCCTATACAGTAAAACCTCATATAACACTAAAACCTGGTTCCACAAGTCGTGGTGTTATATGATTTTTAGTGTTATCTGATGCATGTTAAAATCCTATGGGATCCATAGAGATACATTGTAACCACACGGACTTTAGCGGTTGTTATCTGAAGCATCCCATAGGATCTTAATGTTATCTGATGCAATTCTTCCCCCCAGATTCCTTAATGTTATGCGATTTTAGTGTTATTCGATACTAATGTTATATGAGGTATTACTGTATTTACATGTTGTGTTTATAAATTTGTTGTTTCTCTGTGCTTGTGAACCGCCCTGAGTCGGCCCAATCCGAGTAGGGCGGTATAAAAATTGGAAAATAAATAAAATTTAAAAAATAAAATTTCATTTTTTATTTAACGTTCCTGCAATAAGGGGTACGCGATATTTAACGTTCCTGCAATAAGGGGTACGCAAGTTTGAGGTCTTTCTTGAAGTGGTACGTAGAAAAAACTAATTGGGAACCACTGTATTAAGGCTTTTTTTTTTAAAATCAGACTTTAACATCCATTGTTGCTGATTAGTGGACTGTGATAAGAAACTGTTAGAAAAGGGACTACATTATCTTAGTGGTTAAGACACTGAACTTGATGACTGGAAGGTCTGCAGGTCAGCAGTTTGAGACCTGAGTGCTGCATGACGGAGTGAGCTTTCATCTCTGTCCCAGCTCCTGCCAAACTAGCAGTTTGAAAGCAAGAAATTGCAAGTAGATAAATAGGGACCACTTCGGTGGGAGAGTAAACAGCATTCCGTGCACTCCGGTGTCTACTCATGCCTGCCACATGTCCATGGAAATGTCTGCAGATGCAGACAGTGCTGGCTCTTTGGCTATAAACAGAGATGAGCACTGAACCCTAGAGTTGGATATGACTGGCTTTCAAGCAAGGGCAACCTTAGAAAAAATTACTTTTTGCCTTGCTGATTTTCTGGTGATACATGCCCCCCATTTTAAATGTGTTGCTTTTGTCACAGTTCAACACAGTACATTTAAAAAGAGGTTAATCTTTCATCACCATGTTTAATTCATTTTCTGTAAGTAAATGTCATAAGCACGAAGAGTTCTGGCTTGTACTAAGGTAGGTCTGACAGATGAATGTAGATAATTACCTCTTACCCCTTTCCTGCTGGGCATCTCTGTGTGGCCCTTATTGGCATGTAAGTGACAAGTGGATGTTGGAATACCTCTAATTAACAGCAACAGAATCTTTCATATTAAAACTTCAGCAGCTCAGTTGCCTTGAGCTTTGGCTGATTCTTGCTTTTGCATCACAGAATGAGAACAGGATAATTTAGCATCTATTGCTTCCAGTTGTGCTAATTTGCGTCTCATCTTTAATTTTTAAAAATAATCCAACACAGACTTGTCGTTCATGAAGGGTCAGAACTGCATGCAAATTACCTTGGCATAAATGTTGATGTGGCTGGCAGGGAAGGAGCCCTGTGTACTGTCACTTTGTAGTCAACATTATTTCCTAACAAGTCAGATCATTTATGCATTTGGCCTCAATGAATGCTAGGTCTTTAAAAGAACTGGAGCTTGCGTATATTTGGAGCAGGGTTGTTTGGACACTAGTTGCTCAACTTTGTTTGCATCTTTGTTCCATCAGGAGATATTGACATGTAAAATTTATTTTAATTCACAGTTGCCTAAAGGATATTGTTAGCTTACTAGAGAGAACGTCAAACTCTGGCATAACATGTAGCCATACAATTATCGTTATCTTCCTTTCTATATCCCACATAGAATATCATCAGCATAATTATCACCATCTTCCATTTTATATCCCATCAATGGGAGGCAGTGCCTTTATTTCAGAAGTCGAAACAATAACAGCGATGGCAGGGAATGGTGTAAATTTGAGCCCCAGACACAGTGGTGGGCTCCAAAAAAATTTACTACCACACTGTGGGCATAGTATGGTGGGCATGGCTGGGGGAAAGCATTGCATTGCATCTGAATTAGGACTACTTTATTTCAAAACTTGGATGGGTGGGGCCAGCCAGAATTTCTGCTACCAGTTCTGGCGAACTGTTGCAAACTTGCTGAAGGCCAGACAGGAAATAGGTCTAGAATGCCTGCTGCTTTTCCTGGAGTTGTTGATGACACTCCTTCTGTTGCTTCCTCCTCCAACATCATAACTGCATTAGGGCTAGTTCCCCTGAACCAACCAAGGTTGTGGCTTCTGGCTCTGTTTCTGCTGACATTCTCCCCAGTAACCCAGGTTTGAGGTGATCATGGGCTTTGTCACTTTTAATCTTCTCCCTTTGGTACTCATAAGTTCACCATGTCCAGGAGTCTTCTTTTTGGATGTAATGCCATTCACCTTCCTGCTCAGGTTCTTCTCTGCATACTCCTCCACACTATAGGCTTCCTCTCTTCTTCCTGGGCATCCCCCCAATTCCTTCCTCCTTCTGCTGACTCCTTTTCCAGTTCCTCCAGGGTTTCTTTTATATTGCACACACCAAGCCTGAGCTCTTGTCCACCTTTCTCCTCTATTGGTCCCTCTTTAGTTTTCCCAATGCCTACTCTGTACTACAGGACTTCCTTGCTTTTTATGGCATTGTCTCTGTTTTTGTCTGCATGCTCCAGGCACTGTTGTCCCCAGCCACCATCTCTGAGGTGGGGGGTGGGCACTGCTATACTCTTCTCCCTGAGGGCAGAGTGGGGTCCAGATGGTCCACTAGGGTTGCCCATGTTGGTGACTGATTCATACGTCCCAATGCTATACATAATGGCATAAAGTTATCTGAACCGATCAAACCTATATGAGGGCAGCTTCCTTAAAGCTAATCTCTCACTTGTTCATTCTTTTGTCATAATGGCTTCTCCACACTTAAATATTCTGCACTGTTTGCCTGGAAAGTAAAAAAAGTTTGGAAAAAACAGTCAAAAACAAAAGTTCATGCATTTTTAAAGTTTCCTTAAGAGACTTGAGGTTCTCAGCTACAAGATTTATGCAGTGTGGTAACCGTTACAGGTACTGAACAGAGGTCTAGAGAGCAATGGTTTTTAAATGTGGCTACTTATCTTCGAAGAAAGGAATACAATGAGGAGACAGGGCAAGAGAGGCCACAGAGTGAAGTCTTGCCCTTGTGCTAATTGAAATGAAATTTGCACAGCTTAAGTAAAGCAGCTCTGCTTTCACCAGTTCAAAGATCAGTTCAATCAAAGAGTGGTTTCTATAGTCTGCGGAATCATTGAATCACAAAATAATGGAGTTGGAAGGGGCCTAAAGAACCATCAATTCCAAACTCCTGCTCAGTGTAGGAATACATATTAAATGATATCTGTGAGAATGTAGTTTAATTTTTAAAAAATGCTCTAGTTTTGGAAAGGAAAGCTATTCAGTGCCAATTGGGCATCCTGTAACTTGACTCCATTGTATGTGACTTGCATTTTGGAATGACTGAAAATATTAATTTGACCAGTTTTCTTTTCTCAGAATTAAACATGCTCAGTTCTTCCAGTCTTTCCTCACAAGGCTTATTTCCAGTTCCCTGGTCATCCTTGTTGCCCTCCTTTGGAACTGTTCCAGTTTGGCCACATGCTCCTTAAAATGTGATGTCTAGAACTGAACACTTTTTAAAGATGGAGCCTGCACAGTACCTAGTAGAGAGGAACTAATACTTCATGTAATTTCATGACTGCTTGTATATACTCAAATATAAGTCATCCCAAATATAAGTCAACGTACCTAATTTGGACATCTAAAACTAGGGAAATAGATTGACCCAAGTATAAGTCGGGAGTGGAAAATAAAGCAGCTGCTAGTGAGTTTCAATAATAAAATACATGAAAATACGGTAAAATTAATTAATGTAGACATTTGTTTGGGTATGTTTTTCAGTTTTTATGGTAGTATTAGTGCTTTTTTACTGTATGTTTGAATTTGCCACAGTTTTGGGACCCTCGAGGCCATTGACCTGAGTATAAGTTGAGTCCCCCCTTTTGGACCTCATTTGGGGGGCTAAAAACTAGAGTTATACTCGAGCATATACAGATGTTTCTGTTAATGATGTCTAAAATAGCATTTGCCTTTTTTTGGAACTGCATCACACAGTTGGCTCATATTCAGCTTGTAATCTACAACTATTCTAAGACCTTTTTCATATATAGTGTTGTTCAGCCAAGAAGTCTCAGTTTTGTAATTCCTGCAATTGGTTTCTTTTTTCTAGGGGTCGAACTTTACACTTATCCCTTTTACATTTAATTCTGTTATTTTAAATGTTGTTTTGCAGCCTATCAAGATCTTTTTGAATTTTGAACTATTGGCTATCCTACCCAATTTTGTGTCATCTGCAAATCTGATAAGCATTCCCTGCACCTGCTCATCTAAATTATTAATAAAAATATTGAAGAACAGCAGGCTCAGGAATGAAACATATGGTGTCCTGCTTATTATTTCCTCCCAGTTTGAGCAAGAGTAATTGATAAGCATTCTCTGAATATAATTCTGTAACCAATTGGATATCCACCCAAAAAGCTGTATATCTATTGCATTGCATTGCATTGTATTAACTCCCAGAAGCAATAGGAAGCAAACACAGCCTTATTTATCCTGCACCATCCCACTCCAAATGAGTCAGTGTAGACAACCCTTTAGAAAGCAAAAGAGAGCTATGTCTATAGATGAAATGCTGTTTTGTATGTATGAATGAGACAGGTTGCAATAGTCAGAGAGGTGCCATACATTTAATATACAACTCAATGATTCAAATCAATGCCAAACCTATTACTGATTTAACAGAACAAAACAGAAGTGATGGTTAATTGAATAGCCATTTTTCCTTGTAAAAATATGAGAACATACATGGCTGCAGTGGCTCAAGTGGCTAAGACACTTACTGGAAGGCGGGAGGTCAGCAGTTTGATTCCGGAGTACTGCAGGATGGAATGAGCTCCTGTCTCTGTCCCAGCTCCTGCCAACCTAGCACTTCGAAAGCAAGAAATTGCAAATAGATATCTAGTCATGCCTGCCACATGTCCACAGAAATGTTTGCAGAAGCAGACAGTGCTGGCCTTTTGGCTTTGAAACAGAGATGAGCACTAAACCCTAGAGTTGGATACAACTGGCTTTCAAGTATGGGAAACCTTTACCTTTACATATAAGATTTAGTCATGGTATCAGTTGGACACAAGGTTTAGTGCAGTTTTTCTTTAGCATTTAGAACTGACTGTTTCATTTTGTTAAAGATATTAGAATTATTTTCTCCATTCATATTAATGTACATAGTATAAACCTAGATGGGAGGAGGAAAAGAGACTGTTTTAAGCTTAGTCATGAACATGACTTTAGATCATAAATGTTTTATCAAACCTTGACATCTCTCTTTTTTTTATTAGTTAATTATCATAGAGAATTGTTTCAGGCATCTGGCTGAACACTGTTTTTCTTGCTTTATATGTTAATGTTACTTTTATGTGTAATTTTATGGAAGCAAATGAACATTATGGATATGTTTCTACAACTCCATTCTCGGCTCTTGTAAATGAATTTTTAAATTGAACTCTGCTCTAATACTTAATCATTTCTCTCATAATGTAGATGTCGGTATTAATGTAATTATGAACACAGAAAAAGTAATTTGTTCAAATGCACATTAGGGGGATATTTTTTCAAATATATGCTTGTATAATAATACAAAAATTGTGTTATATCCTAATTCCACTACTGAAAAGAAATGAAACCATATTACTTGCACAGTCAATTATTTCATTTTTATCAATGACAACAACAAAAAATGCAGTCCTGTAATTATTTGCTTGTTAAAAGAAAATAAATACTTACTCAGAAAAGTTGCCTATGGCAAGCTGCACAGCCCCAGAGTGTTCCCAAAAGAAGGGATTGGTAAACCACTTACTATGACTACAAATTAGGAAATCTTGGTAAGGGTTACCATATCCTGAAATGACTTTGTGGTACATACAGTACTTATTTTTTTAAAGCACTGTGCTTAACCTTTGATGGGATTGCAGTGGCTCAACTGGTAGAGATGCTGAACTGGCAGTTGGCAGGTCAGCAGTTCGAGACCCAAATGCTGCATGATTGAATGAGCTCCTGTCTCTGTTCCAGCTCCTGCCATCCTAGCAGTTTGAAAGCAAGAAATTGCAAGTAGATAAATAGGGACCACTTTGGTGGGAAGGTAAACAGCATTCCATGCGCTCCAGCTCTAGTCATGCCTGCCACATAACCACAGAAAGGTCTGCAGAAGCTGACAGCGCTGGCTCTTTGGCTATGAAACAGAGATGAACACTGAACCCTAGAGTCAGATAAAACTGGCTTTTGAGCAAGGGTGACCTTTACCTTTACTATAGTGAGCTATTTTAGTTATAAGAGGGGGGTGTCTTATACTCCAATGTGTCTTATACACTGGCAAATATGGTATATACAGATTTCATGCTTTAAGGTAGTTAGTCTCAAAAAGTTGTGCTTTTGTGTAGCAATGCAACAGAATTTCATTTACCATTTCTTGTATTTGTGCAGGTATCAGTATCATGAATACTGTAAACAAAGCTTCCAACAAGTCTGAGTATTGGCCTACCATTCATATTCAAAGCATTCAGAACATAGAATAGAGGGTACAGTTGCAGTCATGTCTTTTCTTGCATCCTTCGTATAAGTAACAGGACACTAGACCAGGGGTCTGCAAACTTGGGTCTCCAGATGTTCTTGGTCTTCCATTACCAGAAGCCCTGATCAGCGGATGTGCTGACTTGGGCTTCTGGTAATTGAAGTTCAAGAACACATGGAGAGCCAAGTTTGCAGATCCCTGCACTAGACCATATAGGCCAGTGATTCCCAATGTGGGACCCACATCCCAAAGGGGGACTTCAATTCCTAGAAGCCTAAGTCAATACATTGGCTGATCAGTGCTTTGGGGAATAGACTTAGGCTTTTGTACTTCACTCAAACAGGCAACCTCTAGTGAAAATAAAGCTTGATCAAAGTGAAATAATTCTGGTGGCAGTCTTATACTTCACCAGTCTTATAGACAGTCTTGTTGAAAGAGGTGGGACTGAATTTGAAGGAAAGTATCCGAGGAGACACAGTGTGACATAGTGCCTTACTGCATAACAGACTAGGACTCAGGAAACATGAGTTTGAATCACCACTTGGTCATGCTCTGTGCTCTTTAACATTGTCATAATTGACTTTGAGGAGAGATTGGAAGGAATTCTCATCACATTCGCAGACCACATCGAGAGTATTGTGTCCAATTGTGGGCACCACACTTTAAGAAGGATGTAAACAAATTAGAGCAGATACAGACAAGGTAACAAGTATGATCAAAGGACTGGAAACCAAACCATATGCAGAAAGCTTGAAGGAACTGGGTATGCATAGTTTTGAGCAAAAGCGACTAAGAGGGGATAAGATAGCACTCTTCAAATACCTCAAAGATAATCATAAAGAGGAAGGTAAAGATCTGTTCTCCATCATCTCAGAGTGCACAATGCGTAATAATGGACTGAAACTACAAGAAGGCAGATATAGACTGAATATTAAGAAAAACTTCTTAAAGAGCAGTACGACACTGAAACCAACTGCCTCAAGAGGTGGTGAATGCTTCAACACTGGAAGCATTAAGGAGATAATTGCACAATCATCTGCCAGATCTGCTTTGACTCAAATTCCTGCATTGAGCAGTGGTTGGACTCAATGGCCTGGAAGGCCCCTTCCAACTCAGTTATTCTATGATTGTATGGAAACTTAAGAGGTGCCTGTGTGTGGCACTGGTAAAAATGCTTCTTGAGTATCTCACATACCTTTAAACCTCTATTGTCACTATGTTAGTTATAATGGCCCATAATATGGACAATATTGGTCTATGCAATAAATCCGAGAACAGTGGAACAATCACACAAAAAGGGGTTATTTTGGATTGCAAAAAGGAAGAGATCTAGGATGGCACAATAGTTAGGAGTGTTGAACTAGACATGGGAACATTGAAGCTTAAGTTTCCACTAAATTAAGAGATTTAATGGGTGACTACACTTTTCGGCATCTTTTCGTATAACCCCTCTCATATAATTGTTGCTGTGAGGCTAATAATAATTTCATGTCAGAAATTACTCTGGGTTGAAAGGATTTTTAGGGGATGCCTGAATGAGGCTCCTTTCATATCCCGAAGTGCAGCTCTCAGGTATCGAAACCTGACCTTCCAGTCTCCAGCTCAATGCCTTAACCACTAAGCCACCAAGGGAGCTGTGTTGAGAGGATAGCAAGGAGAGATGGGTGATTGAAAATGGGCTTATGTACAAACCTGAATTCTCTCTTTTTTTAAAAAAAGACAAATTGGAAATGCTACTAATAATATAAAACTAAAAGCAAATAGAGATAAATTTTGGTAGAGAGTTAAGCTTTGGATCTTGTTTGCAGAAGAGTTTGCAGAAGAAGCATGGCCATATCTCCCACATTTTCCAGACTTCTATGTATATGCTAATGAATTGTATTTGCCCTAAGGCTCTTGGGAATGCAACCTCCTTTTTCAAATTCACAGAATTGAAGCCTTGGGAGACAGTTATTTATACAGTTGTGGGAGGATGCAGTATAATGAAAATATAATACAGGAGACGTTTGTTTGTATAAAAGAGGTCTGGCATATTGATGGCCAATCAGTGGTTGTTAAGACTGTTCACAAACCCGCAGGGATGACAGATTTAAATGAAGATTGATAAAAGAATAATTTATAGGCCATAGGTGGGTAGCAGGTACACACGAAGCACGGAGAATAGGATTAACACATTTAAAAAAATCTTGTTTAATGTAGTATAATGAAAAACTAGATTGGCTGGAAAGCTCAATGGGTGTTCAGTTAGATGACTACAATTCCCCATTGTGCCTCTTGGAAGAAGAGCCAGCGTATGTAGCCTTGGACAAGCTGCACAATCCCAAAGCTACCCCTCTCCCAACTTCACAAAAGGAGGGAACAGCAAATCACTTCTGAGGATTCCGTACCTAGAAAACTCTGGAAAGGGCCATAATAAATCAGAATTAACATTGATGATGATGATGATGATGATGATGATGATGATGATGATGATGATGATGATGATGATGGAGGAGTATGGCTGAAAATTGAATGGGTTTACTAGTTTTGGTAGGTGGATGCGTCCGAATGAAAAAAAGTAAAGCAGCAGAGTAGGAATATGTACAAACCTGCATAGACAAACTAATTAATACATGTAAGGAGATGAGAAATGCCTGTCTTTATTGAAGCTTATTATTTATATCAATAGCAATTACACTTACCGTATTTGCTGGTGTATAAGACCCACTCCCCCCATCTTAAAATACACTGGGGAAAATGGAATGTATCTTGTACTGTATATAGTGATTTATAGTGGGCTATTTTGGTAATAATGAGGTGTGTCTTATACTCCGATCTGTCATACACTGGCAAAAACAGTATATACCACCCCATAGCACCTTGTTCACAAGATAATTAGCATTTTGCCCCCAACATGCTGGGTACTCATTTTACCACCTCAGAAGGATGGAAAGTCAAGACAACTTTGAATCCTGCCAGGATCGAAATCACAACATCAGAAATTTTGGCTGCAGTTTAACCACTGTGCCACCAAGCCTCTTTATAGCATTAATTTTCACCTCAAGGATTATAAACAACCCTTGAGAACCACTAACAGATTATCAGCATACCAGATCTCTTGCATTTACATGACCTTGTAGAATCCCCTCCTATTGTGTAAATGTTTGTCTACTGAAGCTTCACTCCATGCATCTGAAGAATTGGACTGCAGTCCATGAACATTTATGTCAAATAAACCCTGCTATCCTTAAAAGTGTCCATGATTATTTTTGTTATTTTTATAACAACAAACTAAAATGGATACAGCTTTAAATGGGAAAGTGCTCTTTATACCTTATTTGTCAGGCTTTTCAATTCCTTTAAAGTCTTGCTGCTACTGCTCCTTTTTGCATCGATAAATATGTGTGCATTGGTAATGTGAGGAAGAAAAAAGTATGAACTGCAAAATGTATAAAAGATGTACACATGAAAATTCTATAATCAGTTAATAATGCCATTGAAAATAGAACATAGATAGTACAGAATGAAGAGTAGGTTGTAAATCAATAACAAAGTTGAATGGGAAAGATACATTTGTCTCTAGGTTTATTTTCCTCCTCTGCATTTGGATGTCTCAGCTACTGCCATAAGCAGGGGATGGAGCACAAGAAACTGCCTTCTAGTGGCTCAGACCGTCATCCATCTGGCCTGTTGCAACTTTTCAGCACTGTCCAGAAGCAATTCTTTGATGGTTTCTATACAAGCCACCAACATCTGTTTAACTGCAAGAAATGGGATCTTTTTGTGTGCCGAATGTATATTCCGTGATGGCTCCAAAGGTTATGTTTTTCCTCATTTTGGGAATGAGAAAATATTATTCTCCCTGTCAACTTGGGCATATATGATTGTAGTGAAATGACATTTTGCTGGCTGCTGTACCTTGAAAATGCTAAATATTTGTTGGAATATTTTATTTTGGAAGTTGCATGTAGGCAGTTAATCGCTCTGCGGCCAAACTGAGTTGTGAATTATTTTAATCTCCTCCCTATTTTATAAGGCTGAAATCTCTGTCTCTTCAAATTTTATGCTTGGCAGTTAAAAAAAGGGAACAAAAAACAACAAAGCACTTTCTATTTTAGGTAACTCAGGAAAACTATTGCTATAATTCAGCATATCACTTAATGTCAATTTAATGGTACAGACTCTGTTGCAAGCATATGCTAATGTTAATATATAATCATGCACATATTCATTTTAATTCTATTTCTAATTCTGTTATTGTTAAAGTCAACGACACATTTCTATTGATTACAAATTCCTAGTAACAAAGAACTATACAATATCCAGCGTATTCCATATTTTTCAATTAAATTTGTACAGATATCATCACTTCCCCTGTATCAAAGAATCTTTGACAAGCATTGTTGGCAATTAAGTACATTCATGTGGCATCCCTACATCAATTCCTATGCAGATTTACTCAAATTGAACTCCCAGTGTATTCAATTGGGCTCACCCCCAGCAGCAAGGCTGTTTAGAATCCTAGTCTTTATTTCAGTTATATGTTAATCTTGTACATGTTTATTTCAAAGAAATTGCCTTACAATCAGGTCAGTATGTGGAGCATTGCAGCTTTTAATATATGAAATGCAAAGACCTATATATTTATTATGTTCACTATGGCTACCTCTTCCAACTTGGTACCTCTGGATATTCTAGACTACAAATTCAGCCATCCCCAGCCTGTATAGTAATGGACAGTTCTAAGGGGAGCTCTTATCCTATACATTTGAAATGCAGAATTGCTTCCACAATGGTCTGGATCTGGATCCTGAATCCTATTTTCAAGATTTATGGACAAAGATAGATATTTAGAATCTAATATTTAGAAGAGAAATGAAAGAAAAGGAAAATGGGCCAAATTTGTCCCCTAGAGACCCCCATTAATATGATAAGTCTGTCATGGTATTTAATTTCTAAAATAAAACAACTGCTGTTAGAACATCCAAGAGTCTTAGAGCACCTTACAGTGCAAGGATTTTAATTTATATAAGCTTTTGTGGAATCCTCCCCCCAAAAGAAAATAGTCTTTAGTCTTTAGCAGGGGTGCTCAAACTACAACGTCATATGGGTGTGTTTTACTTCCGCTTCTAGGAGTGATGAGGGTGATGCAGGCTGGATGAATTGGCGTTGGGGGCCAGATCTGGCCCACAGGCTGTGGTTTGGGCACCCCTGGTTTGAGCAGAGAAAATGGCAGCTTAAAATCTATCTCATCCTGTTGCAAAACAGATTGCAAGGTGTGTTTTACTTCTGCTTCCAGTGGGAGGAAGCACGTGACCAGCCTGCTGAACTACATGACTGGCCTGTGGCCCAAAAAGTTTGGGAACCCTTGGTCTTTAGGATGCCACAGAATTCCCTTTATAGTTTTACTTCAACAGATCAACAAGACTAGAATCCTAAAAGTTACAGAGCAGATCTGTGGGATAAAAAATGAGCAACTTGTTCAACAATTGAGCTAATTTTTAATATAAACAAAAAAAGAGTATAATAGCCTTATCTCTTCTATTAAATGGAAAACTAAAGGGAATTGCTGAAATGATAGCTGCATTTGTACAACATCCATAGTTTAGTGTGCTGTGAGTGCCCTGGAATGAGCTACAATGAATCTTGGGCTTGAACACTCTCCTTTACTTCTCTCTTATGAGTGTTGTGTATTTCATGGTGATTTACTGTGTGTTAAGTGAGATGTGCAATCTGGAGGCTTTTAGTCTTTCATGGTTTGCTGTGTTACCTTCTGTAGCAAAATTATTGTTAGCTCTCTCCTGCATTTGGGCAATAGAGGGAACAGTAGTTAAATAAAAGTGGAAGCGAACATTTCTAAATGTTGACTTTTGGCCATGCAGCAGAGCTACATCATGGTTTAATATAACATGCAGACATGAGCAATGCTTTTGAAGGCAGCTATTCATTGCATAATTATGTCACTTCTCACCATTCAGAGAACGTGAGAAAAATATACAAAGACATTTCATTTTTAAAAAACAAAATATAGAGCCCTAGCAGCAATGATGCAAATCTATGTTTTTGAATAAAGAATTATATATAACTTTCATGCTGCCAGGTCAGTTCTGACTTATGGTGACCTTTTCCAGGGTTTTCCAGGTAGAGAATACACAGAACTGGTTTACTATTCCTTCTGGGGGCATCCTGGGATTGTGCAGCTGGCTCAAGTTCACACAGACTGCCTTTCAGTGATGGGATGTAACAGGTTCTCACCAGTTCGCCGGAACCGGTAGTAACTTTTCCCAGTGTCCCGGAGAACCGGTAGCAGTTTTTTTTGGGGAATCACATTCAGGGCTTACCTTTTCACTGGTTCCCCCACTGCGCATGTGCGCCAAGCACTTGGTGTGCATGCATGCCTACAGTGCTTGGTGCGTGTACACGGTCTCCTTGCTGTCCATCTTATCGTCCTTGTGTTGTGGGTGGGTGGGTGGGTTGAGGGGTGTGTGTGTGTGTGCTTATTTTTATTTTATTTTATTTTATAATTTTTTCTTCGGCTCCGCCCACAATGTCATGACATCATGATGTTGGCTCTACCCACACTGTGATGATATCATGGTGGAGTAGTAACATTTTTGACATCCCACCACTGCTGCCTTTACACAGCTGGAGGCAAAGTGGGAAATTGATCTCCCGTCCTCTGACTGTACAACCAGATACCTAAACCACTGAGCTATCAAGTCAGGCTGCTTATAACTTTACCTTTATAAGAATCATACTTCTTGATCTGTTCATGACCTTGCAATCTACATAGTTAAATTCTGGAATTCATGGCAACAATGATGGCTGCTAATGGGTTTTAAAGAAGATTTAGATGAAGCTTAAAATTTGCTTTATATGTCTGGCCGGACATCCCTCTACAGTAATGGAGTAGATCAGGAGTTCTTAACCTTTTAAAGCTGGGGGCCGGGTCATGCTCCCTCAGACAGCTTTGGGAGCAGGACAGACATTTTGCCCTTCCTCCACCACGTGACACTTCTTGGTGTGGTGGAGATTGGGGGGGGGCACATGAAATGGCACCATGGGCTACATCCAGGCTGCAGGCTGCAGGTTGAGAATCCCTGGAGTAGACCATACAGCCAGCAACTCAATGGCAAGTGTTGGGTGGCGGTAAGTAACCTGACCTAAAGGGGCCAACTGCTACGAGAGGATGAGTCCCTTTAGGTGGGGCAGTGGCGTAGCGTGGGGGGGGCGGGGGGGGGGGGCGGATGCCCCGGGCAGCGGCTTTCAGGGGGCGGCAAAATGTCCTCACCACTTTGGCCTCCTCCCTCTGCCTGGGCTTAGGAAGGAAGCAGGACTTCCCAGGCGGAGGGCGGCCCTTTTGCTGGTGAGCGCTGCTCGCCTCCGTCCCATTGGCTTGGGTACTCATTTAACCGGCCTCGGTCGCCAGCAACCGAGGCCGGTTAAAGGAGTACCCTAGCCAATGGGACGGAGGCGAGCAGCGCTCGCCAGCAAAAGGCTCGCCCTCCACACACCTGGGAAGTCCTGCACGCGCGCGCGCGCGCGCTGCCCACCTCCTCCCCCCCACCCCTAGCCACCCAGCCAGCTTGCCGTCAGAATGGGCGCTCGTCGGGGGGGTGGCGCCGTAGCGGGGAGCCCCTGGCTGCTGGCTGGGTGGCTGGGCGGGAGGAGGTGGGCAGCGCGCGCGTGCAGGACTTCCCAGGTGTGTGGAGGGCGAGCCTTTTGCTGGCGAGCGCTGCTCGCCTCTGTCCCATTGGCTAGGGTACTCCTTTAACCGGCCTCGGTTGCTGGCGACCGAGGCCGGTTAAAGGAGTACCCAAGCCAATGGGACGGCCACGGAGGCGAGCAGCGATCACCAGCAAAAGGCTCGCCCTCCACCTGGGAAGTCCTGCACGCGCGCGCTGCCCACCTCCTCCCCCCCAGCCACCCAGCCAGCAGCCAGGGGCTCCCCGCTATGGCGCCACCCCCCCCCCCGACGAGCGCCCAGTCTGACGGCAAGCTGGCTGGGTGGGTGGGTCGGCACCCCCCCTGCCAGCCCGCCGCCAGAAGTTCGAAAAAGGTAAAGATCGCGGCTCGACTGCGGGGGTTAGCTGGGATCCCGAGGGTTTTCCCCATCGTCGCCTAACCCCCGCAGAGCTGCCCACGCGCACGCCCGAGGATTCGAAAGGGTATTCCTACCCTTTTGAATCCTCGGGCGTGCACGCGGACGGCTCTGCGGGGATTAGGCGAGGATGGGGGGAACCCTCGGGATCCCAGCTAACCCCCGCAGTCGAGCCGCGATCTTTACCTTTTTCGAACTTCTGGCGGCGGGCTGGCAGGGGGGGGGTGCCCACTATTCAGCAGGGGAGGGAGCGCCTTCTGCCTGGGGGGGGCGAGCGGTGGGGGGGGGCAGCGAGCGGGGGGGGGGGGGGCGGGCGGCGATTTTCTTCTTCGCCCCAGGCGGCTCAACGCTGCGCGACGCCACTGAGGTGGGGTGATGGTCCCCTCGGTGGAGGAAATGCCACCATCTTATTGGGCCCAATGGCAAAATGACCAGAGAAGAAACCACTTCACTACGCTCATTCCCAATGGTCATGGAGGCGGAAGAGGCCATGCCAGATGGACTGGCTTTGACGGTCAGTTCATTGCAGTCTCAGTGTCAAATCCTGCATGTCTCATTTCATATGTGCCACAGGAGATGGCTCCGTGACCACAGTGTATGGGTCACTTCATGGCAAGCTGTGATCCACCTTTAACAAATTCACACCAATGGCATTTTTCCTGTATCCAGAGGGAAAAAATTATACTAGGATATGAGAAGCAGCCACGGACAAAATGAAGCCACAGACATTGGAACCTTTAGTGACTATATAGAAGGAAGGAAAATATTGTGCACCTTAAAGATGAAGTGAAATGTTTTAATATGAACTTTCATGGACCAATGCTACTTTTTCAGACATAAAAGTGAGACTATTTGACTATCATATTTATACATGGTCCCATGGCCAGGTGAGAACAGATAAATGACAAAGTGACATTGGTTCATTGGTTTTTTTTTTTTTTAAAAGGCTATCAGACTGTGAATAATGTCAATTATCAGTCTATAAGGTAATAATAGTATATAGTTGACACAAGTGGCAAACTGTAGGAATCAATGTAGGATTTCACACTTTGCAGTGACTTAAGAACCCTTGATCAATATTCAGTCATTTAAAACAGGTTGCTAACACCCGTATACATCTTATCTTAGTCTTTAAAGTGTCACAACATTGTTGTCTCCTTTTGTGGATCTTTCATCTGATAGGCTTGTGCAGACTAATCCAGTTACTTTGAAAACTCCAGTAACTATTTGTCAGATTGTTGAGACCATTTCCAATATGGAAATATAGCTCCTTATTAGATCTGTTCTTGTGTGGTTTGCAAGAAAAATGAAATGCATGTGGTGGTGGTAGTAGCAATTGTCATCTCAGTGTAAGACAACAAGATGCACTTAATTTTAGCTTTGTTCATCATGAAGAAAGATTGTGTATTTCAGGGTGAATTACTGTGTGCATAGTGAGATGTGCAATAATGGGCCAGTGTTGCCAGTGCAACATTCTAGTCCCTCTTCTGGATAACCAATAAAAGTTTGCTACTGAATTGGAGGGCATGAAAGATTCTAATAGGAATGTAAGTACTATAGTTGAGAGAAATGTTACAGGAAACAGAGTTCTCACTCATCTTCCACATTCAGGAAGATTTTTTTTCTGTTATTGTCCCTTCTTAACACCTCTAGAGTTTTCAGAGTATCCTGGACAGCGAGGAGAACAAATACGTTGATCTTAGAAGAAATCAACACTGACTGCTCCTTAGAAGGTCAAATAGTAAAGATGAAGCTAAAGTACTTTGGACCAGGGGTGTGCTGGGCACCATGGGTGGACAGGAAGTGATAGGGTACCTATGGGGGGGGGGATCCTATACATTCTCATTACCTCTGCCTGCCTCTGGGTGGTGCCAATTGCTGAGGCGCACCGGGATGAGTCCCTGTTTCCCTGTGGGCCAGCACACCACTGCTTTGGACATCAAATGAGAAGAGAGAATTCCCTTGAGAAAGCCTTGATGCTGGGAAATGTGGAGGGCAAATGAAGAACGGGGTGGCCAAAACTGAGATGGCTAGATGGTATTATAGGCACAGAGCTGGATGATTTGAAGAGGATGGTGGAAGAAAGAGGTGCCTAGCGAGCAATGGCCCATGGGGTCGCAAAGGGTCAGAATCAACTGTGCGACTGAGCAACAACACCTCTAACAGATAAACATAATAGTCTGTGTCTCTTTTGATATGCATCCTTCCCAGGAAGAAATGGAGCCCTTTTGTTTTTCTCAGGCCTGGGCCTGAAACAAAGGAATGCCTGTTGGACCTTGGGTTGTTTCTCCTCCTCCTCCTCCTCCTCTTTCTTGTGCCTTATCCCTTCCAGATATTGGCTGTCATCATGGCGATAGTCTTCCTGTTCTTAACTCCTTGGAACAGTTCTTCCAAGGACATGCCATATCAGTCTCTCAGGTTCTTCAGCCATGAAGTCCATCTACACCCAGGGCCTCTCTTCCCAGGGATCTTTCCTTGAAGAGCGAGTTGGAGTATTCTATATTTTATGTCATTCCTCATGATGTGGCCAAGGTATTGGAGCTTTTTTTTTGCTTGATGGTCTTAAAAAGTTTTTGTTGTTTATCCATTCAGTGCAATACTTCTACATTAGTCACATGGTCAACCCATGATATCCTTAGCAGCCGTCTGTAGATCCACATTTCAAAAGCTTCAATCCTCTTTTCAGATGCTTTAGCCAATGTCCAAGCTTTGACTTCATATATCAACACTGGGAATACGTAACATCTCACTATTTAGATCATTGTAGCAAGAGTTAGATCTCTACTGCATAACAAATATCACATTTTTATGAAGGTGGATCTTAGTTTTTCTATTTGTATTTTAATCTCTACCTCAGGATCCCAATGTTCATTTAACATACTCCCCAAATAGGTCATTTTATCCACTCTTTGGATTTCTTGTGATCCAGTCATTAGCTTGTATTACTTAGGAAAAACATATAAGAGTAAAAAAAAAAAGGCTGGTAAAGGTAAAGATTGCCCTTGCTCGAAAGCCAGTCGTATCTTACTCTAAGGTTCAGTACTGATCTCTGTTTGTAGCCAAAGAGCCAATGCTGTCTGCAAGTGCAGACATTTCTATGGATATGTGGCAGGGAGGCCCCAACACCAAAGTGCATGGAATGCTGTTTACCTCCCCCCCAATGTGTTGGCTTACCATGTGTGTTAAAGAAACTTCACATAACACTAAATGTTGCAGGGCAGATAATTTCTTGTACAGTAATACCTTGGATAACATTTACCTTGGATAACGCTAAAATCGCATAACGTTAAGTAATGGGGGGGAGAATTGCATCAAATAACGTTGAGATCCTATGGGATGCATCGGATAACAACCGCCAAAGCCTGTGTGGTTACAATGTATCTCTATGGAGCTTTAACGTTATCCGATGCATCCCATAGGATTTTAACATGCATTGGATAACACTAAAAATCGGATAACACCAAAACTTGTGGAACCAAGTTTTAGCATTATCCGAGGTTTTACTGTATCTAATATTTATTTATTTATATCCTGCCCATCTGGAATATTTTCCCACTCAGGGCAGTTTACAACATATTAAAAAATCTTTACAATAATAAAAAAACATTTTTGTGTGAGAGATTATTCTGGGTTGAAAGGATTTTTTCAGGGGAGACCCGAATGAGGCTGCTTTCATGTCCCCCATCATGCAGCTCTTGGGAAATGAACCTGTATTTCCAGTTTCCAAGCCTAGTGCCTTAACCATTAAGCCACTGGAAGAGCTACAAAAATTAGATATAAAGAATAAACCAAATAAATAAATTATTTTAATTTACGAATGTCCAAGAAAAGTAGTTCAGGTCTTATGTAACACCAATTTGCCTTCTGTGATAAAAAATAATTTGATAAAATGTTTTTAAAGTATGGAATGGAAAACTGGATGCAAACATCAGCTGATTACACATTCCCTTAGGAAACTCCCTTCTCTTTCTGAGCTCCTGAATCACATGATTAACCATGGGCTGTAGGGAGTAAAGCAGTTGTTCACAATGTGGGGCACATGCCCTAGAGGGGGAGTTCAATTCCCAGAAGCCTGAGTCAGTACATTGGCTGATCAGTGCTTTGGGGAATTGTCTTAGGCTTCTGGGAATTGAAGTCCAAAAACTAAAGCTTGGGAAACATTGGATTAAAGTAAACTGTGATTTCCCATAACTAGATAAGTAAAGGTTGCCCTGATTTGAAAGCCAGTCATATCAGACCCTAGGTTTTAGTGCTCATCTCTGTTTATAGCCAAAGAGCCAGCTCTATCTGCATTTGCAGATGCTTCCACAGACATGTGGCAGCCAAGCCTAGACATCAGAGTGCAAGGGGACTGTTTACCTTCCTACCAAAGTGGTACTTATTTATCTACTTGCAATTTCTTGCTTTTGAACTGCTAGGTTGGGAGGAGTTGGGACACAGATGGGAGCTCACTTCATCATGCAGTACTTGGGTCATGAACTCCGACCTTCCAGCCTTCAAGTTCAGCGTATTAACCACTAAGCCAACACAGTCCTATTATAACTAGATAGTATGCATATAAAGCAGGAAAGCAGGAAGATTTATTTTAAGGGCTAAATCTTTCTCAAATAGAAAACAAATGCGATGATTAGGGGACAGAATCCCAGACAAATATCTGTGATGTTTGTGAATTTTGATTTTTTTTTCATTCAGCAATCTCCCTAATCCTGTCTAGATACTGAACCCTCAAATCTGTAATTAGATCAGGGGTTCTCAACCTACAGCCTGTGGGCCAGATCCAGCCTGTTGTGCAAAATAACCTGGTCCCCAACCTTTTCCAGCCGCACCCACAGCTGCCACTGGAATTGGATGCAAACTTATTTATGGGCATCATAAACGCGTTTATGACAACCGTAAATGAGTCCATGGCCATTGTAAACACATTTACTACATCCGTAAATTAGTCCCCAGCTGTTGTAAATGCATTTACAATAGCTGTAGACATGTTTTATGGCAGCGTTTATAGTGGGGAACCATCCGCTTAGCTGTCTAAGGGAGCATCGTGAAGCCCATAGCTGAAAAATATTGAGAATCCCTGAGTTAGAGCATCAAAAAAAAAAATGCCCAGCTGAGAGGCCAGCTAGGGTCACAGGGCCTGTTGGGTCAAATATCTTGAATAGGTCATATTGTACTAGTCTGAGGAAGGACAGTCTTACTAAGAAGAAAAACATGTATTAAAAATTGTTATTCAATTCAGTGAATCTTTATTTAATGTGAATTTTCTCCAAGATATCCCTCTGCATGGAATGCCTGCTAAAGCAAACTCCAGAGTAAAACTAGATGAAACATGAACCTATTATAAATAAGCACCTTCACCCTTGTAGGACAAATGTTCTTATAAAATATGGTCATTACAGATTAATGTTCCATAGCGTTCTTGGCTCTTCATTGAATGTCTAAATTATATGTTACAATATAGCTACTATGTTACGGTTGCAGGAAATTACGGCTTTTTCCTGAATATATGCCTGTTACATGTGAAAATGGTTGTATAATCCATTTATATTCATTTTCCCACTCATATGTCTTGCAGGATAGTATAATGTGATTATTATTATTATTTGAATGGATGAAAGCCTGGTAATTGTTTCCTTTATGAACACTTTCTGATGGTAAATGGAAATGCTGTTCCAGCAGGTTGGCATCCACCGTTAAGACAAGTGCCAGGAGATATGGCTATTGGTCATGCATTGTCAAACTTGTTGCACATCATATTTCATATACTTTCATTTGTCTTCCCTTTTTCATCTTAAACACAATTATCTTATATACTAACATTTAATATCTAATTGTTAGCTTTTCTTATTCTTAGTTATTACTAATATGAAGTAAAATCTATAGAAATAATATCACCCATGTGCTATGTACATTGTCCCGAATTCACCACTTTTTTCTTTCTTTTTTTTTTTAATTTTTATTTATACTTTTCAATACACAAAAATCAAAAATAATAATAATATGAAAACAGACATGAAAACAGACATGAAAGTATAAGTACATCTATATAAATATATATATATATATATG
The DNA here is from genome assembly GCA_030440675.1 of Furcifer pardalis. Classification (NCBI taxonomy): domain Eukaryota; kingdom Metazoa; phylum Chordata; class Lepidosauria; order Squamata; family Chamaeleonidae; genus Furcifer; species Furcifer pardalis. The sequence continues at coordinate 56,235,815 of CP126896.1, forward strand.
TATAAAAGAAAAAAAGAAGAAGAAAAAAAAAGAAGAAGAAGAAAAAAAAAAAGAAATCACCCTGTGTTATTTACAATATCCGGAGAAACTACGGTTATCCTTATTCATTTGTTTTTCCAAAAACTCAGTTGATCTGGTTCTGGTTGATTCCCTTTACCCTTATACAATGAATGTTCTATCAGGGGATGCCATATCTTCCAAAATCTATTCTCACGAATTGCACCTTTCCTGACCATCACCTCCCATGTTAGTTTGTCATTCAACGCTAATTCCCATATCTCTCTGTACCAATCTTCCATGTTTAGTTGAACATCCTTCTTCCAATTTCTCGCAATAATATGCCTTGCTGATGACAACATTATTGATATCAACTCTTTCTTATCATTATTCACATTCATTTTTTCAACATTTGTTAGTAGCACAGTATCTGGCCCCAGTTTTGGTCGCATTCCCATAATATTTCCTATTTCTTTTTCGATTTTCCCCCAAAATGCATTGACCACCTTACATGACCACCACATATGCTCGTATGAGCCCAGTGCTTGATTGCACCTCCAACATTTGTTACTTTTTTTATCGTCAATCTGGTGCAACTTCACCGGGGTCAGATACCATTTCCCTAATAGTTTGTAATTGTGCTCTTTCACTCTTATTGACATATTTTTCATGATTCTTCTCTTCCATTTTTTCCTCCATTCTTGATTTGAAATTTCCACCTTCAACTCCTCTTCCCATATATTTTTTAATATTTCTTGGGCTCTGGTCCCTTTACTTAATATTTTGTAAATTTTACTAACCAGTCCTTTAATTACTATCTCTCCTTTTCTTAATTTACTTATTATTTCCTCCATTTCTGTTTTTGATCTTTCTAAGGATTTCTCTTGTATATATTTCTTGTTCCAGTTCTCTATCGCAATACGTTGGAACCAATTTAGGCCTAACTGTGTAAATATCTCTTCTTTTTTTGTCTTATCTTTACATTTCTGTATCCAGTCCTTGACTAATGTTACTCCATTTTCCTCTAAGATGTCCATTTTTGTGTCGATCTTTATAGGAAAATTTTTAATGTATTGAAGTTCGATAATAGGGGAGATATCCGGTACTAATTCTTGCTTTACTTTTTTCCATTCTTCCAGTAATGTTCTTAGCATTTTGTTTTTAATTCCTTTTATATTAATTTCTTTGTCTAAAAACAACAAATTTCCTAGTTGTCTTATTTCCTTTAGCTCTATATTTTCCCAAATTGTTTCTTCTCTCATTAAGATCTTAATCACGTTTTTAATCTGGAACGCTCTATAGTAATTCTTAAGATTCGGCAATCCTAATCCCCCCTCTTGTTGTGACACGTACCATAAACTTTGCGACACCCTCACTCTTCGTTTCCCGTTACAAAAACTATTTAATTTATTCTGAATCTCTTTCATCTCTTTATCTGTTATTCTAATGGGTAGCGTTTCAAACAAAAAATTTATCTTCGGTACTAGCATCATCTTGCATAAGGCGATTCTCCCAAACCACGATAAGTTTAATTTTTGGTATTGCTTTATCTTTTCTTCTATTATCTTCCTTTGTTTGTCATAATTTAATCTCTTTAATTCCTCCCATTTGTTTGAGATGGTTATACCTAAATACTTCAAATTATTTTTAACCTGTATTTTATATTTTGTTTTTATTTTATCTTGGTCTTCTTTATCGCTTTTTTCTAACCATTTTGTTTTCCCCAGAAACTCAAATGTGTCAGGTGCCTGTTTGTTCCCTCTATTATTTTTCAGTGTGTACACCAGAAAGGGTTTCGAAATGTCCCAGAATCTATTTTCTTTAGTGACTCCTTTTTAAAAATTCAATTCACATGCAAGTTTTTCATTCAGGGCAATGTGCCAAATCTCCTTATACCAGTTTATCAACTTCTTTGGTAACCCCAACCCCCCTTCTTTTTGTGGTTTATACCAAAGGATTTTTATATTCTTGCCTACCCCCACCCATTACAGTAATTATTTAACATATTTTGAAAGATTATAATAGCTTTATCTCTTTGTTGGATCGGCAGAGCTTCCAGTAAAAAAATTATTTTTGGTAATAGTTTCATTTTACATAATGCTGTTCTGCCAAACCAAGATATATTTATTTTTTGTTACTGTTCAACTTTTCTTCTAATCTCTGACTTCAAGTTTCTAAAATTTAATTTCTAAAGATCTTCCAAATTTGCTGAAATATTTATTCGTAAATATTTTAAACTTTCTTTGATCTGAATTTTGTATCTATCCTTCACTTTTTCTCTGTTCTCCTTACTCTCATTACAAAGTAAAGCCTCTGACTTTTCCCAGTTTATTTTTAGACCAGTTACCTCCTCAAACTCTATTAGATTCCTTTTAACTTTTTCTATACTTTCTATGGGATCTTGCATAACTATCAACGTGTCATCTGCATATAAACTAATTTTACTCCTTCTATTCCCTTGATATTCCTGTCACTTCTAACTGTGCTTGCTAATAATTCCATGGTCATCATAAATAATATTGGGGATAATGGGCATCCTTGTCTTGTGCCTGGTATAAGTTCTACATCTTCCCTTACCTATCATTAACTCTTACCTTAGCATAACTCTGCTTATATAACTAATTACATTTTTAATTTTTTCACCAAATCCAAAATTTTCAATAATTTATTTAATTGTCACCCATTGTACTGAATTGAATGCTTTAAAGATATCTAACAACAGCAGACCTATTTTCAGTTTTTTTTTTAAAAAAAATGGGAAATAAATCCTTTTTAGTTGTCCTGCTTCCAGGTGGACAGTCCCACTGGCAATGTCTTTGACAGCTCAGAAGCAAGGCCACATACAGGAAGTACATAAACAAGGTGAGTCCAAAAGGAAAGTCAGAAAGTAAAGGAGAGGTCAACCAAAAACACTATCAGTGAGTTGGCTAAACTGAGTGAAAGAGAGTCAAAGTCAAAGTAGCCACGTCTACAGTCTGAAAAAGGGTCAGCCATCCTCATCAGATTGTGGGGCAGGGCTTGAACTGCTCCTCCAGAAGGCATTCTTCAGGAATAGGCCAAGAGGTCACAATTTTTTCCTGAAAGCTTTAAATTGGAGATTGTTTTCTCTTTTAACAGTAGTAGGCACGGTGTTATGTTTTCCTTTGTGTGAAAAGTTTGTAGATTTTGTTGCCATTTTAGTTGAAGGATTGCACAGCAATTTGATTTCTAGTTGATTTTATTTCTGTCTTGTAGGGGCAAGAACAAATCCCATACTGTGTCTCTCCAAATTAATACCCCATAGTCTCTTAATAAGTTTTCAATGCATTGCTCTTGTTGCTTTTATCTTTTGTCTTAATTGACTCTCCTTTTTTATTCCTTTAGGTCTGCTGATAAGCCTATTAGCCTACTTCTGATGACAATTTTGGCTGTCTCCCAAGGAGAGGAGTGGCAATAACTGTGCCTTGAAATTGGAAAGTACAGTTGTACCTCGCTTAAAGAGCATAATGTGTTCCACAGGATTGTTCTTTGCCCCCACATGCCCGCACAAAAGAGACTGACCACCGTGATGTTGGTTGAAAAATTGGGCCACTTTATTTAAGATCAACTTGGTTAACTTTAACCATCTTAACAGTAACTTAATGCAGCAAGGCCGCAGTAGCACTGGTGAGGTCAGCGATATCCATTCCCAACTTAACTTGGATATCGGACAACAATATCCGTTCAACATTTACTGTCCCGGTCAGAAGTAACCAGCTGTTATCTCCTTCTGACCCCACACCGGGCGAACTCTATATTGGGGCTGCCTGCTGCCGAGCTGGGCAGTTACCCAAGTTCGCGGTCCGCATTTTGATCAGACTCACAGAGTGGCCGATCAAAACACGTTCCTACCCGGTTCTCCTGGGACCAAATTTATTCCGCACCAGTGCTACCCGCCCCCTAAAGCGACCAAAAAACCCTTTCCAGCTCACCCGGCTAGGCAGTGTGGGATGGGCGAAAACACCAAGAGACCCACGGCCAATCAAGGTCTCAAGCAAAAATTCCCATCCAGCCCCGAAGCGACCAAAAAACAATCACACTGCCACGAGGGAGGGAGGGTGGGGCTCGCTCGCCTGTCAAAACGGGACTGGCGAACGAGCGCAGGGAGCGCGCCGCCCTTATAAGGGCAGCGCCTTAGCCACGCCCCCTGCGCTCGCCCCAGGCCCGTCTCTATTGACAGGCACCAGGGGCAAAGTGGGCGGCCGCCGCAATCGCCACGGCCGCTCGACCATTGCCCCCACATGCCCGCACAAAAGAGACTGACCACCGTGATGTTGGTTGAAAAATTGGGCCACTTTATTTAAGATCAACTTGGTTAACTTTAACCATCTTAACAGTAACTTAATGCAGCAAGGCCGCAGTAGCACTGGTGAGGTCAACGATATCCATTCCCAACTTAACTTGGATATCGGACAACAATATCCATTCAACATTTACTGTCCCGGTCAGAAGTAACCAGCTGTTATCTCCTTCTGACCCCACACCGGGCGAACTCTATATTGGGGCTGCCTGCTGCCGAGCTGGGCAGTTACCCAAGTTCGTGGTCCGCATTTTGATCAGACTCACAGAGTGGCCGATCAAAACACGTTCCTACCCGGTTCTCCTGGGACCAAATTTATTCCGCACCAGTGCTACCCGCCCCACGGGGGGAGTGAAACTACTCACCGCCCCACCCGCCCGAGACCGACAACTCGGTCACCAGGCCCTGCTGCAGAGCTCCCAGGAACAAAACCTGGCCGTCCGACGACGGGTGCACACCATCGCCCCTGTATAGGTGGCCCAACTCCTCCATACAGAATAGCGGATGCTCCACCACCGTACCCAAACCTCGGGCATGCAGGAAACGTGCCACGGCGCGGTTCACCCCACGCCCCGCACGATCCACGGCCCGATAATCCACCGCACCCCTGTACCGGGCGCGCGGTATCATACTCGACCAGACAATTCTGGTCGCCGGCCAATGCTGGTGCAGGAAATGGAAATCCCTACAAATGGCCCTGGACAGGTCCAACCCCATCCGTTGCCCAAGGTCATTCCCACCCAGGTGGACAAGGAGGATATCGGGGGGTGGCACGTGCCAGCACGACAGCAACAAAGGCATCAACTGATCCCACAACATCCCCCGCACCCCCCGCCACATGAGAAAGGCCCACTGCCGCAGGCCCAGGTGGATCCCGCAGGGAGCTGCTCCAGCAAAACGGGCGGCCCAGTAGATATAGCTGTGGCCGACGATCCATACGCGGGCCACATCACTCCGGGGGAAGAGCTCTGAAAGAAAACAAACAGAAAACAAACGGCAGCAAGGCAGGTCATGGCAGTAGCGGTCGCACATACGTCCGAAAACACGCTGACCCCCACCGCCCCATCCTTATGATGTCCGCATCAGAATACCCAAAGGAGGCTGCGGTGGAAGCAGCCCCTATGCGGAAAGAGTGGGTGCCGTAACGGGCACCAGGGATCCCCACCTCCGACAGGGCCGCCCCAGTAACCCTCCAAAATTGAAAACGAGTAAGTGGGGACCCATCCCGATGTACAAAAAGGGGGAGGTGACCAAAGGGGCGTATGGCCAGGTAGCGCTCCAACGCCCCCACCGGACAGATGTCTGCTATACTGCACCGCAGTAGCAGTAAGGAAACCCCCCTGCCCAGCTGGTTGGTCTTAGACATCCGGACCGTCAGCCGAACCGATGACGCGGTGAACGCGACGTCAGCCAGCTGCAACGCGCGGCCGGACATGTCCCCTCGGGACGCCACCACCAGTTCTCCCACCCGGAGGGCCGCAAAAAATGCCACGGAGGAAGCGGCGTGAAACAATGCCACCTCGTACCCGTCTGTGCAATGGCGTGGCCAGGCCGCGGCCAAACGCCGCAGCGCCGCCAGTGACACCGGCTGTCGGGCGTCCGGGCGGTGGCCACGCTCCCTCGACCAGCCCTCCAACACCCAGCGAATACGAAAATCGCCAAGGGTGTCAGGGACACCGTTCGCCCGGGCAGCAAAGGCCAGGGCCGACAGTCGCCCCTGGATGGTCCGTGGTGCGAGGCCGGACCGCCGCAGGTGGACCATGAACTGCAGCACATGGTCCACCGGCAGCGGCCAGACCTCCGGCAAACCCTGCCGGCTTCTAAAGGTGGTAAAAGCCCCACACGCCAGGCGATAGGCATGGCGTGTGCGACCAGATAGGGAAAGGCCGATGGCCCGATTCACCTCGGCCCTCCAATGTTCCAGACCGCGTCCGGCAACTCCGAAGGAAGTGCCCTGGCACCGGGAGCCAACGCCCTGAACCGCGCCATCTGAAAGCGGGACAGGGCATCAGCAATGGAATTATCCACCCCCGGCACATGGCGTGCGCGAAATACAATGTTAAGTCTCAGCGCAGCCAGGACGAACGGCCTGACTAAGGACATAACCCGGGGGGAGCGGGACGTCTGCGAGTTGACCACTTGGACAACCGCCGCGTTGTCACACCAAAAGGTGACAACGGAATTTACCCAGTGACGTCCCCACATGTTGATCGCCCCCCAGATGGGAAAAAATTCCAGGAAAGTCAGGTCCCTTACGACGTCGGAGTCCCGCCAGTGCGGCGGCCATGTGCCGGCGCACCAAAAGCCATCAAAATAGATGCCAAAACCACAAGACCCCGATGCGTCGGAATGGACCTGAAAACTGGAAGAGAGGAAAAGGTCAGAGCGCCAAAAGGAAACCCCATTGAAGTCCCTAAGGAACGCCAACCAGACCTCCAAATCCTCCCTCATCCCACGGGTCAGCCTGGTTCTGTGGAATTTCTTGGTCAGGCCGGCCATCGCGTCGCACCAGCGGCGAGCAAAGGCGCGGCCAGGGGCCACCACCCTACAGGCAAAGTTGAGATGCCCGTGAAGCTCCTGCAATTCGTGCAGGGCGACCTTCCTCTTGGGCAGGAGCGCCTCAATCCTGGCAACCAGGCGCTGTACCTTGTCTAGGGGGAGACGAGAGGTCGTGGCCACCGTGTCCAATTCGATGCCCAGAAAAGTGAGGGTAGTGGCCGGACCCTCAGTTTTCTCGGGCGCCAACGGAACAGCCAACTCCTCCGCCAGGCGCTGAAATGACTGGAGCAGGTGAACGCAATCCCCAGTACCCGCGGGGCCCCCAAAAAGAAAATCATCGAGATAATGGGCGACCCTGACAGAACCTGCCTTCCGAACTAAGGCCCAGTGCAAGAAGGAACTAAAGCGCTCAAACGCGGCGCAGGAGATAGAACATCCGAACGGCATAGCCCAATCCACGAAATACTGGCCCTCGAAACGAAAGCCCAGTAGCTCAAAGTCATCGGGGTGCACTGGCAGCAGCCGAAACGCAGACTTGATGTCGCATTTGGCCAAGAGTGCACCCGGACCGCAGGATCGGACCATGCGGATGGCCTCGTCAAAAGACGTATACCGGACCGAGCACAAAGCGTCCGGAATAGCGTCATTGACGGAAGAACCAGCAGGATAAGACAGGTGATGAATCAACCTGAACTCACCCGGGGCCTTTTTTGGAACTAATCCCAAAGGGGAAACCTTAAGGTTGGGGTACGGTGGGCTGTCGAAAGGGCCCGCCACCCTGCCTGTAGCTACCTCCTTAAAAATTTGTGCCCTGGCCACTGACTCCATACCCACCAGGGATCGCAGGTTGGGCGCGTCCTGAGGCCCCCGCGCCCCCACTACAGGGATACGGAAGCCGAAGGTGAAACCCTCTGAAAGGTACTGGGCATCAGTGGGCGAAGGATACTCCCGCAGCAGGCAGTTCAAGACATCCACCCTAATTGGGCTGGGGCCCTTTGCCAGGGGCGCTGTCCGCCCCGGCCCGTTTGGCCCCTTGCTGGTCCTTACCTCGGCCCCGGCCAGCCCCCCCTCGAAAACAGGAGGTGGCGGGGTGAGCGCCCGCGCAAATCGAGCACTCGTGCTTGAACTTGCACTGCTTTTTGGTGCAGCGACCTGAGGCAGAGTACTCCCAGCACAGCAGGCGGGCCGGAACCGCCTGCCCCGCCGGCTGGCGGGGTGCCTGAGAGGGAGTGGGCCGCTGAATCAGGTGGCCGCAATCGTACCGCTCACCAAGCGCCGGGCGGGTTGGGGTCATGAGCTGCATCCACAGCGCGGAGTGCATCTCATCCCAGCGCATGCCAGGGCGTATGGCCGCGCGCATACGAAATTCCTCGTCATACGCCAGCCATGCCTGCCCCGGGAAGTCCACATAAGCCCGGTAAATAATGTTGAAATACTGGAAAAGGGAAACCGCTAGCTGGGAAAAAGCCCGGGACAGCACACCGACATAGATGATGAAACCTGGGAGCCAGTTGGCCCAGGTGCGGGGAGGCTTCTTCCTCTTGGCCCTTTCCTTGTCCGCGTCGTCTGCCTTCTCCTTCTCCTCCTTCGTGGAGTCCCGATTGAGGAGGGAGAAGAAATCAACATACTCCCCGCGGAGGATCTTATCCCGGGTGGCGGGAAGCAAGTGGTCGCCGAGCGGCAACGATTGGTCGCCGTACGGCATGGCCACGCGAGGCACCGTATTATAGCCTGTGTCCCTGAATGTAAAGCATGGCCAGCCCGGGGCCGCGACCGGTGGCGCGCCGAAAGGCGAAGCCACCGGAGGCGGCGGATAAGGTGCCCGCCACGTAGGCGGAACCGGCTGCACCGTCGACGGCGGAGCCGCCGCCACCGGGACCAACCCAGGCCACGAGGGCGGCGGTCCCTGCCCCACCGGGGCAGGTGGCAACCACGGCAGTCCCGGCGCCGGCGCCAGCCCGGGCGATGCCGAGGCCGCGGCCTGCTGACTAGGCCACGGCCACTGCACCGGAAACTGCGGTGCAATGGGGGGCAGGTGCACAGCCACCGGGGGCGGCTGCGCCTGAGGGAGAGGCTGCGGCTGTGGCAAGGCGCCAGGAAGTACAGGTGGGGCGGCTCCATACTCACCACCGACACGCGCATCCGGAACCGCCGGAGGGACGAGGACCGGACGGACATCGCTGGGCCCAGCCGCGGGTTCCTCCATGACCGGGGGCGCAGGCTCCTCAATCCGGCCCGCATCTTCAATCCGGCCCGCCTCTCCTTCTGGGGTCGGGGCCTCGGCGGGCCGGGTCGGGAGAAGGTTGGCTTTGAGCTGGGCGATACGTTGTTGTATAACAACCGCCAGTGCGCCCCAATCGGCAGCAGTCGGATTCAACACCGACTGGGCCGCCCGCTGGGCGGCCCGCCGAGGACCCGGCACCGTGTCCATGCCGGCAGCCCTTTCCAGGGCCGCAACACGGGCAAGGAGTGCCGCGGGGCTGACAGGGGCGAACTCAGGCCCCTGGGCACGGCGGCTGTGACCCCCATCGGCAGTAGCCCTGCGGGGGGTGCAGCGAGGGCGAGGCGCTGCCTGCTTCTTAGGAGCCATGGCCAAGAAGCAGCTAAATTAACCAAGCAAAACTTCCCCTAATGACTAGGCTGGACCAGGTGTGGGTCCAAAGGGAAGTAAGGGAGCAGGCCCTGAACCCTCCGGGCCAAGGCCTACCCCACCACCACAAGGTCGGGAAAGAACCAGGGCAGAAGCGAGGGCCACCCCAGAGAGGTTCGGAAAATTAAGGGGAACCGAGCCAAAAGGGCCGAAGGGCCAGAAAAGAGAGCCCCCTGTCCACGGGGACCCCCCAAGAGCCAAAATAAAAGGCCCAAAATGGCGGGCGCCACTAACCGGACCACAAGATGGCGGACCGAGACGGCAGGCCCCACAAAATGGCGGTCGCCGCTATGGTCCAGCCGAAGGACTGGAGCCACTGCCGCCCCTTCCGAAGCAGGAGACCACCAGCCTACCGAAAAGCCTGCCAGAAGGGTTACCCAACACCCCCGCAGCGGGCAGCCAACAGTCGGAGCACCGCCGAAGCCAAGCCCAGGCTAACGCCGCAAAAGGGAAGAGAAACGGACCAACCCAGCTCGCTCCCGGCTCGCTCGCCTGTCAAAACGGGACTGGCGAACGAGCGCAGGGAGCGCGCCGCCCTTATAAGGGCAGCGCCTTAGCCACGCCCCCTGCGCTCGCCCCAGGCCCGTCTCTATTGACAGGCACCGGGGGCAAAGCGGGCGGCCGCCGCAATCGCCGCGGCCGCTCGACCATTAAGTGAGTTTGCTCTTTAAGTGAAAAACCATTGTAAGTGACCAATTGTGATTTCTGGTGGGGGGGATTGTGAACACCGATTTATTTGTTAAGTGAGCTTTTGGTTGGTTTTATTTGTTAAGTGAAGCGAACATTCAGAGAAAATTCTGCTCTTTAAGTGAGTTACTCTTTAAGCGAGGCACTTTTTATGCAAGGTTTGACTGTACTTATTTGAATTATGCCCACTCTCATCTAATTTTTGTGGTAATATTTTGATGACCTTTTAACTGATGTTTTATTGGAGTAAACTGTTTCTTATGCTTTTACTTTTATTTTTAGTGTTTTGTAAGCCGCTCAGAGTCGGGTTCTCCCGATTGGGGCGGGGTATCAAGTGTACTAAATAAATAAATAAATAAATCTAGTTCTGCATCTGTGTATGTTCTAAGAAATATCTCTTAAAATGCCTGCATTTGTGCCAGCTCAAAGGATACCTTCACAAGAGCCACAGAGACATCATCTAAAGCACCATCCTCCTTCTCCTCCTTCTTGTGGCATATCTGATTTTGAATATTGGCTACCATCATGTTGATTAGCCATGAAGATTGTCCTGAGCATATAATGAAGTGGTCTTCAATTTGCCTTCCACATTGCAGTGTGACACCCATACCACTTATCCAGTTCTACAAGTCACCAGGGGCGTAGCTACCGCCGTATCTGCCATATCAATTATACGGGGGCCCCGGGCCCCGGGGGCCCCCAACGTGCGTGTCAGGAAATAGACCCTATTTCCTAATGTCTCCCAAGGCTTGAAATTGCTATTTTTCAGCTAGGCCTCATAGAAATCCATATTTCCCTCTGTGTGCCTTACAAGACTGCCACGATGATTTGTTGATATTTCAGTGTTCCTCTGTTGTTATCTTTCTAGCCGTGTTGTGTCTTTGCATAAAGGTAAACAACCATTGTTGTGAGAAAGTTTTCTCTCTTGCTTGCTGATACTTGATTGGCTAAGCTGTCCCACCTGATGGCAGATTCTCCATTTTGCAGAGAAGTGAGAGTTAGTACGTGTCTGGATTTTCAATGGCGTAAGACCCTGGACTGGTATGGGATTGCTGGTATGGGATTACTCTGCTTCTCCATAAGTTAAGACCCTGGACTGTTTGCTGGAATGGGATTACTCTTCTTCTTTTTACTATGATTACCTAAAAGATCCTGGACTGTTTACTGGACTGATCTTATGGATATAACCTTTTGACTTTTGCTTTTCCATGAACTTTCCTACATGAACCTGATGGAATAAAACAGCTGTTTCTCTTTGAAGATTGTTGTTTTTCTTGTCACACACACACATGAAGCTTAGCTTGCTACGTTACCAGAAGCCTCCTTTGTTTTGCTCTATGTTCAAAGGCCTTACTGCCTGAGCATAGTAAGAGTTCCTTTTAACCTCCCTGGTTCTCCCAGAAGTGGTGATGCAAGGGTTAAGTTCCAGTGCAGAGCAAGAGGCTCGGGAACGGTAAGGAGGTGCCCTTGTGAATGGGACGACCGGGTGCATGAGACGTTGTTGCGGTGGGATGTTTCTTCCCTCCTGAAGTTGTATACGTGAGATGGTGGCCAGCTGATGTGGGATCTTTTCCCTGCCTTTGATGTTGTTTTGGCCTTTCGGAGACGTGCCCTGAAGAAGCGGCGATCTCAAGTTTTTCTCCTGTGTGTGTGAGAGAAAGCCTTCGGCTGAAACCGAAAGTATTTTGCTGGCAGCAGCCAGTGATTCTCCTGGATTATTTACATAGTTGTGGTTTAAAGGAATTTCCCTGAGCTGGAGGGATTCTCCAGCGGTTTCTCAACCTTTCCTGTGTTCGGCCCATGAAGTGGCCCTCGAAGCTGTCTTGCGTTCCAGGAAGGAGGAACTCGTGTTCTGGCCCTGCAGAATGGCAGGTAAGCTAATGCCCCTGCAGTTCCCCAGCTTAGACCCCAAGATGTTGGTCCACCCAGATGCTACCTGGTGTTTTGGAAGAGAGGGGATGAAGCAGAAAGGGGACTGTCAGGCTGTTGGCCCCCAGATGGCGTGGTCAGGATGGCCCGTGGGGGGTGAAGATTGTCCAGATGTTGGTGGTGCAGAGTGTGGAAGGGCCCCACCTGTACCCAGTGTTTCAGAGGAGCCTACTTTGGCCCAGGTGTTGTACCAGCTCTCTCAGATTTTGGCCTTGCAGCTTGAAGAAGCTAGAAGGCAGGCTGAATGTTCTTATGAGGTGCCTGTGTGTGTTGGTGATGCTATAGATTACAGTGACCCATCTAGGGAAGACCCAGAGAGATGGTCATCTTTGTCCAGGCGGCCTGAAACTCTTGCTGAGTTGGCCCAAGATACAGATACCCTTGTTGCTTTGAAGAGTAAAGCAGGAGCTGTGGGTTATAGAAGGCCACAAAGAGATGACAGAAGGCCTGTTTTGTCAGAAAGAAGGGATGAAAGGCCTACTTCTAAGGCATCCCCTGTCTCACAGACCACCAGAGACTTTGTTTGTTTCAATTGTGGGAAGAAAGGCCACACTTCCAGAGATTGTAAGTTACCTAAGAAGCCTTTTACTTCTAAGTTTGTTCCTAGTGGTGCTAGGCCTAAAGAGAAAACAGAATCTCCACCTGCTGCTCAGGCTAAAATGGTTCAACATTCCAAAAAGCCCCAGCAGGAAAGGCCAACCACATCTGCTGAAGTGTCTCTGCCAGTTAAAAGTTCTCAAGTCATGAGTCATCAAGACCCTGTTGCTGATTTGGTCAAAGATGTGACCCAAGATGGTACCTGGTCTCTATGTGTTCAGACTCCAAGTGAAAGGGTAGACCATATAATTACCCCAGCAGAATTCCTAAGCAAGGAAGACTTGGTTTGGATGAGAGATTATAAAACTAGACTGGTGGTACTACATAGCCCAGATGGCACTTGTTTGGAGATTCCAGATGCGCTCTTTGATACCGGTTCTGATGTTTCTTCGATTCATTCTTCTTTGGTACACCCAACTCAAATTGTGCCAGGGGCCAGAGTTCAAGTGGAACCGTATTCGTCTGATACCAGGTCTCCTTGTTTTGTAAAGCTAGCCAAGGTGGAAGTTACTTTCCAGCAGTTTACTGGTGAAATCCATTGCCTAGTTCATGAGTGTCAACGCCAACCTAAGTTCCTGATTGGTCTCAATTTGATCAGAGAGGTGCAAAAAGTAAATATGCAAAACTCTCCAGCTAATGCCCAGGGTTCCTGTGTAGAAGAGATGAAAGTAACAACCAGGGCGCAAGCTAAGAATGTTGTTTCAACCTCGTCACAAAGTGATGGTTCCCAGACCACAAGTGATGTTACTGCTCCATCTACTGAACAAAGTGGAGACAGTGTTACAACTTTCACAATTGGCCCAGATTTATCAGTCACCAGTGAAGTATTCTTAGACACACAAATCAACGATTTATCTTTGCAGGAGCTCAGAGATAAAGCAGTATTGGAGAAGGACATTGTACCCCATCTGTCTGCTCAATTTGTGAAAACTGATAAAGGACTGTTGTACAGATATGTAAAGGTGCAATTAGACTTGCCTTTCAAAAAGCAGCTAGTGGTTCCTAAAGAATACAGAGATGCTATTCTACGTCTGTCTCATGACGACCTTTTCTCAATGCACCAAGGACAGCTGAAAACCTATCAGCGCATTGCAGACAAGTTCTATTGGCCTTCAATGACTCAGGAAGTCAGAAATTATGTTAAAAGCTGTCATCTGTGTCAACGGAGAGGTCATAACCAGTCCAAAACCAAAGCGAACATGCAATCTCCAGTGATTACAGGCATCCCATTTCAACGTTGTGAATGGGACATTATGGGGCCTTTGCCAGTTTCCCGAGGAGGAAAGAAGTTTATCTTGGTCTACGTTGATACTTTTAGCAAATGGGCTGAATTTCTTCCTTTGTCAACTTGTTCCTCGACTCAAGTTGCTAATGCCTTCATGGAAATAATAGGAAGATGGGGGTTACCACAAATTTTAGTGAGTGACCGTGCAACGTGCTTCACTTCTGCGTTAATGAAGAAGGTGTGTCAACTAGCAGGTGTCACCCAAGCTTTTTCAATCGCTTACCACGCGCAATCACATGGAAACGTGGAACGACTCCAAGGCAACCTCCAAAAGATGCTCAAGACTTTTGTGCATACCCAAGGCAAAGGTTGGGCTGAAGCGTTGCCATTCCTAAAAGCTGCATATCACTCTACACCACATGCATCCCTTGGTGATTTTAGTCCTTCAGAAGTGCTGTTTGGAAGGAACTTGTGTGGACCTCTTGATTTGTTGAAAGCCAACTGGGAAGACCAAGAGGAACTGCCTTCCAGACATGCTGCTACTTATGTGTATGAACTGCAAAAGAGACTGAAATCAGTGAGATCCTTTGCCAAAGACAATCTGACTGTTGCCCAAGAGACTTATAAGACTTACCACGATCGCAAGTCCAGACATAAAGAGTTTAATGTGGGAGATTTAGTTATGGTTCTTAAACCTTTGCCAGTGACTACGCTGAACCTCGAATGGGAAGGCCCAGCCAAAGTCATTCAACGTGTGGGCGCAGTGAACTATGCTGTACAATGGGACTCGGGGAAAGTTGTTGTTTATCATGTTAACTCTTTAAAATTGTATTCTTCCAGGGCTGTCAGCGTCATGAAGAACACTGCTATACCTAATGATGTAGAAAATGCTGATCTTGTTTGTCTCAGTGATGAATACCAGCGTGCTGGGAATTTTGATGATCTGTATATTAATAGCAAGGTTCCTGAACATGAACAGATGTTGGTAAGATCTGTACTAGGTAAATACAAACATCTCTTTACATCACAGCTTGGTAACTGTAATTTGCAAACACATAACATAGAACTCACTACAGATGAGCCAATTTGGGCTCCCCCTTACAGGACAGTGGGGGAAGTCCAAAAACAAATTGATGCAGAGGTACAGAAAATGTTGGAAATGGGTGTCATTGAACCTGTTAAATCTTCTTTTTCAGCTCCAATTGTTCTAGCTAAGAAGAAAGATGCATTTGGTAACATTTTACCTGAAATAAGATTTTGTGTTGATTACAGGAAGCTGAACGCTGTAACTGTTCCTGATCTGTACCCAATGCCTAGAATGGATGATTTGGTTCACAAGATTGCTAATGCTAAATATGTTTCTGTTCTAGATTTGACCAAAGGATTTTGGCAGATACCTCTAACAGAAAGTGCTAAACACAAAACTGCTTTTTCCTTAGCAGATGGAAGACAGTTTGCCTTCACACGAATGCCTTTTGGGTTAAGGAATTCCCCTGCTACTTTTCAAAGAATGATTGACAAGGTTTTGAATGGTTTGTCATTTGCAAGTGCTTATATTGATGATGTTGCAATTTTCAGTGATTCGCTTTCTGATCATCTTAAACACCTTGAAACTGTCCTGCAACGTATTCAGGATGCTGGTTTAACTGTTAAAGCATCCAAATGCCAATGGTGTTTGGGAAAAGTGATTTATTTAGGACATGAAGTTGGTTCTTCTCAAATGGTTCCAGTCCATGCCAAGGTCCAAAGCGTCAAGGACTGGCCTACGCCACAGACGAAGAATCAGGTGAAATTGTTTCTAGGTCTGGTTGGTTTTTACCGTGCGTTTATTCCTGATTTCAGTACTATCGCACATGTCCTGACTGAGCTAACACAAAAACGAAAACCTCTTAAGGTTGTGTGGACTGATGAGTGTCAGAAGTCTTTTGACTTGTTAAAAGAGAAGTTGGTTTCATACCCTATTCTCAGACCACCACAATTTGACAAAGAGTTCATTTTGAAAACAGATGCCAGTAATTATGGTCTTGGCGCATGTCTCCTCCAAAAGGATGAAGAAGGAAACATGCATCCCATCTCATATTTCAGCAGAAAACTGCTTCCCCGAGAGCGTAATTACTCCATAGTGGAAAAGGAGTGCCTGGCCATAATATGGGCAGTAAACAAGCTCAGGCCATTTTTGTGGGGAAGAGAGTTCCAGTTACTCACTGACCATAATGCATTGAAGTTCCTGAACAAGATGAAGAGTTCAAACCAAAGACTCTTGAGATGGTCTTTGTTGTTACAGGATTACCAATTTTCCATACAACACATCAAAGGGACTCAGAATGTACATGCAGATTCCCTTAGTAGAATGTTTCCTGAAACTGATGATGGGAAAAACGAAACTGATGTACCTGTTACATGATTTGTTTTAGCCAGAGTGTAAAGGTGTGTGCGTAAACACCTGAGTTAGTATGCTTGCAATGCAGAAGGTAACCTATTTAACGTGTACCTCCAGTAACTAAAACTGGAAGAAGCTTTAACACTTGGTATCCTATATATATAAGGGATAGCTTATTTGCTCAATCACTTGCTCAACATTAGTAAATAGTGCCTTTTGGTAAAGCCAAACTATGGTTTGCCTTTCCAAAAGGGGGGGCGTGTCAGGAAATAGACCCTATTTCCTAATGTCTCCCAAGGCTTGAAATTGCTATTTTTCAGCTAGGCCTCATAGAAATCCATATTTCCCTCTGTGTGCCTTACAAGACTGCCACGATGATTTGTTGATATTTCAGTGTTCCTCTGTTGTTATCTTTCTAGCCGTGTTGTGTCTTTGCATAAAGGTAAACAACCATTGTTGTGAGAAAGTTTTCTCTCTTGCTTGCTGATACTTGATTGGCTAAGCTGTCCCACCTGATGGCAGATTCTCCATTTTGCAGAGAAGTGAGAGTTAGTACGTGTCTGGATTTTCAATGGCGTAAGACCCTGGACTGGTATGGGATTGCTGGTATGGGATTACTCTGCTTCTCCATAAGTTAAGACCCTGGACTGTTTGCTGGAATGGGATTACTCTTCTTCTTTTTACTATGATTACCTAAAAGATCCTGGACTGTTTACTGGACTGATCTTATGGATATAACCTTTTGACTTTTGCTTTTCCATGAACTTTCCTACATGAACCTGATGGAATAAAACAGCTGTTTCTCTTTGAAGATTGTTGTTTTTCTTGTCACACACACACATGAAGCTTAGCTTGCTACGTTACCAGAAGCCTCCTTTGTTTTGCTCTATGTTCAAAGGCCTTACTGCCTGAGCATAGTAAGAGTTCCTTTTAACCTCCCTGGTTCTCCCAGAAGTGGTGATGCAAGGGTTAAGTTCCAGTGCAGAGCAAGAGGCTCGGGAACGGTAAGGAGGTGCCCTTGTGAATGGGACGACCGGGTGCATGAGACGTTGTTGCGGTGGGATGTTTCTTCCCTCCTGAAGTTGTATACGTGAGAGTGCGTAAGCAAAAATTAATAAAAACTTCCCGAATTTTTTTGTATTTCACAAATGACAAAAGTCAAAAAAAGCAATTTCTTTTTTCCCCACGTAAAGCGTGCGTTCAAAAGTGGGCAACACCCTACATCAGTTATCACGGGCTGCGGGATTTCCCCGTTTAAGTCATTTACTTCAACGGAGGAATCCCACAATAATCGATGTACATACGATGAATAAATATTTCTTTTAATTTTATGCAATTTTTTTCTTTTGTGAGAAATCTTTACCCTTCCTAAGGGCCCCCAAACAAATTTTTATACGGGGCCCCGCCAAGGCATGCTACGCTTCTGCAAGTCACTTTCTGATCCTGAGCTCTTTTAGCCCACAAAGTCCTCATCAACTCAGCCCAGTATTGATGAAACTGCTGCCCTCTGTCAAGATGGATTCAAGTGGGATTTTATCCACTTGGGGACCATCATCCTTCCCTGTGGACTTCGCCACCCAAGACCATTAGTCTTCAGGTTGCCAGGTTAATTAACAACTGCCTGACAAACAACACTGACTCACTGGAAGAATGGTCTGCTCTATTACCATAGCAGGATAACCTGGACAGACGTCACTAAGGTACCATTCCCCGCAAATCCTCATAATGTTTTATAATGTGAACTTTTACATGCATTACCTTCACCTTGATAAATAATCCAAGCCTTACTTTCCAGACTCTTAGTATTTCTATATATGTGATGCAGATTTTCCAGAATAAGGAGCAAACCAGATTATACTGTACTTTTTAAATGTTACTAGAAGCCATAGTTTGGTGTTTTGGGTTTTTTCTATGTAGAGAAAGCACAGAAGGCACACTAGAATCCTAGTGTGCCTTACCTGCACTGTAGTCCTGATCTACATTGGCTCCCCCACACTTCAGTTTTTACTGGCAAAAGTGATCCCTTGAATACTTTTCAGCCACAAAATTAAGGGTTTTTTAAACTGGGCTATGGGCCAAGGTCATGAACAGGAACAGTTTCCTTGTACTTAGTAGGAACAATAGCAAAAAAGAAAAGAAGAAAGAAAGAAAAGCAAAAAAAAGAAAAAAGAAGAAGAATCATTATCAAAGAACATTACGAGCCTTTTTTTAAATATTAGCCTTCTGTCTCCTGCTAAGCCAGAGATGTGGAACCTTGTTTTGCTCAAGGCAGTTCTAGCTTCAGGCAAGGAGATTGGAGCCATGTTGGCATCAATGGAGGCTTTACAAAGGCTTCTTGTGGTGAGGCAGAAATAACTGTTGATGGAGAGAAGTTATTGCTTCATCCCCCCATAAGCGATATCTCAAAGCTACCCTCTGACTCTGTCATTAAGCTTCTGAAGCCACCCCATTAACACCAGTTGGCTCTTATAAATAATCTGAATACAGAACAGGAGAGGAGAGTAGGGGAAATGTATTATATTTTACTAATTATACTGACAAAAAGGGTTTTCTGGGGGGAAGATGGAGTCTTTTAGCAGGCCATGTATGTTACTCTATCACCCCTGTGAACAATCTTTGCTCTGTGCTCCTGCACTTTTGAAGGGCTGTGGTGGCTTAGTGATTAAGACGCTGAACTTGATGACCAAACAGTTGGAACGTCAGCAGTTTGAGACCCAAGTGTTGCATGATGGCATGAGTTCTTGTTTCTGTCCCAGCTCCTGCCAATTTAGCAGTTCGAAAGTAAGAAATTGCAAGTAGATAAATAGATATTGCTTCAGCAGGAAAAGTAGCAGCATTCTGTGCTTCCTGGCATCTAGTCAAGCCTGCCACATGACCACAGAAACATCTGCAGACACAAATAGTGCTGGCTCTTTGGCTGTAAATTGAAATAACATTGCCCCCTAGAGTCAGGCATGACTGGCTTTTGAGCAAGGAAGATCTTTACCTTTACCTGCACTTTTCTTACTTTCATTTTGTCAAAAAGGGTAGGATTTAGTTGTATAAAAACATATAATAATGTTAGCAGTATTATAATCCTAATCTGTTGGCCTTAACCAGACGCTTGGGCAAATAGCACCAATGGTGTTTAAACTTTGCTTTTGTAGTAAAAAGTAAACACCATTTGGATTACATTGCTGAATGACAGGTGTTCATAAAACTGCAAACAGTTTCTTCTTCCTGATGCTGATAATCTAAACACATAGGCAGGTCACTATTCCTGCACTGAATTGTCACCTGGAAGTAAAGGTAGGTAAAGGTCACCCTTGCTCAAAAGCCAGTCATATCCAACTCTAGGATTCAGTGCTCATCTCTGTTTATAGCCAAAGAATCAGCGCTGTCTGCATTTGCAGACATTTCTGTGGACATGTGGCAGGCATGCCTATACACTTGAGTGCATGGAACGCTGTTTGCCTACCCATCAAAGTGGTCCCTATTTATCGACTTGCAATTTCTTGCTTTCAGACTGCTAGGTTGGCAGGAGCTGGGACAGAGATGCGAGCTCACTCCATTGTGCAGTACTCAGGACTCAAACTCCGACCTTCCAGTCATTGATTTCAGCATCTTAACCACTTGAGCCACCGCAGTCCAACTGGAAGGGGTGCTCAAAAAGATCTTCTGTTGTTGCAAAAGGTTACGTTACTATTTGTCCATACAGCAGTATCAGGCTGTAAACCTGAGCACACAAGAACATATATTTTTTCGTTGTTGGCTCTTGCTTCTGTTGATATAAGAGGAATTCACATTCCGGTGATTCAGTGTGAATGAGATCAGAACGAAAGCTATGCAGTCTGAGTCTGCTGCCAAGACACTTTGCATAATCACACAAAGCATGTGGACTTCTCTTACCCAACACTCTGAACTTTTGCTGAAAAATGACAAAACCATTTTGTGGGGAAGAGCAAGAATCCAATTATATATGCCTTGATTCTGAGACACTTTCCTAAAATGAAACATAGGCAGGGAAAGCTAGAGATGACTGCTGGAAGAAGGAAGCAGAACTGGTTGAAAAATGAGAAAGTCTAACAGAAGCTTTTCCAAAGTATTTCTGTTTGGCAATTAATTATTATATTAAAGTTCCTTTTGTGTGGTGTATGAGTAAATCTAAGTACTGTAATTACAATTCCCAGTTCATTGTGCTCCCCACAATACTGAATCACTAAGGGTTAATTCCAGTTGTGGGCTCCAGCCGGTTCGGACCGGTTTGGGCAGGTTTTTTTTTAGCAAAACTGGCTGGCCATGCCCACCCCCTGCCCTGCCCTGCCCTGCCCTGCCCTCCCCTGCCCCACCCCACCCACTTTCCCACCCATCCCCATCCCGCCCTGCCCACCTCCTCCTCCAGGTCTGGGCATGCAGGGATCCTGGCACCTCCTGGCCTGGGGGCAGTGGTAGTGGCCCGGCCATGGTGTGGCTACCTCCCCCAGGGTTCCACTCCCCCAGCATGCCACCTTGGCCCCAGCCCTTGCTGCTGCTGCTAGAAGCAGCAGTGGCAGCGGCACATGGGCTGGTCTGGGCAGCACAAGCTCCTCCCTCCCCTTCCCCCAGCCGCACACTTTCTTGTCATAATATTATATTTATTTATTTTAATGCAGTAGTAGGCCCTGCAGCTTATTAACTTTGCATTCCATTGTAATAATGAGTTTAGCCATAATTCTTGGCATGGTCACATTTTAAAAACTAGAGTTCCTTATCCAGCTGGATTCAAAAGGCTGAACAAAACTTAATAGATTATACAGCTGTGCATATAGTACAATTTTTTGTATGAGAGGATTCAATCTATAGACCAGTCATTTCCTCTAGATCAAATCATTTCACATTTTCCCCAGTGATGGGATGACCCCAGTTCCATCCAGTTCCCTGGAACCGGTAGGAACAATCTCGGAGGGTTCTCCGAGAGGGTAGCCCATTTTTAAGGTGTCTGACCGAAAGAATTTTTTTAAAAAAATTGGAACCAAAATGGCTCCAATTTAGTGCACATGCGCAGAAACTCAATCTGACGCATTGCACATGTGTCAGATTGAGTTTCTGCGCATGCACACTAAATTGGAGCCATTTTGGCTCCAATTTTTTAAAAAATTCTTTTGGAGCCAGAGCCGCACATTTTCAGACCAGCTCTGCCGGCGGCAGCCCTCAGAGGAGGGCACCTCCCCTGGGGCTGCCGAGCTCCTACGGGCACATTGAGGCCTGCCCGAGCCGTCCGTCACCGCTGTGCCCTCCCAGGAACTTGGGGCTGACAAGCCCCCATGGCCTGGAGACGCCCGGCGGGGCGCGCTGCCGCTGCCTCCTCCTCCGCTGGGCACCTGCAGCTTCCTTGGGCCGTTGCCTTTTCGGCCCAGATCCGGCTGCGGCCACGGGTGGCCAGGGGCTGCGGGCAGCAGTGGCTCTGGCGGCGGCTTCAGCTGGAGGCGGTGGTGGCTCTGGCAGCGGCTCCCGCCACGGCCAGGGACTGCAGGCGGTGGTGGCGGCGGCAGTGGCCGGCGGCTGCAGGTGGTGGCTCCTGCGGCTGCGGCCTTCGGAGGAGGAGGAAGCCGCAGGAAGGTAAGTGAGGGTTTTGTATTTGGGGTGGGTGGGTGATTTATTTGTGTTTTGGGTGGGTGGTTGTATTTTTATTTTTATTTATTTATTTATTTATTTATTATATTTAAGTTATTTACGGGTTTGTGTTGTAGCTGTCTGGGTGGGTGGGTGGGTTGAGAGGGGTGTGTGTGTGTGTGTTTATTTTTATTATGTTTTATTTATTTTTATTTTATTTTTTTTATTTTTGGCCCAGCCCACAACGTCATGATGTCATGACATTGGTCACATCCATGACATCTGTGGCATCATGGTGTGGTAGTAGAATTTTTGTAATCCCATTACTGATTTTCCCTCATAATGTCTAAGAATTTGGTGAAATAGCTAATCTCTGGCCTAATGATGTTGTTATTCAATGCCAGATCAGTTTAGCACTATCTGTGATTTAATTTTAATCTAAAAGTTATCTCTCCTATATCTTCATTTATAAATTAAATATGGGTAAATGTATGATGGGTTATGGATATGCATCTCTCAGCCTTTCATTCTTGAAGAGAAACAGAAATGAGAAAAGACTCAATATTTCTCCTTTTACTGTAGTTTCTCAGTTGAAGATTTCTTTCCTGAAAAGTCTTGTTGAATTTCTCAGAGGTCTTGCTGAATGCCCACGCCACCCCAACCCCCAAAGACGTCTATTCCAGCCAGAATTCACTGGGGAAAAGCCAAAGGAACATCAAGCTGTGCGGAACTGTTAGGAAATCATATACAGAATGA
This sequence comes from Furcifer pardalis, assembly GCA_030440675.1. Taxonomy (NCBI): domain Eukaryota; kingdom Metazoa; phylum Chordata; class Lepidosauria; order Squamata; family Chamaeleonidae; genus Furcifer; species Furcifer pardalis. Next base: position 56,258,424 of record CP126896.1, read on the forward strand.
CATCTTTTTTCCCCTTCGCACAGGCATCACCTTGAAAGGGCATTAAGTTATGCAGAATTTGACAGTTTCCTACACAGAACAGTGGGTGGAAGAAAGAAGGGGCTCTCTTGTTTTTCTAAGAAGACTGGAAGTCTTGCTGATGGGGACAGGATGCCTCAGTGTGGAGGTTCAACATTGAAAGTACTCATCAATCACTGAAAATGAGAAATGTAAGCACTCGTCATATTCCCACTATGGGTTTCTTTTCCTTTTTAGCATCACAGGCCAAGAATCATGGGAGGTAGAAGAAAGAGGGTAGAAAAATATGTCAAAGGAAAAGGAATGATGCTAGTGAGGATAATGCAGCAACCTAGGCTCACTGGGTGGTGGTGTGTCTGGCAGGTTTTACTAGAAGGTAGAACACAAAGGATTCTGAGACTCTTGGGAATGGCAAAGATTTTAAAAAAGCACACCCTATGTCACTGGATGAACATCACACTTGCCTATACTCTGAGGACATGTTGCGACTTGAAACTGGAGAGACAGAGAATAAGAAAGTCCCCTTGGACAAGAACTCTCTAGACTAAAAACCACCCAATGGAGACATTGCACATGCAATTATAAAATACTCTGATTAAAAACCTTTCTGCTATGCTGGCTTTGGAGGACCAGATGCAAATTATGTGTCATCAACTGAGAACTTCAGCATTTTAAATTAATTCTCTTCTGTTCTTGTGCTGGTGCTGAGAAATCTTACAGAGGTTTGAGAATCATCAGAAGACTTATTTTGCTGAGACAAGGGACACCAGCACATTCTCTTCCAGCTCAAAGAACAAGCCTTCTGATGCACCTGGTTTCTCCCAGCTCCGTTGTAATATTTATTGCTGTAAAGCTCGATAACTAATAATAGCTAAAAATGACTGATGCAGCTTTTGCTGCACTTTGCAGCTATGAAGACGCTAGAAGGAATAGATCTATCTTTGCTGCACGTTTTTAGTACAATGTCTATCTAAGAGTTTCACTTTCAGTATTTCCTAGAAGTAAAATACCACATGGACAAGCTCTTATAGCACATATTTGTAAATAGCCTCTTGACATTTAAGCATTTTCTTTTGTCTTTATCCAGAGGTAACTCTGATAAAATAAATCTCTAGGCTTCCACATATATAATATGAGGACAGGAGGTGAAAAAAGAGGATAATTTTACTACAGACAAGAAATAAACTAATTTAAGTACTCTAAGACCAAAGATTTGGCCTGAATTCTATTGGAAATCATAATTATAGCCACTATCCATTTTTCTAGATGAGATAGTGTCATAGAGGTACTTTTAAAAGGTACTTTTCTGTTAGCTTTGTACCCACTTAGTTGAGTTTTAGTACACTTAAAATGGCGATTCTGGATCGGGGGGGGGGGGGAGAAAGAAGAATTCAAAACAATTGAACCTCGTGGAATTGCAAAAATGAAACTGATATGTGATTGACATCCTTTGCTGTAAGATCATGGGCTAGAATCCCTAAGGAGGAGGGCCAGAGGTGTAACCCAGTGACACAGACACACACAGAGACAACATTTCCTTTCCCTGGAATGTTGGCCGCCATTCTGCAAAATGTGAGACTTGTGGAAGGAGGGGCGGCAGCGGCGGAGTGCTTTCCCTGGAACCTTTAATGGTTTATTTCTGCTTTGAAATGCTTGCTGTTCTTAAGATGGACTGTATCCTGTATTTTACAATGCTTTCAATATATTTCTTGAAGAAACTTGGAGTGGTTATTTGGCCTAATGCTACCTTCTCTACACATATCCGAGGCCTGGGTTGTCCAGCCAGGGAGCTGCAACCCAGAAGAACAAAGGGCCTACCAGAGAGGCAGGTCCCTTCTGTTACAGATAGCCAGAATTGCATACTGCAAAATTATAAAACCACATATTAAAATCAGTAAAAAGCTGTATGAAAATTAAATGGAATATTTTGTTTCATTTATGAGAGATGACTGAAATCTTATACACATATACAGTAAAACACCGGATAACGCTAAAACTTGGTTCCACAAGTCTTGGTGTTATCCGATTTTTAGTGTTATCCGATCCATGTTAAAATCCTATGGGATGGATCGGATAACATTAAAGCTCCATAGAGATACATTGTAACTGCACAGGCTTTAGCAGTTGTTATCCGATCCATCCCATAGGACCTTAACGTTATTCGATCCAATTCTCCCCAGATTACTTAACGTTATGCGATTTTAGCGTTATCCGATCCAATCGTTATCCGGTATTTTACTGTACCAGCAAGTAAGTCCTCTTGAAATCACTAGCAACTGTTTTTGAACAGATATAGTCTATATAGTATTGTGCTGTGTGATCACAACTTTTATACTTGGTAATATCCTAAATTATGCTGAAGTGAGGGAAAGAAAAAAAAATAGTTTCCAATTAGTTAAGTATTTAAATTACAAGATACCATTCTGTAAAATATGCATTGCTCAGCTATGTGCACAACTAGACATGTACTTTCAAGCGCTATCTTTCACATGGGGCTCTCTCATAAACCAGGGGTTGGTAATTTGTGGCCCACCAGATGTTGTTGATCCCTTGCTGTTTCCTCCCCTCTCCCCTCTCCCTTTGGCAGCACTCTCTCAAGTTATGAACTGCAATTTGATGTAGACCTGTTATGTCCCATCAGGTCATAAATAGTAGTGTCCTTAACAGGGCTTTAATGACCTAGTAATGACCCTCAACATCCTCTGAACAGATATGAGCCTCAAGTCCATCGGCTCAGATCCAGAATGAGCTTTATGGCAAGAACAAGCATTATTGAGAGTGTGCAAGAGCAAAATCAAATTAGAAGATGGAGGAAGGAGATCACTGGGAATGGAACATCATTAATGTTGGATATAGCTGAGGCACTCAACCTCCCCTATGTCACCTAGAGGACTCTGAATAGGCTGAGGGTTGGAGTCACTAAATGCAAGAACAACATGCTCAAGTGGGGGCAGTTGGCAGATAACAAGATGTGCTGTGAATGTGGAAAGATACAGAATCTGGTTCACTTGCTAGTCTGCTGATTACTATGAGGAACATGCATGGATGAGGATTTGTATTTGGACAATGACAAAGCCAAGGATACAAAGCAGGAAAGAATAATAATAGTGCTTTCAAGGTTTCTTAATTTATGTCAGAGGCACCACCAGCATATAATAACATAGAAAGCTAAAATTAACATATCTAAAACAAAAAGAAATTAAAAGGACTAGATGACATCCGCCTGATATTGGGCCACCTCAACAGCATTTCCTCTTGCCACTTTAAAGTCCTCCTCAGTGCACATTGAAGGGCATTGTGTGCATTGTATCATATGGGCGATTGTTCGCTCTTCTCTGCATTCACACAGACTACCATCTACAGGGAAGCCCCATTTTCTCAGATTAGCCCTTCATCTTCCTACCCTGGCATGCACTCTATTTAAAGCTTTCCATGCAGGCCATGGTTGTTCATTGGCAGGTGGTAGAGAATTATGTTGTTTTGCCCAGATATCTGGTAGCTCCCATCCCCTGGGAGATTTGATGGTATATCACTCTATCCACTTCACTACACTGGGTATAATGTATGACTAACCACAGATAATCTCCCTTAAATTTTATGGAACTATCCTAGTTACATATGTATGGAGTTTCACCCACAATTATCTTTCCACTGTCCAAACAGCAACCACACCATCTATTGGACAGCCCCATCCCCCCCCCCCCAAAAAAAAAAATCCCACAAAATTATCAGAGTTTTTCTTCTATACTTTGAGTGGCAATTTCTTCTGTAAGGATTTTGGAGCTGGGGAGGATGGGCAAAGAAGGCGGAGGCAGCCTGGCCTTGGGAAGCAGCCTGAGTCTGTTCTATACCTTCTTTAGAATACAAATTTGCCAGTTTATAATACTGAACTATCAGAAATTGAGTAGTACTATGCTCTTACAAATAGCATTGCAGCCATTAAACGAGTATGAAGGCATCCCAGATTCCCGTATCTCCTGTAGATGGGTGGAGGGTGTTTGTAATTGATAGATAGATAGATAGATAGATAGATAGATAGATAGATAGATAGATAGATAGATAGATAGATAGATAGCGAGGGAGGGAGGGATAGAGGGAGGGAGGGAGGGAGAGATAGAGAACATAATATTCTGTAGTTTATTTTGTTGTGTGTTGTATTATGTTGCTGTTTAATTCTTTGTACACCACCCAGAATGGGTGGTATAAAAATATAAGAAATGAAATGATACAAACTTTATTTTTGCATTTTGAAACAGGGCATTGTCAAGATATTTTGCTTGGAGAAGTCCCGTGAAGCAAAGTAACCTGAAAAATCATTCAGCCTTGCTTTTAAGTAGATATCGGGAGGAAACCACACATCACAGGCCTCCCAAATCCTCCAGCTTTATCTTGCCTAGCAGGACAGAACTACATGGAAGAAAGTTCTGTAGCTTCAAAGGAAAGGCCAATGTTTGCCCTTAGCTTTTCAGAGAGGGCAGGAGAGCACATTTTGACAGATTTATCCATTTGATTTTGTTCCAAAGCAGCACCTTTTCATGCTTCCTTTTCCCTTACACTATGCTGGAAGTATTTGCACGTTTACTGTCTGCTTTATTTGAAAAGTACTTTGATGCTGAGTTGGCTAACTAAAACTCTTGTGACTATGTTTGACTTTGACTTAAACTTTGGTGTAAATCTACAGAGGGAAATTAATCTCTCTCTCACACACACTCACTCACTCTCTCTCTCTCTCTCACACACACACACAGTTTCACACACCCTCTGAGATTCATAGCACACTGATAAGGTATTTCTTTGAGGGAGCCACTGTTCTTTCAAGTGAGCTTCACAGACCTAGATTAACAATTGGATCCTGGAGATAATACATTTCAAAAGGTGATGCTTGGGTTTTTTCAATAGCTTAAGGCTGTACACTTTCCTTTCTGTCAGGGGAACAGAATGAAGCTGTGTGGAAGGTCAGGTGTGGTGGCGCCGCATAATTACATTATTGCAGAAGAATTCTCCTTTCCCCAATTTGGACAGGCTCTAAAATACAGTGTTTGGTTTTGAAAAGAAAGCAATGTATAAATATGTTCAACCAACCAGGAGCAGTGGAACAGGTAATTACAATTCCCTGGAATGTTCTCATTGCTGGCTTACTGGCAGCAAGTCTTCTGTCCTCCCCAAAGGGGATTGAAAACCCCTGGAATAGGAGGCACAAGAAGAAAAGGTGGCAGTGGTAACAGCCGAGGAAGGAAATTTGAAGAAGTTGGTCTTTCAGCAGTGCTGGTAGAATGGAGCCACTTTCTCTGAATTTGTAGTACAATTGATAACTCTCATGCATCAAGTTTTTTATTTAAAAAATAACAACTCATTTGTTGTGATCTTTTTCATTCCAGAGACTTTTTAATATTAAAAAAACCCCAAAATTGAATTATGACAAGTCTGAGATTGAAGGAAATTCTTAACAGTTCTTCAGGTGAGAATACTGTAGAGTGGTAAGGCCTTTGGCCCTGCTTGATTGTTCTAGTAAGCTGGTTTTATTGTCTAGGGCAGTGATGGTGAACCTTGGCACTCCAGATCTTCTTGAACTTCAATTTCCAGAAGCCCTGATCAGCAGGAGTGCTGACTTGGGCTTCTGGTAATTGAAGTCCAAGAACAGCTGGTATGCCAAGGTTCGCCATCACTGGTCTAGGGAAACAAACTTCTCTTATTGGAATAAACTAGTTTGCAATTCAGCATTAGCATGAATAGTGAAGGTTAACTGAGGACAAGAAAGTTAAATTACTAGTCAGGAGTTGTAGAGGCAAATAGGATGAATAAAGGATGCAGTATAGGAGTGTGAAAGAGATAGGTGATGAATGCAAAGGAACGAGCAAAGGAAATTGAAAATCAAAGTGTGAGATGGCTCTGAAGAAGCTTCATGGTACTTAAAAATCAAACGAGGGGCCTATAGATCTTTTAATTAAAGTGTTCAGAAACAGGCTAACCTGGATGTATCAGGAAGGGAGCAAGCTAGTTTTGCTTCTTCTGTTATTGCTTTTTCAGGGGGAGAGAATGAAAAGGAGGTTATCAACATGATCAACAATCTTGCAAAATCATGGTGTCTCATGGTGTGAAGGGACTGAATAGATTTCTTCAGGCTTTCAATTTCCATATGATAAAAATGATGGTAAACAGTTTGGGAACTAACTTGCACCTCTTCCTCATGTATTCAGGTTAATCTTCCTGTGTACACAGGAGTAGGGTTTATATGGTTTGCAAGAACCATGGGGAAGAGAAAAATGCTAGGGAGCAACAACAACAACAAAAGGATTAATTTGGGAGTTGCCTGAAGAAATCATAGGTAAGACATGATGTGCGAAGGGACAAGTGGGATTATGGACCAGAACATCTGGAGGAAGGCAATGGATATATAATGTGTTGAGTATTCTAGTGCAACCCCACCATGAAGTAACCAGAGAGACAGGAAAACCTGACTTAAAGGAAGCTTTTTGGAATAGTAGCTGTGTTAGTCTGTGGTTCAGGCATATCAGAAAACAAAACAAAATAAACAAAACAAAATAAGAAACACTGTAGCATTTTAAAGACTAACTGCTATATTTTTATTGTTAGCTTTCGTGGATGAAATCCACTTCTTTAGACAAGGAGTGAAACTTACAGGTATGGTTTTTATACACCAGTTTTGTACTTGGTTACTTCCTGTTTTGCTAAAGAGAATTGGCAGGAAGATTGTAATATAATATATAAAATATCTAGCAGCATATAACAATCTGTGTATCAGATTTGATAATGTCCCAGAAACCCTTTGCTAATATTTAGTCCTGTGATGGGTGTCTAAAAAATGGATGTACAGTAATACCTCGGATAACGCTAAGACTTGGTTCCACAAGTCTTGGTGTTGTCCGATTTTTAGTGTTATCCGGGATGGATTGGATAACGTTAAAACTCCATAGAGATACACTGTAACCGCACAGGCTTTGGCGGTTGTTATCCGATCCATCCCATAGGACCTTAACGTTATTCGATCCAATTCTCCTCCCCAGATTATTTAACGTTATGCGATTTTAGCGTTATCCGAGGTATTACTGTATTTGATTTCTGCTGTTTCCCTTTCAATCTTAGTTTTGTAATTTCTCTGTTTCAGAATTGTAACTTTCAGGTCTTGGATAGAGTGTCCAGTTAGATTGAAATGGTTTGAGACAGGTTTCTCTGTGTTGCCATTCCAGATATCTGATTTGTGTCCATTACTTAAACCCCTTACATGCATAATGAGGGATCTCCAATGCATCTTGGACAAGAGTGCTTCACTTTCCAAAGCCCTTGGTGACAGACCCCTACTTGCTTATAGACAACCCTCCAATCTCAAACAACTATTGACACACAACAGACTATAAGGAAGGGGAGCAGATAGACTGCTGCAAATCCAGATGTCAACTATACTCCCACATTCACTCTGGAAACAGCATTACTGGACCCAATGGCACCACACACAACATTAAAGGCAATTTTACTTGTGCTTCTGCCAATGTGATTTATGCCATCTCTTGCCAAAAATGTCAGTCTGTGCTTTATGTAGGACAAACAGGACAATCTTTACACAAAAGAATTAATGGACACAAATCAGATATCCAGAATTGCAACACAGAGTAACCAGGTACAGTGATTTTGTTTGCAGGTCAAAGGTTGATACCAGAATGGGCTTTCTCAGACCCTTCGAGATTGAAAGGGAGACATTTAGAGCTATTCTGAATAATCTATTGTTGCTGATGGCTGTGGGAAGCTGTATTGTTGTGCTTACTTGTCTGTCATTTTGCTTGAACACACCCTGCTCCCTTTGACCCCTGAATTTGGTGTATAAAAACCATGCCTGTAAGTTTCACTCCTTGTCTGAAGAAATGGACTTGATCCATGAAAGCTAACAATAAAAATACAGCAGTTAGTCTTTAAAGTGCTATAGTGTTTTTTATTTTGTTTTCGTTATTTTATTTTGTTTTCTGATATGCCTTAAAGGACGCTGTTTTGCATTGCCCTGGTACGGTGAAATGAGGAGTCAGACAACGTCTTTCGGTTTGAAAAACTGGGCCACTTTATTAACTTGAATCAGCTTAACTCATTTAACGCTTAACGCTTTTAACTGCCCTGCAACGGGCCGTAGTAGCACTGGTAAGGATTGAATCGCTATACTTACCTTAATTTATCTAAACTTTTACTTAATCACTTTACTTAGTTTACCCAATTAATGATCCCATTGTCCGAAGTCTCCGTAGAGCTTCGGACCTCCGAATCGAGCGGACAGTTTATGGGACTGCAGTCTGTCAAAACTGGCAGTCCCTTGTCCCCGGACCGCATTTCATCAGCCAGTGGTGTCATTCTCTCTATGCTTCGCCCCACGCTGACTGATGAACTGCGTCCCCACCAGATTCGCTAGGGATTGACGCAATATCGTTACCAGTGCTACCCGCCACACGGGGAGGAGTGCGAACTACTCACCGCCCCCCCACCCCCAAGAGGGTGACAATTCCGCCCGGAGGCCCAGGTGCAGGGCTTCGATAAACGCCGCCAGCCCATCCGCCGAGAGGTGCACCCCATCTTGGCGGTACAAACGCGGGGTTTCGACCCTCAAACGAGGGTGCTCAACCACAGTACCCAATCCTTCCCTGGCAAAGAAGCGGGCCACCACGCGATTCATGCCCCGTCGGGCGCGATCAATGCGTCGCGGGTCACCGGCGCTCCGGTAGATCATTCGCGGGATCATGGCCGACCAGATCAACCTGGTATACTGCCACCTACCATGGAGATACTCCAAATCCTGGCAAATCGCCCGGGCAAGGTCAATGCCCGTATGCCTCCCCAGATCGTTGCCCCCCAAATGGATAACCAGGACATCGGGCGGGGGGGGCCCGTCCACAGGCCTCCACAAACTGGAGAAGGTCGTTCCACTCCATGCCCCAGAAACCCCGCCACAGCAGGTACGCGCGGCCCCGGAAACCCAGGTGGGTTCCACAGCAGGAGGCCGCAGCATGTCGGGCAGCCCAGAAGACATAACTGTGCCCGACAATCCACACATGGGCAGGAACCGGCAGCGGAGGGCGATCTGAAAAAGAAACAGAAACTGTGCCAGCGAAACCGTTAAACAGAAAGAGGCCGCACATAAGTCCGAAACCGGGAGGACACCCACCGCCCCATCCGCATGATGTCCGCCTCCCCATAACCCAACACTGCTGCCGTGGAGGCAGCCCCAATGCGAAAGGAATGGGAACCATAACGCACCCCTGGGAGCCCTACCATGGACAGTGCAGCTCCGGTCACCTTCCAAAATTGGAAGCGGGTCAATGGGGAGCGGTCCGCGTGCACAAAAAACGGGCCAGGAGAGGCCGGGCGGATCGCCAAATACTGTGAAACCGCCACCACCGGGCAGACATCAGTGAAACTGCACAAGAGCAGCAACAAAGACGTCCCCCGTCCCCGCTGGTCCGTCTTAGAGGTGCAGATCGTCAGCCTGACCGATTCCCCGGTCAAGCTGACATCCGCCAAAGCCAGGGCCCTCCCCGAACGGTCCGCCTTGGAGGCGGCCACCAATTCCCCAACCCGGAGGGCCCCGAAAAAGGCCACCGAGGCAGCCGCAGGGAAAAGACAGGACTCATAGGGGTCCAGACAGATCTGGGGCCAGGCAGCAGCCAACCGCCGCAACACCGGCGGTGAAATAGGATGTCGGGAATCAACACTAGGGCCCCGTTCCCTGTTCCACCCCTCCAACACCCGACGGATGCGGAAGTCCCCCAATGTGTCGCAAAAACCAGTGGCCTTAGCCGCGAATGAAAGGGCGGACAGGCGCCCCCCGATGGTCCGGGGGGCGAGGCCGTCGTCATGCAATGAGACCATGAAGCGCAGGACATGGTCGACCGGCAACGGCCATAAGTGAGGAAGGTGGGAACGGGTCCGGAAATCTGCGAAAGACTGGCAAGCCTGTTCATACGCCCTGCGGGTTCGGGCCGACAGCAAAAGGCCCATGGCTCTGTTCACCTCTGCCCGCCAAGGTTCCACAGTGACTCCGGCAGTTGTAAGGGGAGGGCCCGCGCCCTGGGTGCCAACGCCCTGAACCGCGACATCTGTAAGCGGGACAGGGCATCAGCAATAGAGTTATCCACACCCGGGACGTGACGGGCCCTGAAAACGATGTTGTGCCGGAGCGCGGCCAGGACAAAGGGCCGCACCAAAGCCATAACCCTGGGGGAACGCGAGTCTGTCATTTTGCTTGAACACACCCTGCTCCCTTTGACCCCTGAATTTGGTGTATAAAAACCATGCCTGTAAGTTTCACTCCTTGTCTGAAGAAATGGACTTGATCCATGAAAGCTAACAATAAAAATACAGCAGTTAGTCTTTAAAGTGCTATAGTGTTTTTTATTTTGTTTTCGTTATTTTATTTTGTTTTCTGATATGCCTTAAAGGACGCTGTTTTGCATTGTTTTCCTGTAATTACAATTAGAAAGGTTCTTTCCTGCTACAGGGATCACCTGACCCTAATTGCATGTGCTAAGGCCTTTGTTTTGCTCTGGCCTTCCCTTTCTTGCTTTCTACCTTGGAAGACGAAAGATTCCCTATTGAGCTCATCCATCTTCCAAGACACATGACTAGAAGAAATACTTTACTTTACTTCTTTCTAAACCAACTTCACCAAGACTCCTAAACATGTGTATCTTCTGGCCTCATTTTGTGAGTAAATGATATTTTTCTCTCAAATATCTAGTCCTATGATGGTGAACCTTGGCACTCTAAGTGTTCTTGGACTTCAATTCCCAGAAGCCCAAGCCAGTGATGGAATTCAGCAGGTTTGTCCCAGTTCACCAGAACTGATAGCAGAAATTCCAGCTGGCACTGCCCATCCAAGTTTTGAAATAAACTAGTCCTAATTTGGATGCAACACAGGGCTTTTCCCCTGGCCACACCCACACCCACCATACCACACCCATAAAGTAGGTAGTAATTTTTTTTTAAAAAATCCCACAACTGCCCAAGTCTCTGTAAATCTAAATGAATGGGTTTACTGTGCATATGACACACAAAGACTTGGGCTTCCATGAACTGAAGTCCAAGAACACCTGGAATCCTAAATTTCGCCATCACTGATCTAGTCCAAGTGTGCTTATTAGTTGAGCTAAAAGGGGGTAAACAGAGAGACTTGCACTCAAACATAAAACTGGAAGCAAATATCCAACAACTTTTTAAAATTTTCGGTGGCCTTTATGACCCCTGGGCCTGTCAGAGATGGCCAATTTGTATGTGCGCAGGAAGAAAATGTTTGCTCCACTGAAACAAAATTACGGATAGGATAGTCTTGATGAAAGGGAAGAATTTTAATGTATAATCTTGCTGGAATACTAATATAGCTTTATCTACACATGCCTCATTTTTTATGTTGCAACTCATGAGTTTGAATTTTATATTCCAAATGTTGAACTATCTATTATATTGCAATTTTAGCCAGGTACTCAGGTTATGTTTTGCACAAAAGTAATTAATTCACGGTTTGCAGGACAACAATTAATCCCTTTGTTGTTTATACACAGCATCATCATGCTAAGCATTATAAGAAAAGATGCAAGGTTCTTGCCTGGAGTAATCAAACAATGGTCCAAAGGCACCTCACATTCTGGTTTACTCTTCAAAAAGCCACTGATTCGTTTTACATATTGTTTTTTCTTTTGCTTATGCTTATTGTCTATAATGTACTCCCAATTGCGCCAATTAACTTTGTGAACTGGCCTTTGAAAAAAACCCTTTGAGGCAGTAAACTGGCAGAATCCAAACTTTATTAGCACCTATGGTGCTCACTATTAAATTATGCATTCAAGGATATCTGTATAATAATAACAAAGTAATTTGTACTTATGCAATTTACTTGCACAGCAAAAATAATAAGCAGTGGGATCTAATAAAGTTTGCACTCATTTGTGGTTACCTTTAGGCATGAATGTATACATCAGAATTAGCATTTCATTTTGATGGTTACAATATGGGTATAGTTCATTTAATCAAAAGCCTGAGGCTATGGTCTTTTAATTTATTATTCTGTGGGTAGCATCCTGTTGAATATTTACGTATGTGTGGAACTCTAACTGTGGAAGCTTCCTGGGTGATCTGATGAGGTGTTGGTTGCACACAACTAGTCATCAGGTGTCAGATCTCCATAACAGTTGGTTCACATGAATATTGAATTATGATTCCTTTATTTGAAAAGGAGATTGTTCTGTTGCTGAAATCAGAGTGCAATTAACACATTTCGGGAAAATACCATGCTTTTATGAGGATTGCAGTACTCTCTACATAAATATCATAGACAGAATCTTTGCTGTGCGACAAGATACATTTGGTTTATTACTAAGGATGAGCAAAATCAGTCTCTTTCCTGTCTATAGGTAAAGGTAAAGGTCATCCTTGCTCGAAAACCACTCTAGGGTTCAGTGCTGTGACGGTGAGAGGATGTTCCCGCCTTCCCTCCAAGCCCCGTCATCTTGCCAGAGGTCGATAAAAGGACCGTTGCTGCGGCGGTGAGAGGATGCTCCCACCCCCAGGCCCTGCCATTGCCCAGAGGAGAAGAAGATGATTTGCGGCAGTTGTGGGGGTGAGGGCGATCCCGCCTTCCCTCCAAGCCCCGTCATCTCGCCTGAGGTCGATAAAAGGACCATTGCTGTGGCGATGAGAGGATGCTCCCGCCCTCCCTCCCGGCCCCGCCATCTTACCCGGAGGAGAAGACTGTGGTCAGTTGAGAGGACATTGTATTTATAATATCTCTCTATTGTTATTTTGTATTGCAGGATGATATTTTCTTACATTATATTGTTATATTGTATGCTACATTATATTGCTGCCAGTTGAGAGGACGTTGTATCTATGATATCTGACCATATTGTTATTTTGTATTGTTGGATGGGATTTTTCTGATATTATATTGTTATATTGTATGCTATATTATATTGTTGGATATATCTCTACATTGTATTGTATTGTTGGATTGTACTGTTATATTATTGCTTGATTGTATTGCCACATTGTTGCTGTTTTGCTGTGTGGTGTTCTATCACAGTATTGTTGCCCTATTGTTGTATTGCACTGATGATTGTATTCTACTTGTTTTGTACACCGCCCTGAGTTGGTTGCACCAAGTAGGGCGGTATAGAAATCTAATAAATAAATAAATAAATAAATCTCTGTTTCATAGCCAAAGAGCCAGTGCTGTCTGCATTTGCAGATGTTTCCGTGGTCATGTGGCAGGCATGACTAGACACCAAAGCGCATGCAATGGTGGGCATCAGGAGGTTTGCACCAGTTCACCAGAACTGGTAGCAGAAATTCAGGCTGGTCCTGCCCACCCAAGTTTTGAAATAAAATAGTTATAATTCGGGTGCAACACAGGGCTTTTCCCCTGGCCACACCCACCATACCACGCCCACAGTGTGGTAGTAAATTTTTTTTAGAGCCCACCACTGAGTGCATGGAATGCTGTTTACCTTCCCACTGAAGTGGCCCTTATTTATCTACGTGCATGTTCTTGCTTTTGAACTGCTAGGTCGGCAGGAGCTGGAACAGAGATGGGAGCTCATTCCATCCTGCAGTATTTGGGTATCAAACTGCTGAACTGTCACCTTCCAGTCAGCATCTTAGCCACTTAGTTTTGTGTATATTCAGTCCCTAAATTGTTAATGCAGAAACCAATTCCCTATTCCCTGTTAACTGATTGTAGATAAGCAGAACAGGGTCTGGCTTTCCCTCCTGAAATTTTGGAGTAAAGTGCTCTCTGCTCATTAGTCCACAAACTTTATTCTCTCCCTCCCTCCCTCCTTCCATCTTTCCTTCCTTCCTTCCTTCCTACCAACCCACCCATCCCTTCCTCTTTCCATCCATCATTTGCTCTTGTTTTCCATGCAAAATACATATATTAGTTTTGTATGTTGTTTTGCCCAAGATACAATTCTCCCGTTTTTTTGTTAGCGTACATTTTCCCTCTCTCTTTTCTATAAGGAGCCCTAGTCAATCAAGTGAAGAGATATGTGCATCCTGAAGAAGTCCTCATAAAAATTAGAACTTTTAACTATGATAGTCAAACTCACAATGACTAAAAGCCAGATGTCAAAAGTAATGAATAAACCAAAGTGTTGCTTTTGCATGTTTTGCATAAAAGCATAAATATTTATAAATGGCCATAAGCAACATACTGTATATCTTTTAAAGTTAATGAAAGAATTACATGATATTAGATTTTGAGGTGATTTCCCTCAAGAACCACTCAAGGCAAATAACTGTTCACATCACAGCTTAAAGCAGGGGTTCATAACCTATTACCCGCAGGCTGGACCTGGCCCCTGATGCCATCCCATCGGGCTCATCGCCACCTCCACCACATCCAGTCCCAACCATTTGAATGTATACATAGCTATACATTCAACTCCTTTCACAACTATGGCCAAAATGTGATTGTGTTTGTCTTTTTTCTTTTTTGCTTTATAAATTTTTAAATTAAATTTTAAGATATAACATACAAAATAAAAAGAAAAAATCAAACAGCCAAACAAACATTACATTATACAAAAAAACATAAAATACAAACTAAGAAGAAAGGAAATTTCTCTCTCTGATATAAAGAGCAATTCCCATATTACTAAATTACACATTTCTTTATAATAAGTTTATAATATTAATGTCTATGGATAATATTTAATTATACACATATCTACTCCATTATATCAAATAATCCAGCAATATAAAGTGCTCCCAGTATTACAAAAGAAAAAGAAAAAAAAGGGGGGGGGGAAGTAAAAAACACCAGTGATATTTACAAAACCCCGAAGACTGTGTTTGCCTTAGCAGATATATCAAAATTCCAAACACTGAGTTGATCTAGCACAGGTCTGCCACCTTTACCTTTATACAATGTATAATCCAAAAATAGTTTCCATATTTCCCAAAAATTATTTTCTTTAATTATACCTTTTTTTTTGTTCAATTCCCATGTCAACTTATCATTCAACTCAATATTCCATATTTCTTTATACCATTCCTTCACTTTCAAACTTTGGTTATTTTTCCAATTTCTTGCTATACCTTGCCTTGCAATTGTCAGAAAAATAGATAATAATTCTTTTTTATTAACATCTATGTCTATATCCTCAACATCTGTCAATAAGGCAGCACCTGGTTTTAGCTTAAGGTCAAAACCCATTATATCTGATATCTCCTTTTCAATCTTTGTCCAAAAATCCCTTGTCACATTACAACTTCACCACATGTGATCATAATTTCCCCATGAATTATTACATTTCCAGCAATATTTTGTTTTTGTGTTATCCATTTGATGTAACTGAACTGGAGTCAGGTACCACCTCCACAGCATTTTGTAATTGTGTTTTTTTTAACCCTGACAGACAGAGTCCTCATAATTCTTTTTCTCCATTTACTTTTCCAATTTGCTTCTGCAATTTTTAATTTTTAAATCTTGCTCCCAAATTGATTTCAGTGTATCTTGTGGATTTCCTTCCTGATTTAATATTTTATAAATCTTACTTACCAGCCCTTTAATTCCTATTAAACCTTTTCTTATTTTATAGATAAATTCTTCAAATGGATTATAATTAAACATGCAGAATTAATTGGATTATTGGGTCAGAAATTGTGGAAATTAATTGGATTATATTTGGGACATAATTAACTGATTGGATTAAATCAATTGACATGGAATTAATTGGACTACTAGTGATTACTATTGGATTATTATTGAGATACTATTGGCTGGGATTTAAACAGGAATAAATTGACTGTATTGTGACATAATCAATTTATTAAGTGCTGGAATTAATTGGGATGTAATTGATTGAAAAAAGAGTTATAAATAACTAATTAGTAGGGTTCAGTGTAAATTAAGTGTGTGTGTGTGTGTGTATGATTTGTTGTTAGTTTAACTCAGTAGAAGAAATTGGTTTTGTTTTTTAATTAACGACCTTTGAGATATTGCAGCTGTGTTTAATAATAACATTGAGGAGGAATCCATGAGACCAAAAAGAACAGAAGGAAAAAAAGGAGAAGCAACCAGTGACAACAGGAGCAACAACACCAGCTTCTAGCTCCCTAGTCTCACTTGATGAAGTAATGATAACTACAGAGATGGGGAATTAGCTGGTAAATTGGAAAAATTGGAGGAAAATATACAAAAAAAAAAAAAACCCGAGGCGAATAGGGCTCAGGAAAGAATGCAGGATAAGGTAGAAATATTGAAAGGCCAGCAAGATCTTATGAAAAATCTTGTGAAAAGTCAACAGGATTTCTCAAATAAGGTTACAGAATTCATGAAATAGGCTGGGGTTAATTTTAAAGAATGTGAAAAGGAAATCAAAGAGTTTAAGTGTGAGATGAAGGAAGTTCAGGAGAGAGGAAAGGAGGTAAAATTGAGGGTTGAGATACAGAAGAAAAAGGTTGAAATTCTGGAAGAAGAGGTGAGAAAGTGTAATATTGTGATTAGAAAATTGCCAGAAAAAATGCCAGGCCAGATTTAAAAAAAGAATTGTTGATTGTCTTAATTATCTCAAAATGGGTAAGATTTTATACCTGAAGGCATTATAAGTGCATATATAGATTGGATGCAAGAAAAAGAAAGGAATTTTCAAAGGAATTTTCTAGTCAAATCTGCTAATATGAGGGATAAGCTGAAATTAATGGCATTTATAGAACAAGCAAGGTCTGGCGCTTTAAAAATTGATGGTAACGATGTGGAAATCTACAATGACACAGCTGTGGATGAATGAGTATGGAGATATAAAATGAAGCCTGTGACCAAGGTAATGAGAGAACAGGGGATTGTTTATTTTTTGAGATTTCCTCAGCAATTAAGTTTTCTCTACACAAAGAAAATGCATACAATAAATTCAAGGATGGATGCTTTGGAGTATTTGCATCAGACATGATTGGTTAAAGGTGGTACACAAGAATAGGCTAAACTGAGACAAGAATTGTTGGATTCAGGGTGAACTGAAACAGAGGAGGGAGAACAAGATGAAGAAAGGAGTGCAGTAGGTGCCGCTGTGGGAGATGTAGTTGAAGTGTCAGATGAGGGTTGAGAATTAGACATTTTGGGTGCAAGAATAAAAGTATAGTTTTAAGAAAAACGAATTAGTGCATAGAGCATAGCATATGAACAGCATGCACATCTTACAAGCCCCCCCTTCTTTGGTAAACAGAGGCGTCTTTTTGGATGGGAAAGTAGGGAGGTGATGGAAGTTTTTACTTTTATTTTTATAAATGTGGAGTAGAGGGATTTAAATGTTTAGGTAAGTACATCCCCTTGGGAGATTGCGGTGAGTCTAGCAAAAAACATTTAAAGTTTAAATATGAAGACTATTAAAGTATTATCATGGAATGTGAAGGGTACTGGCTGCCAAGTGAAATGCAGGCAATTGGAATCAGCCCTTAGGAAAGATAAACCAGATTTAATATTTTTGCAGGAAACACACCAAAATCAGGAGATACAAATAAATTAATTTTGGGATGGTCATAGATTTATGAAAAGGTCTTCGGTACCTCAAAGGCAAGAGGAGTGGAGATCTTGATTTGAAATAGATTAGGTTTTACAATGACTAAAAGTATTAGTGACCCAGAAGGAAGGTATTTGATAGTAAAAGGAACGATTGAAGATGAAGAAATAACACTTGTGAATATTTATGCACCAAATGAGTATCAAGATAATTTTTTGGATAAAGTGTATCATGTAATAGCAAAAGAAAAAACAACAAAAATGATAGTAGCAAGGGATTTCAATGTATGTATTTATTTATTTATTATTCACATTTCTATACCACCCTACTCACCGAAGTGACTCAGGCCGGTTAACAGACATTTAAACATACTAAAAAACATTAACAACTGTGGAATTAATCAAGGTCTTTCTCCAAACAATTCAGATTAAAAATTCAAAAAGGTCAACAAATTAAAAATAGCAGATAAAATCAGAAACATTAAGTAACAAGGATAAAAAGATTTAAAGATTAAATAATTAAAAGATTCATGGTTCAAGGTTCAGGGATAGAGGGGCTCAAATTAGCCAATAGGCTGGGGTTAGCGTGCGGCCAGTACCCCAAGCCTGTCTCACCAGCCATTTTTTCACACCCTCCCTAAAGGGCAGCAGCTCTGTCTAGAGATGTAGTTCAGTTGGCAGGAAGTTCCAGACACGGAGCAGAAATGGAGAAGGCCCTCCTTCTAGTGCCTGAGAGATGGACCTCTCTGGCTGATGGAACAACTAGAGAGCCTGTCCGGTCCACTCTGGTGGGATAGACAGATGCTCTTGGGGTGATGTGGGGTCTGAAGGATACTTAGAGAGTATTGTGTTTTCCTGACAACATAATGCAATCAATGTAAATCTTGATGACAAATCCATGAGTTAAAATGTTAAATTAGTTATTTGGTGTTCCCTGGTGAGTGGTACCTAAAGTCTAGACCTGTAGGCCTTTTTTCATAGAAGAGAACTATGTTTAGCCTGTAATTTCTCATGCAATGATGTATACTTTGCAACACTCACTCATGTAATCTAGGTGAAGTTTACCTGTGAACAGTCACATTGATCATAGGATTTATGTTTGCTGCAATTTTGATTGTGTACATAAGAAATAATTAAAACTCTTACTTTGTTATTGGTTAAGGTAACAATATACCATGCAATTAGGTAAAGGTTGCACTTCCCTGAAAGCCAGGTGTATCCGACTCTAGGGTTCAGTGCTCATCAGTGTTTATAGCCAAAGAGCCAGTGTTGTCTGCAGATGTTTCTGTGGACATGTGGCAAGCATGACTAGACATGCATGGAATGCTGTTTTAGAAAACTTGAAATTGGCTTCACCACCATCTCTACAAAAGGGGATGAATATATGTCATTACAAACATCATGACAAGTTCTTTCTTTACGTTTGCTAGGCTGTTCTGCCTCCTGCCCAAATTATGCCTTCATTCTTCTACTAGAATGGTTACACAAACAAACAATTATTTCCAAGATAAAGCTCGGCAGTAAATAACAAAACAGATGGGTAAAAAAGACGAAACAATCTAAATTGAGCTTTTAATATTCCATTAACTGCTATTGGAATGAGATGGCTTTACTTCAAGAGAAAATTAGGTGCTTTAAATCAAATACTTGCTGTGCAGCCCCCTGAAGTCTAAATCTAAATTGAGATTTTGCTCTTCATTGCACATTTATCTGAAGAGCAAATAATTAGAAGAAAGCTAGGCAAAGGAAAATAAAAAGAAAATCTGGAGGTGAGTTGGTATTATATGTTTTGGTCCACCATTAAAAGGAATTGTTATTCTTGACTGGATTCATTGATTGATAATATTTATACCCCATCTGTCTCACTCTTTTCATCACTTCTTGCTGCATCATAAACAAGGGGCCAGTTTGGCTCCACTTTTTAAGACAGAGTACTTAGGACTGATTTTGCCCACTTTTGATTGCAGGGGTCAGTCATGGTTTTGACAGGAACATCTCTCACCATTACAGGAAACTCCTCAAAAGCCATTAGAAACCATTTGGATCCATCAAAATCCTGGGGTGGCCTATCTTAATAAATCCCCTGCCCTAGCTGAGGCTCTAAATTCCACTTGAATCAACATCACAACAGGTAGAGGTCTGTCCATAACAATGAAACTACAGAAAGTTCTTCTACAGCCAGATCACCAACACCTCCCCCTGTAATGAAAACAAAGTTTTAAAGTTGACTGCAAGGAGGTTTGAGCCGGATATCATTTGGAAGAGATACATGGTCATCATGCTGGCCATGATCCTTTGAGCCAATACTAAGAAAGTAGCCTCAGCATGGAAGTTGAAATCCCCCAACCCAACAAATTATGAGGACTGTAATGACACTCCTGAGATCAGACTAGTCAGTTCAGGAAGGGAGATTGATGAGCAAAAGAGTGGGTGGTACATCAATGGAATTCCTATTCTGTCCCAGGCTCTGAATTTCTGGTATAAACACTTGAACTCAGAAAAGAATGATGAATAAGACAATTGTTGAGGGAGATGAAATCACAATAG
Organism: Furcifer pardalis; assembly: GCA_030440675.1. Lineage (NCBI taxonomy): Eukaryota > Metazoa > Chordata > Lepidosauria > Squamata > Chamaeleonidae > Furcifer > Furcifer pardalis. Next base: position 56,278,492 of record CP126896.1, read on the forward strand.
ACCAATGTAACTCTGTCTCTCCAACTGCAGCTACAAGTTGTTGTCTGTTGCTACACAGAGAAACCTGGTGGACAAAGCTGAGTGAGAGTAAACAAATCATTGTTTATCCAATCTGATACACTAGTACCTCGGACAACGATGAGACTTGGTTCCACAAGTCTCGTCGTTATCCGGTTTTTAACGTTGTGTGATGCATTGATCGCACAAAGTTAAAAAAAGCCCTGTTTCCCTGGAGGCTGGAGCAAGCCAGAATGTTGGGATTTGAATCCTGATGTTTTGGCTTGCTGCAGCCTCCAGGGAGGTGGGGGAATTTTGGAAACAACTTGGATCAGGTCTTCCGACCTCCCTGGAGCCCACAAGGGGGGGGGTCAGGGAGCCCAAAATGGGTTTTAAAAGTCCAGAAAATAAAAAGGTGACATTATTGGGAGACAAGCTATGAGAAATCTGGGGAACATGGTTAAAAGTAGAGACATCACCTTGCAGACAAAGGTCCACATAGTCAAAGCAATGGTATTCCTGGTAGTAATGTATGGCTCTGAGGGTTGGGCCATAAGGAAACCTGCGTGCCTAAGAATAGATGCCTTTGAAATGTGGTGTTGGAGAAGAGTTTTGAGGGTACCCTGGACAGCGAGGAAAACAAAGGTCGATCTTAGAAGAAATCAACCCTGACTGCTCCTTGGAAGGTCAGATAGTGAAGACAAAGCTAAAGTACTTTGGACATCAAAAGAAAAGAGAGGATCCACTTGAGAAGGCCTTGATGCTGGGAAAGGTTGAGGGCAAAAGAAGAGGCGGACAGCAGAAAATGAGATGGCTAAATGGTATTGTTGATGCAATGGGCAGGTTGTGAAGGATAGTGGAGGATAGAAGCTCCTGGCATGCAATTTTCCATGGGGTTGCAAAGGGTCAGAATCGACTGTGCAACTGAACAACAACAGAGATCTCATGAAATCCCCACTGATTCAATAGGCCTACTTTAATTGTAACTCACTATTCTATGCAAGATGATTTCAACCTCAGTTTTATTTCTTTTGGAGGAAAAGACCCTTTAACAACTAATCCCTGTGGATGAAAATGGAATTTCCTCTTTGTTGTTGTTCAGTTGCACAGTCGATTCTGACCCTTTGCGACCCCATGGACCACTGTCTGTCAGGCATTTCTGTTCTCCACCATCCTCCTCCGCTTAGTTCTGTGCCCATTGTCTCTACAATACCATCTAGTCATCTCATCTTTGGCCACCCCCTTTTTCTTATGCCCTCCACCTTTCCCAGCATCAAGACTTTCTCAAGTGAATCCTCTCTTCTCATTTGATGTCCAAAGTACTTTAGCTTCATCTTTACTATTTGACCTTCTAAGGAGCAGTCAGGGTTGATTTCTTCTAAGATTGACCTATTTGTTCCCTACATCTGACCAATTTGTTCCTCTACATCTGACCAATGGCTGATTTCCTTTCTCACCATTGTTTTTGTATTTAGAACAATTTATCATTTTCCATTTGTCTTAACAATGTCCAGAAGAGGGAACAGAAGACACTTTAAAAATCTATTGTATGCATATTGGCATATTCGTTCTCAACAACAGTTATGCAACACTATAACCAGAACTCAGCATTTTTCCAGTGCTAGTAATTTTTGGTATTTCATCCCACTGAGAGAAATAGCCATATTCCCTCCATGACACCTGATGGACTGGAAGATTTCCCATAGCTGCAGCAAAGACAATCCTGAACTGCACGAGTGTGGAGTATAATCCTCTACAGAGTACAACCATATGTAACAGCCAGAAATTGACAAAAGTAACAAACCAACATTAAGAACATCCTTCAGAGGATACTATTTCAAGATCAATCAGTGCTGGCCTATCAAATTTAATTTTTTGCAGGACATTAGCAAGAAGAACAAAATGTGTCTGTTCTAAAACTCAACAAGGAAGGAAGGCAGGTAGCATAGTCATGAATTCAAATCATTATATGATATAACTAGTCTGGCCAGGTTATCCAGCTATGGTAATAGAGTAAACCATACTGCCAGTGACTCAATGTGACCGTCAGGCAGTTAACTAACCTGACCACCCTGAGGACTAACAGCCTTGGGAAGGGCGATGGTCCCCAAGTGGATTAAATCCCACTTGAATCCATCTTGATGGAGGGCAACAGCTTCATCCATCCTGGCCTGGGGCTAATAAAGATTTTGTGTGCCAAAAGCTCTCAGGGCCAAAAAGGGATTTGTGGAACTGGATCAGTGATATGGATGTCACGCTGTGATGTGAAAACCAAATGGAAGACTACTGCATTATATTGTTCTCAGGACAATCTTCATGGCTGATTGCCATGATGATAGTCAAAATTCAGAATTGGATATGACATTTGAAGAAGAAGATATGATATAAAATATAACAAGAAACTGAATCTCACAGTGCAAGAGTAGCCGGGGAGAAAAATCAGTGATTATTTTGGATGGTGCCTCTGCAAAATGCAGAGTGTTACATTCTTAATTGTTTGATATCCTATGATGACCCATACTCAGCCAATATGATTAACATTCATTGCTTGTTTGCATAGCAGTGGGTAAGATTTATTTAGGTACCGTGCATAATTCTTTTGAAGATGTGCTGGAATTGCATCAATTCTTGCACATCATCTAAAGAATTATGCAGAAGATTTCAATGGGAAAAATTAGGATGTTTTTTTAGGAAATGGGGGGGGGGGGGCAATGGGAGAGAAAAAGACAGGAAATCCCATAGAGGGCTGTAGGACTCAGAAGCATATGGATTCTCAACCTATTGTAACAGACCTTATGATTCTTGCTCTATTTTGATTTTTTAAAAACAAATCAAAAGTTAGAGTGTAAATCTAGCCTCACACTTCAGTAATATCTAGTGAAGAACCCATCTTGTATAGCTTGTTCACTATATCAGCTTTACAAACTCATTTTTTCCTTATGGAAGACCTAGTTTTGATATATCGTCATAATTATGCTTTTTGCCATTTAAAGTGCTTAAGCCAGTCAAATTCTTCTAAATGCTGATTTTGACAAGGAGTAGTGCAACTGACACAGAAGACCCATATTCCAACAATCTAAATTGCTTTTTTATGATAGGAATCTCAGCCATTACTTCTTACTAAGAATTGCTTCATATTCTAAAAGAAAGGCAGAGAGCTAGTTCCTCTGATTAGAAGGATGTATATGCTAAATGAAGACATAGCAAAGGTACATTTTGGATGGTTCCTTCCTCTCATTCATGAATTTAATGAGCAAAAGGAACAGAAAGAGTGGTAGAAAATATTCCACACCTGAATGCCAAAATTAAAGGGACATACGTAATCAATAAAAGCCTCCTTTATTAGAGTGGTTCCATCTGCAAATGACCTGCTGTCACTTACTCTGTTTCAAAGCTGAAGCTGTACTCTTACATTTATAAAAACCAACAACAACTAAAGGCTTTAAAAATAACAGTCTTGATTCAGCTTCCAACATAGAATTGTAAGGAACAAGAGAGCAGTAACAGGCATGGGGAAAGTGGGCAGTGGCACAGGATTTTGCAGATCAAGAAAGAAAACTTGTGATACAAAGCTCATGGAATAACAGCCCTGTGCTTGCAGTAGGCCATATTGCCTTGGGCAATTCTAGGTGATGAAATCCAAAACACAGATATGCACACCCTCCCCCTTCCTCCTTCCATATCCAATTCAAAATATTGGCTATTATCATGGCGATCAAGCATGAAGGTTGTCCTGAGAATATGATGCAGTTGGCCTTCCATTTGCCTTCCACAGCTCCTAATACACTTAATACACAGCTCCTAATACACCCGTATCTCTGATCCAGTTCTGTGAGTCACTTTCTGGTCCTGAGCCCTTTTGACATGCCAAGTCCTTAGGCAAGTCACATTCTTCTAAATGCTGATTTTAGAACACTCCTGCTGATCAGGACTTCTGGGAATTGAAGTTCAAGACCACCCTGAGTCGCTTGTGAGAGTAGGGCGGAATATAAATTTGACTAATAAATAAATGAATAAATAAATAAATAAGACCACCTGGAGTGCCAGGGTTCACCATCACATGTCTACTCTATTACTGTGACAAGATAACCAGACTAGTCTGCACACCCTTACTTAGAATAAAACTTCACTGCAGTCTTAATTCTATCTATCTATCTATCTATCTATCTATCTATCTATCTATCTATCTATCTATCTATCTATCTATCTATCTATCTATCTATTTATCTATCTATCTGTCTGTCTGTCTGTCTGTCTGTCTGTCTGTCTGTAGACTGCCTTTCCCCAACGTGGCTGATTTATACATTAAGTAATTAATAAATAATTTGCTGATTAATTCAATAAGTTTTGGGCCAATGAATGGAAAACATATATTGCACTCGGCAATCCTTTAGCATCATAATGGAAACATTGCTTGGATCAGAAGAAACAGATGGCTCTTAAGAAGTGCACTTAACTCTGAATGTTCTCTCATAGAAGGGTCAATCTCAATTCACATCTAATTTTAAACCCCCAGTTATTTTATATTTTTAAACTTTTATTTCATCTTATGAGTAAATAAGCCCTTTCAGCAAGGTGTATTTTCAAGGATTTCAAGAGAACACAGAGTAAGAAATTGTACAACAAAACAGAGTCCCATCATGAGTTGTGATGAGCTGCAAATTGGTCCTGCTCAACACAAACATTATTCTTGGAAACAAATGCTGGCAACTTTGTTTCACTGCTTCTTCTGCTTGCTCAAGGCCACCAACACCTAGAACAGGTACTCCCGACCTGCAGCCCATGGGCCAGATGCAATCTGTGGCACCATTTCATGTGGCCCACTGCCACCTCCATCACACCAGGAAGTCCCATGTAGTGGAGGAAGGACAAAATGGCATCCAGCCCCCAAATCTCCTGACCTAGAAGCTCAACGTTTACTTAGAAATTTGAAATTAACAGAAGTTGTCATCTAGATGTGATGAAGTTGGCAATGACAAAAACATATGTCACTTATATTTGTATTTTAGTAACATATTGGCTGAATTCTTATTTATCTTGGTATTACAGAAAATTATGTCTGCATATGCATTCTGGTTATCACAGCTAGGCAGCCAGTATTGTGCAATTTGATTGTGAAATTGGTAGGCAGTTAGTCAACACTTCCACCTTGTTATTGCTGTTTCCTGCTACTTCTGCGGCTTCACGTTAGGCAGGCATAGCAGCACATCAGGATTTTAGGCATTGTATTTGTATTCCGTTACTCTTTTCTAAAGCTTGGGACTTCAGCTTCCAGCATCTGAAAGCTGTTGCTCAAAACATAATATATCCAAGGTCTTCCACTTCCCACCTTAGATCACAATTTTAAGATACATTTAAATAAATCAAGGTTGGGATTAAAATAGTAGGATTATTTTTTATTTCAAGTGTATTTTGGCTGGCATATCTGAATGCTTTTTGGAACAGAATCTGATACTAATTCTTTACTGCAACGGCTAAATGATGGAAATCAGTTGTTAACTCATAGTTAATGAAATGTGTGTTCTACACGATTTGGCTCTTCAATTTGCACATATTTCCAAATCCAAACAAAAATCCTGATCATTCTGGCACTAAAAAGCAGACTTTAATTCCTAATTTGAGTCACTTGTGTCATGCATATTAGTAATATTTACTGTTCAGAAGGTTGACTAAAACATTACAATGAAATTTATACATTTACTTTTCCTTTTGGAAATAACCATACAATCTGGCTGCAGCAAAATACAATTGTTGGTAAATTGATTGTCAGTAGATTGCATTTTAAATTTATTTTAGCTTTTCTGAACAGTCCACAATATATTAACTATATTCAGTACATATTACATATAAATCACTTTTCTGAATTATTTCCATGAAACATACCATATTTGCCGGGATATAATACACATCGGGGTATAAGATGTATCCCATTGTATACACATATTTAAGGAAAAAATAATTTTATAATTTTTTTCATGAATTTCCAAAATTAATTCCCAGAGCCAGGGAGGGTGGAATCGGCAGGGGAAGAGGGCTCCTTTGGAAGCCCCTTCACCTGGCTCCACCTGCTGCTGTTCACCAGAAGCCAGGCAAAGGGGCTTCCAAAGGAGCCATCTTTCCCTCATCCCACCCTCCCAGGCTCCTGGTGGCCAGCAGCTGTCGGATCGGGGGGGGGGGGGAAGGGTTTCAAAGGATCCCTCTTTCCCCCATTCCACCCTCCCTGGCTCCTGGTGGCCAGCAGCTGTGGGATGTGGGAGAGAATGGGCTTCAAAGGATCCTTCTTTCCCTCCATCCCACAACCGCTGGCCTCCAGGAGCCAGGGAGGGGTAATGGGGGGAAGAGGAATCCTCTAAAGCCCATCCCCCCCCAATCCCACACCTTTCTCATGGTCTACAGCATGCAGTTTCAAGCTTTCACTGAAGCCTCAGCTGTCAGTCTCTCAATCTCCTTCTATTTTGGTGTTTCCTTCTTCTTTTACAACAGCTGAAACCAAAATCTAGTAGTATTTCTAACTAAAAATGCCAGAGCAAACTTTAGAGCAGGAGTGCCCAAACTTTTTAGGCAGCAGGCTGGTCATGTGGTTGAGCATGCTGGTCATCTGGTTCCTCCTACCAGAAGCAGAAGCAAAAGGTGCATGCATGTACACATAATGAACCCGTGCATGTGCATAACACTGGTGTAAATGACCCATAGCTGTCATAAACACACAGTGATGGGATGACAAAAATTCCACTACCACGCCATGACGTCATGGACATCATGGGCGTGGCCAATGTCATGACATCATGGGCGGAGCCAACATCATGACGTCATGACGTTGTGGGCTGGGCCAAAAAATAAAATAAAATTAAACACATACACACACACACACACACACACACACACACACACACACACACACACACACACACACACACACACACACCTCAACCCACCCACCCAACCAGACAGCTACAACAAACCCGTAAATAAATAAAATAAAAATTAAATAAAATAAAAATTAAATAAAAATACAACCACCCACCCAAAACACAAATAAATCACCAACCCACCCTAAATACAAAACCCTCAGTTACTTTACCTTCCATGGCCCGGGGCCATCTGGCAAGGCATGCCGCCCCCGACTGCGGCCTCCTCCTCCGAAGGCCGTGGCCACAGGAGCCCCTGCCTGCAGCCGCCGGCCACAGCCACCGCTGCTGCCACAGCCACCGTTGCCACTGCTGCCACCGCTGCCTGCAGCCCATGGCCGTGGCTGGAGCCACCGCCAGAACCACCGCAGCCCCAGGCCGCGTCCGTGGCCGGAACCGCCGCCAGAGCCACCGCTTCCCGCAGCCCCTGGCCGCCCCAGGCGGCCCCGGGGGAGGTCCCTCTTCTCCGTATCGGGGCCAGGCAGCCTCGGCGCTTCAGCGCGGGGGAAGAGCCAGGAGGGGGGAGGAAGAGGGAGGAGGAGGAGGAAAGCACTGGAGAAAAAACCCTCCCCCCCCCCTTGGCAGGCAGGTAGGCTGCTTGTCGCCATCCATCCCTCTTCTCCGGATCAGGGCCAGGCAGCCTCGGCACTTCGGTGCTCAGGAAGAGCAGGGAGGAAGAGGGAGGAGGAGGAGGAAAGCACTGGAGAAAAAACCCTTTCCCCCCCCCTCGGCAGGCAGACAGGCTGCTTGTCGCCATCCTTCCCTCTTCTCCGGATCGGGGACAGGCAGCCTCAGTGCTGGGGAAGAGCCGGGAGGCGGGGAGGAAGAGGGAGGAGGAGGAGGAAAGCACTGGAGAAAAAACCCTTTCCCCCCTCCCTTCCGGACGAAAAGTCCGGCTCAAGGATCCGAGGATCGCTGCCCGGCGGAACCCCAGAGTGCAGGAGCCTGGCTGGCCTCCCCCGGCTCCCCTCCGCCCGAAGAGGGCTTCTCCTGGCCGGCTTTGGCTGTGCTCCCCCACCCCCTGCCGCCCGTCTTCTGGCCGTCGAGCCCTGCAGAAGGGATCACGCTCCGGGACCAGGCGATGCTACCGAGCCAGGAAGGGCTGTCGAAAGAAAAAAAATTAAAATTGGAGCCAAAATACGTAATGCGTCAGATTGAGTTTCTGTGCATGCACACTAAATTGGAGCCTCTCAGAAAACACTCTGAGATTGTTCCTACCGGTTCCGAGGAACCGGATGGAACCAGAGTCATCCCATCACTGTAAACGCACTTACAACAGCTGCAGGTCATTTACGACCAGTGGTGGGCTGTCAAAAATTTTACTACCTCACCATGGACAGAGCCAACATCATGGGCAGAGCCAACGTCATGATGTCATAATGTTGTGGGTGGAGCCAAAGTAATAAATATATAAATAAAATTTTAAAAATTAAATAAAAATACACATTAAAATAAATACATATAAATACATATAAATTATGTGTAAATACATATACACATAATACATAAATACATTAAATACACATTAAAACAAACTACATAAAACACACACACCTCAACTAACCCACCCACCCCAAACACAAACCCATTAGTTACCTTACTCTGGGGTCGGGGAACAGCAGGCAGGAAGGCAGGCAGGCACAGTGGCAGGGCGGCACCAAAGTGGCACTGCCGCTCCTCCAGGTGCTACGCCATTTCTGGGCAGCCCAAAATTTGAAGCATGAGCACTTCTATTTTTCAGTGCGCATGCGTGAAATGGAGTTTTGATGCATGCGCAGTTCTGGGCAGCCATTTTGGGCTGCCTGGAACTGTCATCCAGAGGGCGGCTGGAGAAGTGACCGAATCGGTCGCCCGGGAGTTCACTACCCCCACCCCCACCCCCACCAATCCCCTCTGGATGGCTGCTACTGGTTCAGGTGAACCAGCCCGAACCTGGAGCAGCCCATCACTGTTTACGACTGCATTATGTGCATGCGTGGACATCTTATGCACACACACACATTTTACTTCCACTTCTGGGAGCTGCGAGGCTGGTGAGGGCCAGATTAATTGGCAGCATAGGCCGGTTCCAGCCCACATGTCATAGTTTGGTCACCCCTGCTTTAATTTGTAGCTCCACATTAACTGACCTGGGGGTAAATGGGGGCTTCTTGAACTGCTCTTTCATTGATTCAGAACCACACAAATATCTTTACTCTGCCTGATTTTGATACTTCCCTTCAAATCTAGAGATAAGTGTACACCTATTTTTTACTTTTGTCCCCCCCCCCCCCCCAAAAAAAAAAAAACCTATTTGCTACCGTACTTCACTACAGGACATCACCTTGATCTGATGGATTCTTATCCTGTGACAAATTCACATTTCATAAATGTAATTATGTTTTTTATAATAGCCTGTGTTGGCTACTCAAATTACATAGCACTTCTGTTTGTCAACACGTTCTGCAGTTTCCATCAGTTAACTGCATTTCCTTATCCGCCTTCTTTTTCTCCCTACCATGAACTTGGCAGAAAGTTCATCTCAGAAAGACTGAACCAATGATGAATTATGCTGGGAAAGGCTCTCCCATTACTACACATGTGTGAATTTCAGGTCAGACATGTGTGATGCATAAAATAAATAAATGTGAGAACTCAGTCTAGTGTCTCAAACCACAATGCCCCATTTCCTATTGCACTTCACAACAAAGGATGAGATTTTTCTTCAAGTGCCAAATCTTTGATTGTCTGGAGAAATCAGCTCTTTCATTTGAATCCAGTCTTCTTGTCTCTCATTGCTTGGTCGAAGCTATCAGGCTTCCATAGAAATGACCTCTTTTCTGATGGTGAACCAGGTATCCCTGTTTTACAGCTGAAAGAAAGGAAATGAACAATCCATTCTTTCTGTTTGAGAGAGCTTCATTTTTTAAATATGGCACAGGATGTTTCATCTGTCTTTGTATACCTCATTTTCTAGACCAGTGCTTTGTCACTAGAATGACCTTTCATTTATAAGAGCGAGTATCATTAGAAGGACAATTTTCATTCTCATTCTGACATGGAGTCTGATTTTACATGATAAATACTTGCTTCATTAGAACCAAATTCTATGAAAATCCCTAGCTGGAAGTGACTAGGAAATAAAATAAAGTGTTTTTCCTAGTCACTTAATCATAATGAATTTGCATTTACATTTAGACACAATAATGAGAGGAAATATCTCCTAACAAAGAGTCCTGAAAAGGCACTTTTTAGTCTTTCTGAGTAATGGACTTCAGGATTGGCCTCTTACCTTTTGATATATTTTTCTTCTTCAATTTCAAGACTTTTAAAACTCAATTTGCAAGTCCTGAATTATTTAGGGAGCCCCATTAGTCAGTTCTAGATGGACTGCTTGCCCTCTGAGAATCTCATTTATTATCTGTTTGTCAATGTAGAAATAGCTTAGAATTTTTGCCTTAGAAATGCCACCCTATAGGTTAGTGGGTTTCTGCCCCATTACAGCTTGTTTAAATGACATTTGTGTGGCAAATATGAGATAACTGGAAGAATGTCATTTTGTTTCTTTCAAACAAGAGATTATCCTATATTTTAGATAGCTTCTTTTCCTGTATGAAATGATGTCTGTTGGTTTAGATATTCAGCAATTTAGAAATTCAACTACAGCAAACTAAATAGGCTGATTATAGTGAATGATGTGAAAATCTTGACATTTTTATTGATGATGTACAATCATGTCTAAATTTAGAATCAGCAAGATGTCTATGATTTTTCTCAGGCAATATCTATAAAAATGTTGCTTTTTATCAGATTTCTATCCTGTTTTGTTGTAATAGTAGATATGTGTTGATGGCTTTTCTCAGTAAACATTCATTAAAAAATGTTGATTCTTCTGAGGCTTCCATTCTGTGCTGTTTATTTATTTATTTTATTTATTTATTTAGTCAAATTTAATATCCCGCCCCAATCAGGCGAACCCGACTCTGGGCGGCTTACAAACATTGGTGTTAAAAGAAACAAATTAAACAATACAGAATCCTATGGGGGATATTACAATTAGTTTAAAAATTAACTTAAAAACTGCTATGATGGAGTGAACATGTTGATGTATACCTATGCTTTTTTTCTATTTGACCCTCTAAACTATAGCTTCCATCAGCAGCTATGGCTGAAATCTGCATAGAAATGTAATTGCACATTCTTCCCCATAGTAAACAGAAGAAGAAATTTTAAATCTGGAACCTTAGATATGATGTTTGGATCAGACAGTTGAAAGAATGAACACAAAGGATAAATGTATACATTATGTAAAAGGTGGCTTCCTTTCATTAATGAGTGGTCTGGTGCCTAAGGGCAGAATTTTGATAATTGTGTTTCTGAATTATACCTCTGAGAAAGGAACCTCAAGGGGTGTCTGGCCCATCTCCCTCCATGGCCCCATGCCTAGTGTCCCAGTCATGTTCTCTGGGCAACTGGAGTTTTGTTGTTGAGGATCCGGAGGAGACTAAGGAGGAAGGGCCTTTCCAATAGCACTTTCCAATAGTAAGGTAGTACTAGTAAACAAGACGCTAAACTTGATGATTGGAAGGTTGGCAGGTCAGTAGTTTGAGACCTAAGTACTGCATGATGGAGTGAGCTCCCGTCAATCTTCCAGCACCTGCCAACCTGGAGGTTCGAAAGTAAGAAATTGCAAGTAGGTAAATAGGTACCACTTTGGTGGCAAGGTAAACAGCGTTCAAGGTACTCCAGTGTCTAGTCATGCCTGCCACTTGCCTCTGCAAACTCAGACACCACTGGCTCTTTGGCTATAAATAGAGATGAGCACTGAACCCCAGAGTCGTATACGGCTGGCTTTCAAGCAATGGTGACCTTTACCTAGTGAACATTATGACAGAAGCAGTGTGGGAGGAGATGGATCAGAGCGAGCGAGCTGGGAGCTTTCCGCTGGAGGAAGAGTGTGAGCTGGGTCTGGGGATGGAACAACTGATTCCAGATGAAGAGCCACCCTTGCCCCTAACATGTATATAGGTCTCTAAGGAAGACCCATGGACTGCAGGGAGGGTTGCATGCCAAAGGGTAACTCTAGCACAGGCTTATCAAACCATTCTATTGGGGAGAATGCCAGAAGCAGGAAACATGGAGACAGGAGGCCCGATCCTGGCATGGTCCCAACCATCCTCCTAATGTCCGGGAGAGGAACCAGCTGGGGCTGGGTGCACCATCACCATCAGTCCATGGTGCCAGCAGGACATGATCCTATTATAGTTTGGAACTTTTTTGGGTTGGACTGTTTTCTTTCCCTTCTCTGGGAGTTCAGAGAGAAGGGTGGTGAAACAACCTGCCCAATTTGTTTAAATCTGTTGAAAGCCAGTTAGCCCATTATTACATGTTTATGCATTAAAGACGTTTTTGTCAGCACTTAGAGTTAGCATGGAAGATGGTGGGTGAGGTAACAACCTCCTAGAATTTCACAACCAGAGAGCTGCAGTTCTGTATCTAGGTATGTGTACAGTAAGTTATAGCAGGTGGCTACATGGCTAGGTGTTACTTTCTTTGGTTCCAGGCATCAGTGTATCTGGAGAGAAGAATGAATCTTTATCAGTAACTTACCATATAGGAAGAGAGTGATTATCTGTTCCTTCCAAGCACAACCAGAATTAAAGTCTTTTCCATGGTTGCAACCCTTAGGAAAAAGCTTCTTTAGCTCCTGGAAACAAAGGTGTGTTTGATTTTTAACTCTGATAACTGGAGTAGGGGGAAATTGTCCTATCCTGCATGTGTGTTGCATAAAGAGTTGCTGCAGACTTACAGTTAATTAACACAAAAACATAATACATACAGGATTCTAGATGTGGGTGGGTGAATATTTTTTCAGGATGGGCAACAATGTCATATATATATAAAGCAGCCAGGAGTTTGAGGGGGGGGCAAACTAGCCACCCCCTGGCTACGGCCCTAAATACATAGCGTGTATCTGTATATAAAATTAATTTCTTTTTCATAGCAATCAATAAGAATTATATTGACAATAAAGAATTAGTGTTAGAGAATTACTGTGCATATGTGCACAGCCAATTTTGTAAGTTACAAAATTCATAGAAATTCTATATTACTAGTTTAATACTAAAAGTCTTCCATATATGCAGCTGCTGCAAATGACTTCAGAGGTCTGGTCTACTGGATGTAAACTGGGCATGAGCAGAATCCAAATTTATATTCTGAGTTGGAGGAAAATACTCTAGGAGAAATGGCCCCTTGATTGCTATTATAAATTTGTTTTCAACAAGCCCAGAGATCTTGCCCCCAAATGACAGGGTATATCCCCCTGCTCAGACCATGAACTGGTTGTGTTCTCTTAAAAACCTGTCAATTTCATTATATTTCCTTCCATACCTATGTTTGTTAATAAAGATTTGAGGAATAAAAAATGAGATTATTAGTTAGACTAAAAAAACCATTTATTTCTCATCTAGTTTTACATGTTTTAATCATAAAGCTTTCCCAGCCAATTTTCCAACTTGTCAGCATTTTTAAAAACACTACTACTTGCAAACACGCAACCTCTGTTTATTTTCATATGGAATTTGCCTATCATGTGCATTTGGTGTGGAATTTCCCTCAATTTATACATTTTTGTATGCAACTTCTCGCCTACAGATGGATCCAGAAAGCACAAATTAATTGGCTTGCTTTTAAAATGTGGAGGAAACAAAATTCTCATCAACGCTCAGTCCTCTGACCTTGGAAGATTGCCAACATGTTTGAGAGACAAATGCTCCCACGGTGACACTTCAGTGGATGGAAAAGAGAGACCAGATTCCTGGTTAAACTATCTGGAGGAAGCAATAGAGAATGCCAGGGTTATAATGTAGAAAGAAAGAGCTACCTGTCTTTTAGAATGGATAGAACCCGAGGAAAGTCTCTTGTTATCCAGAGAAGTGAGTTACTTGGAAGTAACTTAATAGGTTATGGTAAGGCGTCCAACACCTTACAAAACTGATTCCGGGATAGTGGGGCGGGGCCAACGTCATGACGTCATGGGCGGGGCCAACGTCACGACGTCATGGGCGGGGCCAAAAAATAAAGGAGCAAAAAATGGCTCCAATAAACTGTGCATGCGCAGAAACTCAATCTGATGCATTGCGCATGCATCAGATTGAGTTTCTGCGCATGCACAGTTTATTGGAAAATAAGCCATGTGCCGATTTTCGGGGGGCTCTACAAATATAAGCCACCCCCCGAAAATAAGCCATCAGGCCATTTTTGGCCATTTTGGGGGGGGGGGGGAAAGAATATAAGCCATGGCTTTCCCCCCCCCCCCAAATGGCCAAAAATGGCCTGATGGCTTATTTTCGGGGGGTGGCTTATATTTCTATATACTCAGTATATAGAAATATAAGCCACCCCCCGAAAATAAGCAGGCAGCCTGCTCGGACACAGAGAATACACCCCCCAACTCTGCTTACCTTGAAGCTCTGCTTATTTTCTCTCCCGACTAACAGCTGATCAGACTCAGAGGCTTTTTTAAAAACTCCGGTAGGGAAACAAGGAAGGGGGAAAATTTCAGCGATGTGATTGGCTCTCTATGTCAGCTGACATAGAGATCCAATCACATCGCTGAATAGGTGTTTCCCCCTATTCAGCGATGTGATTGGCTCTCTATGTCAGCTGACATAGAGAGCCAATCACATCGCTGAATTTTTGGAGCCATTTTTTGCTCCTTTTTTAAAAAAAAATGCCTGCTGCCGAAGAGAAATCGGGACAGCCGGGACGTCATGGGGGAATTCCGTGACCATTTTCCTAAAAATGGTAACTCGGGATTCCCCCTCTCAAATCGGGACTGTCCCTGAGAATCCGTGACGGTTGGCCGCTATATGGGCTGGAACTTCTTCTTCTTCTTCCATGTCTGACTGGCTAATCTTTCTCACACCAGGTCAGGCAGAAGAAACTGCAGAATGAACTCACGAAAAGGTTCATTTATTTTGGCATGTCTGACCTAGACATGAAACTGCCAAAATGAAGGAACCTTTTTGTGAGTTCATTCTGCAGTTTCTTTTGCCTGACCTGGTGTAAAAAAGATTAGCTAGCAACACAAAGTTGTCTTTTCCAGGGTATGCTCTAATGTCGTTCAACAAAAGTACCACAATCTTCGAGGAGGCTTTTTCTGCCTACCCCATGAACTGCAGCTGGCAGAACCAAAGTGAACCTAAGAAGATGAGGGAGCAAGGTGATATATTTAGGTAAAGGTCATCCTTGCTTGAAAGCCAGTCATATCTAACTCTGGGGTTCAGTGCTCATCTCTGTTTATAGCCAAAGAGCCAGCACTTTCTGCATCTGCAGACATTTCCATGAACATGTGGCAGGCATGACTAGACACCGGAGTGCATGAAACACTGTTTACCTTCCCACCAAAGTAGCATCTATTTATCTATTTGCAATTTCTTGCTTTTGAACTGCTAGGCTGGCAGGAGCTGAGACAGATGGAATCTCACTCCATCATGCAGCATTGTGGTCTCAAATTGCTGACCTGCCAGCCTTCCAGTCATCAAGCTCAGTGTCTTAACCACTAAGCCACTGCAGTGATATCAGGCCACTACAAAATAAAACACTGAGCAAGCTTTTAAAAACAAGGGTTTCATACTGACATAACTACACCAGTGTACTCTTCTCCATGGAAGCATTGCTATTCCTTCTCTTAAGTCAGGAGTTCTCAACCATTTTAAGCCGGGGGCCAGGTCACAGTTTTGGGGGCTGGATGGCCATTTTGCCCTTCCTCCACCACAAGGCACATCCTGCTGTGGTGGAGGCAATGGGGGCCACAGGAAATGGTGCTGCAGGCCACATCTGGCCCATGGGCCCACATGTTGAGAATCCCTGTCCTAAGAGCTCTTGATGTTGCCTGCTGTTAGGCAAAAATTAATCAGATATACAGTATTTATTAATTGTACTATGGTACTCTAACCTAAATAAAGAAAAATAATCAAAAATGCAAATGTGTATACCACACATTAAGACTGATCCTTACCAGTTGCATCCGCATGAACTATTAATGCATGGTCTCTAAGCGAGATATTCCTCGGAATTCCAGGACCTGACTGACCATGCTGCAGCTGGAAGAGGAAATATCAGTAGCAGACAAAGCAGAAGGAACTGATAATTAAAAGAATGCATAGAAATCCATTATACTCCTGTGCAATAAATAAACAAAAGAGCATTCAAGATCATCATAACACCTCATCGGCACATATATAGACACATACAGTATAGTTATATTTTTAAGTGATAATTCTGGGACTGTGGTGGTTAAGAAGCTTACCTTGTTAGTTGGAAGGCTGGTAAGTTGGCAGTTCGAGCCCAGGTACTGCATGACAGATTGAGCACCTGTCTCTCTCCCAGCTCTTGGGGACATCAAAGGAGCCTCATTTGGTCATTCCCTGAGCAGTTTCTCTTCAGAAAAAAAAATCTTTTCAACCCAGAATAATTTGTGACATGAAATTATTATTATTATAGTGATAGTTCCTATAGGAATTGTGTGTTAAGAGACATATTTTGTGGGATTATTTATTTATTTATTTAGATTTATTATCCCGCCCCAATCAGGTGAACCTGACTCTAGGCGGCTTACAGAAAATTCATAAATTAAAACCTTGAGGTTCAAAATTACTTAAAAATCAATTAAAAAAGAATTAAACCATGAATTTACAAAGATCTAAAAGATTTAAAAAGGTTAAAAAGTTTAAAAAGATTTAAAAAGTTTAAAAGAGTGAGGGAGGGGTGGCTGTCCCATCAGATCAGCCACCCAACATGGGACCCCATATTCCTGGAGCCCCACACCTGCCCTGCCAGCCAGGTTTTTAGGCCCTTCTGAAAGGGCAGGAGCTCTGTCTGTAGACGTAACTCAGTTGGCAGGAGGTTCCAAAGGGCCTGGATATTCTTATTTTCTCTTTTAATACAGAATCTACACTTGTTCACCTTAAATGAATTAGGAAGAGGTTTCATTTTCTGCAGAAGAAAAATGATTCTTGGAGAAAAACATGCCAGGTCAGTTGTAGCTGAACTGCTTTCACTGAACCTTGACATGTTTCTTGTGTAGGCGCAGTGTTTACTCTCTCAAAGCACTGAATGGAATGGCAGCTGTCAAAAAAGAACTCTGAACGAGAGTTTTCAGGAACCAAGTGTTCATCAGTTAAGAGAGAGATTGAGACGAAGTAACTCAAAGTGACATGCATCATTTATGATTTAAGTCACTGACAAAACATGGAGCACAAAGGGCAGAGGCAAATTAAAATCATGATTCTTGACACTAAAAGGTAAGGATATTTTCTGTGGCTTCACTTACTTTCTTCCAGATAATGTCATCACGAAAGCTGTATAGATTGACAGTTTAGTTGAAATACATGTCTGAAAAGTCCCTCAAGAAAACACGGGGGTGGGATTTTCAGAATTTGGTTGGGCAGGGACCTTTTCCAGATAATTCAGTCAACAGTCTAGATTGCTGTAGTTCACCCTGCTTTGCATTTCAAAGGATATCTTGTTATATTTGTTAAATAACAAGACCAGTAGTAACCTTTTCCCCAGAACTACACAAAAAGTCAAATGAGATGATACATTTGTCATGCTTCCTCCCTTCCCACCTCTTGTAGCCAATTGTGATTCAAAAATATCACAATCTTCAAGGAGGCTCTTCTTATGTATCCCGTCTATATGCTGAAAAGTAAATACTGTATAGTACAATGAGAGATATAACAAATTACAAAGAGTAAGGGAAAGAAAGTCCCCATGTTATTACAAAGGGATTATAGAGGTACCTCACTGAAGATCATAATGCATTCCATGGGGGTTGCTCTTTAAGCGAGTTTGCTCTTTACGCGAAACACTATTGTAAGTTACCAATTGTGACTTCTGGTGGTGGTGGTGAATTGCGAACCCCGATTTACCGTATTTGCCGGCGTACAAGATGACTGGGTGTATAAGACGACCCCCCAACATTTCCACTCAAAATATAGAGTTTGTTATATACCCGCTGTATAAGACTACCCCCTCTTCCGCACACCTTCCACACACCAAATAAAACGTAAAAGAACATCAGATTTGATTTCAACATGTTAATTTATATTCAAATGCTTATGACATGCAGAAAAACTGTCACAAGGCTGTATGTTATCAGACATGTACAGTAAACATAAAACAGTGCAAGTTTATTAAATGTTATTCACCAAAGACAATTCACTAAAGCTGAATGGAACAATAAACCTATGGGAGCTGCCATGCTGTTTGTTTTCTAATCTGTTAACCAAAATGGAACTGTCAATGACAGAAGGAAGATAACAAATAGAGAGAGAGAGCAAGTGCCAGGCAAGTCCCTAGCAAGTTTGCTGGCATGACAGTTTCCCTTTAAAAGCCTTCTAATTCCTGTTCATCATCTGATATTAAAAGTTGTTATCCTATCCATCCCATAGGACCTTAATGTTATTCGATGCAATTCTCCTCCCCTGATTGCTTAACATTATGCGAGGTAAATGTTATCCGAGGTAAATATTATCCGAGGTAAACGTTATCCAAGGTAAACGTTATCCGAGGTATTACTGTATTTTATTCAACTGAAGTGTACCCGGCGTACAAGACGGCCCTCCACTTGGAGGCATGTTTTTCAGGGGTAAAAAGTCGTCTTATACGCCAGCAAATACAGTAGTTGTTAAGTGAGGTTTTGGTTGGTTTTAGTTGTTAAGCGAGGCAACCATTCAGAGAAAATTTTGCTCTTTAAGCAAGTTAGTCTCCAAGTGTGGCGCTCTTTCTGCAAGGTTTTACTGTATTTTGAACAGCATCATGAGGTGGAAATAACTATGAAAGTATAAAAGCAGGGTTATATGCCAAATTTCTCCTAACACCCTTCAGCAGAAGTGCATACTAGAAAGCAGATTATTTCAACAATATGAGAGTTATAAAAGGGGAAAGACATAATCACATCAGACAGACAGATGGAAGGAGAAGATGGACAGCATCTGCAAGGACAGTTACCCTAATAACATTGACATCATGTTGTGCTAAAACTTTGGCTTCTATCCAGAGGCCAGCATAGAGTATTAATAAAGCAAGCAAGGGCTTGGGTGAATGTTTTAAACTGGAATTTCCCGCTCCACATTCTTTAAATCATGCTTATGGGGCTTAGAAATATTTTAGATCTTCCAGTAGCACATCACTGAATTATAACTCCAGTTCATAAGGTGCTAAACCTTTCCAATGTTTCCAGGTGTACATGTTGTAAACCTGTACCATATACAATAGGAGTTGTGGATATGTTGCTGTGTGTTGACATAATGGATCTGCTGCCATAACTAGGGTCTAGTTTACCTCTGTGGCAGGGTTTTCACCACTTTTTTTCTGACAGGCTTCTGATCTTTACATGCTACACAATCATTCACTCTGTGCTAGCAGTTAACAGCAGTACCTACTGAATTTGATTGGTCTGGATATATGGGAACCTTCTTTGTTTTTCATAAGAAAGTACCTAATTTTTCAAAACACTTCACAAAGTGACAGAAATAACTTGGATTCAGAAATTTGCGCAAGGTTCTAAGTTTAAAAGCTGATGGAAGTGAAATTAGCAGAACTGTCTGTCCATAGTAAGCAATACAGTACAAGTAACAGACCAGAACTGCAGAAGGTCCCTTGTATGAGATTCATTTCATTGTAGTTACATTGGCTGAAATCCAGTAGTATATGGAAGCTAGAGAAGGCCCGTTGATTCAACTGAATGTATGGAGGAGTTGACAGCATATCCCCACTGATTGAATGGCCCTACTATACTTGTGTCTTACATCTGGATTTCAACCAGCACATCTCAATTTCAGTAGAGATTAAATAGGCTTTTAGAAAATCAGGCTGGGTTTCAGCAATTACAGCCATCACCCATTTTGTTTTCCTTTATTTTGCTGATGCTACAGCAGGGAGTTGCTGCACTGTTTTCTTTGCTGAATTTTTTTGCTAAAGGCATGATTCACAGGGGATAAAAATCAGAAGCAATTGTAACTGTAGCTAGTGAACAATGATCCCGGCAGGTGGAAGACCTGTCAGTTGACTCTTTAATAAGAAGGAAATGCTAGTATACCACAGCAGGTGTTTCTAAGTGCATTGAGATAAAAAGCAGAATAAAATCATCTGCTCAGATTTAAATACAGAGAACAATGAACAGTTGGCTTTATACTGCACAGCATTTGAAGAAAAGAAGTAAATGGAATTGTAGGAGCGATGACAAGCACAATATATGCAGCAAATCTATTTTTTTAATCAATGTACCAGACTCTTATTCCTGAAGTCTGACAATTCTGTTGCTACTACTATTTGCCACATGACACAGGCTTGGATTTAAAATTTATGTGAGTTAGAAATGCCATTGTCAGTTATTTGGATGAAGTATGTTATTTAACAGATTTCTTTTCTCTGGTAAGGACCCTAAATTGGCAAATCCACATTGTTTTCATGTTCCTTTCTCTAAATTAAAATATTTGTAGTTTGAAGATTTGCCTCTCTTTGATTTCTTTTAAACAGATAACAGTAAAATTAAAATGTAACTTAAGAAATAATGGCAATAACGGTCCAGAATGCTGAAGCCAGGATAATCTCCAGGATGAAGAAACATGACCATATATCCTTGGTCTTTGCTCAGGTACACTGGCTTCCTGTTTCCTTCCATGTTAGGTACAAAGTTCTAACAATGACATGTAAAGCCCTAAACTATTCATGACCTTTTTATCTGGAGGACCAACATTCCCAAAGATCATCTGTCCGCATCACTCACTCTTTTCTGTCAACGCACATCCAGGTGCCGACACTAAAAGGGGCAAAGAAAGTTTCAGTGAGGAAAGAAGCATTGTTAATGACTTATGACTGTGAAGCCTCCACCCTTGCCACGCCTAGTGGTCAAAAGCTGTTGTGTGCAAAAGAACAGCAAGGAGTCTCTTGGTGAAGTCTCAAAGCAAATCTTTAGTAGCAGAAACAGAGGTGCAGGCTAAGGAGTATTTACAGTGATGCGGAAAACAGAAAACAGGCTTATCAGCAGTAAGAACACACGGGAGGGAATATACAAGGTCAACAGTCTGTATGAGTGTCCCGGCTCATATGCTTACAAAGTAAGCAGCAAAACAAGTCTTTGGTTATAGCTGGCCAACACAAAGATCCAAACCTTATCTGTTTGTCAAGGTCCTCTAATTGCAGAAACACCAGCTTACTAACACCAGCAGAAGACCAGCAAAGCACGAACAGTTCATCCACCATGATGTTGCCGGGTGTGTCCACAGTCTTAGATAAATGACTAAGAGCAGCCAGACATCCAGGAACCGGAGCAGGAGGTGGAGAAAGTCTAAAGCTTGTCTTCTCTTATACACAACGCAGCTGGTCATCAACTGCAGCTGAGTACTGATCAGAGAAAAGTCCTTAAAGACACAGTACTAAGTTTGCCCTTGTTGCAAGACCAGTGCTACGCCCAGGCACAGTTACTGTCAAGTATTCTTGAGAGTGGCACCAATAAGGTGGAACACTTTTCCTGTAGAACTATACTAGGCCCCATTCCAGCATACTGTATCTTAAAAATATATTTAAAATCTTACCTGTTCAAGGAGGCTACCAAAGATCTTCTCCCGACAGCCAGTTGATTTACTGTAGTTTAATTTTATTCCTGGTTTTGTTCCATTTATCCTTTAGTTATGTTGTTTATTTATGCTGATTTGTCCAGGCATGAGATTTGGGGTTAATTTTGTACTCATTAATGCATTTTCCAATATGATGCTGCAAAGGAAGGGCATTTTATGCATTTGTAATTTCCCCTATAAACTGTTCATTTGTTTGTAGTTTCTTTGCTTTTTTGTAAACCACCCAGAGTAGGAACACCTCCTGGATGGGTGGTATAACAAACAAATAGTTATCTAATTGATGCTAGTGTAAACTTAGATATTTTGGAAGTGTCTTTTAGTACTAGTGTTACAGTATATCTAATGCAATACTGACTTGTTGGGAGGATAATTAAAAAATGAGGGGGAGGTTGTCAAAGTCAGTGGGTGAAAAAAGTTGGGACAGGAAAAAGGACATCAATAACTGTAAGGAGAAGAAAGTGGAGTTCTCTGAAATACTGTGTGGATCCTTCTGCTGAGAAAAGAAATATAAAATCGATTGCCCCGAAGATCAGAGCTTTCTAAGTATGAATCAGACCATTCCAACTTGCCTCATCAAAACAGACCCTGAGGTGGCTTCGGATATCATTTAACTTCATTTCTGTTGAGATTTTACCGCCAGGAAGTGCCTCAGAATTTTCTGCTTTGTGTATCATTTTGTGTACTTGACTATTCAATCAATCAGCAAAACACCTTGGACTACTGCAATAGTAAGGGTGAAGAATATTTTCCAGAGGAGCACCTATGTCTGGCCTCCTGGCTGCAACTCATTGTGGTGATTACATATTGATCCAAAAAGCACCCCCCTCTCTCTGTGTGTGTATGGTTTTTTTTGGGGGCAGGCGGGTGGAGTAACCACCAAACCACCATTAATTAAAGTTGTAGGCTGACTGGGTAGTTCTCTTGCAAAGTGAAGTAACATCACTTTGTCATTCGCAATGCCAGTAATATATTGATGATTTCATATGCTTTCTTCTGATATCTTAATTTCCTAAGGAAAATCTTGCCCCTTTCTCAAGACCTTTGAGTTTGTCTTTCAGTTGGGCAGATCCTCACATGTTTTGTGTTCTGTCAGACTTCAGGTGTCTCTGTAAGGGCCCTCTCCTTCATGCTCCTGAGCCTGCGCTCATTTCTGGAACATATTTAACCCTTACCCTTTACCTTTGAGAGATCTGAGCCGCTTTTAAAAAGAGCTTACTGAGCTCTGGCAGTAGAGCAGAACAAGGGAGGCTTCTTCTTAGTACTGTAGCATAGGTTGCTTTGTGTGTGTGTGTGTTAAGGAAAACAACAATCTTCAAAGAGAAATAGCTGTTTTATTCTTCAGGTTCATTGATAGCAAAGTCCATGGAAAAACCGTAGATTAAAAGGTCATAACAAAGAATCAGTCCAATAAGAACAGTCCAAGTATCTTTAGGTAATCATAGTGAAAAGGAGAGAAAATCCCATAAGCCAAACTGAAGTCTTAGTCCATTGAGAAACAAAGACGAACTAACTCACTGTTCTCCAAAATGGAGAATTCCTGGTCAGGTGGTTTAGCCTTAGCCAATCAGGTAACAGAGAAAAATATTCTCAAAACAATAATTGTTTACATCCATGTAAAGACATAACACTCTGAAAAGATGGGAACACAGGAACATTATAATATCAACAAGCCTCTCGTGACAGTCTTGCGAGACACACAGAGATGGGAAAATATTTTTTAAGAGGCCTAGCTGAAAAATAGCAATTTCAAGCCTTGGGAAGCATTAGGAAATAGGTCTTTTCCTGACATGTTCCATTTGAAAATGCAATCTTGCTTTTACCTCTGCCTTGAGATGGTGGGGGGGGGGGATTCATGTCCCTTCTCCATTCATATTCAAGAGTGGGATCATGAGTAAGGAAAGGTGAATCACAAGGTACATCCGCCTTGGTTTGTGTGTGTGTGGGGGGATGGATCTGGATGCCTGGAGGATGGAAAGAGGAGCCAGATCTCCATTCAAACAACATAAACAAACTGCTTGAGAGCATCATGAAGAGGATGAAGAGCTGCTTCATGATTGCAGCAAATCAAACACTTCTGCATGCCATCTGTGGATGCTCAGGGGAAGGGAAATAATTTCAGTGGATGATCACTAGATGACTTATCAGACACTTCAATAAACAGATAGTTCAAAAGGAAGGCAGTGGTAGTTTAGACATTTTTTGGAATAGAAGCAATGTTAGTCTGGTTCAGGCATATCAGAAAACAAGAACACATAAAAATAATAAAACAAAAACAAAATCTCTGCAGCACTTTAAAGACTAACTGCTATATTTTTACTGTTAGCTTTCATGGATTAAGTCCACTTCATCAGACAAGGAGTAAAACTTCCAGGCATGTTTGATATACACCAGATGCAGGGGTCAATATGTCACAAGGAAAAAAGGATCACAAAGCAATGAATAATCAAGCAGAATGACAGATAAGCACACATATCACTATAACTTCCTACAGCTAGCAGTAACAATAGATTATGCAAATTAGTTTTAAATGTGTCCCTTTCAATCTCAAAAGTGTGAAGTTGTGAAGCAAAGCAGATGCTAATGAGTTTAACTTCTTTCAGGTTGACCACTTACTGGTTGACCTCTTACTGGTTGTCCTCTTTACTTGTGTGGACACATCCTGTTGTGTTCATGTTGTAAGAGAGAAGTTTTACTCCTTGACTGAAGAAGTGGATTTGATCCACGAAAACTAACAGTAAAAATATAGCAGTTTGTCTTTAAAGTCCTACAGTATTTTTGTTTTATTTATTTATTTTTGCTTTCTGGTGTGGTTTAGACAGATTCTGGATTGGCAATACATAGACAAGCAAAGAAACATTGTTTTTTTAAAATGTTAGCACTTAATTTCTGTTATGCTGAAGTGGCTTGTAAATTGGTTCAGAATAGCAGATGTTGACAACACGAGCTGCCTTGACAGTTGTAAGGCTGCCATACGTCTCATTCCCAGCACCTACAGATATTGGGAATGGGATAAATGGCAATGTGTCAAAATAGTAGAACCTCCAATGGGGACTCAAAAGACACACATTGTCAGAGTCTGGAGTGTGGATGGCAGGCAAGCAGGCAACATGAACACCAGGAACCAGTTAATAGCAAGGGTGTGCTGAGCACTATGGGAAGATGCTGGACAGGGAATGGTGGAGGCAACTATTAGGGAGGACTGGGTGGGGGATCCCATATATTGCTGCATGCTGCGCTGGGTTGATCAAGCAAGGGGCGGCAGCCAAGGGGACAGGGGGGAAGGCTGAGGGAACTGCTTAGTCACCACCCCTTGCTCCAAGCTCCCTCCTTCAGTTTGGAACAATGTTTTAATCTAAAGTGCAGTGTAGACGGAGCAAGCGAGGGGTGGAAACCAAGGGGACGGGGGAGAAGGTTGCCCCCAGGAACTGCTTGGTGGCCACCCTTTGCTAGCTCCACCAAGCATCCGGTACTTTAGAATAAACCATTCTTCCAACCTGAAGGAGGGAGCTTGAAGTAATGGTTTAATCTAAAGTGCAGCATGCTGGGTGAATAAATAATAATATTATTATTCTTGGTGCCCCAGAGGTGAGGACAGGGTGGGACAAAGCCTGATTGCCTGATATACCAGCACTGGGTAACAGGGCAAACAGTTACCATGATGTAGTATCTCCACAAGATCAGAAACTCTGATTTTTCAAGGTCTCCAGTAACATAAAAAAGCCCTCAGGTAAAGATTAGTATCACATTCAGAGTTAGTCTCAATACCAAAGAGTTAGGATAAAAGGGTTGGAGCTAATCTGTTTTTATTGAATTCCTGAATACAGCTCAAGTCTTATACACATTTACTACTGCTTTATTATTAAAGTGACAGTACTTGATGTGATTCCAAAGAACTCATGGGGAAAACATTCCTGACTAATTTACCCTTCTTTTCATTAATTTGGGAAACTGAATAGACATTGAACACCAATTGATTCATTCACATGCAATCTGGCACTAAAACTAGCTGGGGGAGGGGGACACCACAAGAAGTGCATTGAACTGGGTAGGCCGGGAGAATTTTTAATAATAGGAAACAGGTATTTTAATACTTAGTAAAATGAAAGTTGATGTTCACTTAATGTTTTGATCTACATGAAACAGAGGCAAAGTTCCTCAGCAGGGATAAGCCATGTCAAATGGTAGTCTTCCAAATTCTAAATAGTATGAAGCATTACCTTTACACAATCTTCCATTTCTTGCTCTCATCCATCAAGCCATATGAAAGTTTCCCTTTATAACTTTATGACAACGATCAATTGAGACAGTTGCCATAGGAATGTTGTATGATGCTGAAGACAATGTGATCCATGCAGCTGTAAACAAAGAGATCATGATGGATTTATTCCCTCCAAATTTTCAAGATAATAAATATCCACACATCTATAACTGACTTTAGATCAGGAGTTCTCAAACTTTTTAAGCCGGGGGGTAGGTCATGCTTCTTCAGACAGCTTAGGGGGCTGGATAGCCATTTTGCCATTCCTCCACCACATGACACTTCTGGGAGTAATGAAGGTGGTGGTGGGCCACATGAAATGGCGGCATGTGCTGCATGCGGGCCGCAAGTCACAGGTTGAGAATCGCTGCTTTAGATGGTGTGGCAGAATTGATGGTGATTATCTTTCAGTACATGTTATTTCAGCAATTACAAAATTGTTGTGATGAGTGAAATGGAAGAAGTGGTAGGTGGGGAGTGGTTAAGCAGTCACCACACCAGGAACTATCAATTTCTTCAAACCTAAAGCTTTCTTTACATTTTCCATCTCTCTGTTTTGTAGTTGAGTTTGACACCTATTCTACATGTGTAAATCCAAGGTATCATGACAATAGACTATTCAGAAATTATTAGAATCAGGACTTGTGCAAATCATGAGTCCTTGCCTATTCCGCATAAAGGCTGTTATCCTGTTTTTGAAGAACCTCTGTTCACATCATTTGTACGAGAAGGGATCCACTAATCACTCACAAAAGCAGAAAGTTGTGTTCAAAGCAATAAAGCAATCTCTGGTTTGTGTAAATTTGAGCCAGAGATTAGGAGAGAGATATGAGGTGTACTCTGAGCATTGAGTTTTGTGAAAACAAACATGATATAGGCTGTAGAATATAACTGGATTGACAGTTGAATCTTACTTCAACCTCAATGGGGCAGCATTCTCCGTTGCATCCAGGATCAACTTTTTGGCTTTAAAAACAGAAGGCAAGGGATCTTAGGTGATTTGGATAGGTTGCCATATGTCCTAGAAAACCAGGATTGTCCCAGATTCAAGGCTGGAAAAATTGTCCCAGCCAGTTCAATAAAAATCATGTTAAAGTCCTGGATTTTTAAAATTTATTGATTGTGTATTATAACAAACCATTAAAATAAATTTGAACTCTCACCATCAAACGAGCAATTTCCTGCCACATTGGAGTTGAATTATACCTCGCCTCACACCACTGCCTGATAAGTGTGACCAGTGTGTTTTCTGGAACTGAGGACATTAAGAGTTGACCGCAATCTGACTTCTCAGAAGTACAACAGATCAGTAAGAATTAACTGTTGTAAATAAATTCATTTATGTATTGATATATTTAATGTGAAAGTGTTTTATAGCTGTCATTAAATTATGTTTGTTTTTAAAAAGGCTATTTTGTAAATTATCCACCCATTTTTATCAAGTATGCTTCTGTCCTGGTTTTGTGGGAGAGAATTATGGCAACACTAGATTTGGAGAAAATGTTGTGAGGTGTTTTCCACTTCCAATGCTTGTCCTATTCTGTCTAATGATAGATCCAAGCTTATGAGAAGCAAGCAAACAAACAAACAAACAAACAAACAAACATGTGGTAGTCACATTAATTAAACATTGGATTCATGTTGTTTTACAAATAATACACTTATTTGGACTTCAATCTGGAAGAGCCAGTGAACATTAGAAAACAATGCAGAGCCATTTAGTCGGTTTGAACTCTGAAAGAATGATGTTTCAAAATTGCTGGTTTCATTTAGGTAACATAAAATGTAGTTGTCCAAAGTGTTGTCAAATAGAGTGATTCAGATTCATACATAGCCCGATTCTGAAACTTCCCCCTGTATATTTATCCCCCTGTATATTTATCCCACTGTAATCAATTCATGCATTTAAGGGTCTGACAAGCCTCCTTTATCGACCACCAAAGTAACTTCATTTCCATGGAAACCCTGATGGCATATATGAGCACAATACAAAAATGCTAACTGAAAGTAATAGAAATATTTTGTAAACAATTTGATGCTAACAATATTTTATGCTTTCATGGTCATGGCAGCTTTTTAGGGTACAATATATAGCAGGTCAAATTAAATATATATGTACAGGATTCTATTGCATTCTTTAGTTTAGTGCTCTTTATGAGAGGCTTTACTGTATTTTGCTTTGTTGTAAGTTACTTTGTTCTTCTGTATTCCCTATTTCTTCGCTCTGTAGTATGTCCTGGTCATTGATAGGATTCAGCTGGCAGTAATGGTTGTTCATAGCATGAGTGATAGGCACTCTGTGCTGAAGCAGAGCTAGGAGTAATTTGTTGTAAATAAAGAATTACTAACACCAAATTCCATTCTGCAACAGCTGAGGTATAATGATCTTGCAGGGATCCTTTTGCTGTGTAATTATAACTCTGTTGTTACTTTCACAGTTCGGGAGATATGGACACAATAAATGGAGGAGAAAGAATGCCATATCACTCAAGTGCTCGCTCATGCTTTGTCTCATGGTGATGAATAGTAATCATTAAGATACTGTTGTTATTAAAGTAAATTTGGAAGTAAAATTACATTTTCTAAATTGAAATGTGATGGTAACCAACTTTTTTTTCATTTGCTGGGGCCCCTAGAATTGTAATAGCAGTGTATTTCTTTTTCTTTTTTAAAGTAACATTCAGCTCTGAAGTTAAGCAGATAAGACTAAAACTTACTGGCATGTCCTCTGACCAAGGAAGGGAATGTCCAGATTATCTGTTGTCCTATTGCAGATATCAAGCAGATCCCATGAAAATGCCTGTTCAAAGAGATCATTTTGAGAACATGCAAAGTGAAATGGACTTAAAGGGTGTTCGGATAATAGCAATCTTGTATGCATTAATGTTGTCTCACTAATGTGATTGTGGTTTGCCATCAACATGAATAGTATAGTTCTTTTTTCTGCTTCTGGTCTTCAGAACAAGCTTTTACCTACTCTTCTTGTTTGTTCGTTAGTTTGTTTGTTTTGTTTATAAAACCTCTTATTCCTCTGACCACGTTCCAAGCAGAAAACATGGGAGATGGTCTCCATATGCCAGAGATTCTATTTACCTATTTTTCTACTGTAACTATAGATGGTGCCTTTCCACAGATTTATTTTACTAAATGGAAGAATTTTCAACAGCAGCTGGATAAAAGTGTGGAGAAGATCCCTCTGTACCCAGATAAATATAATTAATTTGTCCATCTGGTGAAAGTAATATCAAGAATAAACATTCCAAGAGGATGCTGGACCCAGTACATCCAGTGGTTTGACATTAGGTACTCTACAACCAGGATCCTTTTCAGGTAGATACTGTTGAAGCTGTGGAAGAACTGATGCTGAAAATTGGAAATAATGATTGTGCACATTAGTCGAGAACATGGCTCTGAAGCAGAATAGTAGACCAGCCTGGAAACTCCTCAAAAAATTAAGTGGAGATTCAACCCAGCCACAGCAAAACTATACTGGAGTAACAGCAGACCAAATACCATGTTTCCCCGAAAATAGGACCTCCTCCTATAGTAAGGCACCCCATTTTCCCCCACCTCAGAAATATACCCCCCCCCCCGAAAATAAGGCACTCACCTAAATCTTGTCCTGGCCATCCGCTGTATCAGCAGTAAATGTGTACTGTATTCTTCTTTGTCATGGAAAAATAAGACATCCCCTGAAAATAAGACCTTGTGCATATTTTGGAGTTTTTTAAAATATAAGACAGTGTCTTATTTTTGGGGAAACACAGTAGCTAGTCAGTTACTAAAGATTGGAAAAATGCAGGGCAAAAAGTGGGGGGAGCATGAATCCAGAGGAATAAGAGGGGGAGGGGTTACTTAATAACCCCTTTGTGGCATGTGAATTGGAGGAAGCTATAAACAGCATGAAATCAAATAAAGCAGCAGGTATTAATTATATAAGAACAGAACAGATAAAACAGTTTGGTCCTTGCACTTTGGACTGGCTCCTGCAATTAGTGAACAACTGCATAGATGAATGTAAGGTTCCTAAATTATGTAGACAGGCTAGAGTTGTTGCTATATTAAAACCCGGCAAAGACCCAAATGACCCAGATGATGCTTGACAGGACACTCTCTTTTAAGCAGCACTGCCTGAATACCGAAGCCAAAGTTAATGCAAAGAACAACATCATCAGGAAACTCACAAACTATAAATGGGGAACTCAACCATCTACACTGCACACATTGGTTTTGGCTCCGAACGTCTCTGCAGTAGAGTATGCTTTCCAGTATGGAGCGCATCCACACACAAAACAAGTTGGTATCGCTGTTAATGGAGCCATGTGTATTGTGGCAGGATGCCTCAAACCTACACCAGTTGAGAAAATATACCCTCTTGTTGGTATCACTCCACCTAAGATAATGAGAGAATAAGCAGCGGATGCCAAGAGAACTAAGTGACAGAATGACTCTTGATATACTCTGAATGGATATTAGCCTTAAGTCTGCAGGCTCAGATCAAAAAAGAGCTTTATGGCAAGAACAAACATTCTTGAGGGTACACAAGAGCAAAATCAAATTAGAAGGTGGAAGAAGGAGCTCACTGTGCAAGGAACATCTTTAAAGGAGGATATAGCTGAATATTTTAATCTCTCCTATGTCACTTGGAGAACCCTGAATAGGTTGAGGGTTGGAGTCCCTAAATGTAAGACCAACATGCTCAAGTGGAGACTTCTGGTGGACAACAACACACGGTGTGAATGTGGAGAGACACGGTATCCAGCTCATTTACTGGTCTGCCTATTACTGTCAGGAAAAATGCACCAATGAGGACTTAAGTTTCGCTAATGACAAAACCAAGAAAGTGGCTTTATTTTGGTAGTGCAGGGTTTGATTGGGACATGAAAGAATAAGAATCTCCTCTGAATATTCTGAAGAACTATGGACTGTGGGATAGTTCAGTGGTTTAGGTATGGTTGGGAATTCAGTTTTCTCACTTTTCTTCTGAGTCAAGGACTGGACTCCATGATCCATACAGTCCCTTCCAGCTCTGCAGTTTTAAAATTTAGATGTTTCCTTTTGACCCTTGCAGAGTTCCAATTCTCCACCCACCCCCATCTTTAACACAAGATAAAATCTGTTCATATTTGCCACAGTACAAAGGAAAATTTCAAATCACACCTCTGTGCTTTCTTTACACATTTAGTACCTATATTTAATCAGTTTTAACAAGGAATTGGATTTACAGAAAACCTGCTTGGTGACCTTGCTTTGTTTGCTTAAAGTTATTAGAACTCTTTTACTTTCTTTGGGTCCTTATTTTCTCCATGCAACTTTTAATTAATGATGCACTTACCAAAGTTGACCTGTGTGTTTTTGAACTGCTTGGGGGGCGGGGGGGGGGGGATAAACCACTTGACAAAGATGACTTGGCAGTTTTATAAACTGGTAATTGGAAATCAATGTCCTTAAAGCTCCAAGCAGAAAATGTAATAAACACTCTAGTCTAGAGAGACAAAAGATTATTTGTTAATGGTACAAAAATGTCAGTGTCACGGTAATTAAATTAAACTTGTGAGATGATTAAAGCAATACTTGGGAATTGTTCCTACAGAAAGTAAGGTGCTTTAGGATGTTCTGGCATTGAAACCATGATATCAATCTCTCATTCTCAACGTGATATGTTTAAGAAGTGGCTTTATCCATACCTCCAGTGAGTTTCTGTGGCTGAGTAGTAGTTCCAACTCAGGGGCCAGAGTGCAAATAACTATACACACAAAACTTGATTGGTATAAAACACGGTCACTTTAGTGGTTACACTACAAATAATGCATGGCACTAGCTTAGCAGACAGATCTTTATCAGCTACACCACATGGTATCTGATGTAGAGGAGGGAAACACATATGATTAACTACATGGGTGTAGGTCATCGCAGAGCCATGCAACAGCTCCTGGGACAAGCATGCACCTGACCTTCCTACCCCTGTTCCATAAAAGGCCCTCAACCATGAAGGACATTGTCCACCCATGTGCCCAACCACTACAACCTGGATCTATTAAATTGCTTCCAGAAATGCCACAGAAGCTTGAAGTTTTAGAGACCCCTTCATCTACCACCAGAGCTAGTGCAGTTGTAATCAATCACACAACTCACCACATGTCCATCCTGCTCTCTGAAAGATGCACACCATTAGATTTGCAGCCACTGTGAGAACTGGGAGTGGGGAGGAGCGTCACCAAGGCAGCACCCACCATTTCATCCAGCCCCAAAGCTACCGCCGTTGACAAAATGTCACTGCCAGATGAGTTTGGGACCAGTGCTTTTCTAAAAATCCAATTAGTATAGTAATAATTGTGTGCCATCAAGTCTAGTACAACTTATAACAACAACTCTTTTAAGGGTTTTCTAGCAGTGGTTAAGAGGCTGAGCTTGACAACCAGAAGGTCAGCAGTTCAAAATGCGAGTGCTGCACAGTGGACTGAGCTCCAGTCGTCTGTCCAAGCTCCTGCCAACCTAGCAGTTCAAAAGCAAGAAATTTCAAGTACAGTAGAGACTTTATATATTGGACTTCATAACTTCATATAATCAATGCTAACTAGCTATTTTAGTCTGATATTGTTTAAACTGTGATAATATGCATGATAATACTTTGTTTAAACTGTGATAACATGTATGATGAGAGGATACTGACGTAGAAACCGGCAAACCAACGTCAGGAATTTTGCCAAGAGAACCCTATGGACCAAAACAAAAGGCAAAACAAATGGGGCAATTTAGATGAAACAGGATGCTTAGCACAGCAGATCAAAAGAAGGGGAGGGACAGGAAAGGGGGAGGAGAAATACAGTGTTCCAAGGAACAATACTGTATAGGGACATGGAATGTGAGGTCTATGAACCAGGGAAAACTGGAAGTGGTAAAAAAGGAAATGGAAAGAATAAATATTGACATCTTGGGAATCAGCGAGTTAAAATGGACAGGGATGGGCGAATTCAGCTCTGGAAACCATCATATCTACTACTGTGGACAAGAAAACCTCAGAAAAAACGGAGTAGCCATAATTGTCAATAAAAGGGTGAGAAAAGCAGTAATGGGATATAATCTCAAAAATGATAGAATGATGTCAGTAAGAATACAAGGCAAGCCATTCAATATCACTGTAATCCAAATATATGCACCAACCACTAGTGCAGATGAAGCCACAATTGACCAGTTCTATGAAGACTTAGAACACTTCATAGAACAGACACCAAGAAATGATGTCCACATTATCATAGGAGACTGGAATGCCAAAGTAGGAAATCAAAAAGTAAATGGAATAACAGGCAAGTTTGGTCTTGGAACACAGAATGAAGCAGGCCAAAGACTGAGAGAGTTCTGTCAAGATAACGCACTGGTCATAGCAAACACTCTCTTCCAGCAACACAAGAGGAGACTTTACACATGGACATCACCAGATGGCCAACATCGAAACCAGATTGATTACATACTCTGCAGTCAACGATGGAGAACTTCCATACAATCAGCAAAAACAAGACCAGGAGCAGATTGTGGCTCAGATCACAACCTACTGATTGCAAAATTCAGGCTTAGACTAAAGAAAATAGGAAAAACAATTAGGCCAGAAAGATATGACCTAGAAAACATTCCTTGGGAATACTCAGTGGAGGTGTGGAATAGATTTAATGGCTTGGACCAGATAGACAGAGTGCCAGAAGAATTATGGACAGAGATGCGGGACATCATGCAGGAGGCAGCAAGGAAAACCATACCAAAAGAAAAGAAGCGTAAGAAAGCTAAGTGGTTGACCGATGAGGCTCTTAAAATAGCAGAGGACAGAAGGAATGCAAAATGCCAAGGAGAAAAGGAAAAATACAATCACTTGAATACAGAATTTCAAAGGAAAGCAAGGAGAGATAAGGAAACCTACCTGAACAAACAGTGCAAAGAAATAGAGGAAAACAATATCAGGGGTAGGACTAGAGATCTTTTCAAAAAAATTGGGGAACTCAAGGGAACATTTAAAGCAAAAATGACCATGATAAAAGACAAAGATGGCAGGGAGTTAGCTGATGCAGAAGAGATTAAGAAAAGATGGAAAGAGTACACAGAGGAACTCTACAAAAAGGACCTCAACACCCCTGATAATCACAATGATGAGAACATTGAACATGAGCCAGACATTCTAGAGAGTGAAGTCAGAAAGGCCCTAAAAAACACTGCAAACAACAAAGCCAGTGGAGTTGAT
Source organism: Furcifer pardalis (assembly GCA_030440675.1). Lineage (NCBI taxonomy): Eukaryota > Metazoa > Chordata > Lepidosauria > Squamata > Chamaeleonidae > Furcifer > Furcifer pardalis. The sequence continues at coordinate 56,312,512 of CP126896.1, forward strand.
GGTATCCAAGTTGAACTTTTCAAAGCCCTACAAGATGATGGAATCAAATTATTGCACTCTGTATGCCAGCAGATTTGGAAAACAAAACAATGGCCACAGGATTGGAAAAGATCTGTATACGTTCCACTTCCCAAAAAGGGTAATGCCAAAGAATGTTCAAATTATCGAACAATTGCGCTCATCCCTCACGCTAGCAAGGTGATGCTCAAGATAATACAGGATAGACTGCAACAGTATGTGGAGAGAGAATTACCAGAAGTGCAGGCGGGTTTCAGAAGAGGCAGGGGGACTAGAGATCACATTGCCAACATAAGATGGATCATGGAAAAAACAAAGGAATATCAGAAACAAGTCTACTTCTGTTTCATTGATTACACGAAGGCTTTTGATTGTGTCGACCACAACAAGATGTGGCAAGTAATTAAAGAGATGGGAATACCGGAACACCTTATAGGCCTCATGAGAAATCTGTACATGAATCAAGAGGCAACAGTTAGGACAGAAAGTGGAATGACGGAGTGGTTTGGAATAGGAAAAGGAGTAAGACAAGGCTGCATTTTGTCACCATGTTTATTCAATTTATACACAGAACACATAATGCGCAATGCAGGGATGGAGGAATCACAATTTGGGATCAAAATTGCTGGAAGAAATATCAACAATTTGAGATATGCAGATGATACCACCCTAATGGCAGAAAGTGAGGAGGACCTAAAGAAGCTCCTGATTAGGTTGAAAGAAGAAAGTGAAAAAGCTGGCTTGAGACTCAATATCAAAAAAACCAAGATAATGGCAACAGGCCCTATCAGTCCATGGAAAATAGATGGGGAAGAAGTAGAAGCAGTGACAGACTTTACTTTCTTAGGATCAAAGCTCACTGCAGATGGTGACTGCAGCCATGAAATAAAAAGGCGACTGATTCTTGGGAGGCAAGCGATGAGAAACCTGGGGAACATAGTGAAAAGTAGAGACATCACATTGAAAACAAAAATTCGCATAGTCAAAGCAATGGTATTCCCTGTGGCAATGTATGGTTGTGAGAGCTGGACCATTAGGAAAGCTGAACGCAGAAGAATAGATGCCTTTGAGATGTGGTGTTGGAGGAGAGTTTTGAGAGTCGCCTGGACAGCGAGGAGAACAAATAGGTCGATCTTAGAAGAAATCATCCCTGACTGCTCATTAGAAGGTCAAATAATAAAGATGAAGCTAAAGTACTTTGGACATCAAATGAGAAGAGAGGATTCACTTGAGAAAGCTTTGATGCTTGGAAGGGTCGAGGGCAAAAGAGGAAGGGGAAGGCCCAGGATGAGATGGATAGATGGTGTTGTGGAGACGGTGGGTGCAGAGCTGAGCGAGTTGAGGGGGATGGTGGAGGACAGGAGTGCCTGGCGGACGGTGGTCCATGGGGTCGCAGAGGGTCGGAATCGACTGTGCGACTGAACAACAACAAAAAAATAGGTATTACTTTGGCAGGAAAGGTAACAGAGGTCCATGTATTCCATGTCTAGTCATGCCTGCCACATTACCACAGAAACATCTGCAGATCCAGACAGCACTGGCTCTTGGGCTGTAAGAAGAAATGAGCACTGTAGAGTCAGACACAGCTGGCTTTCGAGGAAGGGAGACCTTTACTAAATCAGAAGTGGTTTACCATTTCCTTCTTCTGTGGGTGCCTTGGAACTGTGCAGCTTGCCCAAAGCCACACAGGCTGACCCCCCCCCCCCCCGGAGGCACAATGGAGAATCAAATTTCAGACCTCTGGCTCCCGAGCCCATTTGTATTTGCTCTCATCCATTTTTCTTTCCACAAAAGCAGACAGATTTCTTGGTGAAACAGACAACTGTAAGTGCTGTGCCATTTCCTTCCCAGAGTATTTATTGCAGAAAGTAAACAGAGCATAAAGAAAACAGATGTTTCATTGTAAGACTAACAAATGAGAATACTGGATGAGGTTTTATGTAATCCACAGTTTTTAATTTGGGAAATGTTTTTTAAAATGCCCAGTAAACTGAAAAAATGTACTATATTTGAAACAAGCTTCTTTTAAAGATTTGTATTATTAAAATACATATCGTTTTCAGTTGGTTGTCATACCCATGGGACTTAAGTGGAGAAGAAAGAGCTCTCAGTGGCAGAATGGAAAAAACCTTGCCAAAACAACAACAACTGAAGCACGTATAAAGCACCATATGTTTAAAATGTGAACAGATTCTGACAGATCAAATGATGCTAATGAGAAATTAAAGTGATTCAGAAAATCATGAAATAAATAGAACCAAAAAAAATGGTCAGGGCACTTTTGCCAATGGAAAAAGATGGCATCTTGGGGATTTCATGTACAAAAGGAAAAATTTCTATGGGAAAGTTAACAAAAATGGGTAACAAAATAATCTTATGCTCTTGTACATATTCCTGCCTTCATGTTCTCCATACTATGGCAGATGGGAATAAAATATCATGGATGAATCCACACATATTCCTTATATTAGTGATAGTGATGGTAGTGATTACTATCAAAATGTTTGTGGAAATGTCTGGGATGAAAGAAATGAGACGTATAAACCCATGATGAAAGCAGTAATTTTATTTTGCTCAAAATCCGATGATCAGGCTGCGTGGATTTTAAGAAATAATTTTCTGCCGATTTGCAGTGCAGATTAATTGAAATATTTTCCATAAAATTTTTCAATGTTTGCATCTTCTTCTAACTTTTGGACAATGTATGGAAATGTCTGTATTAAAACAACTTTTTATACTGCATCATAACAGTAAAAAATATCTGGAATTTGCATTCTTCTGCCTCATGATATAATTATCAATATGGCAAGATTAGCAAAAAAATAAATAAAATCAAAGCAAGAACAATTTTAAGCAATTCTTTGCCTATCCCTAGTTTTGAGTAATCCAGATCTTTACCTTTCTCACTTTTTGAGTAGAATGCTTCAACTGTTGTGTACCAGTTAGTATGCAACACAAGGCTTTTTCATTTCATGATTCCAATGGGGGAGTTAAATTCTTATTGAGCTAACACAATCATATTCCATGAGAATCTGTGTTAGGGGTAGTGATGGGATGTAACAGGTTCACACCAGTCTGCCAGAACCAGTAGTAACTTTTCCCAGTGTCCCAGAGAACCGGTAGCAGCTTTTGGGGGGAACCACCTTCGGGGATTACCTTTTAACTGGTTCCCCCACTGCGCATGCTCGCCAAGCACTTGGTGTCCATGCACGTCTACAGTGCTTGGCGCATATGCACGGCCTCCTTGCTGTCCTCCCAAGCGGGGAGGAGGAAGAGAAGCTGCTAGCCTGAAGCTCCCTATAGCCTTCTCCCCAGGGAAGGTGACTCACCTTTGGATGTGGTGTGCCTGTGTGTATTTTAATGTGTATTTAATACCTTTACCTATATTGACGTACTACCACAGTTCCTAAAAAGGCCTGGCAGCCGGCAGGCCTGACGGCCTGGCTTGGGGGTTTTAAGCAAAGTCTTGGAGTTACCTCATCAATAAGCTAGACCTGTGCTGTTCCAATTGCTGTTCCAGTTGGAGAACCCTTAAGGAGGTACAGCTGTTTTACATTTACATTAAGGCATATTATCCTAGAGAACTAGTTAGGCAAAGACTTAGTACCTAACGTCTTTAACTGTTGAAAAGTGCCAAAATGAAGCCATCTTGTGGTGAGTTCATTCTGTAGTTCCTTCCATCTGACCTAGTGTGAGAAAAATTAGCCAGAATAAGCTTTAAACTCTGGTTTAAAAGCTCTGTTTGATTTGTGTTTGGGGTGGTTGGTTGGGTGGTTGGATGCATTTTAATGTATTATTTATTTATTTATTTATTTTACGGGTTTGTGTTGTGGGTGGGTGGGTTGAGGTGTGTGTGTGTGTGCGCGCGCGGGGAGGGGCTTATTTTTATTTTATTTTACTTTTAATTTTTTAATTTTTTTTCTTTGGCCCCACCCATGACATCATGACGTTGGCTCCATCCACGACATCATGATGTTGGCTCCACCCATGATGTCATGACATCATGATGTTAGCTCTGCCCACACTGTGATGACATCACGGTGGGGAAGTAAAAATTTTGACATCCCACCACTGGTTAGGGGGTTACTGTATGAAATTAGTTTGTAATAACTGGATATCCGAATATATCGATGCCGAATATATCAATGCCATAAAAGAGAGGCCGAGCTCCTACTAATATATCAACCCTATGAATTTGTGAACATCCAACTGTTTCAAGAATGCATATGATTGTTTTGGCCTCACCATAAATACTCAGAAAACCAAGGCACTTGCACAAACCTGCCCCAAGGACAGTCCTTCTATAGTTCAGTATTACCATCTTAGATTCAACACTGGAACAGGTAGACCAGTTTTCTTACCTTGGTAGCATCCTGTCAAAAAACTGCTTCTGTGAACAGGATGTGGGGAGGAGAATTGGTGCTGCCCATTCTGCCTTTGGTTGTCAATCACACCGGGTCTTCATGAACAAAGATTTAATAATCCAGACCAAGCTCATGGTATACCAAGCTTTTGTTATCTCAACGTTATTGTATGGCTGTGAGACATGGATCCTCTATCAGCAGGACATCAAAAAGCTTGAGCGCTTTCACCAACAGAAGATATGGCCCATCTTTAACATCAAGTGGGATGACTATGTCACCAACATCACAGCTCTCGAGAAGGCAAATGTAAATAGCATTGAAGCTTCCATCAAAGGCCATCATCTTAGATGGGGAGTAAATGGACAAAGGCCGATGCATGAGGCTGCAAGGAATGAAGCTGGGGAGGGGGACAAGGCTGTGGGTATTGGGAACTCATGTGTGCTCAGGCTCCAGAGGCCCCATGGCCATGCTCTGGGGAGGGGGTTGATCCATGGCCAACAGGGAGGGGGGCTGGAGACTGGTGGCTGCACAACATGGCAGGAGGGGTGGAGTGTGCTCTACGGTTAGAACTATGCTCACTGGAGAAAGGCATGGCACTGGGGGTGTCCCCCACACCCACTGGATTACCACCACATGTGGCATCAGATTACTCCAGTGGTTCCCAATGTGGGGTACAGGCCCCACAGGGGAACTTCAGTTCCCAGAAGCCTAAGCCAGTATATTGACTGATCAGTGCTTTGGGGAATTGACTTAAGCTTCTGGGAATTGAAGTCAAAACACCAGCATTTGGGAAACACTGGATTACTCCAATCTGTCTCCCCAAAGTGCAGGCAAGGGCACATCTGGGAGGTCACTAGGATTCAGCAGCAGGGAACCTCCTCTCACTGGTGAGGCCTGAAAGAGAAAAAGGGTCAGAAGAGGAAGTGGACACCACCTCCAAAGCAGCAACCATAGCTGCAAGGCGAGAGCCACCTTCCTCCACTGTTCAGGTTGGGGGCCCAGAGAATCCCTGGTTGGGGGCCTGGGGAGCAGAAGAGGGGGACTACCACCAGGCAAAGGGGGCAGCCATGGCAGGAGCTGGGGGAGGGCCAGGCCCCAGGCTGGTGGGGTCCTTGTGAGGAGCCAACCTGATTCACTGGGGTGTGACCTGGTGCCCAGCAGGGGCCAGGGCCCTGCTGCCATATAAGCACATGTGGTGCATGTGAGGCACACAAAATGGTGCCTGGTGCAGACCCAGTGGGGCCCTCTGGAGGTGAGCCACCACCCAGGGGAAAATCCAGACTCAAGAGCGATGGGTTGACCCTGGAAGAGAGAAAGCAGGCCGCAAAACAACAGCCTGGAGCAGCTACTGTGGAAGCTGCAATACAACAAGTGCCCAAAATGGCACCAGGGGTGCTCCCGGCCCTGGGAGCAAAAGGAGCAAGAGAGAAGCAGGCAAGTAGAAAGACAGCAGAGGCTCCCCTTCCACGAAGCTGGTGCTCCAGAAGGCGGAGGTGAACAGGAAGGAGAAAAAGAAGAGACAGGCTTCCCAGCAGCAACGTGAGCCTTGTTGCGAGGGAGCCGGCACAGAAGCGCCTTCCAGGACTCCTCCAGGTTCGGGCAGGTAAAGTGACACACAGGCATTCACACCCATGCGCCATGCCTTTTATGATGTGGCTTACGTTGCTTGTGCTCCCTAAAGATTCTTCTCCTCCTCCTCCTCCTCCATCATCATGTCTAGGCCAGATGGAGAAAGAGCTGGTTATTAAATATCTGTGGAACTTTGCAAAGTTTTGTGATAATGTCATGGATCTTTGGTTAAAATGTTTCAAATAACATATCTGACCAAGTCCTTGGAAAGCCAATCTGTACTGAGTTAAGATGGATTTGATCGCAAAATTCCAAATAATTCTGCTTTGGATTTATAAACAAATAACAAAATCTGATAGGAATCAAATATATGTAGTACAGTAATACTTCAGATAATGTTTACCTCGGATAACGCTAAAATTGCATAACGTTAAGTAATCTGGGGAGGAGAATTGGATTGAATAATGTTAAGGTCCTATGGGATGGATCAGATAACAATTGCTAAACCCTGTGTGGTTACAATGGATCTTTATGGAGCTTTAAAGTTATCTGATCCATCCCATAGGATTTTAACATGGATCAGATAACACTAAAAATCAGATAACACCAAGACTTGTGGAACCAAGTCTTAGCGTTATCCGAGGTATTACTGTACTATGCTAGCGAAATATTGAATAACTGTATTTTTTAAATGTAAGAATGGATAGATAGACAACTGGTGCAATGTTTTTTAAAGAATGCTTCAAAAGTGGATCATAAAAACACATAAAAGAAATGTTCCTTAATTGCATGAACGTTGTACAAACCAAGAGATCAAACTGTGTTCTAGGCAGATTGTGAATAGTAAAAATTAGTATCATAGTACAGTTGTACCTCACTTAAATAGCATAATGTGTTCCACAGGATTGCTCTTTAAGCAAGTTTGCTCTTTAAGCGAAACACCATTGTAAGTGACCAAATGTGACTTCTGGTGGGGGAATTGTGAACCCCGATTTATTTGTTATGTGAGTTTTTGGTTGGTTTTATTTGTTAAGCGAAGTGAACATTCAGAGAAAATTCTGCTCTTTAAGCAAGTTACTCTTTAAGCGAGGCACTCTTTATGCAAGGTTTGACTATACTGTTAAATGCAGCTTTTAAAGTTTAATCAAGATTGTTCATTTTGAACCTAACATTTATTTTGAGAGTGATCATTACCAGTGAGAATGTGAAGTTAACAAATACTTCAGGCAGAGTTGAGCTACTGTTGCCTGCCATGATCATTTTGTAAAGTTATAATGCATGGAAAAGAATAACATGAGTTGTAATAGTGTATGATTTAAGTTTTCAGCCAGGCTTCTAATTTCTTATAAAAGGCAAAATCACTCAAACGTTGATCATTCTTCTTTTCTTTTTTTTTTAGCTCTACAACTCTTTGATATTATACAGAATCTCAGGCTAATGCATTTTTATATATTGAATCTAAGTCAGCGGGGACAATTTTTGTGAAGGGACTGCAGCCATTCATAGAAATAACATCAATCTATTCAAGTGTTTGTGTTCCAGGTGAGTGGATTTTTAACAGACCACAGCTGTCAGATTTCCCTAGGCAGCTACAGAGGGAACAGCTGGAGCCACCTATTATGGTTCCACTCCCTCTTGAATTTCATGCATTTGAGATTACGTTTATCTACATCCATTGGAAAAATAAGGGCTTTTGGTTGCATTACACACATTTGAAACTGAACTTGGATTGTGTATGTGTGAATATGTGCATGTTTACATGTGTGCAAACCACAAAACCCAGAGTCCTAGTAACTTAGTAGTTGAGGAAACTCTAAACCTGTAGTCCAAAAAAAGAAAGAAAGAAAGTATTTACATTCTGCTACTTTTCCACATGTAAAGCACTAGTGTTTTTTCCTGTAGTAAAACCTGTAGTAAAAATGTTTTCCTGTTTCTCTTTATTGTGAAAATGTGAAAATGATTACTGATGAGAAAGCAGTACAAATGTAGCTTTGCATGTTTAAATCTTCAGTTGGTCCAGAATGCTTGCTTCAGATGTATTACAGTGGTGCATGCAATGTCTTTATTTCAACATTGTCTCTGTGACAGTTTAAAGTGATGGATCACAATGTGGGGCACATGCCCCACAGGAAGGCAATTTTATTTTTAAGGTGGGCAATTCTAGAATTAATAATTAACAGTACGGGCGCGTTTTGCTTCTGCTTCCAGGAGTGACGAGGGCTTCGCAGGCTGGATGAATTGGCATCAGGGGCTGCACCCGGCCCCCGGGCCTTAGTGACCAGCTTCCTGAACCACATGATCAGCCCACAGCCTAAAAGGTTTGGGCACCTCTGGATTAGCCAAACAACAAAACATAACTAGTATTCAAAATTTGCAGAAACTTGTTTTTGGTTTTCTCAGTATTACCATCTGATTGTCTCTCTCCAGCTTTTCTTTTGTATTCAATATAGATTGGACTGTAGAAGAAAAATATTCCTACATGCTAGGAGACAGCAAATTCTGTGATATTCATATGCAAGCACTGGATTAGTAATTATGGGTAATTACATAATTCATGTTAGCCTTTACAAACCAGGGTTAATGATATGACTCAGGGACAGAAAAGAAGGAGGAGTTGGCCTGAGAGCGATTATTGGCAACTGGTCTTCACATACTCATTTTCAGCAAATAAAAACATATCATTACTTCTTCACTTTCATCAAAGCAACCAAATTAGTGCCCTTTAAGGCTTAAATTGCTTTTCTTTGGAATCGGAGCAAAACAGATTACCCTGCATTATCTAGCATTATGCTCAATTTCATTTACATGTACAGCAAGCAGATGAATTTTATTTTAATGTAACAAAGAAGCAAACAGAACTCTGAATGTGGACTACTCTGGAGGGAGAGAGATGGGTTCCTAGTCAACATGTTCATTATGGGGGTGAGGGAAGAATTAGCATTATTATAGAATATACAGTTCTGCCCCATTTTATGACATAAGAACCCTGCACAACTTGCATGTAGTCTATACTGAAGTATTCAGTGATGGGATGCAACAGGCTCGCACCAGTTCGCCAGAACTGGTATTAACTTTCCCCAGTGTTCCGAAGAACCGGTAGCAGCTTTTGGGGAGAACCACCTTCGGGGCTTACCTTTTTACTGGTTCCCCCACTGCGCATGTGCGTCAAGCACTTGGTGTGCATGCATGCCTACAGTGCTTGGCGCATATGCACGGCCTCCCTGCTGTCCTCCCAAGTGGGGAGGAGGAAGAGAAGCTGCTAGCCTGAAGCTCCCTATAGCCTGCTCCCCAGGGTAAGTGACTCACCTTTGGATGTGGTGTGTCTGTGTGTATTTTAATGTATATTTAATACTTTTACCTATATTGACGTACTACCACAGTTCCTAAAAAGGCCTGGCAGCTGGCAGGCCTGGTGGCTTGGCTTGGGGTTTTTAAGCAAAGTCTTGGAGTTACCTCATCAATAAGCTAGACCTGTGCTGTTCTAATTGCTGTCCCAATTGGAGAACCCTTAAGGAGGTACAGCTCTTTTACATTTACATTAAGGCATATTATCCTAGAGAACTGGTACAATGACCATATCCATCTTGCAACATGGTGCTGCCCAGGCACTTATACTAACAGGTAAGTGATGGGTTTGTGTTTTGGGTGGGTGGGTTGATTTGTGTATTTTAATGTAATTTTTATTTTATTTTATTTATTTACGGGTTTGTATTCTGGATGGGTGGGTGGCTGGGTTGAGGGGTGTGTGTGTGCTTATTTTTATTTTATTTTTTATTTGGCCCCACCCACAACATCATGACATCATGACGTTAGCTCTGCCCACACTGTGATGATGTCACGGTGAGGTAGTAAAATCTTTGACATCCCACCACTGGAAGTATTGTATATGAGCCTGCCTGAGTATTAAATATCTTTTGGGGTAGACTCTTCTCTCAATCTTGTCATCCTTAGAGGCACATTTGTTAGGCATACAAGAAGGCCATAATCCCTGATCAAGTATAGTCAGTGGAATCCCTTATAAACTGGGACGTAGCTAGGGGATGGCTACCCTCAAACTCCTGGCCCACCCTCAAACTCCTGGCTGCTTATATATATGACATATATACATTAGGACCTCGGATAACATTATGACTTGGTTCCACAAGTCATAACATTATCTGGTTTGTAACATTGTGTGATGCATTGTGTCGGACTTCAGCTGTCTCTGTAAGGGCCCTCCCCTTCATGCTCCTGAGCCTACACTCATTTCTGGAACATATTTAACCCTTACCTTTCACCTTTGAGAGAGCTGAGACACTTTAAGGAACTCTCTGTGCTCTGGCAGTAGAGCAGAACAAGGGAGGATTCTTCAGGTAGCGTGTAGTTATGTTGCTTTGTGTGTGTGTCAAAAGAAAAACAATAATCTTCAAAGAGTAACAGCTGCTTTATTCTTCCGGTTCATGTAGCAAAGTCCATGGAAAAATCGTAGATTAAAAGGTCATAACAAGAATCAGTCCAATAAACAGTCCACAGGTACATTAGGTAATCATAGTGAAAAGAAAAGAGAAATCTCACAAGCCAAACTGAGCTCTTAAGCCATTGATATCCAGGATCGAACTAACTAACTTCTCTGCAAAATGGAGAATTTGCAGTCAGGTGGGTTATTCATAGCCAATCAGGTAACAGAGAAAAATATTCTCAAAACAATGGATTGTTGACACACATGTGCAGTCAGTGAAGACATAACACGCTAAAGAGATAGGAACACTATAATGTCAACAAGCCATCTCATGACACGTAGGCTGTGAGACAGCTATGAGGCAGAGAGGGACAAAGGATTTCTACGAGGCCTAGCTGAAAACTGCAATTTCAAGCCTTGGGAAACATGAGGAAATATGTCGTTTCCTGACACATTGATTGAACAACATTAAAAAAAAGCCCTGTTCCCTTTCCACCCAATCCCAGGGCTGATCCCCGCTGGCATTGGCACTAGGGTTGGGGAAAAGAATGGACTTAGTGATCCAGGCTGGGTGGGCAGAGTTCTGAAGAGAGGCTGGGGACCCTTTTCCCAGTCTCTCTTCAGAAGCCCCACCCCCACCAGTATGGCTAAGCCACCAGTGTGATTCCTATATTTTGATTCTTATCTTGATAAGTGTGGATTATCTTGATCCATCAGCTGACCACCATGTAACAGAAGGGACCTGCCTCTCAGGTAGGCCTCTATGTTCTTCTGTGTTGCAGCTCCCTGGCTGGACAACCCAGGCCTTGGATAGGTGTAGAAAAGGTAGCATGAGGCCAAATAACCAGTCCAAGTTTCTTCAAGAAATATATTGAAAGCATTTTAAAATACAGGATACAGTCCATTTTAAGAACAGCAAGTATTTCAAAGCAGAAATAAACCATTAATGGTTCCAGGGAAAGCACAATTCTCACATTTTGCAGAATGGCCACACAGCATTCCATAGAGAGAAAAAGCTGTGTGTGTGTGTGTGTGTGTGTGTGTGTGTGTGTGTATGTGTGTCTGCGTCACTGGGTTACTCCTCTGGCCCTCCTCCTTAGGGATTCCAGCCTATGATCTTACACCAAAGCATGTCAGTCACACATTCAGTTTCAATTCACTAAAACCTTGAGGCAAGGATGTTTACGTATTTTCTTCCTCCCGCAGGTCTAGAATCACCATTTTGAAAGTACTAAAGCACATTTAAGTGGGTAACAAGGCTAACAGAAAAAGCACCATTTAAAAAGGGGCTTATTCTGTGACACATGCTTGTAAGTGAACAGAGCTGGCTCTCAAAAGGCAAATTTCCACTGTGAACACAAAAGTACTTCTCTCCACATAAAGATTCTTTCTGGCGTATAGCCAATGCAACTCCAGCACAATTTTTCTGTCCTGTGCTCAAGCCTTGATGTACCATTTGGAGCAATAGCCATTTCTAGGTCACACAGCAGTGTTTTGACAGTTTTAATCCCTTCTTAGAAGAGGTGGAAACACCTTCTTCAGTTCCTTCAGAGCACTGAGAAATCACTAAAATTGGAACCCAGCAGAAGCCAGTTCTCTGAGACAATATGTGTCACAGTGAATGGAAAAAAATCTTCTTTTAGTTAAAACTTTTCCACAACCTCATTTATTGATGGTATAGGAAAATTGAATGCACATGTGAAAGAAAGATCCTTCATTTTAGAGCTAGAGATTGGCATTTGGCTTCTTGAATAGTCAATTCATGTCCAAGCATTCTACTCTGTCAAAGCCACAGATCAGGTCATGGTTATCAGTTTCAGAGCCTGCCCAAACAATTCCAGGTACCGTAACCCCTGGGCCCTGTGCTATTCTGAGTGCTATTTCATTTGCTTTGGACCTCATTTCCATATTTTATTGTCAACCCCACAGGAAGAGATTGCCTTTGATTGACACCCTTTGTGGTCCCCAAGCCTCACACACTGTTGGCCATGTTATGAAGTACATCTTTTGGAGCAATGTGAACGCCATCTCTCAAATAGACAAGCACTTTCCTTTCAGAAAACAAACTATTGGCTTGATCTGTTTCCTCACTAACCCAAACTCCCAGGGGTGTCAAAACCTTTATTAATGGCTGCAAGGTGTTTTGCTTCCAGTTAGGTACTTCTCAGAATTGCCTTGCTACAAAGAATCTTTCTCTCATAATAAGAAATTTTATTGTGGCCACTGACCTTAATTGGAGTTGAAATATCTTAGCTGTTTCATCATTATTAATGTGCATTGGATTGTACTTGATGTTCTTCATCCAGTTCCAATAAATGAAGCATGAGGATAAAACACTTCATGTCCCTCTTGCCACACAACTTCATGCTTGCTGGGTGACAGGTAGGCAGATGAGTCCCTTCCCAGAATGCCATTCAATGGCGCCAGATCCATATTTGTCTGGGGTATGTGGCAGAAAATAAGTACAGTAATACCCCGGGTAACGCGAATACCGTATAGCATGAAAACCGCATAACGTGACAAGATTTTCGGGAAAATCTTGTATCGAATAATGCGATTTTCACGTTATTCGGAACAAGCGTATGCGTGGGGGGGAGTTGGATTGGGTAGAACATCTACCCAATCCAACCCTCCCCCAGCGCCCGCCCCCACGATGTTTGGAAAGGGTACGGGGATCCTTATCCTTTCGCAACTTTGGGCGGCTTGCAGGCTTGCGCGCGCCGACGGCGGTTAGGGCAGGAGACGGGGGTCTTTCCAATCTCCTGTCCTAACCCCAAACGACACTCGTGCACACGCTCGAAGTTGCGAAAGTGTAAGGATCTTTACCCTTTCGCAACTTTGGGCGGTTGCAGGCTTCCGTGCGCTGGCGGCAGTTAGGGCAGGAGACGGGGGTCTTTCCCGTCTCCTGCCCTAACCCCAAATGACACTCGCGCGCACACTCGAAGTTGCAAAAGTGTAAGGATCTTTACCCTTTCGCCACTTCGGGCGGCTTGCAGGCTTGCACCTGCCGGCAGCGGTTAGGGCAGGAGACGGGGGTCTTTCCCGTCTCCTGCCCTAAACCCGAACGACACTCGCGCGCACGCTCGAAGTTGCGAAAGTGTAAGGATCTTTACCCTTTTGCAACTTCAGGCGGCTTGCAGGCTTGTGCCCGCCAGCGGCAGTTAGGGCAGGAGACGGGGGTCTTTCCCGTCTCCTGCCCTAACCCCGAATGACACGCGATCGCATGCCTACCCGGGGGGGGGGGGTTCGGACAAGCTGAGCCTTGCCTCAGCGTGGTTTGTCCCTGACGTCAGGGCTTCTTTTTTAGCATTGTTCGATCAATGTATCGAACAACGTTAAAAACCAGACAACGTCATGACTCGTGGAACCATGTCATAACGTTGTCCGGGATTCTATTGTAGTTGCTCTCAGACAGAGCAGATTAACTTTTTATACTGAAAACTCTTCCAGCTGGAAGGTCAGCAAGTCAGCACTTTAAGACCCAAGTACTGCATGGCAGAATTAGTGCCAGTCTCTGTCCCAGTTCCTGCCAACCTAGCAGTTCAAAAGCAAGACATTGCAAGTAGATAAATAGGGACCACTTCGGTGGGAAAATATCTTGGGGTCATGAAAGGAGCCTCATTTGGGCATCCCCTGAGCAGAGTTTTTCCAGCAAAAATCCTTTCACCTCAGAATGATTTCTGATACAAAATTATTATTACCATTCATTCCTGGCTTTCTGACCTTCTGATATTACACTACGCAACAACAACAAAAATTCCCCCTGCTACTGGGTTGAAAATATGTTCCTTATAGTAATTCATATGTGCTGAATACAGAACTGCAGTCGGATTTGCTCTGGCACATCAGGAAAAAAAGTTATGTACATGTAAAAGTTATCAAGGAAAATGCTATTAATTGAAAAGCGATTGTGAGAAATTTTAGGGAAATGTGTGTACTTTGGGATGAAAACACTAAATATTATAATTAAGAAGTGAATTATAAATGTTTATTTACCTCTGAAATGAGTCAGGGACCCTTAGTTACACTAAGATTGACAATGGCTTGATTTAAAAGTGTGTAGAGCTTCTTGTTTTCCGTCTGTGAACATCTTCTGTTGCTCTCTGCAAAAACCAACAGTAATCCCCCATCATGTTCAGATTGAAGCAACCTTGATATCTTGCTTCCATGGTGGACATCTCCTGGTGGAATCTTTCACCGTGCTCATCACTCACGGCTCCCATATTTGATGGAAAGAAGGTGAGATGCGAATGCAAGAAATGCATCTTTAGTGACATTCGGCAACCGAGGTGCTGGAAGGCTGTTAGCAAGTTGTCCTCAATTTCTGCATAGTTGTCTGTTCTGTGGTTCCCAAAAAGTTGTGCACGACAAGCACAAATGCGTCCCAAGCTGATTTCAATTTTGCCTCAGTTTTCATCTTTCCAAACTTGTCTTTTAGGTACTGAAAACCACAATTTGTTTTATCCATCGCTGCAACAAACTGTTTCATAAGACCCAGTTTGATATGGAGTGGAGGTAGGTAAATCTTATTACAATCCACAAGAGGTACATGTTGAACGCTGTGCTGTCTGACTACAGGTAAATTTCTGGGTGGCCAATTTTTCACTATGTAGTAATTCTTGTCATCATGAGTAAGTTCCACTCCTTCAGTCTGGAACCCAACAGTTCAGACTTTTCTTTCAACAAGGACAAATCACAAACCAGGTTGTCCAATTCAGCTTGGCTGATCAAATGTGGCTTTTTAATGACACTGTTTGGAGAATTCATGTATTCTATAGCTCCAGCGTCACTGTCATTACCTTCAGTATCACTTTCTTCATTGTTCATTGGATCGGATGAAGGAAGAATTGGTACTGGGTAATCTGTACTATGCGCCACATGCTTAAGGGTAGACTGACAATCTGGATACACGACTTTTGACTTGATCTTCTTGCTGTACCTGGATATGATAGTCAAGCAGAAATAGCAATCTGAATGGTGAGCTTTCTGTTCCTGCCAAATCATGGGAACAGCAAAAGACATTCGATTTCGCTTACCGTTTAACCACTGGATTAGGCCAGAGTAACAGATGGTGCAACAGAGATGAGGAGTCTAGGATTTTGTTTGATCTCTGATTTCACATCCGAAGTAATGTTTGTAAGCTATACGTAGCTTTCTGGACATGTTCTTGCATTGGTCAGATGTTGTATACTTGCCACAAATGTAGCAAAAGCAGTCCAGACAATTCACACAGCTGCGCCTATTCATCTTTCGTTTACTGAATCACCATGTACTGAATTACCGAATCGTCTTATACGAAATCACTTAAATGCATGTTACTGCGACTGCTGATTAATAAAACACAGAACCACACTAGCACGAACTATTCTCTAGTCACCTCCGAATCAGACTGATGGATGAACACACACATTCACACAATCATACATCAAACATGACTCGTTGATGCAGCTACATATTAACCCATGTACAGGCTTTTAATATCATATGACTTTCAGCTATAACTTTAAATCCAGACATCCTACAACATTTCTGATTACAAAATCGGAATCAGCGCACCCTATTACATAACAATAACATTATTTTCACCCAGTAGCAATTTTTTTGTTGCGTAGTGTTATATAAGTGCAACACAACATGCAAATATTTTTCTTGTGAACAAGTTGTTCTGGCTTAATTAGTGTTAGAAACTTTGGCTTCCTCTGAAGGGGATGAGCATTTTCTTAACTCAATCTGCCTTTTCTGTTTTGAGAGCAGACAGTGCTAGTCTATGCCTGCCTTAGAAATTTGTACATCTTTGACAGTATCCCAGCAGATTTATCTGGCTACCTCCTGTCCTCAAATATTCCATTGCACTTCCGCTGAGATGTGAGAGCTTACCTCAATGAGAATTTGCCTGGACAATGGACAGGATGAAGAGGTGCAATTGAGTTTTGCCCTCATTATCCTGAATTAACACCCCTTAACACCTTTCCTTTTGGGGAACCTTAAAAGATGTGGTATACCATTAGAAAACTGGCTACACTGGTGGTACTTCTGGAAAGAATTTAAATGTCCTGTGCTGTGATACAAGTGGACACTTTGGCCAATGCTCAATCAATAGTTCACCATAATCAGAAGTGTCTACTCTAGACATTAATGGTAACCACTTTGGGAACCACTTGTAATTGCAGAAGCCAAACATGATTTATTGGGTTTTTTTTTTTAGTATTCCAATTTTAATACCGGTTTTTCTTTTCTTAAAATGTGTAAACATTTTTGGCACCCTCTGTATTCTCTAAATGCCTTCCAAAAATTTTAAAATGCATTTTATGACATTTTCAGAAGAATTTTGTCAGTATTTTCTACATTTCCAGCCATTATTTCATTGATCCTAAGTGGCAAGAGAAATACTGTTTAGTTTGTTTGCCTGTCCACAGCTGAGTCAGGCAATCTCTTGACTGAGCATGTTATGTGAATAAAAGCTTCTGAGGGAAGCTTTCCATTCTTATTTTTTAATAAAGAAATGTAGCACATCTTCACTGTATATTTCCTCAGCCCATCTGTGGAGCAAAGGAAGTTACCAATTTGCCAATATCCTGAAGTGGCTGCCTTATTTAGCCAGTTTAGAATACTGTATTGGCAAATTAGAAAAGGCTTCTTTTGGTCCATTTTCAGTGATCTTACCTGTACTTTTTTTAAAAAATAGAAACCCCTGACAGGGTCCATAAAAGTGTGTGTAGAAATGCTCTGGGGATGATTTCATTTACTCTAGTGATTAATTTGGGTGATCTCTGTCAAGAGGAGTGAACCAACCTATCCCTGCAGCAGTCTGAACAGCAGGCTAAATGCCAGTTTGATTGCAGCCTCTCTATCTCCTGGTCTGATTCTGATAGTGTGTGACACTTCAGTGTGAATATTTGGGAGGAATGTCAGTTCAGGCCATGACTTGGCTTTGAAGGGACAAGGAAAGGAAGGGAGAGAAAAAGAGAGGCAGGAAGGAGTCAATTAAATGGCTAGGAGACTCGACTGGGGAGACTCAACTGGTATATCTCCTTTTAACTGTTCAAATTTAATTTAGCCTTTTAAGTGTTTGCTTATTGAAAAAAAAGTCTATTATCAAGTCAAACTATACAAAGGAGAATTTTCCAGTTTTGCTAAAATAGAAATGAAGGTTTTTGAGCATTGATCATCTATTCATTGTGATTAATGGCCAGTGGTTGATATAGCATACATCACTCAGCAGTTCTACAAGTAAGTGATAATTAGAGGCACAGATATCAATTCCTGCTAATGATGCACTGCCAGCTCTGAGTGAATAATATGCTTCCATAGATAATTGACTCTCTTCTCTACTAATTTCATTAATTTTGAGCATGGATTTTTCACCCTGCCATAGAATTTAAATAGATTTTTCAGAAGTTCATGCTGAAGTAGCATGTACTGTATTAATGATTTAGAATGTAACACTCTAACAGGTACTGGACCTTAGGTAATATTATACAATAATATACAGAACCATATAAAAAAGTAGGGAGCCCAAGTGACAGTTTAGTTTGCCATGTGATGTCTTTGTACAGAATTGTGGTAATAGTTTAATATGTGTTGCTCATTTTTCACTTTAATACCAGCTATTAATTCCAGAAGCAGCAGGAATTATACATAAATCTATTACATCTAATCCTTAATTAATCTAAAGGATTATACATTTCATGGAAAATTAATAATAGAGACTTAATGATCAGCAAAGAGTCATAAATTAATCAAAGAACACAGTCATTCAGTCTTTTTAACACCATTTGCTGAAGCAATATTCACCTGTGATAAATATTCCTTCAATACTTGACCACTAAATTCTGAAAAAGGGCACAAACCTAGTATGTGATCATTTGTAGAGACCTGTTGCATTTCCTACCATCTGTTATAAATGTAGCAATCCCACATGCAATATGTCACATAGTCATGTGGGAGAAATGAGGGTTTCTACAAATTTGCTTGTTTGCTTGTTTGTTCTTTCAATAACCAATAGTAAAGCTCCTTTCTGTTGTTTTCTAATGTAATCCATCCTGTTTGGTTAGTTCTGTTCTTCATCGCAGAGAAAAGTGTGAGAGATCTCTTCAAAATGCCTGAAAGAATGGAAGTAGACTAGGCTTTCCTTTCAACATGGATTCCTCTCCAGCTACAAAGCTGGGAAATCCGTCTCTGCCTTTATTCCTCTTTTTTTGATGATTTTATGTCTGAATTTATGACTATTTGTCAGTAACTGTGCCTGGGCGTGGCACTGGCTGCAACATGGGCAAATGGCAGACTATACCTTTAAGGCTCCTTCTGGAACAGTAGCCAGCTGCACTGGATCAGCTGCTAACAAGGAACTCTTCTTTTGCATAAGAGGAGGCAAAAACCAAAGCCAACTTGCTTCAATGCCTGGCTGCTTCTTGTGCCATTTTTGCTTCCTGTTGTTCCTGCTGCTTATCTTGCTGGACTACTCATGCTGGAGTGTTTGTTACTCATTGTGGAGCTGACCTTACGGGCCTGTGAGTTTTGGGACCCTTGCCACATCGTGGAAGTAAGGACTGCTTGTATCAGTAACTTATCAGTATCATAGTCTGTTGGTGCTTTTGTCTGGAGTTACTGCTTCTGCCAAAGAACTTTGCCTAACAACTGCTCCAAAGGTGTGGAAGCATCTGCCAGAAAACCAACGAGGACTTTGTGCTCTGCTCACTAGGTGAGCAGAAGAGAGTAAGTTGGGAACTCTCTATGAACTCTGTGACTCTTTGTGTAAATATTCCCTTGCTGTTTTTGCTGAAGAAAAGCCAGTTATGTTTTGCCACCTTTGTAAATAGTTTTTCTGCTTGCACCTCACCTCAAGAGTAAAAGTTCTCTTCAGTTTTGCCTCACAAGAACTGTATGCCTGTGTTTTCTTGGGCACACATTCTGCTAGTCACAAACGCATAAGGCAAGGGCGGGGCAGGAGCACACTCTGCTGCTTAAACACTCTGTCACTATTGAGCACTGAGTCATATTTTTCTCTTTTTCCTGACGTGGTCCAAGAGCAATTTCCTTACTAAGTGCTAGTTATCAGATTTCACTGGATTTAAAAAGGGGGACTTGATGCTGCTAATTTTAACTCTTAATTGCTGTCGTCTTATTGAGCATTAAAGAGGAATTAAGTAAATTCCTAACTCACTCTGCATCACCAACAGAGGCTAGTTTGACAGGTTCTAAAAGCTGCTGGACCTGGGCTGGTAGCATTTCTGTGTGGCCCATTGACCCATTTCTCAGCTACTTACTTCTCCCAACATCAAGGAGGACTTGGACACAGTTTCTTCTGCAGTCTAGGTGATTTACTGTAGTGCAAACAAACATTTCCCCAGCAAAGGGGTGCCAAAACAATAAACAATGCACATTTACTCAAACACTACTCTGACCTTACCACGGTCTAGCAACGTGTGTATCGCTCCCCCTATCTTACACAGGTCATGAAATAGATAATTATCTTTATAAAGATAGTTCCCCCTTCTAAATGCCTTTAGGGCAGCGGTGCCCAAACTAAGGCCTGAGAGCCGAATTAGGCCCAAGCATCTAATTAATCCAGCCTGGACTGAGAACCCGGGCCCTCTCCGGACTGCCCCACCCCACCCCCTACTGCCTGACATCAGCAGTGGTGGCAGTGGAAACGATCACACTTTGTCCCCGCTGCTCTGAACAGCCTCTGGTTTGGTCCCATTGCTTCAGCAGCCTTTGGCAAGGTGGATTGCCGTGTTGGGGAAATTTTCAGAGCCTTCCCCATTTCAAAATCCATGGCGCTAGGAGAGCCCCTTGGGGTGCCAAGGCTGATGGATTAGAGAATTTAAAAGCAGCAATCATCAGGTACATACAGTATTTGTTTAGGAAATCTATGTCCTCACACTCTATCATTTAAAATACCAGGATCTGATTCATATGATGTAAAGTCCACATTTTTCTATTAGCAATGGATATATGTAAGTCAGTGAGTGGTTTATGTAAGTCCATTTCCTTCGCTCCATCTTCTCCTGTTTTTGTTTGCTGTTTTAGACACTTGCTTTAACTTGCATGTTTATTTGAACTTGTTCTTATTTGCTTGATTCCCACTCTCCCCTTTAATTTTCGTCAACAGATAATTTTGACTTTTATGTAACAATTCAGTTTTTCAATATTTTTGGTAGTTTTGACATGTATACACATTAGCCTAAATCTATTTCTAACAGTTACATAAAACTATTAGCAAATTTTCCATAGACCACAAGTATATACAGGGCCATTGAACGTTGTAGGATTTACATTTGTGTAGCGAAGTTAAGATACTGAACTTGATGACTGGATGGTTGGCAGGTCAGAGGTTCAAGAGTCAAGTGCTGAATGATGGAGCAAGCTTCTGTCCCTGTCCCAGCTCCTGTCAACCTAGCAGTTCAAAAGCAAGAAATTGTAAGTAGATAAATAGGTACCACTTGGTGGGAAGGTAAACTATGTTCCATGCACTCTGGTGTCTTGGCATGCCTGCCACATTTTCATGGAAATGTCTGCAAATACAGACAGCACTGGCGGACCGGAGAGACTGCCTTGTGGTGCCATCAGCCAGAGAGGTGCACCTCTGGCACTAGAAGGAGGGCCTTCTCTGTGACTGCTCCAGCCCTATGGAACCTCCTACCAGTTGAATTACGTATGCAGACGGAGTTGCTGTCCTTTAGGAAAGGAGTGAAAACCTGGCCAGCGGGATGGGTTTGGCCGACAGGCGGTATAACAACCCCAGCCCGTTGGCTTATCTGAGCCCTGTTGTCTTTAGTTGTAATTTAATATAAACTTTTAATCTTTAATCTTTTAATTTGTTTTAGCTAGTTTTAAACTCTTAATTAATAACTTTTTAGATTGGTTTTAACTGTTATTGAGGCTTTTTGTTGTAAATCACCCTGGGTCACTTTGTGACAAGGGTGATAAATAAATTTGATAAATAAATAAATAAATAAAATGGAGATGAGCACTGAACCCTAAAGCCAGATAAGGCTGGTTTTTGAACAAGGGCAACTTTTACCTTTACTAGATAAACGTGAGTAATTTTATGAACAATTTCTTTATTTTTAAAAACAGAATTTACACAAAATCAAAACATTTCTTATTCTAATTGCAAGCCATTAGCTCAAGCCTCTGGAAGAGACTTATACCCTTCTTCAAGGAGGAGAAAGTGAGAGAAAGTGAAAAAATAAGAAAAGAGCACACAGAATGTGATGTTGAAATTCTCTTCACTCTTCTTGACATGTATAATCAATTTTATTAGTATTTTTGTATCCCGTCTAGCAGCTGGGTAGGCTGGAATGCATGCTGATCTGACAACAGGGAAGAAATAACTTGTTTCCAATCTGATTCTGAAGCACCAACAGCTTCAGAATAACATTACCATTTCAAATGTCTTAGTAACACAGAAAACCAAAGAATTTGTTCTTATTCTTGACTAAAAGGCAGTGAAAGTACATAGATAAGTTTACCAGCTTGTGGAAAGTTTGGAGTCAGCATATGTTGGGGTGAACACATGACTGCTTTATATACAGTACTGGGTTTCATATGGATAAACCAATAGTCACTCAGATATTAGCATCATTATTTCTATTACAGGTATTAACATGATGTCTTTAAAAGTTAAACAGGCCAATTTCCCTTCTATTGAATGTTTTGAATTTTAACTGTATTCATATAAATCCATAACTGACGGTCTGAGCCTGGGGAAAAGAAAAGAAAGTAGCCAAATGAGCAAGAACTTACAAAAGGTATTTAACAGTAACACAACACAGATAGCAACAAGAGAGAAATGACGCACCCACTTGTATAGCCCAATGGAGCCCTGTGGCCAGTGGTGGGTTGTTAACATTTTTACTACCCAACCGTGACGTCATCACAGTGTGAGTGGAGCTAATGTCATGATGTCATGGGCGGGGCCAAAGAAAAAAATAATAAAATAAAAATAAGCACACACATACCTCAACCCACCCACCCACAACACAAACCCGTAAATAAATAAATTAAATAAATAAATTAAATAAAAATTACATTAAAATACACCCACCTATCCAAACATCCACCCACCCCAAACACAAATCAACCCACCCATCCACCCATCCCAAACACAAACCCATCACTTACCTGTTAGTACAAGTGCCTGGGTAGCACCATGTTGCAAGATGGATATGGTCATCGTACCAGTTCTCTAGGATAATATGCCTTAATGTAAATGTAAAACAGCTGTACCTCCTTAAGGGTTCTCCAATTGGAACAGCAATTGGAACAGCACAGGTGTAGTTTATTGATGAGGTAACTCCAAGACTTTGCTTAAAAACCCCAAGCCAGGCCGCTAGGCCTTTTTAGGAACTATGGTAGTACGTCAATATAGGTAACGGTATTAAATACACATTAAAATACACACAGACACACCACATCCAAAGGTGAGTCACTTACCTTGGGGAGCAGGCTATAGGGAGCTTCAGGCTAGCAACTTCTCTTCCTTCTCCCCACTTGGGAGGACAGCAAGGAGGCCGTGCATACGCGCCAAGCACTGTAGGCGTGCATGCACACCAAGTGCTTGACGCGCATGTGCAGTGGGGGAACCAGTGAAAAGGTAAGCCCTGAAGGTGGCTCCCCCCAAAAGCTGCTACCGGTTCTCTGGGACACTGGGGAAAGTTACTACCGGTTCTGGCGAACTGGTGCAAACCTGTTGCATCCCAACACTGCCAGTGGCGCACTGAGATAGTTAAAATGTTCACTCACCTTCCTCCACCCCAAGAAGAACAAAACCACTACCTCAAACCCACAAAACACACACTTTTAGAAGAATAAATATACAGTACATTAATCAAATGACTTTTAAAAAAACCAATCAAAGAGTGAAAGCATATTTGGGGTCTTTCAGCTAGACACAAAAATTTATACCTATTTGCGGCTCTTAGGTTGTTATTTTGGATGAAATTCTCAAGTTTACTTTAGTTTAATTGTCCTTGTTCCATTTTGTTCCCTTGCTTGCAAATCATAATAAATGGCTTTTAAATATCTCCCTATGTTGTGCATCAGTGTCCAGAAAATACACTAAAGCTGGACTCTTTTTAAATGAGTAGGTTAAAGGGGCTCTTCTTGCTTGCTTTATTTATTTATTTATTTAATTTGTATAGCCGCCCCAATTGACGTGCGACTCTGGGCGGCATACATAAAATCCCCAACGTTTAAACTCTAGAAACCCTTAAAATTCCTAAAAACACAGAAAAACTACCTCCCACCTGCACCAATTAAAAATCTAGTTAAAAACCTTTAAAAGCATGAGTGATCCTCCTCTAAATGAGCCAGTGTGGGGGTGGGGGTGGCTCTCTCTCCACCTCCCCAAACCTGCCCTGCCAGCTAGGTTTTCAGCGCTTTTCCTGAAGGGCAACAGCTCTGCCTGGTGACACAGTTAGTTCATCTGGCAGGATGTTCCATAGGGCCAGAGAAGATATCAAAAAGGCTCTTCTTCAGTTGGTATTTTTAAAGAGCCCCTCTGGTCCACTCTAGTGGTACAGATAGATGTCCTTGGAGTGATGCGGTCTCTTAAGTATCCTAGCTCACTACCATGTAGGGCTTTAAAGGTAATTACCAGCACCTTGAATTGCACCCGGAGGCACACTGGCAACCTATGCAGCTCTTGTAGCAGGGGTGAAGCACGGGTATAACGGCTGTACCCCATCACTACACGGGCAGCTGCATTCTGAACCAGCTGAAGCCTCCGAATGGATATCAAGGGCAGCCTCATGTAGAGCGCATTACAATAATCCAGTCTGAAGGTGACCAGAGCATGTGTGACCATAAGCAAGGAGTCCCAGTCCAGGAGCAGGCATAATTGGCAAATGACACGAAGTTGTGCAAAAGCCCTCCTAGCCACGACTGCCACCTGCTCATCGAGCAGGAGTCATGAGTCAAGGAGGGCCCCCAAATTATGCACTGGGTCTGTCTGCAGCAAAAGAGCCCCATCGAGCTCCAAAGATGGTAGCTCCCGGGATAATGCAGGGCTCCTGACCAACAGCCATTCAGTCTTGCCAGGATTCAGTTGTAGCCCATTCCAGACTCTTACAGCCTCCAGACACCTGGATAGGACTTCAACTGCATTGCTTGGATCACCATGAGCTGTAATGTATAGCTCAGTATCATCTGCATATTGATGATACCTCACCCCGTGGGAACAGATGATCTTCCCCAGAGGCTTCATGTAGATATTAAATAGGAGAGCCGAGAGCACCCCATATAATCAAATATAGTTTTTAGGGCAATTTCTCATGAAAGCAACATTTAATGTCAGAATAATGCAAATCTTTTAAAAAACTTCTTTAAATGTATGCATCATACAGAGAAACTGTATCCTTGCTGAAAACAAATAACAGAACTTACTTGAAAGCTGACTTAGCTGCATTGTTCTTTGAGATCTTATCTTTTTAATTAAAAACAGGTAGACATTCAGTCATGGTCATAGTCTTTTTTGTTGGTTCATAAATCACACTGTTACACAGCAATTTACTTTTCTCACCAAATTCCAAAATGTATCTGACAGGTCTTTGTTTCTTTTCTGGACAACTTCTTCAGCAATTATTTGAGAAAGAATTATAGGGCAAAAGGAGATATTAATAATTTGCATAAAAATAATGATCACTATTTTTTCTGGTTGCTTTCGATGTCAAAAAGAAGCATACACAAAAGATTCTCTCAAACATTTCTTTTTACTCTTTCTTTAATTTAATATGCAAAGGAAGAATTCACATATCTGCAATATTATTCTTCCAAAAATCATGCATCACACCACAGGGAAACGATTGTGTACTTTACAGAAGAATGAACAGAAAATGCACTCACTTTTTTTCTCAAGAGTTCAACCAAACTACCGTTAATGTTGAAGCACTCAGCACCACTGAAGGGATGCTAATATGGCCATAATTTCCCAACATCCTCAAATGTATATATTTTAGGGCAATTTCTCATGAAACATCTTTAAAGTGGTTTATAATGATGCTTTGGGTTTATAATGATAGCCTTGATGCTATGCTGAAGAAGAATAGGAGGCACAACATACACCAAATTGATGGGTGCCTCACCCTAGCTGTCACCTATTTTAGCTTCATTCCATTCCCATTTTGATCATAACCTTTCACATCCTTGATCACAGACCTCATGACTCTTTGTCCCCATGTTGTGTGATTCCCTTGTCCTTGTGAACCTTGACCACTAGCAGTTATTTTATATATATATCCAGCTGGTGGCAATTTTGTTATTTTGCCTCAGTCAGCAAACATTTTATCTATTTCCCTACCAATTCAACCATTTTGCATTAATCCTCTCTCTTGAAATTTCAGGCATGTGAATGTTTGAATTTATTCCACTATAACTCTCAGAATTCACCAGGAATCTCCCCAGCCAAGACTGCAGAAATTATAAGGAATTTTTCACCAATCATGGATGAAACTGAACAAACCCCCAAAGCATCCTGCTTGATGCCAACACAATATTTTGCCAAAACAGTGACTGCATGTAATGCATCCTAACTCTTATTTTATAAGGGCTAGAGCAGCGGTGACAAACCTATGGCACACGTGCCAGAGGGGGCACTCAGAGTCCATGATTTTGTCACCCCAGCACAGAGTTTGCTCCGCCTCTTTGCCCAGCAGCCCAATGGGAGTGCTTTCACCCTCCCCCAGCACAGAGTTCACCCTGCACCTCTGCCCAGCAGCCCAATGGCAGAATTTCCTCTCCTCCTGCAGAACAGAATTCGCCCCACCCCCTGTTTGGGCACTCGTTCTCTAAAAGGTTCACCATCACTGGGCTAGAGACATTGGTGTTTTTTGTTTTTTTTAAAAAAATGAAAGCTGTGCATGATCTGAATAGATCCTGGATAGAATGCTTAAAATCTAAGTAAAAAACTGGACCATGTGGTAAGCAGCCCTTTTGGAACAATTTTGTGCTTCTAGAAAATGAAGACTAGCATTTATGAGCAGCTTCTTATTTCTGTTGCTTCTCATGTCTTCAATTTGTATAATGGACACAGACCACACGCATTGTTGCCATGTTGTACATTTCCCAGAACCATACAAAGAGGAAGTGTGAGGCTTTTTGTAAGGAGGCTTTTTATAATGTACATTTTACACAAAATGTTTTACCCACATTTGTATACTTCCAATTGCTAATATAAATTTTTGTATAATACTGAATCAGTAGTTGTCTTGAGAAAGTAGATCAAGAGAAAATGAATGTGTTCGATCAGCCATTATAACTCTCATATCATCTTTTTTCTGTCTCCTAATATTATAATTCTCAAAGTGTTGTGTTCAAATTCCAAGCATGCTGAGTTTCCCCCAAAAAAATTATTCCATATTATACAGGATCTTAATGTACTATGACAAAAAGTTTTAGGTGAACACTAAAATCATTTGTTCCATCCAAAAGTGAGAAGAAAGAAGTTACATGTGAAGTGTGTATAAAACCATTCATATGTTTAAGATGCTCTTTTGTCTTGCCACCATTCACTTTTCTCTCACTTTATAGGCTTCCAAATGTTGTGACATGTTCCTCTAAGCAACAAAGTGTGAGAGCACCCAAACAAAAAGATCGCATGTTATTCTACCTCCCAAAGGTTTCTGTAGGAAAAACACATTCTATGCTGATGATTTTGTACAATAAAACACATCATTTCAGTTTCCTTCTCTTTCAATTTCTCTCCTGGAAGTCGGTGACAAATATAGCTATTTCCTATTTTGAGGAGATAAATATTCTGAGAGCAGAAACAGGCCATATTTAAAGTCTGGGAGTAGAAAGGGGAAAATTCCTTATCTGTTAAAAGTATCTCAGTGCACAGCAGTAGCTATTCTTACTGGATGTATTTTGCAAATTATTTTGCTTTGTTTTGAGATTGGTCTTCAGGGTTTCAGTATAGGATTTCTGGGGGGAAAATATAGTCTACCTGAATTTCATCTCTCTCAAACTAATGTGCTTTCAGCTATAAAGACAGACCACCTACAATATTTTTTTGTCTTGTTGATGCATTTACCTTTATACATACCTGTCAGGGGATATACTGTGATCTTGATGATGCATCTCCCCCCTCCCCGCACTTGTCTGGCTTGAGGTTAATCATTTCCATTGTCTAGAAGCTATGGGATTTTCAGGACAGAAAAAGGAAATATTTAATTATCAAAAGATCTCTGCCTGCTGGTAACATCATTAGCAGGCAAGATTTTTGGTAGCTAAAGACTTCTTTTTTCCATCCCAAGGGTCCCAAAGTTTTCATGAATTGATTACTTATGAGTTAAACAGGCTTCAGGAAATGAGAGGAAAATCTTTAATTACAGAGGATTTCCCCTTTCTGGTGACATCATCACATTTCTGCAGATGTAACTTAAACAGCAGATATTTGGCCTTTATTTGACATATTTGGTGGGGGGTGGGGGTGGGCTGCAACCTGATGTCATAGGCACCAATCTCAGCTTTGTCACATTGTTAACTAATATGTTCCATTCTTGTGAGTTGTGTGTGTTGATCTTTATTGTTGTATAGTCATGATCAATTTCTAAAAGCCCTGGTCCCAGGGTAGGGGCTGCAAAGCCAGAGCAGGTGGAGATCTCGACATCTGGTAGCACAACGGCCTCCCTGCCTTGTTCACATGGGAGTCCCAGGGAGGGTGGTGGAGTCCTGCTGCCATAGTGGCTTTTGAGCCCTGGTCCTGGACTGGCAAGGAGAGCTCCTGGTGGTGTTGGCAGTGGTCGGCGGTGGGCTTGGCACTGCTTTTAAGGCTCGTCAGGCCGCCCAGCTGCATCAAATTTTGCTCCCTGGCTAGACCAGACTGGGGAGCTCCCGTCGGTGTTGGCGGGGATCAATGGTGGCCTTGGCGCTGCTTTTAAGGCTTGCTGGGCTGCCCAGCTGTGTCAAATTTCACTCCCCTGCCTGACTGGCCCGGGGAGCTCCCAGCGGGGTTCTTCTTCTTCCACTGTCATCTGGAAGTTTCCTACATTTTACCTTGTCAGCCAGTATCTCCTCTCCCCTCTCTATAGAAGAGCTAAGGGTAGGAGCTGGAGCAGCAGCTCACAAACCAAATTAGGTCTGACTCTCATTCTCACATCCACCTTTTCTTTAGGGAAGAAGGATTAAGGGCTACAGTTTAGTGTTTCCCCAATCCTTGGTTTTTGGACTTCAATTCTCAGAAGCCTAAATCAATTCCCCAAAGAATTGATCAGCCAATGTAGTGACTTAGGCTTCTGGGAATTGAAGTCCACCAGTGTTCCATGGAACATAGTTTGGGAAACACTGCTAAGCCATTGCTGTAGCCATAGGCCAGATTCATATAGAAATCCATATTCATTTAAAACTTTCATTACTAATGTAGATCTTGTAGAACAGAGCGGGGTATCTTTTTCTTTTTTTTACATCAAACCATTGTGCATTTCAATATTTCACAGCAGGACAGAGTAGAACACTAATTATTTCAACAGCACAAATGCTCACAGCATCTTCTTGGAAGTCAGACTTCAACCATATTAATTTTGGGATGAAGATGAAAGAAGGGGTCCCGAAGTGTACCACAATCTATGTAATCCCCATCAAAATAATTAGAAGATAAAAAGAAACTGTTACCTGTTACTTCTCCATGCCTATTTTGTTCACTCTAAATCTGTGCAGAATTTTACTTCTCTTGCATTTAAAACATTTGGACCATAGAATAATGTTGTTATGTCAATAACAATAATCAGTTTTCTAACTCTTTGAGCCTTCTTAACATGCATTCCTTATATATATGTATTTTTGAAGAGCACAAAATAGGTACATTTACTGCACATCTGGTTTACTATATCTCTGTGGTGTGATCTTTTAGTAAATGCGCCCATTGACAGTGAAATTTGATGAGGTACACATTAAAAAGGGCTCACCTTTCATACAACCAAGTGCTTTCATTAATAGTTATGGTTTTGTCAATAACACAGTCCACTGAGAATAGGTTAAGTGCAGCGGAAAAGTTTTGCAGTCTCTGAGCATTCTTCCCTAATATTTTCTTTTCATTTTACAGTACTTAATGAAAAATATTTTACTCAGATTAAAAGCAATTCTGTTCACATATAGGGCCTAATGCACTCAAAGCAGAATATTTTAATTGGGCTGAACTCTGATTTGGGACAATAAGGTATTGGTGGTTTCAGTTCAGGGCTCTGCTTAGAGCTTCTTATGCATACATCTATTGGCTCTGCAAAAGATTTCACCTTTTGCAGCACTATGAAGGCAAATAGTGACACTTTTTCTTCCCTTGCTTTTTACAATGCGTTTCTCCTTGTGACTTTCTAGTCCTTTTCATTCCCCCTGAAAAAACAATGCAGGAAAATATAAAGGTTTGGAGGACCTCTAAGATTATTCAGTTATGTTTCCTTGGTTAAGTATCCCGTCAACATTATTGCCTTCCCATTGCTGCAGGGTGAATGGACAGGATTAATCAAGGCCAAAAAATTATTTCCAGAGAACAGAGGCTGGTTCTTTTAATTGAAGCAATCATAGAATCTTCTAACAGCCAAATGAACCTTTTGTATTTTTCTTACTCCTGTAAGTGCAGAGCAGCCAGGTGGTTAAGAAGCTCACCTTGCTAGCTGGAAGGCTAGCAAATTGGCGGTTCAAGACCCAGGTACTGCAGGACAGATTGAGCATCTGTCTCTGTCCCAGCCTCATTTGGACATTCCCTGAGTGGAGTTTCTTCCACAAAAACTCTTTCAACCCAGAATAACTTCTGACATGAAATTACACAGGTCTGCAACCAAAGAACTGCATAGGATTTTTTTTTCTGTTTCTCATAGATTTTTACTTAGTGAAACCGAAAAAACTCTCCCAGGGAGAGGAGGACCAGCTGTGTTAGGGCTGGCAGCTTTAAAAGAGATTCTGCCACAACCCCCACCAGAATCTGCTCGCGCTCTCACCCCGTCCAGCCTGGGGAGAGGAGGACCAGCTGTGTCGGGTCTGGCAACTTTAAAAGAGATTCTGCCAACACCCTCACCGGACTCCGCTCACACTCTCGCCCAGTCTGGGGAAGGGAGGACCAGCTATGTCCCGGCTGGCATCTTTAAAAGACTCTGCCGCCACCCCCACCAGACTCCACTCATGCTCTTGTCCAGTCCAGCCCAGGGAGAGGAGGACCAGCTGTGTAGGTTTTCTTTCCTCCAGCTGAGGAGGAGGGGATCAGCAACTGTGCAGCTCAGTAGGCCATGACAATGCTGCATGTTTTGACATGTTATCTGGGGTATTATAAATGAGTACAAACATGCCTACTATCAGATTTGATCATGTTTCAACATGCTAAATAAGTTCAGGATCTTGGTTGTTGTATGAGCCACACTCAGTTTACATCCTGCATTCAGATGTGACTGTCCTCATTTTTAGTTCTTTATTATGGCTCCAAGAGGTTGTGTTATTTTTCTGGACAACTTTTGTTTTATTTGTGGTGAAAACACTATTAAAAGTCAACAAAGAAACATCAGTGATTTTGTGAAGAAAGTGTATTTTGCTTACTTTAAGTTGAAACATGGGGATCAAGACAAAGCATGGGCTCCTCATATGGTGTGTAGAAGGTGCAAAGAAGATCTTCATTTGTGGTTTAAAGGTAAGAAAACCTCATTCCATTTTGGCATTCATGATGTGTCATCAACAGCAAAACCACACTACTGACTGCTATTTCTGTTCGGCAGATATAAAAGACTTTAATACAAAACATAAAAAGAAGATATCTTATCCAAACCTTAATTCAGCTATTCATAGCTCTGAAATACCAGTTCCACACCCACCTTCCAGTTTGGATAATATCCTGAGCGATTCAGAGGATGGAGACACATTGCCTTCCCAGGACGAATCTAGCTCAGATTTTTGTGTTGATGAGGTACCTCAACTTTTTTTTCCAGAGTGAGCTCAATGACCTAGTTGGAGATTTAGGCCTTTCCAAAGATTCAGCTGAATTGCTAGGGTCAAGATTAACAAATAAAAACCTGATGTCGCCTGGAACATCATTTCCATGGTACAGGCACTGAGAGAAAGAATTCACTCAGTTGTTCTCCAGAGATGGAAATATCATTTATTGTAGTGATGTTCAAGGGCTAATGAAGTGCTTTGAAATAGAATATGATTCATCTGAGTGGTGCTTATTCATTGATTCATCTAAAACAAGCCTCAAAGCAGTCTTGCTGCATAATGGAAATAATTTGTATCACTTCCTATAGGACACTCGGTGCATTTGGATGAAAACTATAATGATTTATCTATGATTCTTGACAAAATCAAAGATCAAGAACATCGCTGGATGGTTTGTGAAGACTTTAAAATAATAACCATGTTGTTAGGCCCCAGTAGGCAGGTTATACAAAATATCCCTGCTTCCTATGTTTGTGGGACAGTAGAGCCAGAGACCTCCATTGGACAAAAACTGACTGGCCACTTTGAGACACCTTAATCCCTGGCAAAAATTCCGTCATTAATACAACCTTGGATCCAAAACAAAAGGTTTTATTGCCACCTCTTCATATTAAATTAGGGCTTATGAAGCAGTTTGTTAAATCACTGCCTATAGAAGAGGGATGTTTCAGATATCTGTGTTCCAAGTTCCCAAAACTGTCTGAAGCCAAGTTGAAAGAGAGAGTTTTTATTGGCCCTGATATACAAAAACTGTTATCTGATCCCCTCTTTTAAAAAACAACGGGAGAAAAAGAACAGGAAGTATGGGACTATTTCAAAGATGTAGTTCACAAGTTTTTAGGGAATACTAAAGACACTCACTAAAAAACCATTGTACAATGCATATTGAATGCGTATAAAGCTCAAGGATGCAAAATGAGCTTAAAAGTTCATTTCTTACAATCCCATGTTGACTATTTTCCTGAAAACTT
This sequence comes from Furcifer pardalis, assembly GCA_030440675.1. Lineage (NCBI taxonomy): Eukaryota > Metazoa > Chordata > Lepidosauria > Squamata > Chamaeleonidae > Furcifer > Furcifer pardalis. Next base: position 56,344,791 of record CP126896.1, read on the forward strand.
GGGAGCCTACAGTGAAGAGCAGGGTGAAACATTTACCAAAAATATCCTATGCAGGTGATTTTTTTTTTTGCAGACCTGCGTTATTATAGCCCAATATGCCTCAGCCTGATGTCACAACTTTTAATCAGTTTGTGACACATTTTAGACCTAAGGTTGAGGCCATCCATAAGAATCTTGAATCCCATGTCACTGCAATTAATCTACATGTCACAACCACTGCCTTATCCTTCTTTATGGAATCAATTTCAGCTTGAGGCATCAGAAACCATCACTGCCACACTTGTGCTTTGTAAAGTGATCACTTTTCCCTCTTTACTCTTGCTCCTAACTACTGGCTAAAGCAGCCAGTGAGACAAAATTTGAATGGGCCATGCAATTTTTATCTCCTCTGTACTGGAAGGTTATCTACCTCCTCGTCTGGAAGAGATGATCATTCAACCCATTCAGAAAAATCTGGGATTTAAACAGTTGTTTAAATCTTTGGCCATCAATCCAAGGCCCAGGTCACCAACATGCCATTACTGGGCAAAGTAGTTGAGAGGGTAATGGTGGACCAACTATAGGTGTTTCTTGAAGAAATAATCCCCTCAATCCTTTCCAGTTAAGCATTAGGCTGCACCAAGACAGCACTTAACAGCACTGCTTGATGGGTTCCTAAGAGAATCACATGTGTTAATGCTATTGGTGATGTTGGATCTCTCAATAGCATTTGATACTATTAACGACAGTATCCTCCTGGACAAGTTGTTTAGACTTGGAATTGGAAACTCAGTTTTGGCCTAGTTGCAGTCCTTATTGATCATGTCTAGATGGTGCAGCTGAAGGAAACATTGTCAGATCCTTGGGTCCAAAAGAACAAGGTACTACAGAATCAGAGTCAGCACCTAAGTTCCCCTTCTCATAATGCCCATTTTGGTTGCTTAAATGCATTGCCTTCATCCATACGCTGCATGTAGTTAGGTCAAGGACATGACTCCAGTGCATCATCAAAAAGGAAAGAAGAGAGGTAAATGAAAACTACTTTGCTAAACACTCAGGAGCTGTATTTAAGGCATTAGGCTCACATAAATGCTTTCTTCTCTATCTTGAGATTTCAGCAGCTATTAGACAGCTGTGATCTGAGAGTTGAGAGTCTTTTAGGAGAGTTGATTCATCTTAAATAACCACGTTGGGTCAAAGTTATATCTAGACATTTTAAGATAATCCCAGAGTGCTTATGTTTGAGTCAGAATGTGTGTTGTCTTGAAGCTGCAGTAAAGTCTTCTCTTTAATATAAGAACCATAGAGATTAATCTGTTCAGACAAATTTATTTGATATCAGACATATACTTTATTTTCAGCTTGTCAGTACAGCTTTTGATGGTGGAAATTTTCATTTGTATCACTTTGGTATATTTATCTCTTGTTCTCTTTATCTTGGCAATTTCCCATAAGAATCAATGCCTTTCTCCTTTTTTTTTAAAGCATCCTATAGTAATAAGTAAACTCAACATTTGTGACACATCAGCAAGCTAAATGAAAGACATATTCTCAAAAGAAAAGGGAAATGGATGAAAAGTAAAAATTCACAATAGTGAGTGAAGAAATTTGTTGCCCAGTTGTTTTTCTTCTAAAGCCAAGAATTGTCTCCAGAGAAGTTTTTAGGTAACTTTTCTGAGATTTTTTTCTCACTCCATCTTCCTCAAGAAAAGACACTCATTGTAGAATTCTGTTTAGCAGTTCTCATTCATTCATTGAGACCACCAGGTAGAAGAATCATACAGGGACTATGCCCCATTGCGTATTGACTAGAGCAAGGGTTAGCAACCTATGGTCCACAGGCCCGATCCATCCCATGGTGCCAATTCATCCAGCCTCCACACTCACTCCAGCCGCCACCACCGCAGCCATAAATGCATTTATGGCAGCTGCGGATGCGTTCATGACAGTGTTTACGGCAGTGTTTATGGATGGGGGACCAACAGTCTGGCCCCCTCAGCTATCTGGCCAAGCGTGACCTGGCCCCCAACTTAAAAAGGTTGCCGACCCCTTGACTAGAGTGACCAGAAGAAAACAAAATTTAGCTTGTGTAATGTGCTGTAGTGCACTGACCATCCAAGATCACCAAGACATTGGGGGGGATGAATTGGTGTCAGGGCTGGATTTGGCCCATAGGGAGTAGTATGGGCACCCATGAACCACATGACTGGATAGTGGCCTGAAATGTTTGGGCATCCCTGCTGTTAACAGGGCTTGTGGGCTGGATCTGGCTCATGACACCAATGGATTCCTGTGCACATGGCTCCAGATGGCAACCTTACATGTTGGTAAATATTGGCATCCATTTTGGGTCCTGCTTCTATCCCTGTTAGCCAGGGGTGCCCAAACTATGGCCTATGGGCCGGATCCAGCCAGTGACACCAGAAGCGGAAGTAAAACTTACCCAGCTTCTGGGAGTGGCGAGGGTGGAAGGGGTCAGATGAATTGGTGTCAGGGCCGGATCTGGCGCATAGGCTGTAGTTTGGGCACCCATGAATCACGTGACTGTTCCGTGGCTTGAAAAGTTTGGGCACCCTTGCTGTTAGCTTTTAAAACGGATTCCTGTGCACATGGAAACTCTGCATGATGGTAAATGTTGTCATCAATTTAGGGCTTGCTTCTTAGCTTTTAAAATGGAGTCAGGACATATTGAAAGAGTCCCCCCCCCAAAAAAAAATGTCTTGGTGATCTTGGATGTTTTCCTGGTGTGCCATGGTATCATTGAAAAAAACATGTCAGCAAAAAGAAGGAACAGGTCTTTTAAAACAGCAAAGTTAAATGTCTGGTTTTGCTCACCTAAACTAGTCAGACTGGTTTGGTAAGCTTTTGTAATGTGTGATTGTTATTGAGACCTTGCAACCTTGAGATAAAGAGAGGAGGCACCCCCTCCCTTTCTCCCAAGACAAACTGGTGAGTCACAGCCACGCCTCAGTGAATTTGAGGCAAACATTTGTATCAGAAATCATTGTTATCTGATGCATTGGATAACATTAAAATAATGGTTAACATAATGTTATCCGATGAAAATGTTTGCCTCAAATTCCCCAACGTTATCCGATGCAAACATTATCCAATGCAAACATATCACTGTACTTTGGATTTGACATCATCAATGAGATATTTAATTTGCACAATGCTTCTCATTCTACACAGATATAACTTCTGGTGTCAGAATCACAGATGTCTTAAAATAAAAATTCAAAGAGAATTTCAAAATTCTTCATTAAGCACTTCCTAGACACATCATGCACAGAATGAAAAGTGCACCAGAGAGCTTCATGCATTGCAGAGAATGAAGAATGCTTGCTAGGATATTAACACTGTAATCCTATTCATGGCTACTCTGTAATAATGTCCCACTGATTTCAATTTGGCTGCAAAACCAGAGGTTGGGAATTCAATTCCATACTATGCCTCTAGGTAGAAGACCCTGCCTAAAGCCATGGGCAAGCTGCACAGTATTAAGTTGCCTCCAGAAGAAGGGAATGGGAAACCACTTCTGTGTATTCTCTACTTAGAAAAGTCTGGCAAAGGTCGCCATTAGTCAGAATCAACTTGACAGCATGCAATTAATTATTAATTAATATTTTCAGCAATGTGTATATAGGTCATAAGTGACAGCATTTCACATTAAAGCTTTCTATAATTTCCCAAGAATAGACTTAGGCTACAAAACTTTGATGATTAAAGCAACCCCTTCCAAAATCCTAAACATCTCATCTACTTCACAGTGGCTCTGCATTTTTACAGTGTCTTTACAGACATTTTGCAAGGCACCCCACCTTTCCGTTTAGTATGATATCCTGATAATTGTTGATTAGCTTTAAAAAGTATCAAATTTTTATAGACATAATGTTGAGTATTTTGGAACAACCTCACTATACAATGGGTTCTTAATGTAAATTATATCTCTAACCAACCAATATAAAGGTCTTCTAGATTCCCATCTCTAGGGTCACCTGACATGTATTAAGCTGCTTGTTGTTTGGGTCTGTTATTCAGTGTTGTTCCTTTTATCCTGCTATTCTTCTGTTTTTGCTCTCTCTCTCTCTCCTATTATTGATATTTTGCCTTACAAGCAAAGCATGTTTGTTTAAGATGAAAACTTGCCATAAAGAACTCCTTTTTACCAAGTAAAGCACATGTTTACTAATCTGTCGGAAGCAACTGTAAGTAAAAAAACTATTTTGCTATACAGTAAAACCTCGGATAACGCTAAGACTTGGTTCTACAAGTCTTGGTGCTATCCAATTTTTAGTGTTATCCGATCCATGTTAAAATCCTATGGGATGGATCGGATAATATTAAAGATCCATAGAGATACATTGTAACCGCACAGGCTTTAGCAGTTGTTATCCGATCCATCCCATAGGACCTTAACGTTATTCGATCCAATTCTCCACGCCAGATTGCTTAATGTTATGCAATTTTAGCGTTATCCAAGGTAAACGTTATCCGAGGTATTACTGTATTTCTAAACACGTGTGGAGGGTTTAACCCCTGGGCTAGAATGGGAAGTATGAGGTTTGGAAAACTTGCAAACTCAAACTGTAACAATTTATTCAGACTCTTCTCCTGCTGTATATAAAAAACTTAACACATAATGTTAATAATGCTAAATGAAGGACTTTTTTTACCCACATCTTATGTTTTCTCTCAGTAGAAGGATTCCTTTTCCCCTTTTGTTAAATGTATTTTTTTTAAAAAAAAATCCAGATTGTCGAACTTTAAAATGTTTCTTCTCCATTAGAGTATTTAAAAGTGAAATGGTGTGTCGCATCAGAAACACAGGATAACATCAATTTTTATGAATATCCTACTGTGCTCCAAATGTAGGTTTTCATGGTGCCATCTTGTTTCTTTTTCTAAATAGAGTTCCTTGACAAATGAATATTGCATTTTGATTTGTCCCACTAGGAATAAACTGTCAGAAACCCAGTGGGTGCTGTTGTATTCTGACATCGCATTCCAAAGGAATAATTTCTTCTTCAACTGTAATGTGGACTATTTGAACACACTAATGTTCGTGTTTGCAAAAATGTGCACCTTTCTCATTCACTCTTATTCAGGAATCATCAAATTGTAAACAAATGAGTCTTGATGAAACTAAAAGTAAAATATTGTAGTAAAGCAATACTATGCCATCCACGATGCCCTGTTGAGTACATCTTATCCTGTAATTGGAGCAGTTTCTGAGTTTAAGAAATGACATTCCAAAAATATTATGATCATAAAAAGTATAAGGCAAAAACTGCACCCATCGTAAACACATTTATGACAGCCACGGGCACGTTTTACGGCACCAGTCTGGCCCACTCAGCTGTCTAAGGGGGTGTAGCCTGGCCTGCAGCTGAAAAACATTGAGAATCCCTGCACAATAGTTTTAAATGAATAATGAAGATGGTAATAAATTCAGGCAAGGAAATTCTGTTATTATGTTTAGCAAATTCAAGCTTGTGTGCCAGAAATGATGTAAGCTGGGGATTCTCAATTGGCAGCCCATGGCACCATTTCATGTGGCCCACCTCCACCATACCAGGAAGTGGTGGAGGAAGGGCAAAATGGCTGTCTGGTCCCTGAAGCTGTCTGAGGGAGTATGACCTGGTCCCCGGCTTATAAAGGTTGAGAACTCCTGATGTAAGTGGTCAAATACACTAGCTGCAAAGTTATTCTGGTGGCTTTGGGAATAGAGTTTTATTGGATCCGATTATAAAACTATGCTCATTATTTTTGTGGATCCTCTACTTTTGGCCCTGGATTTTACTTATTTAATTACAGTAATACCTCGGATAACGCTAAGACTTGGTTCCACAAGTCTTGGTGTTATCCGATTTTTAGTGTTATCCGATGCATGTTAAAATCCTATGGGATAGATCGGATAACGTTAAACCTCCATAGAGATACATTGTAACCGCACAGGCTTTAGCGGTTGTTATCTGATCCATCCCATAGGACCTTAACGTTATTCGATCCAATTCTCCTCCCCAGATTACTTAACGTTATGCGATTTTAGCGTTATCCGAGGTAAACGTTATCCGAGGTATTACTGTATTATTTTCTTCTAACATGTCAAGTTTAAATTAAATACAAAATAATGGCAAAGTTGTTGCACTCCAACATGTTCCAAAACAATACAATAAATCATTGGAGAAAGCCCAAAACAGTCAGATTGGGAAAACAAATTGAAACAGTTTTCAGAATTAGTGACCATATTCCTTGCAATAGAAAAGTCTTCCAGTCTAATACCTATACTTAGGCCATAGTGTCATCCATCCTTTTTGTAGGTCGTACTGATTTCAAGGGAAATTGTGTGTAAATATGCACAGAGTGGCCCACTGGAGCCTTGGAAACTTTGGTGAAGTGGGGGGCAGGATTTTTTTTTTATTATACTGAAATGTGGCTGCAGTTGATGATTTTACTAGCTGTATGCAAAATTAAGTGAGAGAACAGCATTTCAGTCCCTATGTGGATTCACCCTTGCAGTTCCTCTCCTGCATAAATATATTGAAATTCTACCTTAACCAAGATGTCAAGGGACTTTTTGTCCTCTGGAGAACAGCAGCTCCTGCCTCTCCTACTGTCTCAAATCCGGAGTTACAGGCCCTTCCTAGGATTTTCCGCACCAATTGAGCTAAACCAATTAGTCCATAGGGTTTACACCTCCAAATATACTGCTACACAACTGTCATTAACACTATCACCTCCTAAACATACAAGGCTAGTTTCTGCAGTCAAATGGTTTATCTAGCCTGGTCTGTTCTTTGAGACATTACCTCCTAGGAAAAAGACAGTCCTGCTATATGGCATGTTCTAGAACTCATCCTTGGGATGTCTGTTTGCGAAGAATAGGCTCTGCTCTTGGACTTCAGACTTCCTTTCCTCATCTCAGTTCATAAATTAAATCTACCTGATTCCGCTTAACTAATAACTGATTTATTATTAATGGGTTTATTGAAGCTTATATTAATTAAGTCATTCTGTGCATGTGTTTGGTGTGTAGGCTCACATGGGATGTTGCACCTCAGAAGGTTTTGGGTGTGTGTGATTTTGGGAGGTTGATTTCCATGTCCCCTGCCAGAGTCTGAGGAAAGATAAAATACAGCTAAATAAATTATTTAGATGACATGAAGGAGCAATAAATCTGATTGCTCTTGGCGTAAGTGTGATACGAAGATGGCATTTAGATGAGCTTGGAGAGAAAGACTGCATAGATGAAGATGAAAAGATGCTAAGCATTGTTACCCTTTGGGAATCTTCATGGCAGCAATCACAATGCAAAAGTCCAATCTGATTAGAACATCTGAGAGTGCAATTTCCAATCAAGGACTGTGTCTTTGGCAGACAAGTACCTCGAGGTCTCTTTGAAAAATCTTGCAATGCATTTGTCTTTTACCCTTTAAGCTCTTGAAGGAGAGCCAACTGGAAATCTTTTTAAATACACAGATGAGGTAGAAACAGACTCATTGCTCACATTCTCAGCCTGCATCAATTGCTGGTGCATGAAGTCTTTATAAAATGCTAAATGAACCTCAGCATTGAGAGGATCATTTAGCCAAATGAGTCAAATAAATAGTGAAGAAAATAGCCATTTTTGGAAATTTGAAAGAGCTGTCTCATATTTCCATGCATTTAGACATTCAGGTACAATTTAGAGCAGTGGTTCCCAATTAGTTTTTTCTACGTACCACTTCAAGAAAGACCTCAAACTTGCGTACCCCTTATTGCAGGAACGTTAAATATCGCGTAACCCTTATTGCAGGAACGCAGGGGGGTAGCTACCGCCGTATCTGTCATATCAATTATACGGGCCCCCTGGGCCCCGGGGGCCCCCGACGTGCATAAGCAAAAATTAATAAAAACTTCCCAATTTTTTTTATTTCACAAATGACAAAAGTCAAAAAAAGCAATTTTTTTCTTTTGTGAGAAATCTTTACCCTTCCTAAGGGCCCCCAAACAAATTTTTATACGGGGCCCTGCCAAGGCACGCTACGCTTCTGCAGGAACGTTAAATAAAAATGAAATCAGGTGTATTTTATATTTATTATCATCAAAAGACATTCTAATGACAGAGAACACATGTTTCATTAATGTGACAAATGTGCACGTTGATAGTGACGAGCAAATAGGCGGGAACGGGGGCGGCCGCGATCGGGTTATGTGAGACGCAGGAGGCACGGGGAAAACCGCCGCTGCGGGAGAAAGCGCTTGATGCATACGATTGACTTACCTACTGATCGTTTAATTAAATTGAATAATTTTTTGGCAATTGTTATTGCATTATTGTTTTTTAAGGATTTAATATTTTAGTTAAGAGATTGCTGCACGTACCCCTTGATGCAATCTCGCGTACCCCTGGGGGTATGCGTACCACTAATTGGGAACCACTGATTTAGAGTCTCTTTATTTCAAAATTTTCCATCTTGTATGGACCTCTTGGATCCAGATTTAATTTATGAAGAAGGCTTTGACTGTAGAAAAACCTGTGGATTAAAGCTAACTACATAATCAGAAACAACTTCTTCTTCCATGTCTAGGTCAGATGTTAAACTGCCTTTGGTGAATTCATTCTGTAGTTCCCTTTGCCTGACCTACTGCCAATATGGTGTTCCTGATCTGAATTTTGGATGGATAAAGCCCCTAAAAAACAGCAAAAATGACACCATGCTGGCTATGTTACATCTGCTTCAAACCACACAGTCTGTATGCATGACCAAACAAATAGGTTTTAGTTCTTCTTCCATATCTAAGCCAGACATGAAACTGCCAAAATGAAGTCACCTTTTGGCGAGTACAGTTGTACCGCTTAAAGAGCAAAATGCGTTCCACAGATTGCTCTTTAAGCGAGTTTGCTCTTTAAGCAAAACACCATTGTAAGTGACCAATTGTGACTTCTGGTGGTGGGGGGAAGGGATTGCAAACCCTGATGTATTTGTTAAGTGAGTTTTTGGTTGGTTTTACTTGTTAAGTGAAGCGACCATTAAGAGAAAATTCTGCTCTTTAAGTGAATTACTCTCTAAGCGAGGCACTCTGTATGCAAGGTTTTGCTGTACATTCTGCAGTTCATTTCACCTAAGCTAGTATGAGAAATATTATCCGGCAACACAGGATTATCAGTGTGCACCTGATTGTGATTCAAAAATATCACAATCTTTGAGAAGGTTCATTTTTTGTTCCTGTACACAACAAAATATTGCTCTGGAGACCTGGAAATTCTCTGGCCCCATGTTTTAGTTTAGTGATTTTCAACTTTTAGTTTTCTAGAGTTTTGGACTATATCTCCTGGAATCCATGACTTTTCTATGATCTGATGACTAAAGCATTTGGAGGGTCAGAATTTAAGAACCACTGCCATAGACTGCAATGCTTCAATAAGAATAAAGTGAGAACATTAGAATAAAGAAAACATTCAACATCAAATATGTGCTTGATCCCTTTAAAATCTTCAGAAGATATATGTCATTGCACCATTTTCAGACTCTCATGCACAAGATGATCCATAAAGAGATACCTACTTTTGAATTGTTTCTATACAAATGTTGGCAGACAGGAATGCAGGTTTCATTGAACACCGTAAGGGAGAGAAATGTCGAAAGAAAATGTGTGCAGATGAGATAGGGAATGTGACTTCAAATTCTGCAAATGTTTATTGACTAATTTCCCTGCTGGTTGACACTGCCAAGTCTCATGATATTGACAAACACTGTGACAATTTTATTTGCAATTGTTTCCTTGAAGAAATCAGATTGCTCCAGTTAGATTACAATTGAAAAGGTCTCCTGACAATAGCGCTTGATGCATGACTTCTTCGATGGAGTGTGTAATTCAGAAGAATATTTGCAGAAATGTCTTATGCAGCAGTGTGTCTCTCTGGATGGGTGTGTAGTCTGATGTCTCATTACACTACCCTCTCTCTGTCACTCTCTCAACCCTCGCACAGAATTGCTGTTAACAAGAATTTGTTTTCTACATGGTGATCTACAATGGTTCTTGTTTCTGGCATTGACCTAATTAACAATTACATCAAATCTTTTGCTGTCAGTAACAACACTAAGTGTGCATTGATTTGAACTTCAGCAAAGTGAAATAGCAAGTCAAGAGTTGACAGTAGACTGAGCTACTAATGCCAAAGGAGAAGGCAAGTGACAGCTAACACATAAATCCCAAGAAGACCTCTCCTGGCCCAGACACTTCAACCACTGAGGGCTCAGACTTAACTATTAGATTAGGTGTATATATTATTTTGCAGCCACTTTGCCAGGCATTTCAAAAAGCTATAAGCCAAAGAGAAAGATATGTGGCAACATGTTTTGCATATTGGAACGTTCTTTTCTTCCCCCTGTTCTCTCACTCAGTTTAAAGCATTCTAGACTAGCGCTTAGCATGCTCTGTGTGGATCGCAAGGGTTGGCCTGGGTACAATGCCTCTGCATTTTGTAGATGCTGGAATGCCACAGTCTCTCACCTCCCCTAGTGCTTCTTTTAGAAATCCAATCATGGTTCTACTTTTTTTCAGCACTGAGCAATACAGTGTCGAAATTGCCTCTAGATCAGGGGTTCCCAAACTATGGCCCTCAGGCCCTCGATCTGGCCTACCATGCCTAATAATCCAGCCCACGCTACCCTCACCGCTCCTGGAAGCAGAAGTAAAACACATCTGTACATGTGCAAAATGCTGCTGTAAAGCACCCACAGCTGTCATAAACGCGTTTATGACAGCTGTAGGTGCATTTATGGCAGCATTCTGCATATGTATGGGTGCATTTTTTTCCACTTATGTGGGAGGAACCACATGGCCGGCCCACTCAACCATGTGACCGGCCCACAGTCTGAAAAGTTTGGGCACCCCGGGTCTAGAGGCTTTGAAGGCTAAATACAAAAGATTTGCAGCTTTCAAAGGCTGCTCCCAGAGTAAACATATATCTGCTGTCAGCCATGGGTTTGATTGGTGGAGCAAAAGGTGAAATGGAATATATATATATTCCACCCCATCCTTAACAATCCATCATTATGTTCAGCAACAAGAGGGGAACTTTACATTTTCCTGCCGTTCTGCTGGCAAAGTGTTTTATTTGTCTGCATCAGTCATTTCACCATATGAGCAAAAGGTCATTTTGACTGTTTGGTCAGGGACAGCATCCTCTTGCAATAAAAAAAATGAGCTAGTCCAGAACAAAAAGGGGTGGTCTAGACATGCTCTCAGTTTACTAAACTTCATTGAAATATAGACAATCTCCCATATCCATGGTTTCACTATCCATGGTTTCACTTATCCACAGGCTTAAAATATTCAGTGAAAAATCTCTGCAATGTATATGTGTATTTCCCAGGTGCTTTACTATAACTGGCCACAGGAGGCACTATCTACAATGTAAAGTTTGGGAAGGAATTGATTATTTCTTCAGCGGAGCCGTTTCATGAGTGCCTATGAAAGATCAATGGAGGCATTTAATCATCCTCTTTATGCCTCACGTATATGTGCCTAATATAGAGGCTTTATGTCTCATGTATGTGTGCTTAATACAGAGTTCACTGCTTTCCATGATTTTGGGTCTCCATGGAAGATCTTGGAACATATTCCCTGCATATACATCTGTATTGTTATACTATTGAGATTGTGTATGTGTTGATTCTAGCAAATTATTATTGTTATATTGGCTTTAAGTAGATAGATTACATAATTAGGGCAATGCATAGCCCTTCCAGGTCATATCAGTTGGCATTCTCCCCCACCAATTTGTGGGAGGTTTTAATAACAGATATTGAGAAGCAGCTAAATAATATATTAGGCCTAGCTGGAATCTCTTCTAAAGTGTAAAAGGATGGGCCAGCCATGGTCTGTGTGCTATTTCATTAGATGCAGTGTTAATGATATATGCTGGATTGCCACAACCTCCCCCTCCCCTCAGTGCTCCTTTTAGAACCCTGATGTGGTTCTACTTTCTTTCATCATTCAACAATACAGAGTCCCAAGTGCCTCTAGATGTTTGGAAGGCCAAATACAAGAGATTTGCAGCCTTTATGGATTTATGGAAGTAAACAGGTACAAATAATGCTTAAAAACAGTTTCTTTCAGCAGCAAAGCCTCAAATTATGTTCATTCTTCTCCCCCCCCCCTTTTTTTGCACAAGGACCAAGAACCTGTGAAGCTCCTTTCTGTTCCACTGATGGCGAATGATTCTAATGTTATTTATTGCAGATCTCCCCCCAAGTCCCATGGAGAACAAACATTTGTTTCACCCCTTCCTTCCTCTTCTTTCTTGAACCCAGACTGCTGCTTCTCCTCCCTTTTCTTTATACTGAATCCAAGCCATACAATCCCTACAACAAGGCCAGAAACTTTCTGAGAACACTGATGGTGATGGACCCAGAAGACTCTAGGTTAGGGGTTTGCAACCTACGGTCTGTGGGCTGTTCCTGGCCTGTGGTGGCAAATCATCCGTCCTGTGGCAAAAATTCCAGAGGCAGATGCATTTCTGATAGCTGTAAACACATCTCTGTGTGCACAAATGCACCTGCAGCGGTTTACGGCAGAGGGAAGCCATGTGTTTGGCCCACTCAGCTGTCTGAGTGGGTGTGGTCTGGCCTGTGGCGTGGAAAGGTTTAGAACCCATGCTCTAGATATATATCATTTGTGTGACAACATTGAAGGAGTTGTAAGATTAGGTTCTTCGAGGAAATAATATTGGAGAGCAATAATATTGCACAGCACATTTGTGCCGTATTTGAATTGTGTTATAGAGATTAAGTTTAGTCAACACTTTTCAGATCATAGAACACCAGGAAATTTTGAGCCAGAACTACTTCAATTGAATTACAGACATGTTCTTGGTGAATTCTGGTAGCTAAGTATAATAGTAAAAAAGTGATGATGATGATTAGATGCTTTTGATGAATCTTGGTAACTCTCTTCAACTACTGGAAAGGCACACCTTCTGCATATAAGAAGCTGTTTGAGTTGCATGAAGATTCAGCAGTGATCACTGCCTGAGGGTAGTTATACTTAAAAATGTCCTTTAAGAGCCTGTTTTTTATTTTATTTTATAGTTGAACTAGATATGAAGTGAATTTTATACGCCTGTGGCAATGTTGTACTACCTACAAGGAAATGGTAAGCCATTTCTGAGTACTCTCTATCTAGAAAACCCTGAAAAGGGTTGCCATAAGTCAAAACTGATTTGATGACACACATTATTATTTTATATGTTGTGTACATAGGTTTGCAATGATTTGCATAGTGAATTGGGTTGATTGACAGTTGTTTATGAGATGTGTGCCAAAAGAGACAGTTGAGAAATGTCCTTTGATTGGTTTATTTCCCCTTTTGCAAAAGGATTTTAAGACATGTGTGCCTCAGCAGTTGGCTTGCCAATTGAGTCTGCATTGTTCTTCCAAGGTCCAACCATAACATAGAGAACACTAAATATGTTCATTTAGGTGCACCCCTAAATACATACAGTACTGTGCAAATGTCTTAGGCCACCACCAGCTGTTTTGGGAAAAAATCAATGAGTGATTAGGGGAGTTTGATGAAGTTTGGAATTAAGGTGTCTGAGTTATGGCTTCTAAATCACTCATTGAATTTTCTCCATCCAGCTGCTGGTGGCCTATGACTTTTGCACAATACTGTACATGAGGAAAATCATGGACTTAATAAAGAGAAACCTTTCAGTACTTGGGGAATCCAAATGCAAAAAATGTGTTAACATCTTGTCTATTTAGATTGTCCATGATCTGCGTTTCGATGTAGTACTATATGTAGCAATGTTTCACCGTTATAGCATGTAGTCTTCTTTGGAGCTAGATGGATGAAAAGCCATACAGTGGACCCTTGCTTAACAAATTTAATGTGTTCTCTGGGACCATTTGTAGTATGAAAAATTTGTGAAGCAAATTTCCCTTAGAAATGCATTGAATGCAATTTCTCATAGGAATGCATTGAAAACCAAATTTTGTTAACCAAAACATGGTTTCCCATAGGAATGCATTGAAAACCAATTAATCTGTTCCAAAATAAATTTGTTGTGAGCCACTATTTTCTGTGGATTCCCTTTTGTTATGCGAATTTTGTGTTAAGCGAGCCAATTGTTAAGCAAGGGTACACTGTAATTTGATTACTGAGGACCTTTTCATTTATAGTTGTCTACCATGCCTCACACAGCATGTGATGCACTAGCCCATAAGCATTTTATGTTTCAACTGGACAAGCAACTAACATAGTTTGGCCATCTGGCCCAGTACTGTGTGTTCCAGTAATGGACAAGTGATGCCGTCTAGATGTTGTTGGAGTGCTACTTCAATATTTCACTTCTTGTGTGGGCTAGGGTTGATGGGAGGTGAAATCCAACATCTGGAGGGTCTCAATTTGCCCACCCTAGTCTATTCAAGGAATTTCATGTTTTATGTTTATGGATTCCTTCCTCCTGTTTTGGAGGGTAAGGGATTCATATACACAGAAAGCTAAAATGCAAGTTTGAAAAATTCTAGACTTCCACGTCATCTTAATTCTTTATGTTCAGAGATTTATTTTCCTCTACACCTTCACTCTGGAATAAAGAAAAAATGACTGGCTGTTATTTTTATTGAAATCTGTAAATGTGGATTCTGTTTGAGGAAAGTGACATCATATCATTTAGGATTAAACTAAAAGTTAAGGGGCTTGTGTGTTCCCTGAAATTATTGTGGTTTACAACAAATGGGGTTTTTCTTACAGATGAAGACCTGCAAATAAAACATGGGTTTATCTTCCAATGATCAAAAACAAAATGCAGCATGCTATGCTGTTGGTTAGGGAGGAAAGGAAAAAAGTATGTGCTAGAACAAAGATAAGGTCATTTAAAGCAGTAACATTTACAGTATGTACTATGCATATTGTACAGTTTGACTATCTGTTGTAGTTGTGAGTCAGCTTGCAAACACTGAAATAATTGTTCTTATAAAAGTATTAATCTTTATTTTCTTGTTTATTATTCTACAGAAAAATATCTTTATATGGTAGATTTTAAAATGTGTTACATATCAAACACATTATTAGAATTTTTCTTCTGGAATTTTCAAAGCAGTGATACATCATCAAAAGACTGCTTAAGTTCAACCTGTCAAGTTTTGCTAACTGATGTATATTTCAGTAAAAACCATTTTGTTTTGCTCGCTGCATTGCAGAATCCTTAAAATACCATAGAGCATAAGGCCTTGTACATCCTCAATATTTCTAACAGCACCTTCTGCTTTTGACAGGCAACTAAACTCCCACACAGTCACCTACACTGTACTGAAGATCCAATCACTGGCTGTCTATTCCTCTTCATCACACAGTTGAAAGTGATGCTAAAGTTGTATTTGATGTTGGGAAGGAAAAAGTTGTCTGACAACCCCATTCTGCCATTCTACTCGGAAGTTATGTACATAAATAAATATGCTATTTTGTTCTGATATGGTATCAAGAACATTTACAGTAAAATGTTGGAAAGCAAAGCAGCTGTGTTCGTGTATAAGAATTTTGTTGGAGTACATATACACTAGTACCTTGGATAACGTTATGACTTGGTTCCACAAATCATAACGTTATCCGATTTTTAACGTTGTGTAATGCATTGATCGCACGACGTTTAAAAAAGCCCTGTTTTTCTGAAGAGGAAAGGGAACAGGGCAGTGATGTGGTTGGCTTGGGGAAGGAAAGCGCCCTCCCTTCCCAAGCAAACCAGTGGTCCCAGCGTGGGACTGCTACTTTGCTTGCGGAGGGAATGTGCGTTCCCCCGCAAGAAAAGCATGATTTGCAAAGGTAATGTGGTGCTCCCCCTGCAAGCGAAGTTTGATTGCTAGTTGGGCAGGCCCCGTTCCCTCCCAAACACCCCCGCAGCCCCAGCAATCGATCACTGGGGCTACGGGGGGCTTTGGGGACAAACCACGCGGATGCCTCGCCGAAGCCCCCTGTAGCCCCAGCAATCGATCGCTGGGGCTGAGGGGTACTTTGGGGAGACATCCACTCGCCCCAAGGGAGCTGGCCACCCGAGTCTCACAACTGTGCTATCTATGGGGATTGAAGGGGGGAGAAATCCCCCCTTTCAAACCCCATAGATAACATGAAGATCCACGGCCCTTCAGTAATGGGGAACGGATCTCATTCTCTTTCACTAAGGGCAGTGCCTGTGCTGTCTATGGAGTTTTTTTGGGGGGGAAGAACGAGATCTGCTCCCCATCACTGAATGGTGTTATCTATGGGGTTTGAGAGGGGGATTCCCCCCCTCATTCCCCATAGCACAGGTATTATGCTCGGGTGCTTGGCTCCCTTGGGGTGAGCGCCTAGAGGTGCTTACTCCAAGGGAGCTGTCCGCTTGAGACTCAGGCATCCAGCTCCCTCAGGGCCAGCGCCTGCACGCTCTCACTCTAAGGGAGCTGGAGGCTCGAGACTTGGTCCAAACCTTGAGTGGCCAGCTCCCTTGGGGCATCTGTTTTTACCCCCAACCCAAGCGCTGATCCCACGCTGTGATCAGCACTTGGGGGGTGGGGGTGGCATGTCTGGGAAGCCGAACAGGGAGTCTCCGGTTGGCTTCCTAGCTATGTCACTACGAATGATTACCTACAAGATTATTATTTTTTTACAAAATCTGGCTTCATTTTCCTATTTTAGCATTATCTGATGTAATTGTTATCTGAGATATTACTGTACTATGTTCCTAGCCATAATAGTAAATTATGATGGATGATAGGAATAGCAGTCCACTGATATCTGGGGGCCACAAACTATACACCATTGGTTTAGACCTGGTCTCAAGACTGAGACTGTGAATGACTGAAATGGTTTCTGATATGTGCTGTTGATATCAGGCAATGCTTACAATCTGGAATAAATAAAAGTCTGGCTGCAATTTCTAAAAATACAGATTTTTTCGCCCCTTGATTGACCAGACTATCAAGGAATAAATTCCTTCTGGTAGCCATTTGTTTTCCATTCATTTCATTGTAGTGCTCTTCTTCTCCAGGTTTGACCAAAGCTTTTCATGATTGGGTTTTCCTCTCTTTTGAGGGGCCTGCCAAGGGTCTTTTTACTCCTCTTGGATAACATCCAGTGACTCCTGCTGTCCAACACCCATCTGTCATTCGAGAGATGTTTCTAGCCCAGTGCAATTTCCAGTTTTGATATTCAACAGCAGCTTCATTGATTCTGCTTCATTCTCTTATCTGGTCATTGGGGATGTGGTCATGAAGGGATATCTTTAGCATTGATCTTTCCATGGGTCTTATGGCTCTTGATAGTTCTTCTTCCTCAGCCTTCTTTAATGACCATGTCTCACTCCCATAGAGTAGTACTGCCAAATTAAAAATGTTGGCATGTTGTTTCTTGTCGATTTGCTAGATAGAATTGAATGTCAACCAACCTGCTTTCTTTCTTCTGGCTAGTTCTGCTCTCTGATTGTTGGTCATCCCAATCAGATGGCTGAGATAGATGTAGTGGTCAACCTGCTCGATGGGGATATTCTGGATTTTTATTTGGAATTTCTGTTGGTTGTTTGATAGCATATATTTTGTTTTCATGCCATTCATTTTTAAGACAACCTTTCTACTTTCTACATCAAACTCACACAGCATTTTTTGGACATTTATATAAAAATACAGATTTAAATTCAGTTATATAATGGATAGAACGATGGATTAGAATTCAGGAAACCTTGGTTTGAATCCCTGCTGACCCTTGAGGGGTGAGTTAGAAACACTAAATCCATTCCTTAAATATGTGACTTACCTTGAATATGTCACCCACCTTTTGTTCCTGTACCTAACAAAATCTTGCTCTGGAGACCTGGAAAGTCTCTGGCCCTATGTTTGTATTATGGCATTTTTTTGGTGATCAATGGCTATGAGGAATATACAGAAATAACATATCTTTACTTCTGCAAAGTGTTTGAAAACATGCCTCACAATATTCTAATTAACAAGTTAACTAGGATAGCACAAGTGTCAGGTGGATATACATTTGGTTATAGAATCATATGCAGAGAGTACTTATGAATGGCTCTTTCTCAGGCTGGGAGGGAGTAACGAGTGGAGAACCACAAGGCTCAGTCTTGGACCTGGTACTCTTCAACATTTTCCTTAATGATTTGGATGAAATTGTGCAGGGAATACTTACCCTTGTTCTGCCAGGTAACAAGATCCTAAACCATGAGGTTCCTAATGTTTACATTAGAAATGCCCCTCTTAAGTCCCATATTTTGACATATCTTAGTGACTTGTGTGGTGTATCAGCTGCAATAGTTTGTAAAACCAGATACAGTGCTCCTTCCAGCATGAGGTCTGGTCTGCAGTTTTCTCATACAGCCTTCATGCTTTCCTTTCCTTAAAAAACTGCTTACAAAGATGCTCCCACCAAGATTTTCCCACTGTCTTGAGTCTATTATATTACTGACTGTGACAGCAGATAGATTCATGGGTATATATAATCCTGTTTGGTCTCCAGTTTATTGCTTCACCCATCTTTTTATTGAAGAGATGTTTCCCTACATACTTTTTTCATTTTATCTTTCTCTAACATGGCAATTACCTGCTACATTCAGGCTTCACTGCAGGAAACATTTAGTGCTGTGTTCCCTATCTGGGTTCATTCATTCCATCTCATGAGCAGCAGGGAGAGTTTTAAGTTAAACTGCCCGCTTTAGTGGCAACAGCTTGCACTATAGACACATGGTTATTTACGGGTTCCTGCAGAGCCCTCTTTGACTCCATTTCTAAGAACTCTGTGCCTGAGAACATTTTATTTCCCACGTGCCTAGGAGTTTCTAGTACAGTTGTACCTAGCTTAAAGAGCATAATCTGTTCCACGGGATTGCTCTGTAAGCAAGTTTGCTCTTTAAGCGAAACACCATTGTAAGTGACCAATTGTGACTTCTGGCACAGGGGATTCCGAACCCCGATTTAGTTGTTAAGCGAGTTTTTGTTTGGTTTTATTTGTTAAGCTAAGCAAACATTCCGAGAAAATTCTGTTCTTTAAGCGAGTTACTCACTAAGCGAGGTGCTCTTTATGCGAGGTTTGACTGTAGTTGATGGTGATGGTTTTTTGCTTTTGTGAGATGCAAAAATCCCCCCCCCCTGCAAAGTAAAGGGAGCTGTGATGGAGAGGAGAGTGGGCAATATAGATGGCTGAAGGAGCCCAAAAAGGTCAACGTATCAGCAATTTGAGACCAGAGTGCTGCGTGATGGAGTGGGCTCCCATAGTCTGCCCCCGCCCCTTCCAACAGTTCAAAAGCAAGAAATTGCAAGTAGAAAAAAAAGAGGTACCACTTCGGTGG
This sequence comes from Furcifer pardalis, assembly GCA_030440675.1. Classification (NCBI taxonomy): domain Eukaryota; kingdom Metazoa; phylum Chordata; class Lepidosauria; order Squamata; family Chamaeleonidae; genus Furcifer; species Furcifer pardalis. The sequence continues at coordinate 56,364,091 of CP126896.1, forward strand.
GAAGGGAACAGCATTCTGTGTGCTTTGGCACATGACCATGGAAACCTCTGCAGGCAACTACAGCTTTGGCTCATTGGTTGTAAACAGAGGTGAGCACTGCCCTCTAGAGTCAGACACAGCTGGCTTTTGAGCAAGGGAGACCTTTAAAGGTAAAGGGCACCTTGCTCGAAAGCCAGTTGTAACCAACTCTAGGGTTCAGTGCTCACCTCCATTTCATAGCCAAAGAGCCAGTGCTGTCTGCTCCTGCATACGTTTCCATGGTCATGTGGCAGGCATGACTAGACACAGGAGTGCATGGAACACTGTTTACCTTCCCACTGAACTGGTCCCTATTTATCTACTTGCAATTTCTTTCTTTTGAACTGCTAGGTTGGCAGGAGCTGGGACAAAGACGGGAACTCATTCCATCCTGCAGTATTGGGGTATTGAACTGCTGACCTGCTGCCTTCCAGTCAGCATCTTAGCCACTTGAGCCATTGAACCTTGTGAAGTTCTACTTACAGACTGACAGGTGGTGCTGTTAAAAAATCAGCAGAATTAAGCAAGGAGGCAGGCTTTTTCCTGTCCTGATTGTTAGCTTCTGACGTAGAGCTTTGCATTTTTAAGCTGTTAAAATGATAAAATAAAACAGAAGTATTGACCAGAAGGAGAATCTTTTAAATATATATTTTAAAAGTCTTAGGAAAGAGGCTTTGCCAGGCAGTATATGTGCTGGTGCTTCCCTGTGTGCATGTGTGCCTGTAAGAGGCAAGAGGGAAGGCACTTTTGCATATGTGAGTGTGCATGCCTGCACATCCTGTGTCCCTTTCTGTACTGATTGAAGTGATCACATACTAGAGTCTCTAATTACATGCTATAGTCTCTAATGCAATCATATTTGGCTGAACTAAGCTGTTACTTGAAGGCTTGGCTTTGGACCTCATTGTTCCTCTTGAGAAGGTCTGTGTCACTTCCAGTTAGGAAGGAAACACTGGGGGATGGTTTCAGTGGTGGGCAGCAGCAGGTTCACACCACCTGGGTGGGTGGGGGGAAAGCAAAATTGGGTGGCCTCTGGGCAGGGGGGTGGCAAAATTGGGTGGCCATGCCCACCTCCCTGCCCTGCCCCATCAGGTTTTGTCCCTGCAAGTGGTTCAAGGTCTCCCTTGCTCAAAAGCCAGTCATATCTGACTCTAGGGTGCAGTGGTCATGTCCATTTACAACCAAAGAGCCAGTGCTGTCTGTGTTTGCAGATGTATACATGGCCATATGGCAGGCATGACTAGATTGCTCACAATGTAGGCTCCGTCCAAAATGTAGGCTCCTCCTGTGACATAGGCTCCACCCACAACATAGGCTCCACCCACAGTGTGGTAGCAATTTTTTTTTTTTTGCTGTCCACCACTGCATGGTTCATATCAGGAGTGCCCAAAGTATGGCCCATGGGCTGTAGTTTAGGCACCCCTGGTTTAAGCAGAGAAAATGGCAGCCTAAAATCTATGCCATCCTGTTGCAAAACAGATTGCAAGATGCATTTACTTCTGCTTCCAGTGGGAGGAACAATGGGAATGGTCCACTGAACCACGTAACTGGCCCACAGCCAAAAAACTTTGGACATCCCTGGTTTATATGCATCTTATCTCCCCACCATCCTCCCAGCCCTGTGCATGTTTTCAGGTGCAATGCCTGAATAGAGTGTATCCCTCTGCCTGATTTGCCTTACAGGGCTAACAGAAAGGCAAAAGTTGAGTAATCCCATGATGTTTAATCAAAGAACTTAGAGAAGGGGTGAGATTTAAGAAAGTAGGGCTATGGAGACATTTAAGTGGGAACTGGTTCCGTTAAACTCAGTAGGACTTTATGCTGAGTAGAATTTCATGCAGTTGATCTGTTAAAAATGTAAATCCTGCCCTTCAGTATTTTTCAATTGCAGGGATGGCCTGAGAGAAACTGAAATAAAACCAGCCCTCAGTGCAATTACTTTCCTTTCAGTATTAGACAGGTAAATGCTTTTTCATCAGAGCATTAAAACATATGCAGACTCTGTAAAGCCATAGATAAAAAAGGGATTAGTTAAATTCTCCATAGACACAGTTACTCTTGTGTTATCTTATTGCATTCTCATTGGAGAACTTTTATTTATTTTTAATAACATGGTATTCAATCAAGTAGTAGAAGTCAAACCTGGACTACTATAGCTTGAGAAATATGGACCTACCAATAGAAGTACCATCTAGATGAAGACTGAAGCATAGTAACATAATCAATTAGGTTCAACTCATTTAAAAACTATTATTGTCATAAGCCAAAATGAAGCTAGGTTTTCCAGGGGCAGTTTTGTATTTTGTGTTTCTTGAAAATCAAAAGCTAGTGCATCTGCTTTCTACTTTCAAATTTATAAGGCAATGTAAATTCAAGGCATAAACATGAAGGTGGAAAATTGAAGGACACTTTTCTGTTTGAATGTGTTGTTAGTTTGAAGCCTTATCTAATTCATATCTGGTTGAAAGGGGAAGAAACGTACCCATCAATGAGCCATGGGACTAAAAATGATTGTTTATTATGGGCAAAGTCACATAAATCCATTTTGTCATCATATGTATCACCATACTAGTCAAGTCAGCAATAAGAATACCTGGGCTTAGAGGGAAGTCAGACCTATTTTTAACATGGATTATTGAGTTCAGTTATCTAGCACATTTTACTTGATTGTACAACACAATCTGATACACCAGACGCTGAAAATCTAGCTCAAATAAATACAGCTGCATCAAACCTGATAGGAAAAAGGCCTTCTTCATTAAGATGTGAGCAAATATCCTGTGACATTTTATGTTAATGATACAGTGTTAATGATACAGTGAAGTATTACATTGAGCACATATCACACAAGTTTGAAGTAGCTGGTTGCTGCATTTGGTTTGTTCATTTTGTCTTTAGAATCGTTTAGTTATTTGCCAAATGCTAATGTTGCATTTTATAACCTTTTCCGAAAGGACACAAATTACCATCATTGTTGTATGTGACTTGATAAATGGCAGTAGAACAGAAAGAAGCTTTTATTGGAATTGCAAGAGGAAAAGGAAGATGCAACCCAAAACTTTGCGTGTTTCACTAGGCAAGGTGGGAGGGATCCAGTATTCAAGGCCTGTTGTGATCTAGCCCTTCTCCGACTCTGAAGATGAGCTGGATGCCCAGTCTGGTTCTGCCTTCACCCAAGCCTGAGGATGCCCTGACCCATCGATTACAGCCTGTACCTGGCCCAAGTCTGTTTTCCTCGGCAGCTGACCTGTCAGATCAGGAGCCTGGCTCTGACAGTGATCAGCCCTCAGTTAGAGAGATGTCCAGGAAACAGCTACACCTGAGACGCAGGCAGGCTAGGGCTAAGCACCAAAGAAGGCTCCCAGCTGATACCGATTAGCTGGGAGGCTTATAAACAAGCTTCTTGCAGCCTGCCAGCATCAGTACAAATCTCATGCGAAGACTGATATCCTGCTTGACTCCCGACTGCCTGCCTAGACCGTGACCTGCCTGCCATGACCCTGACTACTCTGCCAACCCTGACAATGCTCCTGAACACCCTTTGGATTAGACTACTGACTTGTACTACTGGTAAACAGACCTTAGTTTGCCTTTTGGACTTTGGCATCTGGACTATTCCTGAACAAGACTCTCTGTGTAGCACCATCATGCAGCAACCTTGCCTGCCTGGGTGGGTCATCACAAGGCATCTTTGAGTAGCCCATGTGCTGTTCCCTACTGCAGGTAGTCTTAATTTTTTTTAGGAAGTATATTCCATTTCCCTGTGCCGTGATCTCCCTATTGTTTTCTACAGGAGGCTTTTATACTGCAACTCAGATAGATGTTAGTGGGGTGCAGGCTTGTGTATTGCTCAGGGGAACATGGGCCATTGCAGAAAATGACTGTAATTGTAAGGTATTAAGGTGAAATTCCATTTCCCCTCACCATGCTCTGAAATGGTTAAAATCATTTGGTGTTGTTCAGTCGCACAGTTGACTCTGACTCCCTGTGACTCTCTGGAGCATTGCATACCAGGCACCCCTATGCTCCATCATCCTCCCCAACCTACCCAACTCTATGCCCATTGCATCAACAATACCATCTAGCCATCTCATTCTCTGCTACTCCTTCTTCTTTTGCCCACCACCTTTCCCAGCATCAAGGCTTTCTCAAGTGAATCCTCTCTTATGATTTGATGTCCAAAGTACAGCCAAACCTTGCATAAAGAGCGCCTCGCTTAAAGAGTAACTCGCTTAAAGAGCAGCATTTTTTCTGAATGTTCGCTTTGCTTAACAAATAAAACCAACAAAAAACTCATTTAACAAATAAATCAGGATTTGCAATCCCCGCCATAATTGGTCACTTACAATGGTGTTTCGCTTAAAGATCAAACTCGCTTAAAGAGCAATCCTGTGGAATACATTATGCTCTTTAAGCGAGGTACAACTCTACCTTGGCTTCATCTTCACTATTTGACCTTCCAAGGAGCAGTCAGGGTTGATTTCTTCTAAGATTGACCTATTTGTTCTCCTCGCTGTCCAGGGTACTCTCAAGACTCCGAGAACATCACATTTCAAACGTGTCTATTCTTCTGCACTCCACTTACCTTATGGTCCAACTCTCACAGCCATACATTACCACTGGAAATACCATTGCTTTGACTATGCAACATGTTCCCCAGGTTTCTCGTAGCTTGTCTCCCAAGAATCAGTTGCCTTTTTATTTCATATTTTATTTCATGGCTGAAATCACCATTTGTATTAAAATAAATAGAAATTGCTTGTTGAGCCATTCATGCATTTAGGTCTTGCTAGCCAGAAAAGGATGCATCCCCATCAGACTTGTCAGTAATAATAATAATTTTGTGTCAGAAATTTTTCTGGGTTGAAAGGATTTTTGCTGGAGTAACTCCACTCAGGAGATGCCTGAATGAGGCTCCTTTCATGTCTCCAAGATCTTTTCCCACCAAAGTGGTCCCTATTTATCTACTTGCAACTTTCTGCTTTCTAACTGCTAGGTTGGCAGGAGCTGGGACAAAGACACCTGCTCAAACCATCATGCAGTACCCGGATCTCAAACAGCTGACTTGCTGGCCTTCCAGCTAACAAGGCGAGCTTCTTAACCACTGGGCCACAGCAGGTCACAAACTTGTCAGTTAGTCATATTTAGTGTATGTTTATGTTATGTGGTAAAACATAATATTGGTTACCCTCTCTTATCTATGGGTGATAGTTCTGAGACCTACTGTGAGTACCTGAAACCTCAGATGACAGTGAAGTCTATATTTTACAGTACAGTCAAACCTTGCATAAAGAGCGTTTCACTTAAAGAGTAACTCTCTTAAAGAGCAGAAATCTCTCTGAATGTTCGCTTCGCTTAACAAATAAAACCAACCAAAAACTCACTTAACAAATAAATCAAGGTTTGCAATCCCCCCCACAATTAGCCATTTACAATGGTGTTTCACTTAAAGAGCAAACTCACTTAAAGAGCAATCCTGTGGAACGCATTATGCTCTTTAAGCGAGGTACAACTGTATATTGAAGGCATTACCTCTCGCATTGTGCCATGGAAATATATGCACTTCAGGATTTTTTTATTGAAAAATCTTAGATCCACAGAGAACTGGAACTGGGGATACTGATCCTGAAGAAATTGGGGGTGGGAAAAATGTATATTTTAGTTAAGAGAAATACTAAATAATACCACTATTACAATAATAATAACATGGCATCAATTTCTTTCTGATTTATGGTAACCCTTCCCAGGGTTTTTAAAGTAGCGAATATTCAGAAGTGGTTTACCATTCCCTTTATCTGAGAGCTTCCAGTGACTAGGCAGCTGGCCCAAGGCCAGAGAAGTCAAACTCTTCTCCTGCTTCTGGAAGCATGATGAAGAATCAGACTCCCAACCTCTGGCTTTGCAGCCAAATATCTAAAGCACTATAACAATTAAGTGTCTAAGACATCTCCAGCTCCCTGCCTTTTCCTTTGCTGAAGAGCCAGTCATATCTCACTCTAGGGTGTGGTGCTCATCTCCAGTTACAGCCAAAAGAGTCAGCACTGTCTGCATCTGCAGATGTTTCCATGATCATGTGGCAGGCACCAGAGCATGACTAGACACCAGAGCATATGGAACATAGTTACCTTTCCTGTCTGAAGTGGTACCTGTTTATCTACTTGCAGTTTCTTGCTTTTGAACTGCTAGGTTGGCAAGAGCTGGGACAGATGATGGGAGCTTATGCCATCACATAGCACTTGGGTCTCAAACTGCTGATATGCTGACCTTCCTGTTTTCAAGCTCAGCATCTTAACCACTAAATCATAAATGCAAATATATATTATTAGAATGCATAATATTATAAAGGAGAGGTACAAAATACACTCATAAGATAGATAACAAATATGATTTTTTTTGTTTTAAAAATGTTTAGAAAGAAAATAATTTGTGTGGTGCAGAAAGCAATTTTTTGACACGTTGTTCAAAAACCATTTAATTCAGACATTGTGGCTATATTTCAGTCAATTCTCTGGGGGCTTACCTTGAAGCAAGCACAGAGCTTCAACACAAGTATGCTCTTGAACACTATTTTGATGACTTGATACCATGTAATGACAAAAACATCAAAACAACATCCTGTTTCTCACCACAGTTGATGGCTCTGCTATAGTTGTTATATCTGCAGAGCTGGAACAAAACTCCATCATGCTTGCAGAAACACATCATGGGCTCTGATTCAACGTTTTTCAGCATCAGAGGATCTGTGAGCCATCCTATAATCACAGTATCCAAATGCAGAGCAAAGAAAGTGATTATGCCCATGACTTATTGCCATTCCATAAGCCACTGTGCCATTCCATAATGAACTAATCCACCTTCCTTCCTTTCTTCAATCATTTATTTATTTATTTATTTATTTATTGCAGTTATATCCCACCCACCTGGGATATTCTGTCACTCTAGGTGGCTTAAAGCAAATTTAAAAAATATTTACAATAACTACAAGAGATTAAACATAAAGAATAAACAAACTGAATAAAATTTTGACTTCACATATAGAGAAACAGGTTACAGTTTTCATATATTTACAGACATCATGGATACTAGGGATTTATGTTAGACCATGAGCTAGGAAACCTGTGTTCAAATGGAGTTTAGTGGGTGAGCACAGGCTGCTGAGATTCTCATTGTCCAACCTAATTCACAATGGTGTTTCAAGGAGAAACAGACGCACAAGGTGCCCATTTATCCCACTAGCTTGCATGGATTCTAAGTTTTTTCACTCTTTCTCTTACTCTTCTAGCCAATTATTCGTGAGAAACAAGCTTTTCTGTTTGACTTGCCAGTGAATTGAGACAGCCACACTTTGACAGGGAAACTGTGGGATCAATCCTTAGCAAGTTAAAAAACTGAAACCTGCTTGCAGAGCTGCCTCCAAACTGTTCACGGAAATTAATAAATCCCTAACAAATAATGGTGGTTGGGAAACTACAGCAGTTGTATCCATGATTTTTGTCTTCCTAATGTTCAACTGCGGTCCTGCTTTGGCACTTTTTTCTTTCACTTTCATTAAAAGTTATTTCAACTTATTGCTACTTTATGCCAGCAAGATGGTGTGGGCTGCATATCTTAAATTACTGATGTTTCTTCCAACAATTTCCACTCCTCTTTCATCTGAATCTATTCCAGCTTTCCATATACTGTATTATGTTCTCCATACAGATTGAGCAGATAACAAGATAGCATGTATCCTTATTTGACACCGTTGCCGATAGGAAACTATTTGGTATCTCCATATTCTATCCTAAAGGTAACTTTTTGTCCACAATACAGGTTGTACTTCAGCACAGACAAGTGCTAAGCACAACCATCTCTTTCAGAAGAACCTGTAGTTTCTTATGATCCATAGTTCTTTTGGTTTACTTACAACTGAGTGTAACCATGCAAATCTGTTCTTTATGTTAGCTTTAAATTAATCAGAAATATTGTTTAAATATTATTTTGGTACTACAATCTTTTAGATGGTTTTTTCCAGTTGCAATGTTGTATGTTAATAGTTTATGCTCAGTGCCACAACCTGGTCCTGGTCTTGTTTTTGCAGAGAGTATAGCTTGTCTCTCTCCTGCTTCCAATTTTTGTTTGTTTGTCAGGTCGCCCGGCTGCCCAGTTGGTCGAATAGTCTCTTACATAGTCTATTTGATTTTTATATTGACAATTGAGTTATATCTATATGTACAACCATCTATTCAGTTATTTGCAGCATGTATTTGCAATAAACAGATTGTTGGCCTCACAGAGCTCTGTGAGTCATTCTCCTGATTACTTTATATCTCCTAAACCAAAATTTCCAAAAATATTTGGTTGTTTTGTGTCCTGCTTCTGCTTTACAGGCACCTGCGATTATAAGCACACATTGTTTTGGTATGTGATCAATTTTCTCTTGATGTTTCCATAAAAGCTTTTAATTTCCTCTTCATTGGCATCTCTATTTGAAGCTTAGACTTGAATAATGGTTATGTTGATAAGTTTTCTATGCAGTCTGATCAATATTCTTCAGCCAGATCTTTCATTATGGTCCCTAACTGCATGTGCTAAATCTTGCTTCCATAAGTAGATGAACTCTGTTTTTTCCAAGTCTGTATTTCCCAGAATAGAACACTTTACAGTTTTTCTGACCAAAAATATCCCATTCCAGTCCACTTTAGTTCATTGCTACTAAGGACTGCAATGTTCATATGATCCGTTTCGTGCTTTACAGTTTCCAAATTACAGTCAAACCTCGCATAAAGAGTGTTTCGCTTAAAGAGTAACTCGCTTAAAGAGCAGAATTTTCTCTGAATGTGCGCTTCGCTTAACAAATAAAACCAACCACAAACTCGCTTAACAAATAAATCGGGGTTCACAATCCCTCCCACAATTGGTCACTTTCAATGGTGTTTCGCTTAAAGAGCAAACTCGCTTAAAGAGCAATCCTGTGGAACGCATTATGCTCTTTAAGCGAGGTACCACTGTACATTGATACATACATCTCCTGTTGTAAGTTCCAATCGTATGCGTTGCACAGCATCGCACTTTCCTTTCACTTTTGCGTGTGCCAGTTTCAATCGAATTGCATAATTAGCAAAAAAAACTATTGGTATTTGTCTTTTGTACTTCCTCAGTATTTGTTCGCCTTGTTATCTGGAAGGCTGGCAAGTCAGCAGTTCGAGACTTGGATACTGTATGATGGATTGAGCACCTATCTCTGTCCCAGCTCTTGGGGAATGAAAGGAGTCTTATTTAGGCATCCCCTGAGTGGAGTTTTTCCAGCAAAAATCCTTTCAACACAGAATAATTTCTAACATGAAATTATTATTAGTATTTGATCATATGCTATCTGACCTAGGAAACTCATATTTTAATACTATCTCTTGTTTCAGTTTGAACTGTCTCATCATAGGGTTTTCATGGTAAGAAAAATGCACCCGAAGATTACCATTGCCACTTATTGTGAAGTTCTAACAAAAGTTACCTTGGGTGACACTGCTTTTGCTTCCTCCACCTGTGTCACCTTCAGCTACCAATGCTGCCCAGTTGCTATCACCATCATCACCACAATTGGAACTATCCATTTTCTTCTTCTGACACAGCTATTATCTGTCAGGTGATTAAAAGCAGTTTCTGTATCACAGTGTGGTTATGGGGGCTCAGTGGTTAAGCAGCTCGCCTTGTTAGCCAGAGGGCCAGAAAGTCAGCAGTTCAAGACTTGGGTACTGCATGACAGATTGAGTGCCTGTCTCTGTCCCAGCTCCCACCAACCTAGCAGATCGAAAACAAGAAATTGCAAGTAGATAAGTAGGAACCACTTCAGTGGGAAAAGATCTTGGGAACATGAAAAGAGCAGAGTTTCTCCAGCAAAAAATCCTTTCAACCCCGAATAATTTCTGATATGAAATTATTATAGTGTGGTTATGATAATAAAATATGGAGCAGGAAAGTCAAGGACACTGCTTTGAGCTCAAAAAGAAGTCATATGGAGGGCCCTTTGCATCCATATCTTCTTAACATGCAACTCCTCTTGTGACTTCAAATGCAACACCAAGTGTGCTCTACACACAAAGCTTTGCATAGCACAGAGATCAGGGGCGTAGCTACCGCCGTATCTGCCGTATCAATTATACGGGGCCCCCGGGCCACGGGGGCCCCCAACGTGCGTAAGGAAAAATTAATAAAAACTTCCCAATTTTTTTTTTATTTCACAAATGACAAAAGTTAAAAAAAAAGCAATTTCTTTTTTTCCCGCGTAAAGCGTGCGTTCAAAAGTTGGCAACACCCTACATCGGTTATCGCGGGCTGCGGGATTTAGAAAAACTAAAGTCATCATCAGCTATAAATGATTTAATAAATCAGTTTGCCAAAAAAAAAAAAAAGGCAAGGAGAGTGTATATTTAATTTGAATTGTTTGTAAAAATTTTGGAAAAAGTGACAGATAGATAATTATGATGAATAAATATTTCTTTTAATTTTATTGATTTTTTTTCTTTTGTGAGAAATCTTTACCCTTCCTAAGGCCCCCCAAACAAATTTTTATACGGGGCCCCGCCAAGGCACGCTACGCTTCTGACAGAGATATGTCCAGAGGCATTACCTCTCTGGCTGGCATCTGCAGGAGGAGAAGGAGCCACAGACTCAGCCAAGAGTCTCAGGGATTTCAATTTCTTTTTCCCTACCAGCTTCCCTCAGTAAAAAGATAGCTACCATTTAATGAGACTATCACCAGAAGCCCAGGTGTGTGTCAAACATTGTTTCTTTACCCCTATCTGGCTCCCTTAAACTATGGTAGATTTAAATGAGAATTACCGACTGGCCCAAGAAACATAATGATTAAGCAGAAATTTGAACTTGTCTTCCCTCTTCCATGTCCATGACTCTAACAAATTGTTGGTGGTGTTAAGTCGCACAGTCAATTCCGATCCTTTGCGACCCCATGGACCATTGCCCACCAGGCACCTCTGTCCTCCACCATCCTCCTCAACCTGCCCAGCTCTGTGTCCATTGTGTCTACAATTAGTGTGTTTATTTTTGCATAATATGCAAAAAAAAAAAACCAACAAATTAGTGTGCAAAATATGTAAAATAACAAATTAGTGTGCTTATTTTGCATATGCAAACTCACTGTAATATACAATTTTACACATTATACCGGTAAAAATCGCTAATTGGATTTTGAGAATTGGAATACTGCACCCCTAGCTGGCTTACTGAATTTTCTTTAAGGCATGGGAAACATTTGCTCTTTCCTTTGACAGCCATAGAAAGGGAGCTGATTTCCTAGTTTTCTTTCACTCTGTAGTGTATGAATCTTCAGTACATGTAGAAATGGGCAGCTCCCTGGATGGCGATGGCGATGGCGATGGCGATGGCGATGGCGATGGCGATGGCGATGGCGATGGCGATGGCGATGGCGATGGCGATGGCGATGGCGATGGCGATGATGGTTGGCTGTTGGCTGTTGCTATTGTTGTTTTAGTCATTATTTTGTTGTAGCTGTTAACACAGCAAAGTATGAAGCGATAGAAAAATTCATTTGGTTCTGTTTCTCTCAAATTCCTTTGGGTTGTCACAAATTGTAGCACATCTCAGAAATAATCATAGCAAGGCACTGGAAAAAGTAACACCTGCCAGATTGCTTGGCAATCTATTTTTCTATTCTTACCTCTTCCCATGTTGCACTGTAACTTCTATCTTTCATAGCACAGAGTCAAAATAAATGTTTATCCTCCAGCAACAGGATTTCCTCAAATCTGCATGCTTGGGCAAATGAACTTGCAAAATATGCCTGTGTTCATTTTTCATTGACCAATCACAAAGCAAAGCACCCTGGAATGAAACATAATGAATTGAGGAAAAAGCAGGTGCTGGGGGAATCTTTAGTACAGCTTCTAGATATGAGTAAACGTATTATCTAGTTTGACCCTGAGTGATCTGTGAATTGAAAAGGTCAAATTGGGGGGGGGGGTACTTTTCACATCCACTTCTTGCCCCAAAAATCACTTAGTTGGGATTGCTTCACTATGTATAGTTACAATATTTTAAAAAAATATTGGGTGGGAAGAATCAATTAATATGTTAGAACAATCTGTTCAGCCCACCCTACTACAAAATCCTGCAAAAGAGGATGCCCATTCATTTATTCACTCACCGCTTTCTTCCCCTCATACTTAGGATGAATAATGTCAGGTATTACTGATCCAGAGAAAGAATATTACATGTGTCAGGTGCAAACTTATTACATACCTTGTGCAGCACTATTCACATGTGCTTTTAAGGAACAGCAGGGAAAATGCAGTCTTATCCACATTGTACTCTCAGTTTATCAAATAAGCACTTGTCAGGACTTTGTTTATGTCCATGTCTACTGTTAGAGCTCTGTGCAATCTGAGCTTGCTGCCTTTGTTGACTCATGCAAATTGTTGTCTGAAAGTTCACTTGTAAACTGCAATCAAACCATATTGTCTCCACTACGCAGTCGCACCCTGAGATCACTTGCCTAACCCAAGCACAGTTGCTACAGAATAAACAGTGAAAAGGTACAATGTAGAAAGATAACTCACAAAAGCGTGTGAAGTCAAATGCTTTCAGGATCAACAACACATTTGAAGCAACTGCAACTGGATAAATTATCATCGCTGCTGCTTGTGCATAAGATACAACACTGTATCTCCTTCCAATTCATGTTATGCCTGTGTAGAGTGTGATGTGTTAGCATATTCTTTTCTTTTGGGACCAAAGGCTCTTACATAGTCACTATGTTTTCCAGATCACAGTACACAAGCTGAATTCTAAGGAAATTGTTGTGCTTCTCTGGGTCTACAAGGAAACAAAATCTCAAGGTGAACAACACTGGATAAGGATATAGTGTGATCCTTATTTGTGGTTTAAAAAAATCCACCATCTCTACCCATTTCCAGCTTGCACAGGGACTCTGTATATTTGTGTGGTTTTGTTGCTTTAAGCAACAGTCACTCGTTCTCTCTTTATGTCTTCACCTCACTTCCATGTTTAAAATATTTGCTACCAGATAGGCCCATCATGCCACTTGGAGCATCTGCATCATGAACTGGAATATCAACATTGTGATTTCAGGTCCTACCAGCACAGGGACGTAGCCAGGGTCCCCAGGGGGGACACTGCCCACCCTAGGTTAGCAGTTTGCCCACCCTCAAACTCCCTGCCAGTAGCCCGGGCATGCTTCCCTGTCCAGGTGCACTGTGTTGCACAACAGCAGCAGCCACAGCCCCTCTGCCCACACCTCAAATGGGAAACAGCCTCACCCACTAGAGCCCAGCTGCGCAGAGGCAGTGGGGCCTGAGCCACCCAAGCCAATGACAACAGCAGCCTCCACAAGGGCATGAGCAGCCGTCACCCAGATCCATGGCAGACAAAGCAGAGTGTGCAGGGCAGTGGTGGGATGTCAAAAATTTTACTACCCCACCGTGATGTCATCACAGTGTGGATGGAGCTAACATCATGACGTCATGATGTCATGGGCGGGGTCAAAGAAAATAAAACAAAAATAATAAAATAATAAAATAAAATAAAAATAAGCACGCACACATGCACACACGCACACACCTCAACCCACCCACCCACCCACAACACAAACCCCTAAATAAATTAAATAAATTAAATAAAATTTACATTAAAATACACCCACCCACCCAAACACCCACCCACCCACCTCAAACACAAATAAACCCACCCACCCCAAACACAAATCCGTCACTTACCTGTTAGTATAAGTGCCTGGGCAGCACCATATTGCAAGATGAATATGGTCATCGTACCGGTTGTCTAGGATAATATGCCTTCATGTAAATGTAAAACAGCTGTACCTTCTTAAGGGTTCTCCAATTGGAACAGCAATTGGAACAGCACAGGTGTAGCTTATTGATGAGGTAACTCCAAGACTTTGCTTAAAAACCCCAAGCCAGGCCACCAGGCCTGCCGGCCACCAGGCCATTTTAGGAACTGTGGTAGTACGTCAATATAGGTCAAGGTATTAAATACACATTAAAATACACACAGACACACCACATCCAAAGGTGAGTCACTTACCCTGGGGAACAGGCTATAGGGAGCTTCAGGCTAGCAGCTTCTCTTCCTCCTCCCCACTTGGGAGGGCAGCAAGGAGGCCGTGCATATGCGCCAAGCACTGTAGGTGTGCACACCAAGTGCTTGGCACGCATGCACTGTGGAGGAACCGGTGACAAGGTAAGCCCCGAAGGTGGTTCCCCCCAAAAGCTGCTGCTGGTTCTCCGGGACACTGGGGACAGTTTCTACCGGTTCTGGAGAACTGGTGAGAACCTGTTACATCCCATCACTGGTGCAGGGGTAGGAAATATATGCTTCCTTTTTTACTGCATAGGCAGTATCTAAGTTTTAGTCATTTTATGAGTCAAAAGGAGGCTCCTGTTGTGTCACTAATGAATTTATATACTCTGTATATGTGTGTTTGCACGTGTGTGACAGTGTTGCCCACCCTGCAAAAATATTCACCCACCCACATCTGGAATCCTGACTATGGCCCTGTACTAGCAGCAGCACAAGGTCCCCTTGGCTTCCCCACTCTTCTGATGTTGTCAAGGTCCATTGCCTAACCCAGTGGTGGTGAACCTATGGCACGCATTTATTTATTCAAATTTATATTGCCAAAGGTGGCACTCAGAGCCCTCTCTGTGGGCACCCATGCAGTCACTCCAGCACATAGTTTGTCCTTCCTCTATGCCCAGCAGCCCAATTGGAGCACTTCCTCTCTCCAGCACAGAGTTCTCCAAGCCCCTCTGCCCAGCAGCTCAATGGGAGTATTTTCTTCCTCCCCTGTTGTTGTGTTGTCATTTGCAATAAATAAGTAGGTTTGGGGTTGCAGTTTGGGCACTTTGTCTCTAAAAGGTTTGCCATCACTGGCCTAGCCTGTCATTTTGTCACTGAAGGTTTGGGCACGGGGCTCTGTTGGCATGGCAAGTCTTGCAATCATGCTCGGCACATCAATAAGGAAACATTCTCAAACCATGTATGATCCTGTCTTTACTCAGAAACATTAACAAACATACAAGAAATAAGAAAAGACACTCACGTGGAGGAATGGCTATGAACCATTTTAATGAGTCACCATATGGGAGCCAAATCACAGATAGGAACTGAAAGCCATGCCAGTCCTAAGATTCTCTGAGCAGAGCAGATTTTTTTTTAAAAAAATCAAAAGGTACTAAGATAAGGCATCACTGCCAATTGCACACACAACTTCCTCATAAAACCTGGGATTAATGCCAGCAACATATTGCCATCTGTTGTTCTGTGGAGGTGAGAGGAGGGGGAGACAGAAACTTGACTGTTTGATTTTCTCATTTGCTAAATTGGCTGAAGATGATATCTGAAAATCGGTCTCTGACCCTCACGAGACTGAAGCTAATACTTTAGTTCACACCAATTTAAGATGGAATGTTCAGCGCTTGTTATCAGTTAAATGGAAAGAAAAGTGGACCGATATTAATAAATGTAAGTGATCTTGATGTTGGATGGTTTTTGCTACAACTTTGCAAAATAATGGAGGCAATCAGAGATCGTATTTAATGGAGAGAATCTTGAACCCTACAGAAGATATAAAAAGGGAAAATTACTTTCAGGAGAAATTTCTTGTTTAATTGAATTTAGCTACATAAAGCAGAACACTACTTTGAAAAGGTGCAATGTAAAAACCAGTTATCCCTGGACAGAACAGAATCACTAATGCAAGACATTTCATTAATGGGCTGCACTAAATCACATTCTTCTGTCATATAACTGCCAGACATCCCTTGTACTGGACACACAAGGAATAAAAATGGAGTTAAAAGATAAGTGTATTGGACTGGTACATTTTATTCATGGTGTCAATCTTTAGTTCTCAGTAAAAGCAGAATGACAATAACATCAACAACATTATATAATTGTTTTTGCTCTGTACCATCAAATTACTTTTGATGTATTCATTTAAAAATTTATAGTAAAGGTAAAGGTCCCCCTTGCTCAAAACCCAGACATATCTGATTCTAGGGTGCGGTGCTTATCTCTGTTTACAACCAAAGAGCTGTAAATGTCTGTGCATATATATATAAAGAGAGAGAGAGAGAGGTAAGTACATCTTGACACTGAAGTGAGACCAATGCCAGCACCAATTGAGTCTCAAAGGGGAGGGCATTCCACAGATGGGCTGCTATGACAAAAAAAAAATGCCCTCCCATCTGTCTCTACTTAATCAACTGCTTTCAGTGGTAAGACACTGAAGAGGGCCTTTCTGACACATCTTAGTGATCAAGCAGGGACTGAGACAGTAAGAGGTGCTTCTTAAAGCATCTAGGCCCAAAGCTGTTTAAGGCTGTATAAGTCATTGTAAACACCTTGAACTCAGAACATAGACATATAGGCAGTTATTGCGAATTTTTCAGGTGTGGTGTCATGTGGGTTCTGAAAGATGTTCCTCTTAACAGTCTATCTAGCTCAGGGGTGCCCAAACTTTTTGGGCTGTGGGCCGATCATGTGTTTCAAGGAGCCAGTCACTAAGGCCTGGGGGCCGGGTGCAGCCCCTGACACCAATTCATCCGGCCTGCAAAGCCCTCATCGCTCCAAGAAGCGGAAGTAAAACACGCCTGTATGGACATGTTTTACTGCTCCTTCCAGGAGCAACGAGGGCTTCGCAGGCCGGATGAATTGGTGGCAGGGGCTGCACCTGGACCCTGGGCCTTAGTTTGGACACCACTGATCTAGCTGTTACATACTGCCGTTGCTGCACCATCTGTGTCATCTTCAAGGGTCGCTCCACTTAGAGTGCATTGCAGTTGTGCTACACTCCATGTTGGTAATTTGGCTGGATCTGCATCCAGAACCCTGGCACACATATGAGCTGGTTGTGCTAGCTTTGGTGGCTTGTATACAAAGAAGAAGCAAGCAAGTTCTTGTGTAAAAGCACTAAAGCCTTTTTACTCTTGAAGAGTGCAATAAATATATACAGTGCAGGCAGAAAACAAAACTAGCTTAGCTTTCAGCAGTATGTACAAAGTTCAACAATCCAACAAGCACAGTCTTTACTCTGCCAAGTATAGAGCACACAACCCTAGTCTCTGCTTACCCACGTTACATCACACAGAGTGGGTAGCAGACTTTCTTTGGTCCAAAAGCAGGTCCATGGAAGAAGCTGGAAGAAGCTGTGAAGCAATCATTCTCGTACCTCTGTGGCTTTTCAGCTGTCACAACGAAGCTCCCAAGCCGAACACACTCCAGACACTGACTCAGGCATAAATCTTGGCAGTTGGCCAGAGCGAATGCAAACAACAGCATGTCAGGCCAAGGGCAAGCAAAAATGCTAGCCAAAGTCTGCACTCAGATGTGCCTCTTAATAAGCGCAGAGGCTCATTGAATTTTGTGCCGACTCACAGCACCTGGCCGTCAACAGTGAGCCTCTGTAAACAGTCTTAAAGTAACATTGCTATATCCACCTTGCAACAATAGAGGAACAGTGCTGCATAGGCACTTATACCAACCCTTCAGTAGCCTGGTAAGATAACAGTGGTCCCATTATCCCTGTCAAAGAATTGTTACCTGAATTTTAAGATCAAACACATCGTTTCGTTCAATTTCTTTTTTTAATAAAATTTGCAACCAGAGATTTATTATGCACATGGGTTAAAAGGTATGGAATGCACGGGAGAAACCAGCGCTTAATAGCCAACAATTGAAATTATACAAGGTTTAATATAAAAGTGCCTGAAAGCCTCCGCAAAGAGGCTTGATTAAAAGGAAAAACCCCATCTGTCACGTACGCAAGAATTCAAATAATTACAGTAGATTAAAACGTTGATTATGAACTGGTTTCTCCCCATGAGCCCCCATGAGTCACCCAGCTGTGGATCGGCTGGAAACAATGACGTTAATCCTTCTCTTTATCCCCATTTCCCGAGATAACACGGATGCCACTACAGCGACTTCCAAGCCTGCAAAAGACAAGACGCAGCTGAATGCAGCTTAGCGGAACCCCATGGGGAACCCTCACCTTGGATTGACACCAAAAGCCTCCCACCTCCTAACAACCAAGCCCTGCCATTGGAGGAAGCCATAAGACGCACGATTCTGATTGGCTAAAGCGCGCTAGCCTATTCATTCATTGTACAAGCCTTTTATCCATTCACAAAAGCCGCAAAGATACAAAGTATCACTCTGCAAATATTTTCCTGACCGCAAGATTTACGACCGCCTGGGGAGATTGCCAACTCCAAAGACAATAATTCTTTGCAGCGCCCACCATTACCCATTATATTTGTAAAAATACCAATGTGTAACTTTGGAAATTGTTTTGTACTGATTAATTAAGAAGTGTAAAGACCCATTTAATTGACCCTTCTTGTAAACATTATTTGCTACTGCCAATGCTAGCCTATACTTGATTGTTGACCAGTGTATGTGTATAAAAATGTTGGGGAATGGGAGGGATTTAGCTCATTCCTAGACTAGCGTGGATTGAGTTCACGAGGGTGGTTTTATCAGAACGGGTGAGGTATAGACTTCTAGTTTTATAGACTGGCCACTATAAATTACAACTCTGTTTAATACCAATAAACCAATTTGTTTTGATCAAAACCTTGCCTTGTTTTTGAGTTCCTAGGGGTTAATATTTCTCTGCCAGGGCACGAACCGAGAATTAAAAATTTCAGGTAACAGAATGATCAGTTAAAGCTGACCCAAGGCACCCCAAGCTACTAAGTTCACATAACCTTCCAATGGCAAAGGTGAATCGAGGAGTTCCCACCAAACTATGTACCTGTTCCTTTAGGGGAAGTGCAACTCCATCCAGAACAGGTCTCCTACTTCAAGATAGGAATGGCACTATTGTAGTTCAGTGCCTCCTATTCCCATTCCATGGAGCCTGTCCAATAAAAAAAGTTCCCAAGATATGACATCATTGCCAAGTACAAACACAACTTCCTCACAAAACCTGGAATTAACATGACCAATGATATCAAAAGCCACCGAGAAGTCTAGCGAAATTAGCAGACTCACATTCCTCCTGTCTTTAGCCTGGACTGCAAGTCACATTGGGCAGGATGATAGTGGGAGTCATGATCCAACAACATCTGGAGGAAGCATGTACATAGAGAACAGAAATTGCTGCGCAAGAAGGCAAACTTTCAACCTCTGGCTCTGCAACCAGATACCTAAACCATGGAGCTGCCCAGCCAGCTGTTAACTTCATGCTGTCAATTCTAACTTATGGCAATCCTTTTTCAGGTGTTTCTAGGTAGAGAGTGCTTAGATGTGCTTATCATTCACTTCTCCTGAAGGCACTCTGGCACCGTGTCTCATCGTTACACAGCTTCGCTCTTCTCTTTGGAGGCACAGTGGAAAATTGAACTCCCAACCTCTGGCTCAGCTGCCAGGTACCAAAACTGCAGCGCATTTACTTTGCTACACTGGACCCTTGATACAAAAAGGCAAAAATAGAATCCAAAAATTTTCAGCATGCTGGTACAACTGATTGGTTTTCTCTTTGTCTGAACCCAGAGGTGAATTTTAAAAAAATACACCATACATTCAATCTAAACCTTGCTGCTATGTTTGTATTATCTTATGTGATCTCTGGACCCTTTAAAGGGGCATGTAAACCAGGGTGAAAGGCAACAGTTTCAGTCAAGGAAAAACAAGAAGAAACAAGACAGGAATGTAGACTCAGGCTTACTTGCCAGTGCAATTCTGTATTGGGCTGCAATACAGTCTTGCATATGGCAATTCAAACATATGCCACAGTGGCTGAAATCCTCTTGCTTAGAGTAGTAAGTATATAACAACATTGACAAGCTAAACTGGAGCAATTCATCTTTTGTGACTGAATTCAGCTGAGGTGATCATTGGAAGACCCCAGGTTGTTGCTCAAGTGAGGAGAAGTGCCATCCTTCAGAGAAATTGTTGCAGCTTGACCTTCTACAGGGGTACTTTTGTCAATACAGTAAAACCCCAGGGTACAATGGAGGTCCATACCAACAGCCTCCATTGTAACCCGAAAAAAATTGCAAACTGAAGTGAGTTTCCCCATAGGAATGCATTAAAATTTTAAAAAATTCCCGACTAGACCAAAAATATATTTTTTAAAAAATGCAAAAAACCACCAAAACATACAAAGAATGACAGACATGATCATCCCCCACCCCTACAAAGGGGAAACAGTCCTGACCATACCAAAAAATAAATAATAATAATAATAATCCAAAAATCACCTGAAATTTTTTTAAAAATGCCAGCTCCAATTGTCCCCATCCCCACAAAAGCGATGAAGCAATCCCTCTACCTTTTCCACACTGCTGCTGCTTCCTGAGTTGTTTGTCCGGCCATAGACACACACACACACACACACGCACGCACGCACACACTCTGTAACATATAATTCTTATTATTGGAAAAGTGAACTCCTATTTACTTAAAGGAAACCTAAAATAAAAGGCCATTCACTGTTAATAACTCATTCTTGAATTGCCCCCTTTAAAAATCAAATTGCCTCCCTATGGGGCACGTGTCCCATATTGAAACCACAGTTCTAATCAATTGTAGTTCTCTTTTGGCAGCTTTTGAAAATGGGCTGAATTTTGCTTGAAGTGGCCCGATGGCACCTATAATAGTATCTTTCCCTAAACGACATGGTTATGGAGGTGATAAATATTTCTTTAAAGGGAAGACAACTAGGTTAGGTATTGGAGACACTCTATTATAGAAGTTCTGATATTTCCTTGTCAGGATGTATACCAAAGGTGGTGCTGGGTGAGCACTGTTTAACCCCATGACCTATAGCCGTGATGGTGAACCTTGGCACTCCAGATGTTCTTGGACTTCAGTTTTACTTCCGCGTCCAGGAGTGACGAGGGCAGCGTAGGCTGGATGAGTCACAGTAAATCCATTTGTGTGGATTCACAAGGGCTTGGGCTTTTGGGAATTGAAGTCCAAGAACATCTAGAGTTCCAAGGTTTGCCATCACGGAGCTATAGCTTATCTCAGGATTCACCTTATCCCCTATATTATTACAACTATATGAAGCTTCTATGAGAGGTCATTTGAAACTTTGGAGTGAGGTCCTACCAATGTGCTAATCACTTTGAGCTCTATTATTCCCTGCCTCTCAGCATAAAAGAAGTAGTCAGGAATTCTTGAATGTTCCTGATTATGGGCTGGATGATGGTTACCAGGCTGAGGCTAAATCCTGACAAGATGGAGTCAATATAAAGTCAGATTGATATTCAATTTGGTCTTGAAGGGACTGTGCTCCCTTGACAGTTTAGGCTTATTGTCTAGAAAGTAATTTTTGACTCTTTTTGTATACTGTTGTTGCACTTTCAGCTAGCAGCAAGAATAAGGAATGCCTTTGCTCAATCCCACTTAGTGGGCCAGCTACAAAATTTTCTGAACCAGTTTAGCTTAATTATATAGTCAGCCATGCCTTAGTTGCAGTGCAATGTGTGGCTTGGAAGGAAAAAGGGATGGGCTGATTTTGTCCTGTGCTCTATGCCTTAGTTATCCTTGAAGAGGGCCTGGGATCTCTATAGTTGGTATAACTTGTGGCAGCTAGACTGCTAACTGGAGCATGGTATTCTGATCATATGGGCTTGATACTAAAAGACCTGTATTGGTTGCTGCTTGCTTCCTCGGCCCAATTCAAGGTGATGATTATCTTTGGGAACACCAGTCTTGCTATTTAGCTGTATGGTCATTAAGAACTGTGGAAGAGGACCTCTTA
Source organism: Furcifer pardalis (assembly GCA_030440675.1). NCBI lineage: Eukaryota > Metazoa > Chordata > Lepidosauria > Squamata > Chamaeleonidae > Furcifer > Furcifer pardalis. Next base: position 56,385,878 of record CP126896.1, read on the forward strand.
AAAATGCTGTTTTAGAGTCCTACCTAATAAACATGTGGGAAAGAACCTGAATCGCACTTTTTAAGACTGGCATACGATATTGAGCTTGCTGTCCTGTGTTGTTTTGAATTTATCCTTTGCTGGTTTTAATTACTTACTTGATTGTAATGTTTTTACATTGGATTAGCTTATATGATTTTAAGAATTTTTAGCTAAATGTGGTTTCAAAAAAATATTTTAAAATTGTGAAAGGCATCTTGAGTATGCACACTAAATTGGAGCCATTTTGGCTCCAATTTTAATTTTTTTTTCTTTCGGTGAGGCGTCCGGAACCAGATGCCTTAAAATGGGCTACCCTCTCAGAGAACCCTCCGAGATGGTTCCTACCGGTTCCGGGGAACCAGATGGAACCGGGGTCATCCCATCACTGGCCGGGGGGGGGGGGGGGGACATTTGCTGCCAGCTTTTAAACATTAGTCAAAATGTGAGTTACAGAAAATATAAGCTTGATTGTTTTTAGTGCTGTGTATGATATAAATGACAGTGACTGTGATAGACTCAGTCAGAAAGCATTTCTGAAATGAGAATGGACAAATACTTTTTCAGGTTATATTTTTATGACTCATTAGTTATTATGATCATCTGTGTGGGATATGTATATATCCAAGTCTGTTAGCCATGTCTGATGGTTTTATTGCCTTCCACTAGCTATTCTCTATTAGTTTAGATATTTATCTGTACACGGAGATGTTACTGTTCTATCTAATCAATTTGGAAAATAATAAACTCAAGAATAGCTATACGTTTTGGCAGTCTTTTCACTGCCTTACAGAATATGTTTGAATAGTTTGATGATTCTGGTGGGTGTCCCCCCCTTTTTTTTCTTTGAGATATACACATTGCCTTATCATTTTTCCCATGGATATGAAAAACATATCATTATTTGAAAATCCGGGATGGACGGAATCAAAGCTCATTGTCTAACACGCCTAGGGCTTTCTAACTAGCATCATCAGAAGTGAAATATGAGACCTACTTTGTCAGAGTGGATGCTGAAGTCTTCATTTTGAAACTTGCTTTAAACAAAGAACCTGGCCCACCCATCTGCTCATTGATTTGAAACATCTGTTCTTTTCCAGAAGTTGGCTGGACAGCTCAGTAAGTTAGATGTCTGTTGGGAGTTCAATTCCTCACTATGGATCCCAGAGGAAGCAACCTGTGTGGCCTTGGGCAAGCTGCATAGTCCCAGAATGACCCCAGAAGAAGGGAATTGTAAACCACTTCTGAGTACTCTCTACCTACAAAATCTTGGAAAGGGTCACCATAAATCAAAATTGGTGGCACACAATTATTAAAAAATTTTCTGTACCACCCCAGCTCTTTGATATCCAACCTAATGAAGACTTATAGTCAAAATATAGCTTATAATTGTGACTTTTTAGTAATCTTATGGAGTGGAAGTAGGAGGATCTGAACTACTGTGGTTTCATTTCTATCTTTGGAACCAGTAGCAAAGAGTGACATTGGGGAAATGTTGCTTAACCCCATGGTAATTACTATCTGGGATGTTGCAGGGTTCAATTCTATCTCCCATGCTATTTAATATTTATATAAAGCCACAGAGAGAGATCACTAGGAGTTTAGAAATTTGGTGTCATCAATTTATGGTCCTGTCTGAGTTCAAGGTGTTGACAATTACCTATAAAACCCTAAATGACTTGGAACTGTATATTTGAAGGAGTGCCTCTTCCTAAGATCTGTTAGGGAGGCCCTCCTCCATATTCCATCATTAAGAACAGTTGATTATATGGAGACACGGAGGTGGGCATTTTCTGCTATAGCACTTCATCTGTGGAGTTCCCCCCTTGGAGCCTTGATTGGTGCCAAAACTGGCATCATTTTGGCAGCAATTCAAGATGTATTTATTTATTAGAACATTTTGGGGGTTGAGCATTGTGGCTTGCATATGTTTTAGTGCAATGATTTCTATGTTTTAAATGTTCTTTAAATGTTTTAAATATTTGAATGTTTTGATTTTTTTGTTGTTTGATTTTTAAATTGTTTTAAATATTTGACGTTTTAAAATCAATTTTATACAAGTTTGTAACCAACCTTGAGATTCTGTGATATAGGGCAGATTCTGTGATATAGGGCAGGTTTAGGTATCTGGCTATGGAACCATACATTGAGAGTTGGATTCCACACTGTGCTTCCCAGGAGAAGAGGCAACCTGTGTAGTCATGGGCAAGCTGCACAGTCCCAGGACACCCCCAGAAGAAAGGCACAATAAACACTTCTGAGTTCTATCTATCTAGGAAACACTGAAGAGGATTGCCTTAAGTTTGAATTGACTTGACAGCATGCAGTTATTAGGTGGCTGGACAAGTCGTTCTCAGTGTGTAGCATTGGGCATGTACATCTTTCTCTGAAGCACTCTGGACAAATGGACAGGATGCCAGGTACATCAGCACCAGAAGGCAACCCCTAATGTTCCCATGCTGGGTTAAGGTATCTGGTTGCAAAGCTAGTGGTTGACAGTTTGATTTCCCAATGTGTCTTCTGGGAGAAGAGCCAAACTTTGGGCAAATGACACATTCCCAGGACACCCTCATAAATGCTTCTGTGTATTGTCTAGAAAGAGAACCCTAGCAAGGGTTATCCTGAGTCAGAATTAATTTGACAGCACATAAATATTATAATAAATGTTTAAATAAATAAATGTTAGAATGGTAGGTAACTTGTAAGGCTCTGACAAGAAAAAGCCATTTAAATTTATCTCAAAACTGTTGCAGAAGGACCTTCCTCTTCTGGTTGAAGAGCCTGTTAACATGCTTGCTCACAATCCACCTCTTGGCTGCGACACAAAAAGCTTTTATTGTTTTCTTTCAGAAAAATAAGTAAAGATCTAATTTTTAGAGTGACTCATACATGGATACAGAGAGAAATAAGAATTAAATAAAGACACTTTGAAAACTTGGTCTGTGGCGTGCCGGGGGTGTGGAGTGATAGAACAGAAGAGTTCTTTTTGAGGTAGAGCTGGCCACAAGTGCACTTCAAGTCTCCATGCAATTTTATTGCACCTCCACAGAATTGGTGGAGCTAAATTGATGAAAGAATGTTATTTCTGAAAAGGATAAGATTGTAGCAATTAAGACGTGACCCTGCTCTTGTGTATTAATACTCATGTGTAACTATCATAAGTTTGTTGTGTCACCAATACTGGGAAATATACTGTACAGTTAAACCTCGCATAAAGAGTGCCTCACTTAAAGAGTAACTCGCTCAAAGAGCAAAATTTTCTCTGAATGTTCGCTTCACTTAACAAATAAAACCAACCCAAAACTCGCTTAACAAATAAATTGGGGTTCGCAATCCCCCCCCCCCACCAGAAGTCACAATTGGTCACTTACAATGGTGTTTCATTTAAAGAGAAAACTCGCTTAAAGAGCAATCCTGTGGAACACATTATGCTCTTTAAGCGAGTTACAACTGTGTTAGTTTCTGTTGGATAGATTTGAAATTTGGTTATTCCCTCTTTGGTGTAGAGAAAATCATGGAGATCTGCCCTGTCTTACCTCCTTTCTTTGAAAAGGAAAAATGAAATTGCATTGCTTCTTGCTTAAATAAATGCCTTTGTTCATTTTAAATAGATAATAGAGCTACGTATCTATACTTCTATCTTCAGAGAGCAGAAAATGGAGGAGGGGAAAGGCAGCTTACAAAAGAAGCAGCAGAAAGGAAGGGCAATGTTAAATGTCCTGAAGTGTTTGGGAAAAAGCTAAGTTAGTAGTAGGTACAGAGCATACTCCACACTGATACCAAATGTGAGAGAAGAAATATGCAAGGTTGTAATTTTCCTACACGCACAGATCATAAACCACAGTTTGGCATGGGCTTGTTTGTAGAACCCATAAACTTCAGCCACCCATTCCAGCATGGGAACATTAGGTGTTGCCTTTTGCTGCTGATGTACCTGGCACCCTGATGTACCTGGCATCCTGTCCATTTGTCCATAGTGCTTCAGAGAGAGATGTACATGCCTAATGCTACACACTAAAAGCATGTCTTGTTGAAAGCAATATTGGTCCTGTTAGATTGCTCAATGGGTGGAGGAGCCTCACACATATAGGGAAGTAGCAGGTTATCCTGCTATGGTAATAGAGCAAACCAGGGATTCTCAACCTGAGGCCTGTGGCACCATTTCATGTGCCCTCCCACCACCTCCACCACACTAGAAACTGCCATGTGGTGGAATAAAAGCAAAATGGCCATCTGGCCCCTGAAGCTGTCTGAGGGAACATGACCTGGCCCCTGGCTTTAAAAGGTTGAGAACTCCTGGAGTAGACTATACTGCCATGATTCAACACTGAGTGTCAGGCAGCGGTTAACTAACCTGACAAACCTGAGGACTAATGGCCTTGGACCATCAGGTCCCCACTTGAATCCATCTTGATGGAGGGCAGCAGCTTCAATACTGGCCTGGGGCTGAGGAGGACTTTGTGTGCCAAAAGGACTCAGGACCAGAGAGTAACTCACGGAAGTGGATCAGTGGTATGCGTGTCATGCTGCAATGCGGAAGGCAGATGAAAGGCCACTGCATTATATTCTCAGGACAGTCTTCATGGTTGATTGTCATGAGGATAGTCAAGATTCAGATTCGGATATAGCAGTAGAAGAAGAAACTTTAAAATTCCTCCTCATGGTTTAACAGGTGAAGGGCAAGAACAAAGAACATAGGGCTCTTTCACACAAAAATGAACTTTGATGAATGCAACCATTGCCAATATACTAATTTTGGTTAGATGATGAGTAGTTTGAATACTCTATTCAGCTAGGTTTTAGGACAGGCAGTTAAGGACTGTGAGTTGGGCTGCATTGTTAAAAGTCAGTGCAGGGAAGCTTCTATAATCAGTTTTGTTCATAGACAACACATATAATTGAATACAACTTATCTTACCCCACCCCCTTGTATTAAGTGCTATTTCATCCATGGCAAGGTGGATAAAGTGTGCAGAAAACTGGCCTATAAATATGTTAAATGCATGCATTTTGAGCCCATTTCACTGTCAGCTGAAGACAAGATAAGCCTGCCCTCTCATTTTTGGTTGTCTATTAGAAACCATTCTTCAAATTATACACAGTGTCAGGGTGTTTAAAGCTGAATACAGGGTAATCCTTTATGCTCTATTTCTCTTTCTCTCTAAGGTGACTATATTAGAATTATTACGCTCAATCCGTTTTGCTACTGTGTAAGGTATATAAATCAGAAAACTTGGCTGCAGCTTGTGCAGTTCGTACAATATTTTATGCTGAATAAGCTCTGTGGTGAAAACCCAGAGCAATTATTTATCAAAATATATTGGTTTCTAAAGAAATAGAGGCCGTACTGAAAATCTGCATGTGAGCCTATGACCCCCACACTTTAGGATATTAGTAAACGGACATTTCTAACTTTTCACCCTTACAAAAGAATAGTTAAGATTAATATGCATCCATGATACATCTTAGAAGGACCTGGGGATTAATATGCTGTAGTTTTATTTTCAGAAACCATTACATGTACTCATAGAGACAGAAACTGGGCTAGAAAGAAATTTGATTGCCCATTTCTGTGGGGAATTTAGATTTTCTACTACCAGCAAACATGCAGCCTTATAGACAATGTTTCATACTGTGTCCAAAATAGGGGTAGGAAACAATTTCAAATTGGTCTTATTTTGCAAAAAATGAATTGAAATTCAAATATTTCTTCATTTTCCACGTAGAGTACACATTGGATTTTACAAATCAAATGTAGGAGAAACTGAAACTCACAATTATGTCCATTGAAGTGCTTATTTCTTCGGTGTGAATCCAGGTGTATTCATTTATGTTAATGTTTCCTTGTTGGTAACATTTATGCTAGGAGGAGCAGTGGAGCCTATTGGAGTTGGGTCTTGTAAATGGAAAAGAATTCTATTACAATTTTATTAAAGAATCCAACAAAAACATTTTAAAAAATGAAAAGAAAAAAAAACCCTAACACACACACACCAGTACAAAAACCTTAGTTATTGTCATTGTCTTTACCTTCATTATCATTGGCAGTGGTCTGATGTGCCCACAAGTCATTTTTTACTTATGGCAACACTTTTCAGGGTTTTCTGGATAACCACTACTCAGAAATTTACCATACTCTTTGAAAGGGACTGTGCAGCTTTCCCAAGGCCACATTGACTGGCTCTTCTCTCAGGAGCCATGGTGGGGAGTCAAACTAACAATCTCTGGAATACCCAACCCATCCCCAAGCGCAATGATGGATCGCTGCGCTTGGTGGGTGGGTTGGGTATTTCCCTCCCCCCTGTGCAGCAATTCTTGTGAGTGCACATGGTCGGGGAGAAAGGCGCACGGGAGCAAGCGCCTTTCTCCACGACCCTAGTTCAGATGCAGCGATCCATTGCGGGGGGTGGGGGTGGGGTGGATTTCCCAAAAAATTTGCATCGTTATCCGATTCTAGTGTTATCCGAGCTATTACTGTATTTATCTACTTGCAGTTTCTTTCGAACTGCTAGGTTGGCAGGAGCTGGGACATTGATGGGAGCTCATTCTATCGTGCAGTACTTGGGTATCAAACTGCTGACCTTCCAGTTGTCAAGTTCAGCATCTTAACCACTAAGCCATTGCAGTCCCTGTGCACATGTGTAAACAAACACACACAAATCAAACAATCATCAAATATCAGTAAAATACCAGCAGGGCTGCCCAGCTGGCAGCTGTTGCACTGGAGGTAAGAGAGAGAGAGTCTTACAGTAGGTTTTCAGGGTCTAAGCAGGGGCGTCAGGAGTCCAATGTCAAAGCCGGTGGATAGCAACTGTAGGTTGAAGGGGCTTTTTGGAGGCATCATCAAGGTCACATGCAGGGTTTCAACCCAGGTTTCTCAGTGTCAGGTTCCAAGTAGGGAAAGATTGCTCCAACTAAGAGCTCGCTGGCATGTCCTAGCTTTAAGGAGTCATACCCCACAGATGAGGGCCAGTTCAAGAGGTGTGTCTGGGCACTCCGTCTCCTCAGCTGCAAGGCCTGTCTTAACAAGGACCTACATCTCTCAGAGGTGCTGGCTTGCCCTTTGACATCCTGATTGCTGTTACCTGGCCTAGCTCTCAATCTCCAATAAACCGACCTGGCTTGGCTCTGAAGGACCAGCTCCAAAGTGACAGCTGGCTGCAGGGCTGATGCCAAATCCATGTCCTGCTCGGCATCCTGATCTGGGTTGGCCATGGCCTGACGGATTGGTAACAGGTCTTCCTCAGGCTCAGGCTCCAGATCCGAGCTGGCAGCAGGCAACTGGGCTGGCTGACTGTCCTTCTCCTCCTCGCACCCAGGACCCCAGGTCACAACACTAATACAATCTCTTCTTTCCCCAACTCATTTACTCCATGAGCATGTTTGGGAGGATGTCAGGAAATGACATATTTCCTCATGTTTCCCAAGGCTTGAAATTGCAGTTTTCTAAATAGGCCTCATAGAAATCCTTTGTCCCTCTCTGCCTCATAGACTACGTGTCACAAGACTGCCTGCTTTCCAGTATTCCTTAGCTCTCTAGCGTGTTATGTCTTCACTGACTGCACATGTGTGTCAACAATCCATTGTTTTGAGAAAGCTTCTCTCTGTTACCTGATTGGCTAAGAGTAACCCACCTGACTGCAGATTCTCCATTTTGCAGAGAAGTTAGTTAGTTCATTTCTGGATCTCAATGGCTTAAGACCCTGGCTATGGTGTGGGATTTTCCTTTCTTTTCACTATGATTACCTAATGTACCTGTGGACTGTGGACTGGACTGATACCTGTTATGACCGTTTAATCTACTATTTTCCATGGACTTTGCTACATGAACCTGAAGAATAAACCAGCTGTTTCTCTTTGAAGATTGGTGTTCTTTTTATTGGCACACACAGACAAAGCTACGCTACCAGAAGAAGAAACCTCCCTTGTTTTGCTCTATGCTCAACTGCCCTACTGCCTGAGCATAGTAAGAGTTCCTTTTTAATCTCCTCGGCTCTCCCAGAAGAAGAGGCAAGGGTTAAAAGTTCCAGTTAAATGGGCAGGAGGCCCAGGGACTGATAGGGAGATGCCCTTGCGATGGGACGGCCAAGGTGTGATATGGTGGCAGCGGTGGGATCTTTTCCCCGCTTCTGAGATGTTTGTTTTGGCCAAAAGCCTACTTGTGTGTGTGCCTGCAACATCGGCTGAGAAACCGAAAGTGACTCATTGGAATACATGCTGTGTTTTGTTCTCTCAGAGGAGGAGTGCTGATTTCGCTGGACAGTGACGTATTGAATTCTCCGGACTTTGTTTACACAGCTGTGGTTCAGAAGGAATTTCCTTGAGCTGGGGATTCTCAACCTTTCCTGTGTGGCCCATGAAGTGTGGCCCACGAAGTGGTCTGCAGTTCCCGAAGGAAGGGAGACATCTTCCAGGCCTGCAGAATGGCAGGTAAGCCAATGTCCCTGCAGTTCCCCGGCTTAGACCCGCAGAAGTTGTTCCACCCAGATGCTACCTGGTGTTTTGGAAGGGGGGAGACAAAGCAGAAAGGGAGCTATCAGGCAGATGACCCCCAGATAATGTTTAGCCAGATGAAGGCGAGGGCAGGAAGGCCCATGGGGGTGAAGATTGTCCAGATGGTGGTGATTCAGAGCATGGAAGGGCCCTACCTGTACCCAGTGCCTCAGAGGAGCCCACACTGGCTCAGGTCCTTACACAGCTCTATCACATTCAGGCCTTGCAGCTTGAAGAAGCAAGAAGGCAGGCTGAGCGTTCTTATGAATGGCCTAGGCATGTTGGCAATGCTACAGGCTACAGAGAGCCCCCTAAAGAAGACCCAGAGAGATGGTCATCTTTGTCAAGACAGCCCAAAACATTATAACAGAATCCTTTCTTTCCTATCAAGGACAAGGGTTCATTATATGCAAGGCTTACTTAGTGAATTAACTTCCCAAGTTTTGATGAACCAGCAAAAATATGCTTGGAATGGAACAACTCAACTTTGGTACAAAAAAAAAGCCAAATCAGGATATTGCCCAGGTGCTGCTGGACTCTGAAGAGTGATTTTAAGCCCAAAAATATGCTAGTCTTTATGAGGCACACATTAATCATGAGAGGTGAAGTACTGAGAATTCTTCATTGGGTTTTTGTTTTTTAAAATGAGAAAGAACAGTTGCTCAAATAAAGTTGTTTATATATACAAGGCAAATACCATTACCTGTATTGCATTATTCCTTTACTTAGCCAAAGAATATTTATTGATTCAATTCACTTCATCCAACTAAACCTGCACCAAACTTGTTGTTTCTCTTGTTGCTTGGAATGGGCTCTTCTCTGGCTCATGCAACAAACTAAAGGTAAATGAAATGAAATTAAAATAAAATAAAATTAAAAAGAATATGACATGGGGGAGGGGGGGAAGAGGGCCATGAACTCTAATCACTACTAATCACCTTATTCCAGAATGAGGTGAAACCCTAAATATTTTTCATCAAATTATTAGTATGTACAGAGTAAGTACAGTAATTACAAAAGCTTCCATATTTATTAGTTTATTTTTTAAAAAAATAGTAGCTGTGTTAGTCTGTGTTTCAAGCATATCAGAGAGTAAACAACCTAGTAGTTCAAAGGCAAGAAATTGCAAATAGATAAATAGGGACCACTTCAGTGGGAAAAGATCTTGGGGACAGGAAAGGAACCTCATTCAAGCGTCACCTGAGCAGAGTTCCTCCAGCAAAAATCCTTTCAACACAGAAAGTACCTTTGTGTGCTTCTGACACACACACAAAAAATATGTTGTGGTATTTTAAAGACTAACTGCTGTATTTTAATGTTATCTTTCATGGATCATATCCACTTCATCAGATGTGGGAGTGAGACTTCCATGTCTGATGAAGTGGACCTGATCCACAAAAGCTAACATTAAAATACAATGTTGTTTTTTGTGTTTACTCTCTGATATACTTATTACAGATTTCATTTGCACAGCCCTTCCAGCGGACTGGGATTTTTACATTCCTAAGGAAACAAATGTATGTTTTATTCTCCTGTGCCCGTAAAATGTGCTAATGGCTTCCCATTGGCCTTGGCAAGGCCTGCTTTCTGCTTCTGCCAGAGCTTGGAAAATTTATTGTTTGGGGCTATAACTCCCATGTTGGCTGGGAAATTCTGAGAGGTGTATTCCAGATAAGGTTTCTTTTCCATGCTTTTGCTTACACTGCAAAACATTATGGCTTGATGCTAAGCAGAGCTCAGAGCTGGCATAATTAAGACAACAGCAGTGGCAAGTTCTTGCATATTATGTGGCATTTTGACAAGTACAATAAAACCCTGATTTACATAAAAAGTCTGTTCCGTAGCTTCTTATGTAAATCGGTTTTTTATGTAAATTGTCGCATTCCTATAGGGATACATTGAAAGAAAAAAATGGAATGTAAACTGAGTGATCTCCCTACCTTTTGCATGCTGCTGCTTCCTCCTGAGCAGTTTTATCTGCCTGTCGGAGGAGCGGGAAATGCCACTGCCACCAGCGCTGCCACTTCCCATGCGCATCTACTGGGACTGGGAGAGTGCCCCCGCTCAGTTCCACTCTTCATCCAAGGATTCTCTGGGGTGTGGTTTGGCTGGGAATGTGGAGGGAAACTGTGCCTGGAGAAGCCTTGGATGAAAAGCAGGATGGAGCGGTTTCCCTTTGAAGTGTGTCCCCAGCCAAACTGCACCCTTGAGAAGTCTCGGACAAAGAATGGAGTCCCGGTAGAAGTAGCGGGGACTCTGGAAAATGTGACAAAACTGCTGCAATCACTGGCACTGCCTCCACTGCCACCATGGTAAATGATGTCTTGCAAACTTCCAGTGGTGGGGGTGGGTGGTGTGGAATTTGTAATTCTAAAATGGCACGGGACTGTTATTTAAAATGGTGGCAGTGCCATTTTAGATTTACAAGACGTAGGGAAACCCCTTACATAAATTGATTTTTTTTTTTGCATAACTTAGGATGTGATTTCAGCAAAAAAACAAAAACAAAATACCTTACGTAAGTCGATTTTTACGTAAGTAGAGTCATATGTAAATTGGGGTTTTACTGTACCTTCAAAATTCATAGGCAGGCAAGAAATGTGAGTTGAATTATCTGGAAAAGAGACATCACCAAGAACCAGCTCCTCCTTCAAATTTAGCATATGTATTCTCCTGTCATTGAGACTATGAAACAATGTGACACAAAATCCCAGTGCAATATGTTGAGGATTTGGCAGAATCTGCATCCAGAACCCTGGCACACACACGAGCTGTTTGTGCTGGCTTTGGTGGCTTGTAGACAAAGAAGAAGCAATCAGGTTCTTGTGTAAAAGAACTAAAGCCTTTTTACTCTTGAGGAGTGCAATATACATACAGTGCAGGCAGAAAACAAAACTAGGTTGACTTTCAGCAGTATGTACAAAGTTCAACAGTCCAACACACACAGTCTTTACTCTGCCAAGTATAGAGCACACAGCCGTAGTCTCTCCTTACCCACATTACACCACACAGAGTGGGTAACAGAATTCATTGGTTCAGAAACAGGTCCACGGTTGAGAGTAGCTGGAAGAATCTGGGAAGCAATCCTTCTCGTACCTCTGGCTTTTCAGCTGTCACAACAAAGCTCCTGAGCCGAACACACTCCAGACACTGGCTCAGGCATAAATCTTGGCAGTCAGCTGATAGCAAATGCAAACAACAGCATGCCAGGCCAAGGGCAGGCAAAAATGCTAGCCAAAGTCTGCACTCAGATGTGCCTTTAATATGCTCAGAGGCTCATTGAATTTTGTGTTGACTCACAGCACCTGGCTGTCCTCAGTGAGTCTCTGGAAACATTCTTAAAGTAACATTGCTATATCCACCTTGCAACAATAGAGGAATAGTGCTGCGCAGGCACTTATACCAACACAACAAAAGGCTGCATCCTTTCATAAACTGCTTCCAGGGTCAAACAACCAATATTCCCATTTTTCTTTCACATTGTCCCACACAATACGAGGATTCATACTTGACACTAAAGGGTGAAGGAGCTTTAAATGTCTGTCTTCATGTTATGTATGAAAATGCCCTGAGACTATAGCAACATTTTACTTGTTTCTAGTATTCATGCTTGTCGTCTTGGGCTGCTACTCGTATCCGAGCACACATTTTTCCTAGAAATTATTTTCACAGTTGATGGATGTGTCTCTGGTGACTCAATAAACTGATCCTGCCATGAAACATGCGACCACACACATTACATTGAATAAATGGTGGAGGCCGCAGTTGAGTTTGATGAAGCTTCTGTGCTTGTCGCTTAGCCTTTTCGTGTCTGCGGCCGTCCCCTTTGAAGTGATCGGTAGCAGCAAAGATGGTTTGGCACCAAAGCTTATTTAAGCTTTGAATAATATAAGAAACTAAGAGGTACCTTACATTTACACTTTAAATTATTTAAGATACTAAGGAGCACCTTATGTAATTAAGATCTGCTTAAATTTTAAGGCACTCCAGAAAGACAAATATTAGTAGGGTATCATTTTCAATTAGGATCAATTCTATTGGACTTTTGCTCTTGCCTTCCTTCCCCTCTATATTTAAACCTCTGTACTTTCAGTTACAAAAACAATTATTATTTAAAGAAATGTTTCTTCAAATTCCACAAAAAGAGTCTGGAACATGTCTGGAAGAAATGGTTGTCCACAGAACTTTTTTTAAAAAAATCATTTTGCAACCCTTCTCATACAACTGCATGTATGTGGAATTTGTGACTGTTATGCTGTTATTTTTATATATATATAATCTGTAAACCACCTAATGTCAGGTTCATCTGAGCAGGGCGGGGTATAAATTTGAAATGATGATGATGATGATGATGATGATGATGATGTAATTCTTCAGCAGCAGACTTTAAAGTCCATGTCTTCATTTTCTGGTCCAGCTGGAAATTATATGCTATCATGGCTGTATTGATACTAAGTACAGCACCCCTGTGCTCAACTCTGTACTCAAGATTGCTGGTGGATATTAAGGCAAGAAAAATAATGGCTATAGAAGAACTACACAACTTTAATGTTCCTAATGATGAAACTGAAACAGTGAAAGATTTTGTATCTTTTGGCTCAGTCATCAATCCAAAAGGAAACTGCAACCAAGGAACCAAAAGAGGGTGTGTCTTGACTGTCATAAGAATTGGGATTCTAATCTCAGGGTTTTTTATGTTGGTTTGCCTGTTCTTTGTGCCCAAACAGTTATAGCTGTGCCGAAACAGTTATGGCTACCAAATAGCTTCCTGTATTTCCTCCTTCCCCTCTGATCCCTGTAAGGTTTTCAGTTTTTTTTAGTTTAATTTATCTCAGCTGCTGTTGCTACCAGTCAGCTGTTAGGCAGCTGGTCTCCATTTTGAAGCAGGGAGGAGCTGCTGCCCCTGCACTTGATATCAATACTTCTACCTCTGCCACAGAACCACTTATAGCTGCACCACTCTCAGACACAGCCTCTGTTGCTGCTGCTCCATGCCTACCAGCTGGTACCCATTTCCCCCCATTATTATTATTATATTTAGGTGTTATAATGCTGTACCACTTCTTTGACATGTCAGCAAATGGACCACTAAACTTATGTAGCGATATGACTGTAAGGGTCAGGGGGAAACACCATTTCCAGTTTGTGGGGGATCCTGCCAACATTATGTGGCATGCTATGTTCACTGACACATGTGTGCAGGCTATGCTAAAAGGGCACTGGACAAGGAGGAGGGGGAAGTGCCTATGGGGGGGGGGTACTGCATGGTCATGAATTGTAGCCACCAGGTGACATACTTCTTCCCACCTCTGGGGGGCACTTGTCCCTGCATCCCAAATGGCCAGCACAGGCCTGCACACAGGAGAATAAAGCAGTTCATGAACTGGTGCAAAATGTGGCCTGTATCTGTAGTGGTGGGATTTCCCTACATTGTGTGAAGAAAGAGGTAGGCTTAGCAAAGGATATTCTGATATTTCTGCTTGCTGGTCTCTGGGCAGGGCTGAGCTTGCCCCACCTTGGTTCTGGTCTCTTTGGCTTCAGTGCTTCAGACTGCCCGCCCACCTGTCCTTTGGACTATAGAACTTAGTGGGCTGCCTTTGGAGGCCAGATGGAAATTCTTGGGCCTGTCTTCCTGGTTGCTACTGAAAGGAGATGGCTTGTTCTTTGCCTATCCTACTGTAGTGCTATGGGGCAATTGGGTTTAGCTATGGTGGCGTTGATTAAATAGGTCACAACTAGTTAAATGGGTGGTGCTGGGTTGTTGCCATCATGGTGAATCCTTTAGGGATGGGTCCCCAACTGTGGACATGCTAGGAGACTGTGGACATGCTAGGAGCCCCCATGGCAGCTTTCTGCTCTCAACGTTCTCCACTGGATCTGCCCAGCAAACAGAGTGAGAGCACGAACTTCAGACTCAGCAGATAGGCAGGTTGTCGGGGCCCTTCTCCACCTTGCTTAATTACGACAGGGGTCCACCCCTCATCTGTGTGCAGCATAATACCACACTGCCTGAGTCGAAAGGTGTGTCTGGTAGGTGGCTTGGCACCTCCTCCTTCTTTTGTTATCTGCACTGGGGCTCCTCCCCTTGTCTGTCACTTTATTGTATTTTATTATGTGTTTGTACCTTCCAATCCCACCACTCCCACTTACCAGTCTGTGGAAAAATTGTTTAACATGAAACCAGTTCATGGTGCAAAAAAAGGTTGGGGACCCTTTACTTTAGGGTGTCATTAGGTAAGGTGAGCACTGCTTGCCTGACACAGTTAGAGTGAATCATGGGGCATACAGAACCAGAGGCGTAGCTACCGCCGTATCAGCCGTATCAATTATACGGGGGCCCCAACGGTAGGGCGGCCAACCATCCTGCATTCTGCCGGTCCTCACCGGCAGGAAATATTTTTTTAAAAAATTGGAGCAAAACTTTACTGCGCATGCGCAGAAACTCAATCTGACGCATTGTGCATGCATCAAATTGAGTTTCTGCGCATGCACACTTTATTGGAGCCATTTTTGGCTCCAATTTTAAAAAATAAAATTTTGGAGTCGGAGCCGCAGATTTTCTGAGTGGCTCCGATGGTGGCCCTCAGAGGAGGGCACCTCCCCTGGGGCTGCCCAGCTCCCACGGGCAGGTTGAGGCCTGCCCGGGCTGTCCGCTGCTGCCGAACCCCCATGGCCTGGGGACGCCTGGCAGAGTGCGCCACCGCCTCCTCCAGGTCCGGCGGTGGTGACGGTGGCGGCGACAGCAGCAGCGGCAAGCGGCTCCGGAAGAGGAGGAGGAGGCTGCAGTTGGGGGCAGCGCGCCTTGCCATGCAGCCCCGGGCCATGGGGGCTCATCGGCCCCAGGAGGGTAAGTGAGCGTTTTGTGTTTCGGGTGGGTGGGTGGTTTATGTGTGTGTTGGGTGGGTGGGTGGATTTTTATTAAATTTTTATTTTATTTCTTTATTTATTTTAATTATTTAAGTTATTTACGGGTTTGTGTTGTGGTTGTTTGGGTGGGTGGGTGGGTTGAGGTGTGTGTGTGTTTGTTTGTTTATTTTAATTCTATTCTATTTTATTTATTTATTTATTTATTTTTATTTTATTTTTATTTTTGGCCCCGCCCACGACGTCATGGTCATGACGTTAGCGCCGCCCCACTGTCCCGCATATAAAGGGCCCCCAAACAAATGTTTATACAGGGCCCCGCCAAGGTAAGCTACGCTTCTGTACAGAACACACCAGGAGACAGTTATGCCCAACAATCATCCATGCAAATGAAAATGGAAACACCTACAGAGTTTCCTCCTTGAATATCATCTGGCCCCGGGCAGTAGCTGTAAAGGCACAACACTATACAGGGGCTAAGGATTTGCCTATCTGGACTGGAGAGGGGAGGATTAGGTACCAGGCCCCACCAAAGGTCAGGGGTTAAATTTTTAAAAATAAAATTATGCTCCAAGCTTGTATACCAAAATGACTGTGTCCTGGCTCTTTATTTCATGGTGTGGAAGGACTAAATGACCCCTGATGGATGGGTTAAAATGACCTGCATCTCAGCAGGATAATGCACACCTAAATTGTGTGACATGTATTCCTTGGTCTTGGAATTGATTTAGAGCCTGGTAAAACTAAGAAAAATGTAGTACTTTTGTTAATCAAGACATACCTTGAGAGCAGCAATGAAAGAATTAGAAAAGCTCATGAAGTGTAGGGTTGTTTTATTGGAGACAAAGACCAAGATAATCCACACTCTTGTATTCCTGATTACTATGTACACATGTGAATGCTGGAGAATAAAGAAAGCTGGCAGGGAAAAAAATCATCTTCTTTGAAAATTATTGCTGGAGGAGAGTTTTGTGGAAGAAGAAGAAGAAGAAGAAGAAGAAGAAGAAGAAGAAGAAGAAGAAGAAGAAGAAGAAGAGGTGGCCCTTGAGCAAATCAAGCCTGAACTGTCTGTGGAGGCAAAAATGATGATGCTGAGTCTGTCCTACTTTGGACACTTCATGAGAAGTGAAGATTCTCTGAACAAAAAATAAATAAATACCAAATCCTGTAATATTGGTAAAAATTGAAGGAAGCAGAAAAAGAGGAAGACCAAATACATGAAGTGAGCAGGGCTTTGAGAGCAGAACGTTTTGGAGCACACTTATTCACATAGTGGTCACAAGTCCAAGGTGACTTGGCAGCACATAAAAATAATAAATAGCATCTCTAAGCAATCACGTTATGCAGCATTCAAACACATCAAGGCTCTTGAGCTAATATGTGTTTCTTCCTGCTCTTCCTTTACAATCGACTTTTACCTTGAAAAATCAGCTGTATTCATACTTTTCATTTCTCAACATGAAGGATGAATGAAGAGGGCTAGCTTTCTACATTTTTTTTATATTTTATGGTTGGTTTGTCTCTGTTTATTCTTCTGAATGTTTCCTCATCAATCATACTCTTGATTCAAGGAATTCTTAGCATCTTCTAATAAATCCACATTTCAAATTGTGATATCTTTTTTTCTAGTAGCCTATGGTAAAGTGCACAATTTTACACAATGCAGTGGAACTGAATATACATTACCACTGTACTTTGTTAAAGTCCATTTTAAGTGATATTGTGTATTATATTCTTTGTCATAAAGAATCCAATCTGGGTTAACTCTGTTCTCACGTTTATTGTTCAGCTGTACTCTTGGTTTCCATTCAACACTTAAGCACTTACATTTGCTAACATAGTGCACACTCTCATTTTGGATCCTTAACTGCATTTCATGGGCTGCTTGCTTAAGTCTGCATAAGCTTCACAAAATATGTAGTGGTAAAATCTTTAAAATAACCAACAGGGAAAAGACTGATAGCTACAAAGGCCTCTCAGAACTGTAAACTGAATTTGATTGAGGAGTCTCACAAGAGCGATTAGTAATGAATTCAGCACTATATTATTTTATCTAGTAGAAGACTAAATTGATTCTGTGTGCTTATTTGAGCTACATGCAGTCAGTTTATGGGCCATGAATAGACAAGAATTCAAGATGTACTACTGAAAACTGATAAGGTACATGCAAAAAACTAAACAAACAATGAAACAACAGAGAGAGAGAGAGAGAGAGAGAGAGCTTGTATTTATACATTGGGATCTGTCCAACTTCCAAGTGTAGGTTTTTAAGCATTAGCCCCTAAATATGGAGTATCCCAATTTGTTCGCCTGATTTATACATTCCATGCTCTCCAAATCTTTCTTGTCCAAAACTGTTGCATAAAATAACATAGGATGGGATATCGGAAACTGGTATAGGCCTCTGCCACTTTTGGGCCAATTTCCCTAATTTTCTTAAACTCCCCCATAACACACCTCACATTCTTCAGGGATAGACTTTGTGGGGACAAAAAAAATTGCTAAAAAGGGGAGGAGTACCTTTCCGTCTGTGAAATTCCTTACACTGACCTGTCTTAGGACCCAACCTGAGATGCCACAATTTACCTGGGTAACTAGATGCTGCGTAATTGGGTAACTAAAAACCTGAGATGTTGCAGCAATTTTTTTTTAAAGCAACATTTTCAGAAATATATTTCTTTGAACAGTGGGTCCAGGTCATTGAACAGGAGTTAATCAAATAAGTAACAGATTTTTTTTTTTACTTCAAAGACAGGGGGGATAGCTAGTTTTTCAATGCAGCTTTTACCTGCACAAAGTTAGAATAGTGTCAGCCCAAAACAGGAAAAATTGCCAGGATGGATTTGAATATATTTCCTGCAGAGAAATGTTGGGACCTATAATGAATTTCATTTCAGCAATAAACATGCCTTCAAGACTAGAGAGGATATTTCTGGGTTTTTAACTGCCTCATCTGATGTTCTAGTTCTTACATTATAAAAGAGCAGGTTGCTCTAATGAGAATTTTCTAACACTTTCCAAAATGTTGAGCCACTGCAATGCCTGACATTTATGTTTTTATCTATTGGCATTTCAGTTGCTAAAGGTATTTTTTGATTGGACAATCAGCATAATAGATAATTTTGGTAGCTTTTTTCATGAAGTATTTTTTTGTGAACATAGAGGAAGATATCCACTGCTAGGGGATAATTATGGCTGTAAAAATGGCAAAGCAGAGAGTAGTCACAGACTTTAAATGACTGTCAACGAGACCTATGGCCACTATTGCTTGCATTCCAAAATGGATGGCACCTCACTCTACTACTTCAAGATGAGGTGCTGCTCTTGCATGGACCACCAGTCAGCTGAGCTATGGCTTATGATTAGAGAAGACCAATATGTGAGGCAGAAAATTAGGAGTATTGAGAAGTAGAACCACAGGCTCGGGTAGTAGGATTGTTACTGAACAGGAGGAGGAAGCTGCCACTTATTGGATCATGTTTTATTGTCATGTATTGTCATGACTAGCCAACAGAAGATAGAAAGGGCTGCATAAGATTTCTACTTCTGGTCCTTTTACAAAGATGATACCTGAGGTCTCAATGCAGGCAAACACTGTCCTTTGTCATTGGGCTAAGTCCGTAGTGCAGTGATGGTGAACCCATGGCACGTGTGCCAGACATAGCACACCCAGGGCTCTCTGTTGCCACACACGCTGTCACCCCAGCACAGAGTTCACCCCGCCCCTCTGCCCAGCAGTCCAATAGGAAAGCTTCCTCCCTTCCCCCAGGACAGAGTTCACCTGTCCCTCTGCCCAGCAGTCCAATAAGAGTGCTTCCTCCCTTGCCCATCTCAGAGTTTGCCCCACCTCTCTGTTTGTGCACTTGGTCTCTTAAAGGTTCTCCATCATTGCCTTAGAGTATTGGTGTGGAACAAATTCCAAAGGAGAACTTGCCTTTTGATATTTTATCTCCATTAAGCTAGAAAGGCATTTGTGCAGTGTGTGAGATAAAAGCCCTATTCATTCATTACCTCCCTGTTTCTCAACATCATGCTTTATTACATTCTTCATTGGAGAGTGGTGTGTCTGAAGGGGAGATGTTACTGCTTATGTGTAGTTTCTGCAAGGAGGCAAGAAACCTTGAAAATCAAGGATTCACAGAGAACTTATACATAAGCACCTTCCTTCTCTTTTTCAAACATGTCACACTGTCTGTGGAAAAAGAGATGTTGGTGGAGGGGAGGGTTGGAGATAATTCCTTCTAAAAATTTTTTTAAAAAACCTGAGTGGAGCCAACTATTCACCTTCAAGATAAGGAACATTTGACATTCCAATTTATATTAGCTATTTTAAATCTAGGGACATAAAAGGTTGCTTGTTTCTGCATGATTCCAACTTATGGCAACCTTTTTTCTAAATAGAGAATACAAAGAAGTTGTTTGCTACTCCCTTCTTCTGAGGGTACCCTGGGAATGTACAGCTTGCCCATGACTTCACAAGATGGCTCTTCTCTCAGCAAGGCTACGGGGAGGTTGGGGGGACCCGATCTGCGTCAGCTTCCCTAGCCACCCACCTCTGCCTCCGCAACTGCAGGGTGGCTGGAGAAGCCGACAGGGAAGGCCCCATCAGCTTTCAAGCTACCCCGCCCCTGCCTCCGCAGCTGCGGGGTGGCTGGGGAAGCCAATGGGGGAACCCCCCGTCAGCTTTCCAGCCACCCCACCCCTGCCTCCGCAGCTGTGGGGTGGCTGGGAAGCCAAATGGGGAACCCCTGTTCAGCTTTCCAGCAACCCTGCTGCTAAGAACGACTGCATCGGATAACGCTAACAAATCGTTATCCGATGCATTTTTTAAAAGAAATTTTGCATCATTATCCGATTCTAGCGTTATCCGTTGCAGTCGTTATCCGAGGTATTACTGTACTGCTTTTGCTGAAACAAATCCTCAAAGGACTATTTCTTGTACTAGGTATGAGATTCCTTTAACGCAGGGATATTATTTGTTCAAAGAGCATGATTTGTAAAGCAAAAATGTAGGTGTTTTACTGCATGAGCGATTCCAGAGCTTTAATCTTTGTTTCTGATTATCTAATTTTGTCAAATATGTAGCTGTACATTTTCCCTCCAGAACTCTTAATTCCTTTGTATTAAAATATTGCCTACTGTTTTATTGTAGCTCCTATTATCAACTCAGTTCATTAAATTTTATGTAGTAATAGAACTATAAATTTCAAAGCCTTCCAAACTACTTACATGGTCCACCTATAACTAACATAGAGAATGTTGGAGGACTGAAATGTAATACTTTGCACCAGGTTATATAACATAGGACCCACCACTGCTGTTCAAAGAAATCCTGAAGAAAGAATAAGTTGAAAATATAATGGTGGCAATAAATTATATTATTTAAGATTATTGTTTCGAGTGCAACCAATGTGTATTTTAAGACACTGAAGTTGATGACTAGAAGGTCAGCAGGTCAGCAGTGTGAGACCTGAGTGCTGAATGATGGAGTGAGTTCCCATCTCTGTCCCAGTTCCTCCCAACCTAGCAGTTCAAAATCAATTGCAAGTAGATAAATAGGTACCACTTCAGTGGGAAGGTAACAGCATGCTGGGCACTCCAGTGCCTAGTCATGCCTGGCACATGACCACCGAAACATCTGCAGATGCAGACAGCGCTATTTCTTTGGCTGTAAATTGAGATGAGCACCTCACCTTAGAGTCAAATACAACTGGCTTTCGAGCAAGGGCAACCGTTACCTAATGTATATTGTAGTTGTTCAGTTGCAAAACTGTTACAGCTATTTGCTTTTTGTCAGAGTGTACCTTTCCAAAGGAGAATTTTTCATATATCAAATACTGCAAATAACTAGGTTTTGTTCAGGAAGAAGCATTCCAGTGTTTTGAAATATTCACTATTGCCAGCAATGCAGTTTTTAGTGCCGAGAATTGCTTGCTATTTTGACCTTTCTTCAAACAAGGAGAATGCAGTCCAGAAAAACTGTAGATCAATGACAGTGTAAGTCACTGAAAGTAAGGGAGGAAATGATGTAGCATCCTCCATAACATGCTTATATTTCTCAAGTTCACTAAAAACATTGTCTTAATATGCTGCAGGAGTGGGAAAGAACATGTAAGTTTAATAATGGAATTTTATTTTCAATTAGTTTTTTCAACATTTTGATTACTCACTTGCTCTTTTCCACTCCTATAGAATATTTTTAGTGAACCTTTACTTGAGAGAAGATGCAGCCAAGTTATGGAGGATGCTACGTCATTTCTTCCCTTACTTTCTTTTTAAAGAAATATTTTATTGAGATTTTAAAGAATTATAAGATAACAAAAATGCCAACAATAACAAAGAAAGTAAGCAAACTACATACATAAGACATACTAAAAGAAAAAAAGAAAAAGAAAACAACAACATAACATAAGCTACACCTATCATCAGAAATATCTTTTCAATTTTCCATCTTTCTCATAAATTTCTATTCTTCCTTCTATACATTTATATAATTCTTCATATACTTTCATTTATCCTCCAGTTTTTAATCTTAAGCACAATTATTTTATGTACTAATTTAATATCTGATTATGAGCTTTTCTTAACCTAAATTATTACTAATATAAAACAAAGTCTAAAGAAATAATATCACCCATGTGATATATACATTGTCCCAAATTCACCACTTATTTTTTCTAACCATCTTATTTCCCCCAGAAACTCAGTCTATCATGTGCTGGCTTGTTCCCCCTATTATTTTTCAATGTATATACCAAAAAGTGTTTCCAAATTTCCCAAAATCTATTTTCTTTAGTTATTCCCTTTTTAAAATGTAATTCACATGTAAGTTTTTCATTCAGGGCAATTTCCCAAATCTCCTTATACCAATTATCGACTTCTAATTTTAAATTTTTCTTCCAATTTGTTGCTGTCTCTTGTCTTGCAATTGTTAGAAAAATTGAAATTAAATCTTTTTTATTCGCGTCTAAATTCTTCTCCTCTAAATCTGTTAACAGAACTATATTCATCATCCATTTTAATTTTAATGCCCATTATATCTATGATTTCATTTTCAATTTTAACCCAAATCCCTTGTTATTTTGCAATTCCACCACATATGTTCGTATGTTCCTAAATTTTGATTACATCTCCAACAATTTGGGGATTTACTCCTATCCATCTGATTTAACCTAACTGGGTTAGGTACCATCTCCATAATATCTTGAAATTATGTTCCTTAACTCTAACAGAAAGATTTTTCATTATTCTTTTTGTCCATTTGCTTTTCCATTTTTTTCAGAAATTTTAACATTTAAATCATTCTCCCAGGTTTTTTAAACATATCTTGTATTACCATTTCCACAATGGATTCAGTTCAATAATGGAACACAACATGTTGTTCCCAGAAGTCAGCATCTTGTGGCACTTCTTGAGCTCTGCACCCATAAAATAACTCACTATCAATCCTCAGTGTGTTCCAGTCATTTCTCTCTGCACTGCTCTTTCTGTCTGTTCATTTGTCTTTTACAAGCATAAGCCAGTGACAAGAGCAAGGACAAGCAAGCATTTCCACTTGTCTCTCCTTCTGAACTATGGTGTGGATGAAGCTTGGAAGAAGAAGGCAAGTGAATGACCAATAATGACTTAAGAGTTGAACTCCTAAGGGCATTTGTAGTAGAGCTTGGCAATTTACTTCAAAACCATTAGTTATGGATCAAGTTAAAATAACTACAAAAGTTGCAATTGAAGAAAGGAACCAAATATTTGTTTGTTGGATCCTAAAAAAAATAATAATACATGAGTGCTATAACCTGCTGGGCTGGTGTGTATGACAGAAAGCCCCCTTTTACCTCACATTCATGCCAACATTCACAAGAGAACATGGGAATTGTGGCGTGAGCCACCACTTGAGCTGGTGATATTGCTCTTCCAACATACATGCTGCATTACTGTTACACTGCAGGAGGAGTAACAATATCTGCCATTAAATGACAATTGTGATGCAATGTAAGTACATCTTGGTTATTAAAAAAATGTCTTTGCTCTGTCAGATTGACTAGCAAGGGCATTATGCTAGATAAATGTTGGCAGATGTTGGGAGATATGTTAGCAGTTTCCTGCATAGAAAAACAGCTGGAAACAAAAAGGAAAAGGAAAGAAGAAAAATACCAAGAAAGGGATCCTATTTTTATTTTATTTTTAGGAAAGTCAGAAAATTCTACTGGTGGCGGGGGCAGTCTCAATAGGAGAGGTCGGCAAAATAAGATTCAGAAAATAATCACACACAAGACATTTTTGAACACTTGTCACATGCTGGTGCTGAAATAAATATTGTTATTGCTCTTGTTATACAAGGAGGAAAAATTCTATAGCACTTTCTCTACATAGCAGTCACCCTCTTCGCATGTTTTATAGCACAATCCTATGGGGATCTATATAAAAGTAAAGCCCACTGTTCACATGTACAAAATTGCAAAATTAGCATTTTATGTTTCACATGGTTTCCTTCACATTAGAGGAAAAAAGAGTTTAGGGGATATGCCAGGATTCCTCATCTTATTTCAACTTTACATATTTTGAAGTGTGTCAAAGATTGATCACAACATTGTGCTTTCCTTTAAAACAACAAAATACCTTTTCCCTCCTGGACAAACAGTTTCTGCTGCCAATATTCTTCTCTGTGATTTTTTTTGACATAATAATGGTGAATCACAGGCTTCTACTAAGATCTTTATCACTATTTTTTCACAGTTGGCTGAAGCCTGGGCACATCAGACTAATAATACATTTGTTGTAACTTTGTTGACAGTGTGTGAGATGAAAGGCATTCTCCAGCATGTCTTTATTAGTATCATCAGAATCACAGTCTGTGATTTTAAATGTTTATTATAGCTGCAAGGAGGTGTAGCTATGTTATTGTGCAGCAGAGCAAAACAATACAGTACACTACAAGGCAATTCTGAAAATGGGGGCAACCCAGTGGTGGGATGTCAAAAATTTTACTACCCCACTGTGATGTCATCACAGTGTGGGCAGAGCTAACATCATGATGTCATGATGACATGGGTGGGGCCAAATAAAAAAATAAAAAATAAATAAAATAAAAAATTTAAAAACACACGCACACACCTCAACCCACCCACCAACAACACAAACCTGTAAATAAAATAAATAAATAAATAAATAAATAAAAATACATTAAAATACAGCCACCCACCCAAGCACTCACACATCCACCCCAAACACAAATCAACCAGAGCTTTTAAACCAGATCTTAAAGCTTATTCTGGCTAATCTTTCTCACACTAGGTCAGATGGAAGGAACTACAGAATGAACTCACCACAAGATGGCTTCATTTGGCACTTTTCAACTTTTCAACAGTTAAAGAAGTTAGGTACTAAGTCTTTGCCTAACCAGTTATCTAGGATAATATGCCTTAATCTAAATGTAAAACAGCTGTACCTCCTTAAGGGTTCTCCAATTGGAACAGCAATTGGAACAGCACAGGTGTAGCTTATTGATGAGGTAACTCGAAGACTTTGCTTAAAATGTCCAAGCCAGGCCACCAGGCCTTTTTAGGAACTGTGGTAGTACGTCAATATAGGTAACGGTATTAAATACACATTAAAATACACACAGACACACCACATCCAAAGGTGAGTCACTTACCCTGGGGAGCTTCAGGCTAGCAGCTTCTCTTCCTCCTCCCCGCTTGGGAGGACAGCAAGGAGGCCGTGCATATGCGCCAAGCACAGTAGGCATGCATGCACACCAAGTGCTTGGCATGCATGTGCAGTGGGGAACCAGTGAAAAGGTAAGCCCCGAAGGTGGTTCCCCCCAAAAGCTGCTACCGGTTCTCTGGGACACTGGGGAAAGTTATTAGCGGTTCTGGTGAACTGGTGAGAACCTGTTACATCCCATCACTGGGGCAACCCACACACAAAAAATGTAAGTTTGAAACTGGAATGTGGATCAGCATCAAATGTGGTGTGGATGATGCAGACAGTCTGCTCTTGTTCTGTGTGTCAAATTTGGGAAAGTCTTGGCAAAAGATTTTCAAGTTATGATTTTTAAAACTAAAACTGTTTACCCCCATGTAGAAATTAGCAACCAACCTTTCATGTTATGAGATTGAAAACAATTCAAATACCGTACATTTAAAAGTCACTTTTTGCTTATCTTGAAGAAGAATGTTCAGCCCCAAAGCTGCAGAAGATGACATATTAATCTTAAAATAGCAACTGTTATAAATCGCATAGAACAGGCTCACCAACAGAAACATTCCAAAGTACAGATACATTCTTCAGATTTGATGAGTTTGGGAGCAATCTGAATGTTGTATCCTGCCATTCAAGAGGAGAGGAGAACATTAAACTTCTTCCTAGAAAAACAGACATTAAAAAGGAATTCTGTTTCTTTATCTGTTGGAATTTCTGAATCAGGAATGTATACTTAAACTTCAATTTTTTAAAAAAGCCAGGAAATCCAATTCTTCTAAAAAAACAAAAAACCTGGCATTTGAATGTGGGATTTTGTACTTCTATATCCTTATTTCAAAGTGCCAAAAGACAGACCTATATTGCTGAACAATATTATGTCCACATTGCTAGCAAGAAAATGTGGGGACTCAAACTCCCAGGAAACCTAAACTTCTTAGCTATCCCATCAGCACACTTTTTTTTACAAATAAGCTGATACAAAAGAGCATTTGTAGTAGTAAACATCAAACAACATCAAACTTTTTACACATCTTTTTTGCACATCCCCAGTAAAAGCAGAAACACAGATGTTCTGACCAAATCCCACTAATTTTTAATCCATGTACAATAGCCTATCTAACTGTGCTTATTTGGTTTGGGGTATTTTCACACAGGGGGAATTTGCTACCAGATTCCACATGCTGAAACTTTGGTCAACACAGCAATCTCTAGTCTAAATGGTGTTATTGTACTCTATTTGAACAGCCATTAGCCCTTGAGTTTGTTGATAAAATTTTATGCACTTTCTATCTCTTGCCTATTGAGCATATTTTTATTTAAAGCCTGATCTATTTGCAGTTTTGCCTAATTGAAATCAATAGGTTAAAGTTGAGTTTCATTAATTCAATGGAATTTAAGCATGAATAATCTTTTTTTTTAAACTATCTGAGTTCAAAATATAGCAAGAAAAAGCCAAATCAAACCAAAGGTTCCCGTTCTGTGAAAATAAGCTGTATAAAAGTACAATTAAAATAAAATATATTTTGAGTTATAGCCAAATCTCTAAAAGGAGCTAATCTATATCTCATATTCTGTTCAGACAAAATTAGTTTTAATGTTGTCAGCAATATTTGAAATGTTCTTATGGAATCTTTGAAATTTCCTTTTTATGCAGTTCACATACCAGATTTAAAATATAGATGGTAAAGATTATATTACTAGTCAGCATGATCTGTCCTAAATTAAACATGTTTTAATCCTATTGACTTTTGCTTGTGGAAGCCAAAAAGTAACTTTCCTATGAATGTGAGCACAAAGCAGCAGAGAGGATTGAGCCCAAATACATCCAACCAGCTTTAGATCCAGCTAGCCTCCCATTTCATAGAAAGGCAAGCCAATTGCTTCACCACAACATTCTAAAGTTACATTATTCTCCAAATATATTTTCCCAAATAGGAGATCATTTCAAATCACACACAAGGACCACAAAATTTACATTGAATACACCCCACTGATGGACAACCCCCAATCCATGCATAATCTATGTGGATTTGTAGAATCATAAACATAAAAGAATGGGAAAAGTCTAGCCACTTTTATTGTAATGCAACACTGAATAATTATACACCAAACTCTGACACTTTCATGGCACTTCAGGTGGAGAACTCCCTAGAGTTGATTCACACCTGTCCTTTTAATCATAAACTCATTGAATTTTATAGTTGGAAGGAATCCTGAGGCTCATTGCCAAAGCTGTAAATCCCACCTAAAGCATTCCTAATGCACAGCCATTCAGCTTCTCATTCAACAAAGGAAAGCTCAACATCTTGCAAAGTCGTCTGTTCTACTGTTGAACAACTTTTAGTATGAGGAAGGCTTTCCTAATATTTGGTTGAAATCTCCTTCTTCATTGAATCCATCAGTTTAAGCCTTTCCCTTTGAAAACAAGCAGCAGAATCAGCTTTTTAAGTATTAGTAGATTGTGATTATACATCACTTGTCCAATGGTTACCCATAGGGTTTAGTTTCCAGAATCTTTGCCATCTTGGTTGCTTTCCTCTGGAAATGTTTCAGCTTATCCATATCCTATTAAAGAAAACATTCCTTGGGAATACTCAGTGGAAGTGTGGAATAGATTTAATGGCTTGGACCAGATAGACAGAGTGCCAGAAGAATTATGGACAGAGATGCGGGACATCATGCAGGAGGCAGCAAGGAAAACCATACCAAAAGAAAAGAAGCGTAAGAAAGCTAAGTGGTTGACCGATGAGGCTCTTAAAATAGCAGAGGACAGAAAGAATGCAAAATGCCAAGGAGAAAAGGAAAAATACAATCACTTGAATACAGAATTTAAAAAGAAAGCAAGGAGAGATAAGGAAACCTACCTGAACAAACAGTGCAAAGAAATAGAGGAAAACAATATCAGGGGTAGGACTAGAGATCTTTTCAAAAAAATTGGGGAACT
This sequence comes from Furcifer pardalis, assembly GCA_030440675.1. Classification (NCBI taxonomy): domain Eukaryota; kingdom Metazoa; phylum Chordata; class Lepidosauria; order Squamata; family Chamaeleonidae; genus Furcifer; species Furcifer pardalis. The sequence goes on from CP126896.1 coordinate 56,413,899, forward strand.
CAAGGGAACATTTAAAGCAAAAATGACCATGATAAAAGAAAAAGATGGCAGGGAGTTAGCTGATGCAGAAGAGATTAAGAAAAGATGGAAAGAGTACACAGAGGCACTCTACAAAAAGGACCTCAACACCCCTGATAATCACAATGATGAGAACATTGAACATGAGCCAGACATTCTAGAGAGTGAAGTCAGAAAGGCCCTAAAAACACTGCAAACAACAAAGCCAGTGGAGTTGATGGTATCCAAGTTGAACTTTTCAAAGCCCTACAAGATGATGGAATCAAATTATTGCACTCTGTATGCCAGCAGATTTGGAAAACAAAACAATGGCCACAGGATTGGAAAAGATCTGTATACGTTCCACTCCCCAAAAAGGGTAATGCCAAAGAATGTTCAAATTATCGAACAATTGCGCTCATCCCTCACGCTAGCAAGGTGATCCTCAAGATAATACAGGATAGACTGCAACAGCATGTGGAGAGAGAATTACCAGAAGTGCAGGCGGGTTTCAGAAGAGGCAGGGGGACTAGAGATCACATCGCCAACATAAGATGGATCATGGAAAAACAAAGGAATATCAGAAACAAGTCTACTTCTGTTTCATTGATTACACGAAGGCTTTTGATTGTGTCGACCACAACAAGATGTAGCAAGTAATTAAGGAGATGGGAATACCGGAACACCTTATAGGCCTCATGAGAAATCTGTACATGAATCAAGAGGCAATAGTTAGGACAGAAAGTGGAATGACGGAGTGGTTTGGAATAGGAAAAGGAGTAAGACAAGGCTGCATTTTGTCACCATGCTTATTCAATTTATACACAGAACACATAATGCGCAATGCAGGGATGGAGGAATCACAATGTGGGATCAAAATTGCTGGAAGAAATATCAACAATTTGAGATATGCAGATGATACCACCCTAATGGCAGAAAGTGAGGAGGACCTAAAGAGGCTCCTGATTAGGTTGAAAGAAGAAAGTGAAAAAGCTGGCTTGAGACTCAATATCAAGAAAACCAAGATAATGGCAACAGGCCCTATCAGTCCCTGGAAAATAGATGGGGAAGAAGTAGAAGCAGTGACAGACTTTACTTTCTTAGGATCAAAGCTCACTGCAGATGGTGATTGCAGCCATGAAATAAAAAGGCGGCTGATTCTTGGGAGACAAGCGATGAGAAACCTGGGGAGCATAGTGAAAAGTAGAGACATCACATTGAAAACAAAAATTCACATAGTCAAAGCAAAGTCCCTGTGGCAATGTATGGTTGTGAGAGCTGGACCATTAGGAAAGCTGAACGCAGAAGAATAGACGCCTTTGAGATGTGGTGTTGGAGGAGAGTTTTGAGAGTCCCATGGACAGCGAGGAGAACAAATAGGTCAATCTTAGAAGAAATCATCCCTGACTGCTCATTAGAAGGTCAAATAATAAAGATGAAGCTAAAGTACTTTGGACATCAAATGAGAAGAGAGGATTCACTTGAGAAAGCTTTGATGCTTGGAAGGGTCGAGGGCAAAAGAGGAAGGGGAAGGCCCAGGATGAGATGGCTAGATGGTGTTGTGGAGACGGTGGGTGCAGAGCTGAGCGAGTTGAGGGGGATGGTGGAAGACAGGAGTGCCTGGCGGACGGTGGTCCATGGGGTCGCAGAGGGTCGGAATCGACTGTGCGACTGAACAACAACAACAACAAAATTAAAGTCTGTGCTGACTGTAGACTGTAATAAATTGATTGATTGATATTAAATATTTATCTCTTTCCTCCTGGACTCACATCTTCTGCTCCAGGAACAGGTGGCAGCCATGGCCAGGAGGGCTTTTGTACAGGTTTGTGTGATTCACCAGTTGCACCTGTTCATGGACCGGGCCTCCTTGCTCACAGTCACTCATGCACTGGCCACCTCCTGGTTGGACTATTATAACATGCTCTAAATGGGGCTGCCTTTGATGACCATTTGGAGGCTGCAGCTGGTCCAGAACAGGGGAAAAAACAAAAAACCCATTGCAATGCAAAAACTCAGATGTGTCCACTTTCCTTCAGGCTAAACGGCTGAGGGAAAAGTCCAGTGGTGGCAGTGGCGGCGGCATTTTTTTGGCTGGCCGGCCACACTGCACATCTGTTTCATCTTTCCTCAAGGCAGAGGGAAAAGTCCAGAGCCACACAACTGCTGCTCCCTCCAGGCCGGCTTGCCAAGGGAGCGCTGGTAAGGGTGGCAGTGGAGATCTTACAGCTGCTTGAGCCGCACTGCTGCTGCTCCCTCCAGGCCAGCTTGCTGAGGGAGCGTCCAGTAAGGGTGGCAGCAGTGGTGGAGGTCTTGCAGCCACCCGAGCCACACACCTGCTGCTATTACCTTGCCACATTTCATGTTGGATGTTACATAAAGGGAAATGAGATTATCATTTCTTTGGATTCAGATACATATTCTGCTCATGTCTGAAACTAATTTTGATGGCTTGTCAGGATTTGTGATTTTTATTTCCTGGAGTCTGTAAGTGATATAGAATTACATACCAAGTCAGTGACTGCTGACCATGTGACCTACTGCTTTGTAGTTAGTAAAGCTATTTATTTTAATAAACACGTTTTGACCATGAAAAATCTGCAACAACATTGCTACTGAACTAACAGAATTAAGCTCATGTCACCTTAAAGGATAAAGGTTTACAATTCATTTGCAAATAACTATGCATTTAATTTGAAAACACTCAGTGAGCAGCTTTCATTCATATTACTATTATGTTTTTCTCTTGTTATTTGCAACCGGCAACAGATGTGAATGCTTTGTATATAATTATATATTACTTACAGACTTCAGGAAATAAAAATCACAGATCCTGCCAAACCATCAAAATGAGTTTCAAACATGACCAGAATGTATATCTGTGTTAAAAACCATGACCATCTCATTTCACTATATATATGGTATTCAGCAACATGAAATGTGGCAAGATTGTGCTGGTATGGGTGGTTTTTTTTCCTTCTTCTGAAACATCATCTCATTTTCTCAATTCCATAAAGGTACACCTCCGGATACCTCAGGCAGGAAGCAGCGTGGCCCCAAATGGTCAGAAAAGGAGCATCTACGTGTATATTATAAGTAATTGATCTGCAGTACTGTAGTTGACTTAAGATAGTAACTGATATAGTGACTTTACAAGTACAGTAACTGATTTACATAATGACTTGATATAGTGAACTTACAGTAGTGACTTGATATAGTGGACTTTACTTTTCATACCAAGTTTTTTTTCTTCTTCTTTCATACCAAGCATGATGACTAATGAGATACTTATCAATTCCTGACTACATATATAACTTCTTACTTCACATATAGCTTCTAACTGCATATATCCAGCATTAATTAGCTCAACTTTTAGCCTTATACTATGTTTTAAACTGTGATAATATGCATGATAATACTTTGTTTTAAACTGTGATAACATGTATGATGGGAGGATACTGGCGTAGAAACCGGCAAACCACATCAGGAAGTTTGCCAAGAGAACCCTATCGACCAAAACAAAAGACAAAACAAAAGGGCAATTTAGATGAAACAGGATGATCAGCACATCACATCGGAAGAAAGGGAGGGACAGGAAAGGGGGAGGATAAAATAAAGTGTTGTAAGGAACAATACTGTATAGGGACATGGAATGTAAGATCTATGAATCAAAGAAAACTGGAAGCAGTGATGGGATGTCCCCGGTTCCAGACGGATCTCTGGAACCGGTAGGACCAATCCCGGAGAGTTCTCCGGGAGGGGAGTCCACTTTTGAGGCCTCACCGAAAGAATTTTTTTTTTAAATCGGAGCTAAAATGGCTCCAATTGACTGCGCATGCGCAGAAACTCAATTTGACGCATTGCGCATGCGTCAAATTGAGTTTCTGGACATGCGCACTAAATTGGAGCCAAATGGCTCCAATTTAAAAAAAAAATCTTCTGAAGCTGGATGGGAGGTTCCCCGTCCATTCATTTTATCTCCCCCCTCCCAGCCTCCAGCTCTACAGCCCACTAGGGCCGACTTTACAGAAGAAACTGAATTTCACATTTCAGCAAAAATGCAGCCCTCGGAGAAGGGAAGGGTCAGGGTGGGAACCACCAGCCTCGCAAGGGGGAGACAAGGCCACCCCGCCCCGCAGAAACAGGGAGGACAAAGGGGTGGCAGGGCGGGCGAGACGACCTCGTCGCTCTGCCGGAGGCTGAATGGCAGGAGTGGCAGACAAGAGGAGGGTCTCCCCCCCCAATTCGACACCGACCGGGAAGGCTTCCAGACGGCCGAGCTGCCCCCCACACACACCCCGGCTCTCACCTCGTCCTCCCTCTCGCTGCGGAAACACAAGCAGACTGGCTCCGGCAGCAGCGGCGGCAGCCCTAAGAGAAGGGCACCTCCCCTAGCCGGCTACCTGGCTCCCACAGGCACGTTGGTGCCTGGCCGCGCCGTCCGCCCGCGCCGCGCCGTCTGCCCGCGCCGCGCCCTCCTAGGGTCTTGGGCCCGACAAACCCCCATGCCCTGGGTAAACCCGGTGGGACTCGCCACCGCCACATCCTCTTCTGCCGGGCGCCTGGAGCTTCCTCGGGCCGTTGCCTTTTCGGCCCGGCTCTGGCTGCGGCCACGGAAGGTAAGTGAGGCTTTTATATTTTGGGTGGGTGGGTGGGTGATTTAATTGTGTTTTGGGTGGGTGGTTGTACTTTTATTTAATTTTTATTTTTTTTTATTTATTTTATTTCTTTAAGTTAATTACGGGTCTGTGTGCGTGTTTATTTTTTTTATTTTTATTTTATTTTTGGCCTTGCCCACAACATCATGATGTCATGAAGTTGGCTCCGCCCATGACGTCATGACATCATGACATTGGCCACGCCCATGACGTCCGTGACATCATGGCGTGGTAGTAGAATTTTTGACATCCCATCACTGACTGGAAGTGGTAAAAAAGGAAATGGAAAGAATAAACATTGACATCTTGGGAATCAGTGAGTTAAAATGGACAGGGATGCGCGATTTCAGCTCTGGAAACCATCATGTCTACTACTGTGGACAAGAAAACCTCAAAAAATCAGAGTAGCAATAATTGTCAATAAAAGAGTGAGAAAAGCAGTAATGGGATATAATCTCAAAAATGATAGGATGATGTCAGTCAAAATACAAGCCAAATGGTTCAATATCACTGTAATCCAAATATACACACCAACCACTAGTGCAGATGAAACCACAGTTGACCAGTTCTATGAGGACCTAGAACACCTCATAGAACAGACACCAAGAAATGATGTACACATTATCATAGGAGACTGGAATGCCAAAGTAGGAAATCAAAAAGTAAATGGAATAACAAGCAGGTTTGGTCTTGGAACACAGAATGAAGCAGGCCAGAGACTGATAGAGTTTTGCCAAGATAACACACTGGTCATAGCAAACATTCTCTTCCAACAACACAAGAGGAGACTTTACACATGGACTTCACCAGATGGCCAACATCGAAACCAGATTGATTACATACTCTGCAGCCAAAGATGGAGAACCTCCATACAGTCAGCAAAAACAAGACCAGGAGCAGATTGTGGAAAATCGGGAAAACAATTAGGCCAGACAGATATGACCGAGACAACGTCCGTAAAGAATACACAGTGGAGGCAAGTTTGGGGATCCAGGAATGTGGGATCCCATGTTGGGTGGCTGATCTGATGAGACAGCCACCCTTCTTGCTTCTCGCTGTTTTAATCTTCGTAAACTTTTAAAGTTTTAAATTCTTTTAGCACTCTGTAAATTTCAGTCTGAATTTTTGAGTTAATTTTAAACTAAATTGTAATATGTCTGGGGTATGATGGGATTGTTTAGTCTGTTTTACACTTATAGGATTTTGTATTGTTGATTTGTGTTTTTTAACACTTAGGTTGTAAGCCGCCCAGAGTCGGGTTCGCCTGATTGGGGCGGGATAGTAAATTTGAATAAATAAATAAAAAGAAAAGAAGTGTAAGAAAGCAAAGTGGTTGTCTGATGAGGCTCCTAAAATAGCAGAAGAAAGAAGGAATGCAAAAGGCAAAGGAGAAAGGAAAAAATGCAATCACTTGAATACAGAATTTCAAAGAAAAGCAAGGAGAGATAAGGAAACCTACCTGAATGAACAGTGCAAAGAAATAGAAGAAAACAACACAAGAGGCAGGACTAGAGATCTATTCAAAAAAATTGGTGAAATCAAGGGAACGTTTAAAGCAAAAATGATCATGATAAGAGACAAAGAAGGCAAGGAGTTAGCTGATGAAGAAGATATTAAGAAAAGATGGAAAGAGTACACAGAGGAACTCTACAAAAAGGACCTCAACACTCCTGATAATAACAATGATGAGGAAATTGAACTTGAGCAGACATCCTAGAGAGTGAAGTTAGAAAGGCACTAAAAAGCACTGCAAACAACAAAGCCAGTGGAGATGATGGTATCCAAGTTGAACTTTGCAAAGCCCTAAAAGATGATGGAATCAAATTATTACATTCTATATGCCAGCAGATTTGGAAAACACAACAATGGCCACAGGATTGGAAAAGATCAGTATACGTTCCAATCCCCAAAGAGGGTAATGCCAAAGAATGTTCAAATTATCAAACAATTGTGCTCATCCCACACGCTAGCAAGGTGATGCTCAAGATAATGCAGGATAGACTGCAGCAGCACATGGAGAGAGAATTACTAGAAGTGCAGGCGGGGTTCAGAAGAGGCAGGGGGACTAGAGACCACATTGGCAACATACGTTGGATCAAGGAAAAAACAAAGGAATATCAGAAACAAGACTAACTTAAGAAATAATGTTGTTGTTGTTCAATTTTTATGCCACCCCACTCACTTATAGCGACTCTGGGCGGCTCACAACTAAACAATATATGACAGTTACAAAATCTATAACACAATATCAAATAATAAAACATTTCAAAGAATCCTCAGTCACAATTATAAAATGAGCAGGAACAAAGTATCACAACTACAAATCATATAACACAATATCATATGACAACAATGACAAAATACTATAACAATACATCATATAAAACATTTCAAAAGTACATAAGAAAAGCATCAATACAACAATACCATGGCCTCACTACCCATGACATAGTCCTGCCGCACACAGCTGCAGTGGCCCTCGGAGCCCTGGTCCCGGGATGGGCCCATGACGCTGAGCAGATGTTGGTTCTCGGAGTCCATCAGCTCCCCACCCCACCGAAACAGCAATCCCAGTCCCCGGAAGGGCAGCAGAGTCCTGCTGCCATGGTGGCTTTTAAGTCAAGGTCCTGGGGCAGGCCCCAAGACACTAAGCAGGTATTGGTCCTCGGCATCCGTCAGCTCTCTGTCCCACTGAAATGGCAGTCCCTGTCCCTAGAAGGTTTTTACAGTTTTTATCAGCACAACTGCGTCCTCCTTCTTCTGCCTGGCGGGGTGAGTGGGTGGCAAGAGTCCGGAGCAATGGGAACACTTTTTATCGGCCACCGGACTTGGCACAGCTGCGTCCTCCTTCTTCCGCCAGGCAGAAGATGACAAGACCTTCCCTTCAGTAAATCCTTCCAATGCTGAATTACAAACTAGACAATTTCTCCAGTTCACAAAGCAACCAATCCGGATGAGGTCTTTATGGCCTGCTCTGCAAATAATTCAACAAAGAGATATTCTTGTCCTATAAACCTCCCGTAGTGTCAATTTCCCTTTCAAACAAGGTGTAATCTTCCAAAGGTTTTTAAGAATGAGACTGAAAACAGGATTGTGGGTATTTTTGGTTTCAGTTTGGGGAGGTGTAGACTGCATTTGATCATGGAGCTGGAGGGGGGGGCAGAATGTCTCCTAGAGGCTAATAGTCTCCAATAAATGTTGAGATATTACATGAAGTTTATTTTCCCAACTGGGAGGAGAAGCAGTATATAAAATAAGGAAACTACAGTACTCTCCTTAAGAATATCTGTAATCACCCTGTTGTTTTGATACTAAATATAACTTTTATTTGTGTCTTTGTTCTTTCACTTAGTTAAAATCAGAAAAACTGGACACAAAACTGTGTTAGGTCAGGTATTGCCTATCTCAGGAATAAACAAACCATTATTGCCTTTAAAGATGTACAGGATTTTTTGATATGGTCATAAGGTATTATTTATTAAGACATAACTATTTGAGAACATTATTAATATTACACTACATTTCCAAGTGCTTCAAAAAGATCTTAATAATTTACAGGGTTATCAAATGAGGCTTGACTATAACTTATATCTAACTTGAATAACACTTAGAAATTCAGACAGGATTCTTTATGCAGTGAAATACAGTTGTGCTGTAAAATCACTTGACTTCTCTTGATACCTTCTCTATGGATATTAATTTTCAACCAGTGCCATTCAGAAGAAAACAAATTAGGGCTTCACTTTATGAAAATCTGTTTTATAGCACATACAGTATGCCATCTGTTCATTTTACTTTCAGAACAACAGGCTGTAATTCAGACACTTTAATTAAAACAGTAATTATTACAGTTAGTTGTTAGATCTATTTTTATTTAGGTCAGATCTTTTCCACAGCATTTAAAAAATAGCATACAAGGTTGTTGAAATTGGGACAAAGAAAGAAGTACATGGAACACTGTTACTTTTCCCAGCGAGGCAATACCTATTTATCTACTTGCAATTTCTTGCTTTTGAACTAATAATAATTTTGTGTCAGAAATTATTCTGGGTTGAAAGGATCTTTGTGGAAGAAACTCCACTCAGGTAACACCCAAATAAGGCTCCCCAAGAGCTGGGATAGAGATGGGTGCTTTCAAACGGTTAGGTTGGCAGAAGCTGGAAGGGATGATGGGTGCTGACTTCATCCTGCACCATCTTGAACTGCTGACCTACTGACAGGAGCTTAACTACTAAGCCAAATTTTTCCACTAGCAGGATGAGAAGCTAGCAGACAGATAGTTACAGGGTATATGGCATAATAAAAGTTTGACCAAATGAGAAGAGCCAAGCTAACAGAATAACCTTTTTGCACTGCAAAAACATAAAATGTAATCCTTTTGGGTCCAAATAAGCAATGGCATAAAAATGAGATAATTCACAGTTTTGACCAATTTGCACATTCATTACACTGTGTTTGCTGATGTTCTGTTTACCATGTAGTCAGTAGTGACCTAGAGGCATGGAGATGTACTAAAGGATATCAGCTTGAACAGTTTTAAATGGAAAAGACAAATTCATGGCAGATAATGCTATCAGAAGCTACATGTTATTTCAAGCATCAGAGGCAAAAATGTCTCTCAGCACTAGTTGTTGGGAGACACGATTGGAAGGATATTATTGCATTCATATCTTGCCTGAGGGCTTAAATAGTTATTTGGTTGACTACTGTGGATACAAGAAACTAGATTTAGCAAAAATTATGCTGTGACTGAGCACAGCAATGTTCATGCCATTATCACAGGACTGAGACCATTGGGTCCAATTCTGCTGCTCAAGGCAGACTGCAGACTGACAGGGAGTGTCTTTTTTCTACCTTGGTCACAGGGTATCTGTGCTGCTGTATCTTCCATACACTAGTTATGAACATAAAGGAGTGGATCTGGGATATAGTGTGAACACCACTGTCCTGTGGGGACGACTGAACATTTCACAACAGAGTGCTCCATGGACCAGTTTAATTCTGCTCCTCCAAAATCAGCCCACATGTAATTCCTTAACAGAACAATAATAGATAGGCAACTGTCTTGCATGCAGTCTGTTAGCTGTCTTGCACCATAAATGTTTCAGGGTGGCTTTTTTCAGAAGCTTCCATGTAGGAAATTGGATGATGGATACTGTAAAATAGCTGCTTAACATAGACTTTTTTGACACTGGGACAGCACCACAAATTGAAGGAGCACCACATCACTAGGCAATAATTTTGATTGAGTTTAATTTGACTGCATTCGTCTTGCCTAGTATGTATACAAAATTGAAGCCTTGCCCACTGCTAGGAAGCACATGGCATCTGTATTCCTTTGTCTGACTACAAAAGGAAGCTACATATGCTTCAGAGAGGGTTAAATGGGCTGGGAGTAAATGCCCAGCTTCCAGCATCCTACCTCCATGAAATATTTTGCTGTCCTTAAGAAGAGAGCCTGGTAGAACATCACACCATGAATCTGGAAGACCACCACGCCATGAATACATGCCTAAAGAAGTGGTCTGAACCACGAAAGCTCACACAATGTTTTGTTTTTCTTAGTGATTCAATAAAGGTATTGCCTGTTTCCTGCATCTTTTGCATGTTTACAATTTTAATATGGATCACACTGCTAATCTTCCTTGTTTGCCTATAGAATCTCATCAGTCACCCTTCTCTCACAGGACAGTTATTTTTCCCCATAGCATGGATAATACCAAAGCAAGTACTTTATTTAATGCACTACTATTGTGGGAGACAACTACTGCTGAACCATTGAGATAATTGGGAATGCAGCCCATGTTAAAGGTTCTTCGAGAACTCATACATCTTTCATTGATTTTAGGATTGTTTTTAACTAACAAATCCAATGAGAACAGAATCACATATTTTTATTATTTTAGCTGTAACATTTTATTTATTTATTCCATATCTGTCCAGACTGTTTTGATATATATTATATTTCAGGCTTATTATTATTATTTCTCTGGGACTTGACTTGCCATCAATCATATCAATTTTTGATGGTGCACAACATGAAATGAAAGTAATGAGAACTACAAGCAACATTTGTGATTACAGCTTCACCAAGGAGTCTATGATTTATATGTCAAGTGCAGAAGTGCTTACTGTAGGGATGAACTATGGCGTCCCTGGACATACTTAAAGAGGTTTGTTTTGGGGAAACACAGCCACACACTTTAAGGTGTAACCTTGTATAGGTTGCTACTAATTTTGCACTAATTTTCCTTTCATAAAGTTTCTTCCTCCTTTCATTTCATGGTATGACCTGCCAGTCAGTCAAGAAGCATAGAGTGAAACTGATGATGTCATGATTTCTCAAAGCTGTTAAGGGCTGAGCTGCAAATTACAGGCAGTCCATTACTGAAAAGTGATTATCATATCAAGGAATTTTTTAAAAACCTCTCCCTGTTTGTAAATTAGCTTCTTTACTTTCTGATTAGTCTTCAGATTATCAGCACACTCTTCATGTACAAGTTTGATTTCCAGAGCACTTTTGGCACCTAAGGAAAGCAGTGCAAATTGCACCCCAATTCAGCATGACATGGAAATAAAACAAGTAATTGCATCACTTTGCTAGCATCCTCCATCCTTCAAAGGAGATAGAAGGAGTGGCAATGGTGGAGGGGGGGAGATTAATCAAACTGGTCTACAGATATTTGGATGGCTCTGCCCTGCCTTTTCTCTCTTTGATCCAATTAGACAATCCTCCATTTGGACACTGCTCTCTCCTTCCTGGCAAGAGGTCTGTTTTACTAAGCCTTGGGTTAACCTCCCCTTCACTGCTCAGGGACTCAATGAGGTCTGGTATAACAACCATCATTCCTTTTGTTTTCCCCTGGTAGACTGGCTTGCTGGTTGCACTACCTGATATATATATATATCCAAATTTGGTGCTTTGGTGCAAAGCCCTTGTTGCAATTGTAGAAATGGCCCTGCTGATTTCTCAGACAGATAATTCTGCCTTTTAGTTTCTGGAATGTTGTTATATAAATGCTATCATGTCACATCCAACTTATGCAGGGAGAATGAGGACCAACTGGGTGCTCCGGGTGGACGGCTACAAAAAGACTCTTCTGCCGCCGCGAGACCATCCCCGGACGCTCTCTCCCCAGCCGGGCGGGGAGAATGAGGACCAACTGGGTGCTCCAGGCGGGTGGCTACAAAAAGACTCTCCTGCTGCCGCCGCTGTGAGACATCCCTGGACACTCTCCCCAGCCGGGCGGGCGGGGAGAATGAGGACCAACTGGATGGACGGGCTGGCTGACCAAAGAAAGAAAGAAGGAAGGAAGGAAGAGAGGGAGGAAGATGGCTCAATAAATGCACTTGTAAAACATTTTTTCAAAGATCACCTGCCTTTTCAACTTGGCTTGACATATTATTGATTATGCAATACCAATAATTTATTCCCAGCAATAATAAAAATGAAGCTGCTCTAAATAAAGAAGACTCAACTCTTATACAGTTGGAAACAGCCTATTGAATTAATGACTTTTTGCTTTAAATGGTGATTTGCTTTAAATGGTGGGGACACTTTGAGTTCACTTCAGATTGTGAACATGATGCTCATTCCTGAATGACAATGATACACTTTAACTATCCTTTCTCTTCTTAACTTCCAACATTTAGCCAATTAGCTGGCCGGGGCACTGTAATTGAGCTATGATTCCTAGATGGTTATAGTCAACTTCTTATGACAGTGAGATATGACCCTTTTTTATAAAAAAGCCTAAACAAACAGTTGCACTGGCTGTCAATTCATTTCCAAAATCACTTGAAATTGTTGGTTTTAATTTATAATGTTCTCAATCAGGATGAGAACATCTAGTCCAAGTGCCCCTTGTAAGCCCTAGCCCTTCTTCTGTATGGCAATTACACTTTAAAAAAAGGTTACATTTGCTCCATTGCTCATAGGTCATGTATGGATGCTTAATGGTAAAGCTCATACAACCACTAGAAAAAACTTAATTGGGCAGTACTATATAAATGTTGCTATTATTTAATTCTCATGAAAATTGCCTTATTCATATTTTGTGGATACAGCCTTGAGAACAATCTGTGATCAATAATTTATACAGCAGATTTTCATCTCTTTCACAACAGTCTTGCATTCATCCATAATTCAAATATATTTAACAAGAGCTTTTAGATCATCTAAGATAAAAGTGTCAATCTACGTGTAACGTGATTACATTTCTAAGTCTTTTTAATTTTTTGCAGTTATGAAACTTAAACGACCCTGTGCTATTGAGTTTTCTGGGTTCATTTTAAAGCTATGGATTATTTTCACAGTTTGTTTCATGTGAACAATGTTCCCTAAGTGTTCTGCCATACAATTTGATACAATATTACTTATAAATAAATCTTAGTATGTTACATATAAGCTACTTCCCAAAAGTATGCGTATATTACAGTCTAAGCAATCTTCACGGAATATGAAGGTCAAAGACCTACCTTAATATCAAATCACAAATATGTAAGTTCCAGGGGAATTAAAATATTTTTAATCCCACTCAAACTAAATTCTTAGATTTAAGTCATTGTTGCTCAAGGGTTGTCTTACATTCCTCCCCTCAAACTCACCACCCCAATCTGCCCCCCAAAACAACCCCAAAAGTAGGATATTATGTCAGTGTAGACAAATCTTAAATATCATTTTGCATATTATATCAGGAATTGCAGATCAGGTCAGTTTATATTGCATTCACAAAGATGGTTTAGATAGCTGTGGTTTGATAGATGTACTTATTATATTTTTATTCGATATGCAAACATGTCCTTGAAGATGAGTGTGAAGACTGGCCAAATGAGCCTTCTATAACCACTCAACTACACTATCCTGTTACTTCTTGGAAAGGTAAGCCAAGGAAAGTTAATTGCGGTTAGGACTATGGAACCAACCTAAAACTGTGCCTTCCAACACCCCAGTATATCTAGATGTGGCAGTATTTCCACCCAAATTCCCATTAGGTAGTCAAGAGCAATTCCTGAATTCAGTACTGCAAAACCTTCTGAGCCAAAAACCCACAGGGTGGGCTGGAGAAGTTTTATATTTTGTTAAAAAGAGCAAAAAAATTTAAAGGCAAAAAGATTCAAAAGATTTCAAAGTATATTTGTAGAAAAAACACAATGGATATAAAACTAAGACTATCAAGACGACACACAAGAAAACAAGAAGGCTAAACTATTACATATCATTTTCATAGACTCATATAGTGGTCAGCATGATTCTAAGGCATGCACAATTTGCATCTTCCACAGAACAGCAACAAATGAGAAAATAAATACAGAACCCTTTTTTATTCCTTAAATATCCCATTCTAGAACCTTCGAAATACTTCATCAACCAGACTTTCATTTCCTTCAAACGTTCAAGAATAAAACAGCACTCTCTCCGCTCTCATACAGCTCAACTCATCTCCCAGGTAAATGTTCCAGTGAACCAGATTGGCTTGGCTTTGATAGCCTTCTTCACAAAATATATGGGGCAGTTGTAAACAAACTCACACTGACCATTACAATTCTCAACTAATTTTCCAGGCACATGCAGAGAAGGCTGATTTTCCATGTTGTATTCTAGGTTCCATACTCCTCAGCTTCTCAGTTTCTTCTCAATATGAGTGGTGAAAAATCCCTGTATCTCTTCCTATACATGTCCACACCGTCTTAACACACCATCTGGCTATACTCAACCTGTGCTCTGCTAAACTGAAAATAATGTAATTTTAGTCCTTCAAGAAACTGCTTTTGTTATCTTGTGGTATGAAATAAGATGTAAATCAATAAAGATCTTCTTCATCCTTTAAATTGCACACAAACTCTTAATTTAAAAAGCACCTCTTCATAAAAGTAGAATTTTCCTGAGGTTGAAATGTCATCATCATTTACATATATATGGCTCTCGATTCCAATTCATTTCTAAGAGATTCTGTCAACTCAGTAAGTCAGTCTATATTTTCTCTTTGCACAATAGTGAAATAATATTTTTCATATTTTTCAATTATTTCTTTTTCCATTGCCAAAAGAGGCCAAGTTGCATCTTTCTAAAGAGTTCTATTAAAATGCTAATCACAGCCCTCACTGGAAATCCACTGGAAAAATGATAGGCAAAAGTTCTCAGTTCAGGGATTAGCAGGAAATACAAGATTGAAAATCATAAATTTACAAAAACACAATTGTCAGACACTCCAAAGAAGAAAGGAGAGACATAGATAATATCTTAAAATAGGAAATGCAGAAGTTATGTGTAGTGAGATAATTAATATTTGGCAATCTCTAAGTGTCAGTAGGTAAAATAATGAAGTGTCATTATGGATACTCTTACATTTGACAAAAAAGGTAAGTGTTAATACAGATAAGTGTATTTATCCATATGAATTCAGTGAATTATATATACTCAAACATTCCTGTAAAGTATTATTGGATGGAATAGGTATTGTAGGAGTAGATGTAGGTGGTTGAATAGGAATTCTTTTATTAAAAATATAAAAGCTTGCAAAATAGTACTTCTTTTGGTAAGTGTAAAATTCTACAGGACCACAGCATGCCAGGCTCCTCTGTCACCCGCCATCCTCCAGAGTCTGTCGAGATCCACACCCATCACAGTGGTAATGTCAGGATGAACAAAGTCACTCGAGGAATGGCATTTATCTTGCATATGGTGACAAGTCCTTTTCCAGCAGTTTCATAAGTCAGCAAGTTATATTCAGTGGAAGACTTACTATTGTTGCAGATTGTCATAGCCATAACTATATTCTCATACTAAGCAGTATTGATTGTATCCTAGAAAACCAGGCTAAATATTGCAGAACTGGGGAAGGAAGAAAAAGAAACAGCCTCCCTGGTCAGATGTTGGCCTCAGGCTCTATAGTTCAAAGCTGAATTCCAAGATGAAGGCTGCTAACTTGTAGGTGGTGCCTGAAGCATCATGTTTTACTCAAGAGGTGCAGGATTTATCAGTTTCTACAGATTAAAGACTTCCCTGCCAGTCACTCAGAATCTTCTCCATGCTTTCTTCAGCCACCTACATGCCTTCATAATCTGCCTGGGTGGGTTAAGAAATATCTCGATGAAGAATTTTGAATGGTGTGCAGAGATACTGGGAGAAGGAAAAGAAAGTCCTATTGACCTGCTTGAAGCCTATTAGAACTGCAATGGATTTAAGCAAATGCCTTTCCTGAACTCTCCCCTGATATGCCTTTTGCTGGAGATATTCTGGTACTTGGCCATAAAAGAACAGCAACACATACTGAAGTGCCCTTGATAATTGGCCAAAATGAGTTGGTTTGACTAAAATGCAATACATATATTCATATCTGTGAAGCTGGCTGACCCAAATTTCAGAGCTGCTCTATGCTTAAAGTCTCTGAGCTGCAGGCTTGTGTGGTAACAAGCTTTTATCAAAGGTTTAGACTACTGGGAAATTGAAGTGTTCATCATGTGGTATTACTGCTGCCACTCTTTTAATGCCCTAAGGTCAAAAGGGACATATCATACAATGGGATATGCTGTAATAGCATCTTGGCTGGTCTAGAAACATAGCAAGCTTGGTAGCTTACATCATCTGTCTGGGCAGGGTGTAAGTATTTTACATTTCCACAGGATATGTAATGAGCCTGTTTCACACTATCTGACATTAGATAAGAAGGCTAAAATGACCTTGATTGGACTAGAAATCTGACATAACAAGAACTATTAATGAATATTCCATGTCTTCTTGTGCATTTAATCTTCACATTAAATTAAATTTGTAATAAAAACCCTTATCTATTGTGCATAGAAACCCTCAAATAATTAATTTCTCTTCAGAAGCTTTCTAATACAAGAATATTTTAATAAGACTGCATTCCCTTCGAACTTTATTTTTCAAACTAAATAAATAAAGAGAGAGAGTTATTAGGACTTTGTTTGTGGAACTTCATAAATCCAGTGATTGAGGCTACAATCCTCCTCTCCTCTTTTATGTAGGAAGAAGACCCATTAAAATCAAAGGGCGTTATTTACAAGTAGTCATATATGAGTTTGTGGTTTGTCAAATCAATGTGGACTGGTGCTGGATGCAAGTTTCTCTGCTTTTCTGAAGTTATTCAGTCTTATAGACACATTTTAATGCAATATATCACTTACCGCGGTGGCGGCGGCAGTGAAAATTGTGACTTTTACCTGGGTTTTTGGACAGGCTCTGCCACTTTGGCAGCTGGAGCATGACTGTGGCTAACTCCAGTGCCAGGCAGAGCTTATGTCAGCGCCTGAGATTCCAGTGCAGAAACATGAAGTTGTGCATGGTAGCACTCCAGCTGCCAAAGCACAGCCGAGAAGCGACAGAAAAATCCAAAACATGAACATGCTCCAAAAAAGCTCCCACCACCCTGGGAAGCAGTGGAGCCTGTCCAAGAATCTGCTAAAATGGCACGATTCCTCCTGCCACCACCACCAATGGTGACAATGATGACGAAAACGTAAGCAGTGGGCAGAGCTATGCCTCCAGCCCACACAGCTGAGCGGTATGGTGGGAGCTGGCACCTGGCAGGAAAACATTGGGAACCCCTGGACTACACTGTAAAGCTGAATCAAAGCAATTTGTCTTCACCCATATTTGATTGACAGACACTATTACATTTGAAATACCAGTCAGTGTTCACAGATGGGCTGCAGATTGATTCAGGAGTTCACCATTTATACTGAATCTGATTCCAGCCCATCCTTTCTATCTTTTCTTCCTTTAGTCCTGCATTTGTCTGTGCTTTCTTTATCTGCTCCTGCTGCTGCCAATCCCTTTATGGTTCACTGTCTTTCCACATGTGTGTTTGGATTTAAAAAACAACAATCTTAGAGCCAATCTAATTAAAAGCATACAAAGAAACCTCCTCAATAATCTTATGAATAACAGTCCAAGAATGTTAAAAAATGACCCACTAAGGAGAAACAGTTGATCATTTGAAATACATGCACACATAAAAATTATTGGGATTTCCCTCACTGTCCTTTTCCTTATTCTAAACATGAGCATATTGGATCACTAAAAGAGTCAGATGATCTTTGTACCTGAATCTTTGCCAAAAGTACTGCTAAACATTTGCCTGCTCCTCCCATTCTCCAGGGGGTGCCTTGACCTCCCTGAACTCCACATGGGCATACTCAATAGAAGAGTCCATGAATATTCTGGATTCTATTTTCATGTATCAGTGGTCTGCAAATAGTGGCTCTCCAGGTGTTTTGGACTTCAATTCCCAGAAGCCCAAGTCAGCACTACTGTTGATCGAAGCTTCTGGGAATTGAAGTCCAAAACACCTGGAGAGCCACTATTTGCAGACCAACTAATCTGTTCTGTTGCTCTCTCACACACACCCTGTTTTTTGTATAAGATCCAATTCTGCAAATGTTCTACAAGAAGTCTCAAAAGGTGAAAATGCATAAGAATTCTCATAATCTCATGGACAACAAACTGACTAAATATTTCATTCTCACTTGTAAGAAAACTGTTTTGGGGCCAGGCTATTTAGAGCAGCATTTCCTAAATTATGTTCTGCAAAACACTGGTGGACTTCAATTCCCAGAGTCCTAAGTTAGTACATTGGCTGATCAGTGCTTTGAGAAATTGACGTAGGCTTTTGGGAATTGAAGTTCAAAAACCAAAGATTGGGAAACACTGATCTAGAGTAGGGATTCTCAAACTGAGGCCCACGGGCAGGATGCAGACTGCAGCGCCATTTCATGTGCCTCCACTGCCTCCACCACACCTGGAAGTGTCATGTGGCGGAGAAAGGGGAAAATGGCCATCCGGTCCCCGAAGCTATCTGAGGGAGTGTGACCCAGCCCTTGGCTTTAAAAGGTTGAGAATTCCTGATCTAGAGGATCATATCTCCCCATATAAACCAACTAAACTCGAAATCTTCAAAGGAGGCACTCCTCTCAGTCCCATCAAGGATATAGACATGAAACAGGGTTTTCATTCATTTCATTTCATTCATTCATTTATTCGATTTATATACCGCCCTACTCGGTCCAACCGACTCAGGGCGGTTTACAGAAGACAATCAAAAGTAATATAACATAATCAAAGGTCATACAGTATAAATATAACAATACAGTACAGCAGTGCAGCAAAACAAAACCACACTGCAAAATATAGTTACAAAGTTCAATTCCAATTACATATATATTACATAGTTTCAATAATACAATACAATATAAAAAATATAAAAAATACAGAGATGCAGTACATGATGCAATAATATCAGGGCTCTCACCTTAACAACAAGAAAACAACAGTTCATAAACAGGTGGGCGAGTCCTGGGGCCGGACGCGGAGGTGGCCTCCCTCCATCCGCAAGTGGTGTTGTTGGCAGCGGCGGTGCGAAAGTCCTGCCGCCGCCGCAGCTTTAGAGCCTCTCTGCCAGGCGGAGCCTCCGGGAACAGGTGGGTGGGCTTCTCTGTGGCAGCTCCCAGATTATGGGATGTGCTTCCCTGGAAAGTTAGGTTGGGTCCCTCCTTCTTATACTTCTACTGACAGCTGAAAATTAATATCTTCAGGCAGGCTTTTAGAAATTATAACCTAGTCCCTGGATGCTGTTTTTTTAGCTAGGTCATTGTCTGTTTTTATTTTTATTTTTAGCCTTTTAAAAAAAGTTGTTAATATTGTAATCCTGTTTTTAATCATTTAAAATTAAAATGTTTTAATTATTATTCCATATTAATTGTTTTTTAATTGTTTTAATTTGATCTTTTTAAATATTGTGAGCCACCTTCAGTTCCCCATCAGAAGAAAGGTGGCCTGTTAAACAAATAAACAAACCTACCTATCTGTATTTATTTATTTATTAAACTTATATCCCACCCCTCTAGGAAAACTGTCACTGATCAGTGTTCTTATTATCAATAAGAGCTGCTTTCAAGCTGTCCCATATGAACTTTAACACACTACAGATGTAAAGTGAGAAAACACACAGGAACAGACTAGGACTGTTTCTGTAGAAATTTGGACAGTTTACAATTTTATGTTTGAAGTAAGAAAGGGGAAGAGACTTGAATGAAAAAGAAATGGAAGTGATCTACCTTTGTCCCGTAACAATTTATTCAAAGCCTCCCTGGGCCTGGCCTTCCTCAACCTCTATTAAAACAAAAGAAAATTTCCAATTGCTTTATAGTAAAACTGAAATAAGCTACAAGGACATGTTGCAGTTTTTGTTCTCTCCCCCCCTCCCCCTTTGGCTAGGATAAAAATTACGCATCACTGTTAGAAGAATAAACAATTTAGCATGCTGTGAAGAGTTGTTAGTTTTCAGAAATGTGGAAATCTAATTGATTTTTTTTTGCATAATTTGTATTATTTATCGCTTGATGCTTTTGAGTGGCTTCTTTGTATGTATTTCGTAGAATTTGAAAATAAACACCACTATGTAAGGATAAAAATATCATCTGAGTTTATATTTCAGGGGAAATGAGTGAACACTTGGCTTTTGAACTGGGAAAGCTAAGATTAATGTACAATTACATCTAACTGTGAAAGTGACTTAGTGCAAGCTTGGCCAAACTTTTCATGCTACAGGCCAGACATGTGGTCCTCCCACTGTAAAGCACATCCACGGCTGTCATAAACACAGGCATGGGTTCATTTACGACAGCATTTGTACATTCATGGATGCATTTTACTTCCACTTCTGGTAGCGGCAAGGGCACTGTGGTCTGGATGATTTGGCACCATAGGTCAGATCTGGCCCACAAGCCGTAATTTGGTCAACAATTGACCTAGTGCTAGAATGGTAGGCAGCTTTGCATTCAAGTTGTCTCATGAACATGTGGGGAGCTCAGCATATTGGGGTGATGCTTATTGCCCTACAAACCACAGTTCCATATAGTTCCAGTTCCATCTGTTTGAGAAGACAGATGAGATGTCCCTTAGTCAAGTCATATTTGCTTGCTTGTATGCTTTTTGCATGTATTCCAACCTTATTTTTCTGCAAACATCCATGATATGATTACTAGAAGCTCTACACCAGGAAAAACTCTTAACTTCTCCTCATTGTAGCCTGGAATATTCCCGGTGGCAATGTATGGTTGTGAGAGCTGAACCATTAGGAAAGCTGAGTGCAGAAGAATAGATGCCTTTGAGATGTGGTGCTGAAGGAGAGTTTTGAGAGTCCCCTGGACAGCGAGGAGAACAAATAGGTCAATCTTAGAAGAAATCAACCCTGACTGCTCCCTTGAAGGTCAAATAGTAAAGATAAAGTACTTTGGACATCAAATGAGAAGAGAGGATTCACTTGAGAAAGCCTTGATGCTGGGAAAGGTGGAGGGCAAAAGAAAAAGGGGGCGGCCAAAAAAATGAAATGGCTAGATGTTATTGTAGACACAATGGGCACAGAGCTGAGCGAGTTGAGGAGGATGGTGGAGGACAGAAGTGCCTGGCGGACAGTGGTCCATAGGGTCGCAAAGGGTCGGAATTGACTGTGCAACTGAACAACAAAAGATTCCCTGTGCTTATTTATTAGTTGGGATTTGGTGTGAGATTGGTACCCAAATGATAAAACCATCACATACAGTAAATTCACATTTCTTTCAGCACAGTTCACTCAAATATTCTCTTTCTTCCTGAAGACCTGGGAAAAGACAACTGGGTCCATGAGACATGGAACCTCTAATGGACAGTCCAGACCTGTGTTGTAAAGCTAGCTGGGTAACTCAGTGAAACGAAGCATCTTGCTTTGATTCCACACAGTGCCATGTATGAGAAGAGACAGTTGGGCAGGCTGCTCTTTTCCAAATTGCTTCCAGAAGAAGGAAAAAGTAAACTCCTTTTGAATACCTCATACCTTGGAAATTCTGGAAAGGATCTCCATAAATTAGAAATAGTTCGACAGTATTGCATTGCATTGGGCTGAAAAGTGTATACTCTATGTTAAAAGTCTTCCTTCTTGAATTAAGGTGGATTTTAATTTACAGGAATCCTGGCGGTAAGAAACAATAGAAATATTTCCTCCACACAGATACACAATAGCATGAAGACGAATGCAATTCTTTTCTTTTTTTCTGTCTTGTTCTTTTGTGTCCTGAGCAAACCCTGGACTGCCAAAATGAAACAACTTTTGTAGATTTGTTGTTGGCCAAACTTACATCCTCGTTGCTGCAGGTTTCTGGCAGTAATTGGCATACCAGTAAATGAGCTGGATTCTGTAGCTCTCCACATTCACAGAGCATGTTGTTGTCTACCAGCAGCTCCCACTTGAGCATGCTGGTCTTGTATTTAGGGATTCCAATCCTCAACCTATTCAGGGTCCTCCAAGTGACATCAGGGAGGTGGAGTTCTTCCACCATATCTTCCTTTAATATTGTTCCTTGTCCAGTGAGCTCCTTTCTCCATCTTCTAATTTGGTTTTGCTCTTGTGTACCTTCAAGAATGTTTGTTCATGCATAAAGCTCTTCCTGGATCTGAGCCGGCAGACTTGAGGCTCATATCCATTCAGAGGATGTCAAGGGCCATTCTCTTGCTTAGTTCTCTTGGTGTCCATTGCTTCTTTTTTCCTTATCTTAGGTGAAGCGATGCCAACAAGAGAGTATATTTTTCCAACTAGTATAGGCCTGAGGCATCATGTCACTATATGCATGTCTTCATTAACAGTGATGTCAACTTGCGTTCCATGCTGAAGGAGCATACTCTGCTGCCGAGATGCTCAGGTCCAAAGCTGATGTACACAACATTAATGGTTGATCTCCCCATTTATAGTTTGTGAGTTTCCTGATGATGTTGTTCCTTGTACTAACTGGCTGTGGTATTCAGGAAGTGCTGCTTAAAAGAGAGTGTCATGTCAACCGTCTCACCAAGGTATTTTGTTGCCTTTTCTCTGTGAGAAGGAGAGACATATGTTGCTATTACGAATGAGAAAGATTTGGAGGGGTGGGTGCATAACATTGTTTAACATATGTAACATTTCAATGGAAATCCACCAAATTGTAGATATTGATTATAGCTGCTGCTTTCATAATAAATTTAATCAAAAATACAAATTTTACTTTTAGAGAAGCTGAGAAACATTAGAGGAGTATTTTGCATCTTTTTTTTGCATCATATGCTCCTCAAAAGGTTGTTGTGTATGCACTTTACTTTTCTAAGCAAAATAACATTTTTGTGGACTAGTTTATGTAACTAAAAATACCAGTCCTTGTCTTATTCTTGCCTAGAAGCAAAGGATTTTGTTTGGGTTGAAAACTCTTCATTGAAGTACAGTATCTTGTTCAGTCAAGACAATCTAAGCTGGAGAATAAAAGATTTAGCAGTTGCAATTATTATAATTATTATAATTATTATTATAATAATTATAATAATAATTATTATTATTATTATTATTTATTTATTTATTTATTTATTTATTTATTCAATTTATATACCGCCCTACTCGGTACAACCCTAATTATCCTCATATGTAGTCACTGGCATTTCAATCTAGCTCCAGTTTGCAAAGGTTCTTGACCTTTGCAGGGAGGGATTGTGTCCTTGGGTGTAGTCATATTGCAGTTTCCGTCATTCTAAATTAGCAGAAACATTCATAAACAATTTGGGATCTTCCAGTCTGACAGCATCAAGAGCCTTAATGGTTGCTCATGACTTTTCTACATTGAGATCAAGACAGGATCAAAGAGCTATTGGATTTTTATCTAAACAGGGAATCCTGTCTTTCTTTATTATATTGTAATCTTATACTAGTTTTCATGATTATTGTAATGTATTAAAATGTACAATACTTTTCAAAAAAGTAAGTAAGGAAAGATCTCTATACTAATAGCACATAGATTGGGTAACATTAGGAGCAGATGTGAAAGCAGATAAATAAAAAAGATTATCATGGGATCAGTGGTGGGATGTCAAACATTTTACTACCCCACCATGATGTCATCACAGTGTGGGTGGAGCTAACATCATGATGTCATGACATTGTGGGCGGAGCCAAAGAAAATAAATAAATAAAAATAAAATAAAAATAAGCACACACACACACACACGCCTCTCAACCCACCCACCCACCCACAACACAAGGACAGCAAGGAGGACAGCAAGAAGGCTGTGCATACGCGCCAAGCACTGTAGGCATGCATGCACACCAAGTGCTTGGTGCCCATGCGCAGTGGGGGAACTAGTGAAAAGGTAAGCCCCAAAGGTGGTTCCCCCCAAAAGCTGCTGCCGGTTCTCTGGGACACTGGGAAAAGTTACTACCGGTTCTGGTGGACTGGTGAGAACCTGTTACATCCCATCGCTGCATGGGATGATACTCATATTATTTCAATTCATTTTATTCCTTGTTAGTTATGTACTGACCAGTTGTATCCAGCTTATTGCAACTTCTAGTAGGTAAGTGAGATATTTAAGGAGTGGTTTTTACCAGTTCCACTACTCCAGTGAGTTTCCATGGTCCAATCAGGATTCAAACACTGCTCTCCAAAGTCTAGTCCATCACGCTATCCTTTACACCATATAGTGTAATTTTATTCCTAAACAAGTTCATTTATTAAAACAATCTCAAATTCATAATTGAATCTATTTAACCCATTAGTAATAAAAACCTGAATTAAGAATATTCAAAGGGAATTTAGAAGCTGTTTTTAAAATTAAAAAGTGTGCACAGTATTTCCATTCCATATCTAATATTTGCATCTATATTGTATATTTATAGCTTCTTGAACTTGTCTTCCTAACTCTACAGGTTGGGCATGACCCTCTTTTATGGTTTTCTGACTTATTTATCTGCAGGAATTAAAATTGAAGCAAAAGGTCTCATCTAGAATGAATATAGTTTGTATGAATTGCATATCTTTTTATGGCTAAAATGTAAATCCAGAGTCCAGACTCTAATTTGTGAAAAGGCTAATGAATATAAGGCTGTGACCTCACTGTCAGGAAATGCTTGAAGTGTTAATCTCGCACCTCTTAATCATCTCCATGCATGATAGGGAGGAAGTTCATCCCTAAGCAAAAGAGTTGAATTCTCTGAATATAGTGTACTAGTTTCCTGCATGCAGCTAAATTTATGGTTTTTGTAAGGCCTTTTCCCTACCTGGGGCCCTTTCAAAGCTGGTTACCCTAGGCCAGAGGTCAGCAAACTTGGCTCTCCAGATGTTCTTGGACTTCAATTCCCAGAAGCCCAAGTCAGTACACCTGCTGATCAGGGTTTCTGGGAATTGAAGTCCAAGAACATCTGGAGAGCCAAGTTTGCTGACCCCGGCCCTAGGCCTTACACTATGAGGAGGGTCTCACACATGGAAAGAGTCACATCAGCATTTTGTCATGACAACACAAGCAGATTGGTTGTAGCTACAGATAATAGTAATAGTAGAAAAGCTGTCTCAGCCCAAATAGGATAAACCTCAGAATTACTATACTGTATTTGTATCCTGTCCCATTTATTCCTTGGAACCCAGGCCTGGAACACTGTTCTCAAAACCATGATACACCAAGAAGGGATGTAAAATCTGCATTGATAGCTTACCCCCAAATAATCTGCTAACCTCCCTGTTTTTAAAAGATTGTATCAATTTCTTAGGTACTGAAGAGCGCTGATACCCAAATTTCATTCATTTCATTTCATTTATTCGATTTGTATACCGCCCTACTCGGTACAACCGACTCAGGGCGGTTTACAGAAACCATACATATAAGGGGAAGCAACATACATATTGGGGAAGCATAGCATCTGGGGAGGGCCTGAAAACTCCCCAAGAGGGAATCACTGCCCAGGTAAGGCAAGCTGGGAAAGGGGACAGGGGGAGTGGAGAGCGGTGGCAAGAAAGGCCAAGGAATGTGAGGCGATTAAGATCCTTATGTGAAGGAAGAATAAAGCGCCCGCTCCAAAGGCTGGGAGCAAGCAGACACAGGTATTCAAGGTGTGCAATACTTTTTCTTCCAGTTCTACTGTTTTCTTCAGCAACACAAGAGGGAGAAAAAGGCAATGCTTGAGGCATCCTCTAGTTTCTCAGGACAAAGATGGCCTGAAGGGGGAGATGACACATATACCCACACTGGGTACACTTTTTGAGGTCACCCCTCCCACAGTGCCTTGACTGATGACAGAGAGAGAGAGAAAGAATGCAAATATACAGGGCCACCTCCAGCTGCCTTACATGCTGCTACTGTTCACCATAATGCCTCCCTCACTATCTTTATCCTAGGGAGAAGGGAATGCGGGAAGTGGCTGCCCTTTTTGTACTCCTCTCTGCTCCTTTTCCTTTGCACCTCATCACTGCATGGTGGCAAGGAAACCTAAGTAGGTGGTTTTATTTCCTCAAGGGCTCACTCCTTTCTGAAATAAGTATTGTATACTGTGACCCAAATAGCAGGTAAGAATTGGAGAAAGTAACAGAGCTGAGGGACTGCAGTGGCTTAGTGGTTAAAATGCTGAACTTGTATTGTATTGTTCGACTTTGTTCGACTTTTATGCCACCCCACTCGCTTATAGCGACTCTGGACGGCTCACAGCGAAACAATGTTTCATAAACTACAAATATTACATCACAAAATATCACATAGCAAAAGCATATAAAAAGCATTGCAAGAAATCCCCCATCACGATTACGAAATTAAGACATCATAAACATTTCAAAAACACATCAAAAACACTTTGAACAGTTCAAAAAATCTCAAACTCTAACCCACTCACTAAGTCCACTTCCCTGCTACTTCTTTCCTCTCAGCCAAACTTTGTAATTTGTAATTGTTACTGGGGATTTTTGGGATGTATTTGAATATGTTTTGTGATGCTATACTTGCTATGTGATATTTGTAATTTATTATGTGATATATGTAATTGTTTTTTATGCTATGGAATTTGCTATGTAATTGTAACTGTTTCCTCTGTGAGCCGCCCAGAGTCGCTGTGCGAATGGGGCGGCATACAAGTCAAAATATACAATACAATACAAATTGGTGGTGGAGGGAAAAATGTCCACATAGCTGTACCCACTCTCTCTGGTCCGAGGCTGGGCGAGAGCAGCATCAAAGTTCAGCAGGGTGGCAGTTCTTCTTAAAGCTGCCAGTCCCAGATACAGCTGTCTTTGCTCTCCCCAGTCTGAGGCTGGGTGAGAGCAGCACCAATGTCTGGCTGGGTGGCGGCGGTTCTTCTTAAAGCCACCAGCCCCGGACGAAGCTGTCCTCGCTCTCCCTGGTCTGAAGCCGGGTGAGAGCAGCGTCAAAGTCCGGTGGGGCAGTAGTGGTTCTTCTTAAAGCTGCCAGCCCTGGACGCAGCTGTCCTTGATCTCCCCAGTCTGAAGTCAAGTGAGAGCAGTGTCAGAGTCTTTTTAAAGCCACCAGCCCCAGACACAGCTGTTCTTGCTCTTCCCAGTCCAAAGCCGGGTGAGAGCAGCGCCAAAGTCTGGCAGGGTAGTGGCAGTTCTCCTTAAAGCCACCAACCCTGGACGCAACTGTCCTCTCTCTCCCTGTTCTGAAGCCTGGTGAGAGCAGCAACTTGACAACTGAAAAGCTGGCAGGTCAGCAGTTCAAGACCTGAGTCCTGCATGACGGAGTGAGCTCCCATCTGTGTCCCAGCTCCTGCCAATCTAGCAGTTTGAAAGCAAGAAATTGCAAGTAGATAAATAGATACTGCTTTGGTGGGAAGGTAACAGAGTTCCATGTATTCTAATGTCTAGTCATGTCTGCCACATAACCATGGAAATGCTGGCTCTTTGGCTGTAAACAGAGATAAGCACTGTACCCTAGAGTTGGCAATGACTGCCTTTTGAGCAAAGGACAGCTTTACCTTTCATCAAGAAGAAGTGTGACAATTTCTCAAAAATTCAGCTGGGATATGTGGTATCAAAGCTCTTGGAGTCTCTACCTATTACTAAAGCCAGGCTTGTTTACCTGCACAGGAATCACATGAAGGGCTCTCCACACAACAGTTTTTATAATTAGAGAATTTGTCTCTTCCCTGAGCTTTCTAGCCAATAAAGCTTCTGTCAGCATAGATAAGGGAGATGTCTGGATTGCCTTGGTTTAATTTAACGTATACAGTATTAATCTAAAAAGGATCATGGTGGATTCATTTTGGATTGCTCACTTTAATTAGATACTTATCCAATTGTAATGGACAGAAGTCTTCATATTTTTCAAATGTATTCACAATATCCCTGAAACCTTGGCTTGAAATAGCATCAAACTTTCTATTTGTGCTGAAATTGAAATATCCAGGATCATATTCCTCTCTCTTCTTAAAGTAGCACAAAGTTGTTTGCCAGGAGGACTCCAGAAGACTCCTCATCCTCCACTGATAAGTCCCATCCATATTAATCAGAAGGTCTCAAGAGATATCCACTGAGTCTATCTTCTTTATTTGAACAAGGAGCAAAGATTGATGTTCTGTGTTTTATCACAGAACATGTAATTTCACTATAGCCAGAAGGCTGGCAGTTAATTATGCCAGCCAATTTATCCTAAGATTCTTTTCTCAGCCAAAGTACTAAATAAAAACATTATTCTTTTAAGGCATCAATGTTTCATGGTAATGGGGGCTCTTTAGATGTTGATGGATTAAAACTTTCACTTTCCTTCCTCACTAGGGGACATAGCAGAAGCCTCCCTAGAGCAGAAAGCATTGTGAGTACACTCAGATGTCCCCTGGGCAACAGCTTGCTGCCGGTTAATCATTCCATGCCAGAAGTATTACACTGTAAACTTGCCGATAAGCAAAATTACCTAATGGTTCTTATTAGGACCACAAATGTCAATACATTTCTATTAATATAGAGGACATCTCTCCATCCAAATAAACTCTTAGGTTTGGCTTTGCAAACGTGACATCTTTTGATCCTAAGAAACTCACAAAAGAACTGATCAGATCTGACTAAAATTTTCTGGGATGTGTCTAGTTACTGACACATGCCTACAAACAATATGAAAGTAACATTGTTGAAAGACCCAAGTATTATATTACTCTCAATGGACTATACTGAAGAGAGCAACACAGAAATCTTGACAATTCTACTGGCTGTTTGTACATTAACACTGGTTTATAAACCACCTGATATACCATTACTGTATGTTTCAAAAAGCTGTCTAACTTGGAAAACCAAAATGCTCACTTTGTAGTAGATTTAATCAGCAACATTGGGACTATGAACACATGATGAAACTGTTATAAAATGAGCAGAATCCCATTCAATGTGTTTTATATATGATCCTAAACCACCCCAATTCATTTGACAGCAGCAGGTAAGAGACATGCTTCAACCCAGATCTAATTTTTCTTAGTGAGCTTGTAGCTCAATATCATGTTAAGAGTATTGATGGCCTACTTCACTTGGTTTAAAGAATCCAATAAAGGAGAGTACCTTTAATGGTCAGTTATTATTATCATGAGATTCTTCCTGGTGTTTAGGTGAAATCTCCTTTTCCATAATTTGAATCCATTACTTTAGATTTTGCCTTCTGGAGCTACAGAAATCTGTTATGACCACATCAAGCAAGTACTGTACTGTATTTGATACTTTAAAAGTTCTACTGGGACTGGTTTAATTGTTTAATATACAATCAGAGTGAAAGATTTAATATGTCTTGGTTCAAAAATCAATCCAAGTGGGGACTGCAGCTAAGAAACTATATTACTTGGAAGGGTATCAATGAAGGAATTAGAAAAGATCATCAAGTGTAAGCATATTTCACTAGAGACTAAGACCAAGATCACTGGCATTACTATGTTTCCAATCACCATGTATGATGAAAAAAATGGGTCCTAAAGTGAATCAAGCCAAAAATAATAATCAAGCCAATAATAATAATTTCTTGGAATAAAAAATTGAGGCTGTCCTATCATGGGAACATCATTAGAAAGCAACACTCTCTGAAAAAATACAATAATGCTGGAAACTGTGGAAGACAGTGGGAATAGGAAAAGATCAAACATGAGATCGATTGGACAGGGTTGTTGAGGACATGATATAGTGAAGATCTCTCATTCATAGAGTTGCCATAAGTCGGAGATGACTTGATGGCACATAACCATAGCCTACAATCAATAACAGCAGAAAAGATTTTAATATTTTCTCTTGTGACTCATTGTTCAAAAGAGCAAATGAATTACAAATGAATGATAAATCATGTACTTTATAGAAGTAATGATGCTTTTAAAAAGAAATTGGGGAAGCTGAATAAGAAAGAGAGGAAAGGGACTCGTGAGAGATTTATTTATTTATTTGTTGGATTTATATAACCACCCTTTTCATCTAAGCAACCCATGGTGGCTCACAACATCACCCCAAACCCATAAGGTAAAGGTAAAGGTTTACCTTGCTCGAAAGCCAGTCATATCCAACTCTAGGGCTCAGTGCTCATCTCTGTTCCAAAGCTGAAGAGCCAGCACTGTCTGCTTTTGCAGACGTTTCCATGGTCATGTGGCAAGCATGACTAGATACCGGAGCGCATGGAGCACTGTTACCTTCCCACCGAAGTGGTCCCTATTCCCAATACCAGTTAAAACCAAATACTATAAAACTATCTAAAAACATCCATAAAACCTACCCAAACCACTTAAAAAAGGACACCTGGGGAGGAGTAAATAAGAACCCCGGGCAGGGCTAAATAAGCCTGCAGGGCTGGGTTGTGGTACCAGTTGTACTCCACACCTGCTGGCATAACCACATTTTAAGGCCTTCCTGAAGGGAAGCAACTCTGCCTGGAGGTGCAATTGAATTGGCTGGAGGTTCCATAGGGATGGAGCAGATACCGAGAGGGCTCTCCTCCTGGTCCCAGTGAGATGTGCCTCCCTGGCTGATGGGACCACTAGGAGCCCATACGGTCTGTTCTCATAGGATGGGTCAAAAATCTTGGGGTGACACGCTCTCTTAAGTATCCTGGCCCACTACCATGAAGGGCTTTAAAGGTCAAAACCAGCACCTTGAATTGCTTGTCAACATTGCAAAATTATATTAACTTGCAATAGAGAAAACCTAGAACCAAGGTTTCTTCACATTCATTTGATGGGGATGGGGGATGGGATGGAACTGTCACAGTCTGAATTTTGTATAAATAATTATACGAGTAAGGTTTTAGATGTGTAGCCCTGGAAATGCGAAAAGTAATTATACCACAGAGGTTTGAACAACAGTAAACTGCTTGATAATGCTTAATTTGGGACAAACAGATTTAACATTGAATAAGGGGTGGGGGAAATAACTGTTTAAGGAACAACATATTAAATATCCATTACAGGCCATTGCAGAGTTTTTTAAAAAATGAAATCATATTAGTCCCATGCATTTCTCTAACTAAGTAGATACCAATGTTTCTTTATGGGGGTTTGCTTTTCATGAAATGATCAGTGTTAAATGAAAGAAAAACTCTACAGAAGCAAATTCATACAAACAAACAAAAACCCCACTGAGTCTGCTAAAGTAAGAACAGCCATAGATAGATTATATTGACATAAACTTTATCAGCCATTTATCTACTACCAAAGTGAAATCTATGACATTTTGCACTACTTTACTATTGCTGAAATCTGTGACCATAACAGACTAATGTAAACAATAAAGCTATATATACATCCATACTTACTAAAGTACTGGTGTAAGGTAAGCAAGCTGGCAGCCATCAAGAAGTCAGCCAAACCATTTGAGCCATAGTGGAACCATGCCAAGACAAGCTGAGAAACCAGGAGGAGAAAAAACGATAATGAAACAGCATCAGCTGGAGACAGCAGCGCAGAGGCAACACATAGTAATAATGGATTTTCTTCCATAAATTTAAACTGGCAGGTGGCTAGATGAGCATGTAGAAAACCTAGTGTTTTTCACATATAATCAAATATGCTAAAATGCTAAGAAATGTATTTCTACCAGTGTGGATGGATACATTTTTTACAATACTGTATGTGTTTTTTAAGACTATAAATTCTTGTAATTTTGGATTGCAAACAAATTAATTTCTTGTCTTAAATATTTTAGCTAAAGATTTATAACTGAAATATATTTTTCTGACTTAAATATTTGTCTACAACTTAAGTTTAGTCTTCATATATTTTAAACATATTTATATCTACAGCTTTGCTCATACCTGTAAGAATGATATTTTGAAACCACATGTCTATGACTTTTCAAAAATTACACGTATTCAGCAACTCTATGTATATACTTATGGAGCATAGAATATACATGAATAAAGCTTGTAGAATTAGACAAATTAATGTTACCTAGACTCATTTTTCTCTGTTTAATTTTGTATGAGTGAAAACAGCAATTTATTCTCATAACAGAGTACATATGGAAGCTATGTTTTTGGCAAGCTAGGCAGAAGGCAGAAGGAAATGACTTGAACCTTGATACTCAAATGAACTTTTATGTGATTATCATGATTACTTGCTTTACACTGGTATTCAACCCTTTTAGGGTTCCCCAGTAATAGGTGATGGGCAACAAAGGAGGATCCAGGGGCAGGTTACCATCGCCAACATGGACGATGCAAAATAGGCAGAGAACTAGGGTAACACAATGAAAACCAAACCTAAAGAGGTGGGACTATATTGACAATGGTGAACAATGTGAATGTGGTGAGAAACAAGACTTGGAACATCTGCTAATCTGCAGCAACGTGCCTGAACAGTGCAATATAAAGGATTCGTTTGGGGCAAATGACAGGGCTATTCAAATTGCTAAATATTGGAAAATTAGAGTGTTAATATGTAAATATGTAGTTTATGTATGCATAAATTTTTAGATGATTAGTGTTTTTTAAAATTATGTTGGTCTTAAAATGTAGTGGTTTGGACTCAAACAAACAAATCAAATTCCCATTGATTCAAAGAGCCTATTCTATTGCAATTTACTACAAAACGCAACAAGAATTTGGCCACTGTTTCCTGCTTTTGGAATAGATTGATTCTTTGTAGCCTTGCCTTTCTGCTTTATTGGAGTTTTTAATGGTTCTGCAGTGCTTAATTTGGATTAACAGTAGAAACATGAATGAGGAAATCTGAAACAAAAGAACCTGAAAAAGGCTCTTTCATGTTAAACAAAAAGACCAGCTTGGTAAAATACACACAAAAAATGGAAGGAAATAAAATAGTAGCCCGGGTGGGGACTGAAGGAAATAAATGCATTTTTACATATGCCTAGTATCTATAATATAGTATGTTTAAACACAACATCATCATAAAATAACACATAAGTGAGAATAAAAGTAATACCATCCAGATACGTTTCATTCAATTATAATCAATTACTCTTCCAGCCATATCACTAAACATTTCCTTTGTTGTCACTTATCCATGCAAATCAGTTTCAAAGCTTCTTCTCCAAGTAACTGGCTGTCTTGGGAAGATACAAATACTGTATCCTTATTCTACAGCTCAAATGCTTTTAATCACGAGTCCTTCTGCACAAATATTCCTATCAACGTAATGTGTCATTTCTCCCCAACTTGATGAAAAGCATATCAGAATAGCAATTTGGTTTTAAATTCTGGTTTTGTGACATGCTGGAAATTATGCTGCCATCTCCTTTCCTCTGAAAAAGTGTATCTTTTTTTTAAAAAAATTTCCCTCCTCTTAATCTTATGGGGCTTTTACAATTGCACCCAAGAAGTCACTTCTTTCTTTTCCCATAGAATAGATGGAAATCTCCCTGACATCTTCCATTTTTCTTTTTTACTTTACCAAAAATTTTGTTTATTGTTGACTTTATTTACTCTAAGGACATACTAAGGCCCTATTCAATAATGCATTCTCAAAACACATTTAATTTCCTTTAGTCTCTTCCCCATCTCTCTTCCCCCAAACACACAGACATATACAAAGATCCTATTTAAGTGTTCAGAAATGTAAGCATGAGAGGGAGTATGGGAAGCATATTACAGCCTGACCCCTTCTTTCCCTGATGACAAATAGTTGAGAAGAAAGAGGAATGCAAATGAATTCCACTCATGTTCAACTGAGTAGACTTAAAGGTCTTCCTGTGTCCAACTGGAAGCCCAGTGACGCAATGCTTGTGAGACTATGGACCTCCAGAAACACACTGAGGAAAAACACAAGGTGGTTTCCTACTTCTAGGTAAATCACTGCTCAAACACAGGTGTGGAGGAAGGTAGAGCTAAAACTCATTTCTCAAGATCTCACTCCAAGTATATATACCATTCTCTGGTTCTGGGACTGTGGATATATACATTTATTTATTTATTTATTTAATTATTTATTACATTTTTATACTGCCTATCTGGGATATTTCTCACTCTGGACAGTGCACAGACAAATAAACAAAAGCAACATAACAGAACAAACAACCAAATAAAATAAATAACATAATAAATGCCTGGGAAAAAAATTAAACATAAAATACCTAGCGTCTGAGGACAAATAAGGTGAACTGACCAGCTAACTTATTGTCAGAGGTGTAATATTCTTAAAGGTTCCCTTGAAGAGGAATATTTTAAGTTGTTTTTTTAAAAGATGGCTAGGGATGGGACCTGGCACTCCTCCACCAGTAGGGCATTCCAAAGCGGCGGTGGTGCCACCACCAAGAAGGTTCTGTTTCTAGCCATAGGCTTTCTAGCCATCCTCAGGGTATCACTTGGAGCTGCATAGATTGTGATGAGCAGGTGATGCAGGGAGTTGTTTTAAGGGAGAGACGCTCTGACAGATATCATTTTTATATGAATACAGGTATTGCTAATATAAAATAAATTAAATGTGATTTTTAAAAATAAAAAATAAGACAATAAAAAGAGTGATAGAAATACAGCTCAACTTGTGTAACTCTGAGTTCTTTTCACCAACCACTAAGGCAAGAAGTTGCTTGAAGAACAAAGAGGAATATACATCCTCAGAAATCAGGCCTGCTTCACCTGCTCTTCTCTTACAACTCAATTCCAAGTACTGACTCCCAGGTTTGCTAGAAAGTCCATTACTCATCGGAGGGCTTTCTCAGTAGTGGCTTTGGCTAACTGGAACACTCTACTTGGGGAGCTGCATTTGATTGACTCTTTGGGGACCTTTAAGAAGCACCTGAAAACTTTTCTTTTTGAGGAGGCCTTTGGCAGCTTGTTGAAACTTAAATTGGAGACCCTCCCATCATTGGTCACTTAGGCTAGTGGTCCTTGGTACTGATTCGACTGGGTGGGTGGTGGAGTGTCTATGGTTTTATGGTGTCTGTTCTGCTCTTTTTTAACATTGTGAACCACCCAGAGTAGGAGTATATCCCAGATGGGTGGGATATAAGCCAAATAAATAAATAAATAAATAAATAAATAAATTAGGATCAAAGTCCCAGACTTGATTTATTGAGCAAGCTAGAAGGGCCACAAGGCAAACCCCTAAAATAAAATGCAAAGTCAAATACATAAGACCACTACATGTATTTCAGTGCCCCTCCTGCACAAACATATTGAAATTCTGCCACCTAAATCGAGGTACTGTATGTGATTCTTCAAGAGAACAGCAGCTCCTGCTCTCTCCAGTTCTTCTTTTCCTACACTGAATTCTTCAAACATAGCCCCTTTTTAGATTTCCCCCCACAAAGGGCTGAACCAAATAGTCCATAGGGGTTACACTCAATTTTTGAAGTCTGCATAGAATTACAGGTCCTTATCAGATTCTTGTGACTCCAGATCCAGTAAGAGTTTTATGGCAAGAACAAATATTCTTGATGGTATGCAAGAGAAAAACCAAATTAGATGATGGAGGAAGGAGCACACTGGACAAGGAACATTAAAGGAGGAAATGGCTGAGGAACTCAATCTTCCCTGAATAGGCTGAGAGTCAGAGTCCCTAACTGCAAGACCAACATGCTAAAGTGGAGGTTGCTGGCAGACAACAGCATGATGTGTGAATGTGGAGAGGTACAGAATCTGGCTCATTTCCTGGTCTCCCAATTACTGCCAGAAACATGTACCAATGAGGACTTAAGTTTGGTGAATGACAAAGCCAAGAAAGAGGCTTCATTTTGGCAGTCCACGGTTAGATCATGACATGAAAGAATAAAACTCCTGCCATTGCTTCTAAAACTCAGACTGAGCTATCTATGGAGGAGAAAGAAGTGGTATAACAAACTTCAGATTGCAGACAAAAGATCCCAGTCTGACTTCTCCACATTAAAAAATGTCTCTGAAAACAGAAAACACAGCAAGGAAGAAGTCCTAAACAACACCTGTGCAAGCAATGCTAGTATTCTTCATTAAGGGAGCCTTTTGCCCATTTCTTCCTCTTCCCACATATTCTGTAACTGAGGAAAAAACTTATTCTTGTCCCATTCTGTCTATTTCAAAGTAATTTTAGCAGGCCTAACAAATCTTATTCACACCATCTGAGCCAAAAAGCCTCAGGGGCTGAGTGTACCTCAGTTCCATTTGTTTCCTTTGGTGCAGAAAAAATAGGATCTGGAAAGTATCAAGTAAAGTATGTTTAACAGTACACAATGGTAGCTCCAAAATTTAAAAACATTATATATTATTAATTTTATTATTAGTTATTTACATATATACCCCACCCTTTTGATGCAAGCACTACTCAAGGCAGTCCCTACTACTCAGGGCAGGTAACAATATATTAAAATATATATACAACATAGATCATAAAATATACATACAAGATCAGAATAAACTCATTCAATAATAATCAGTAATAACCCAAAACAGACAAAACCAGCTTATGTCAGAAAATCTTAAAATCGTAACAATATTCATAGTGAGCGCAATATCATATGGGAAGGTAAACAGAGTTCCATGTGTTCTGGTGTTGAGGCATGCCTGCCACATGTCCATGTAAACATCTGCAGAGGCAGACAGCACTGGCTCTTTGGCTATAAGCAGAGATGAGCACTGAACCCTAGAGTCGGATGTGACTGGCTTTCAAGCAAGGGCGACCTTTACCTTTACCTATAGGCAGATAAAGATATTCACAGCTTGCTTTTCCATTCAGCATTAATCTTTGGAAATACCTTATTGTCACCAATTTCTCTTATTAGAAAAAAAATGTTCCATGACCAATGCAATATTTTATTAGCAAATTTTATATGAAACTTCATGTCATACTTTTTATCCTTCATAACAATAAAGTCAATCCTTTCAATTTTATACAGAATAGATTTTTGTATGATCTTTAACAGAATGTGTCAAACCTGAACTCTATAATCACTCATGTAGTTTTACAATAACAAGGTTTTGAATAATGTTAGTCAGGTTTCAGCTTTGTTAACATTTCATTGCTTGTAAAATGATTGCAGCTAGGACTTTTATAATTCTCTCCCCAATTTTTTAGCCAACACCGACAGCTTGAATAATGACACGTTTAGGATTCTAAACTGCATGCCGAATTGTTGCCATTTTCATCTTCTTTCACGGCTGACTTTTGAGAATGTTCATCCTGGCAGTGATGAACATATTTCACCAAAGTAATTTGACAAGTCAATGTGATAAATTAAAGCCAGTTGTCCTCCTTATATTTCCTGGGGGCTCACACCTCAGTTTATCTGATTAAATGTTCTTCATCATTGGGTTTTCTAATATCATTGTGTTTATACTCCTGACTAGATCTGACCAAAATGTTAATGTTAGATTATGAATGCCACAAAGGTCTCTCTAGGTTTCATGACTTAGAGGGAAATATATAAGTTCTCAGCATCTAAATCAAATTTCTACTTGAGAATATGAAATAAACGAAAGCCCCAATTGTACAAAGTTATATTTCCACCCTACCATTCCCTTTATTTATTTGTCCCACCAAACTTGGAAAAGGTTACAAAAAGTAAATACATGACAACAAAATTGGAAACTACAAAGCACAAATCATCTACAATGTAATGTAAAAATGGATTATGTGCCACTAAAGCCTCTGGCACAAAATTTGCTGAAATGTTCTTAGCCAATATTGTGATGTAGAGTGATCAAGAAATGAATCAGGGTGAATCTGCTGGGAAATTCAAACTTACAGGGGGATGAATACTGTCATAAGCACATACAAACCATCTTTCACAAACCAACAAGTCACTGCAGCACACCTCATATATTAATATACTTCTCACGTATACTGCTGTCCCATGACATGCACACATACCAATCTTCACCAAGAACAAGACATATTGTAATTATCTCCTGCTTCCCACTGCTACTTTCTCAGCACATTCAGAGATCTCATTCAGATAGTATGGTTTCATTGTGCATGCAGAACAGGAAGGGGTACACACAAAGAGCCTCCTGAAAGAGTGTGGTATTTTTTAACCACAATCAGGCATACACTGCTAATGGCTAATCTTTCTCACACTAGATCAGGAGAAAGGAATTGCAGAATGAACTCACCAAAAGATGCTTTCATTTTGGTAGTTTCATGTTTGACATAGAAGAAGAAGCAGAACAGGAAAATATAAACGACTCTTTGCCTAAAGTGCCTTAGAGCAGAGCATGTTACATGTATGGTGATGCAATGTGACATTTGTGTGAAGAGATGTAAGAATATAGATGGACACAGATGATGAATTGTTCCAAGTACTTGTATCTAATTTCGACTCTACTTCCCATCCTAGAAGAATAACAAAGCAGGTCTGGTAATTGGAATGTAATGGGATTGCTTGAAGCTTTAAAATACAGTAATACATTTGCCATTTGGAATAAGATACATGGAAGAGGCAAAAAATAATAACACTACGCAACAAAAAAAATTTTTCCCCTGCTCCTGGGTTGAAAATATGTTTCTTATAGTAATTCATATGTGCTGAATACAGAACTACAGTCGGATTTGCTCTGGCACATCAGAAAAAAAAGTTATGTACAGTAATACACTGGATAACGATTGGACCGGATAGCGCTAGAATCGGATAACGATGCGTGATTTTTGGAAAACCTTGCATCAGATAACATGATTTTTAGCATTATCCAAGCCAATCGTGTGTGTGGGGGTGTTGGATTGGGTAGACCATATACCCAATCCACACACGCACCCCAGCGATGGATCACTGATACTGAACTAGGGTCGGGGGAAATGCAGGTGGGTGCCTGCCTTTTCCCCCAACCCTAGTTCAGCCTGAGCGATCACTGGACAAAGCCTAGCGGTGCCTGGGCTAGCTAGCCCAAGCGCCGCTAGCCTTTGTCAACAGCCCATTTGGGCTGTGTTTGAAGCTTAGAGGCTTCAGACACAGCCCGTACAGGCTGCGGAAGAAGGCTAGCCTGGCTGAGCCGGGCTAGCCTTCTCCCGAAGCCCTTCCGCACTGTGTCCGAAGCCCAGGGCTTTGTACACAGCCTGCAAGGCCTGCTTCTTCCGAAGCCCACTAAGAGCCGGGTGGGATCCCAGAGAGAAGCGCCTTCTCATACGTGAGAAGGCGCGTGAGAAGGTGCCTCTCACCCAGATCTTACTGGGCTCTTAGCGAGCCGCTAAGAGCCTGGTGAGATCCCCGAGAGAGACGCCTCTGATCTGGATCTTACCGAGCTCTTAGCGAGCCACTAAGAGCCCGGTGAGATCCCGGAGAGAGGCGCCTTCTCGCATGCGAGAAGGCACGCGAGAAGCCACCTCTCACCCGGATCTTACCGGGCTCTTAGCGAGCCCAGGATTTTGTTTGATCTCCGATTTCACATCCGAAGTAATGTTTGTAAGCTATGCGTAGCTTTCTGGACATGTTCTTGCATTGGTCAGATGTCGTATACTTTCCACAAATGTAGCAAAAGCAGTCCAGACAATTCACACAGCTGCGCCTATTCAGCTTTCGTTTACTGAATCACCATGTACCAAATTACCAAATCGTCTTATACAAAATCACTTAAATGCATGTTACTGCGACTGCTGATTAATCAAACACAGAACCACAATAGCATGA
Organism: Furcifer pardalis; assembly: GCA_030440675.1. Classification (NCBI taxonomy): domain Eukaryota; kingdom Metazoa; phylum Chordata; class Lepidosauria; order Squamata; family Chamaeleonidae; genus Furcifer; species Furcifer pardalis. Next base: position 56,453,342 of record CP126896.1, read on the forward strand.
ACTATTCTCTAGTCACCTCCGAATCAGACTGATGGATGAACACTCTCTCTCTCTCTCTCTCTCTCTCTCTCACACACACACACACACACACACACACACACACAATCGTACATCAAACACGGCTCATTAATGCAGCTACATATTAACCCATGTACAGGCTTTTAATGAGAGGCTGCCGCACCTTCCAGCCCTTGGACTCTTCCCACCTGTCCCTGGAGGCTCATAATAATAATAATAATAATAATAATAATAATAATAATAATAATAATAATAATAATAATAATAATAATAATAATAATAATAATAATAATAATAATAATAATAATAATACTTTCAGCTATAACTTTAAATTCAGATGTCCTACAACATTTCCGATTACAAAATAAGAATCAGCACACCCTATTACATAACAATCTCGTTATTTCCACCCAGTAGCAAATTTTTTTGTTGCGTAGTGTAATAGAAGTGTGCTACACTAAATACAGAAAAGTTTCTCCAATGTCAGTTCCAAATGAAAGCATTACGCTGCTAGGAAAATGTGGTGTCGGGTTTTTTTAAGGCTTTCTTTATTAAACTAAGAAATAGAAATGAGCTGAGTGTGTACAGTTATTAGATGGAAATATCTTTCATCGGAGCAAATGGTTTCTGCATTTACTACTCAACAAAATAAAACATGTACACATTTCTTGCAAAAAAATTTTTTCAAGACAACCATTCCCACTGTCAGTTTACCCTGAAGAGAGATACTATATACAAATAGTAACAGATGTATTTAATGGATGCCATTTTTCTGTGACAGAAACATAACATTTCTAAGCACCAGGGAGCAAATGAAAATACCGTAAGTAAATTAGCACACCCTTACAACTGTGCAGTTTGTAACTATTAATGGAAAACAGCTTCATTCTTATTGACAGGACCAGTGGGTCACCCAAAAAGAGCCTCTTTAAAGACTGTGGTATTTTTTAACCACAATCTGGCATAACCCAGGCAGTGGCAACCTTGTTGTGTCAACTAATCTTTCTCACACTCGGTCAGGCGAAAAGAAATATGGAATGAATTCACCCAAAAGTGGCTGCATTTTGGCAGTTTAAATTCTGACCTAGACATGAAATAAGAAGGCAGGAGCAATAGCTACACAAGCAAAATGCCTAGGAAGACTAGCAGCAAAATAGAAAGTCAGACCAAAAAGGCATCTTGTCGATGCAGAGATTATTGTTTTGTATCCACAGTGTGATATGCATTTACACAGCAATAAAGCCTTTCCAGTATTAAGATGCTAGTAGTCAGGTATACCTACGAGGACTGTGGTGTTTCCAGTACTTTGCTAGAATACATATTACTGTATATGTTTTCAGTCTTTGCTTAGACAAGGCCTGAATGAAAAACGAAATGTAAGATCTTTTCACCCTCAAGGTACAAAAGAGTCAAATGTATTACACCTAGTATACTGTGACAGAGCTGCAGAAATTACCACAGCTACTACTGTATGCTCCACACTGTGCTTATTTCCATTAGATCTGTCTAATCGAACATTCTGCATAACCAGCCACTGCCAGAATAAGAACGTGAAGATGCTTTTGTACAATCCATTGGTATATTTCATTATGTTTCATGCAGAATTGTAGATCTGTCATATTATGCCTATTTTAAAAAAGTTAGATTGGTTCAATGTCAAGGATATATATTACTGATTTAAGTGGCGTGAACACTGACTTTCTTTCTTTTCTTTTCTTTTTTGGTACATATTCTTTGCATCAAGCATTATTTATTTTATTGTGGTTTATAATAGCTCAGTGGATTAGAGATCTGGAGTTGGAGCCAGATTGGGAGTTAGATTCACTACTGTGCCTCCCAAGAAAAAAAGCAATCCTGCATAGGCCTTGAGCAAGCTGCCCAGTCCCAGGATGCCCCCAGAAGAAGGGAACGGTAAACCACTTCTGTGCATTTCCCTAGAAAAAAATTGGAAATGATAGTCAGAAGTCAGTTGATGGCACACAATTATTATTATAATATAGGTCACCCTTGCTCAAAAGCCAGTTGTATCCAACTCTAGAGTTCAGTGCTCATCATCATTTATAACCAAAGAGCCAGTTTGCGTCTGCAGATGTTTCCATGATCACGTAGCAGGCATGACTAGATACCGGAGTGCACAAAACGCTGTTACCTTTCCTGCTGAAGCAGTACCTATTTCTTGCTTTTGAACTGCTAAGTTGGCAGGAGCTAGGACAGAGACAGGATCTCGTTCTGTTGTGCAGTACTTGGGTCTCGAACTGCTAACCTGCCAACCATCCAATTGCCAAGTTCAGCATCTTAACCACTAAGATACCACAGTCCCTATCTATCTATCTGTAATATTATATTATGCTACTGTTAAATATTTAAACAGGCAATTTTTGAATACACTTGTTCTAAGTGGCACACGCACCCCAGCTCCCTGCTCCATTTCTGAATTTGTATTTAAGGAGACCACATTAAATCTGATCCACATATTTTCTTGGCATTTTTCTTTCTCTGAGTATTTTGTCATTTTGCTGTTACTGTCTACTTTGCATTATTAATTTGCTTTTGCTTTACATGTTTTCCATTCATGTGACAAGAAATATATTCAGCTTAGATTTTGGGTTGGGTCCAACTAGGCAGAGCAATCCTTCTTTTGATGGTTGTTCAGCTTGGGTGAAGGTCAACCACGACTCACAGACTGATACAGTGGTATGTCATGTGCCCACATTTGTGGGGTTGCAGTGCTGCCTCATTCATGAGTCATTACTAGCTAAGATATGGTAGCTGGTTACTTGCTACAACAGCATGCCAACTCCAAATGGAGACTGTATTGAAATTTCTATATCTAAGCACCTTCTCTTCCTCATGAAGCCTCAGGTTGGCTCTTCAGCTGTAATCCCTGCTACTTTCAATCAGAATATATCCCCCCCCCCCTTAAAAAAAAAGTTCAACAAGCTGAGAAGCCTAACAAAACTGTCCTTCCAATATCCCTCTTTGGTGAGAGCAAACTAGTAGATTTGGGAAGTGGTGGATGATCCACTGCTTCATTCCTCTCTAAACCTCACACAGTACTGCAAAATCAGTGAAATTTATATTAATCACTTCAATAATTCTGTCCTAAGTATAAATAAGTTTGAAACTTACCATTCTTTCCCCGCTAAAACAAAATTCAATTGGACTGCCTTTTAAAGAAAAAGATTCTCTTTTGTAAAAATGAATCCGACCTTTTGTTGTTGTTGTATGAAGGGGGTATGTCTTGTCACTCTTGACATGTCCAGTCAAATCACATGACAACCTGAAATAGATAGTTGGCCAAAAACCAAATGTATTTTCAAATCGAGAAATACTTGACAATGGGTCTGATTCAGCAGCATAGAACAGCATTTACAAGAGCAAGATCTGAACAGTTAGACTCTATGGTTAAATATGGGTGATTTAACCATGTCCCATACTCAGAGAGAACATGTATTTGTAGAACACCAGAAATAGAAAACATTGAACATGTTCTTTTTAGTTGTCAATTATATGCCACAATAAGAGCCCAGTATTTAGAGATATTACTAGATGGAATGAAATACTGGGGCCCTGATAATTTACTTCCTTCAGGGCACAAATAAATATGTAAATATTAGAACTGTCAAGTTTATAGTTAGGACCTTTCAAAAGAGAAGTTTTTAATTGATCTGATAGGGGTTGCATGCAAAGGTGATGAATTTTATTGAGTAAATTTTATGTCTCATTTTATAGTAATTGTATCATTCTACTTTTATTCTGTTTTTATTCTGTTTTTGTAAACATATTTTATCTGATGTATTTTATCACATTTTAACCTGATATGGTCAGATGACTAATTAGTTAATAAAGGATACTTGACAACCTGAAATATATCTTCAAAATGAAATGCTCCTTCACAAGGCACTTACTGAAGTTGTCACCACATATGACATCAAGAATCTCAGAGGACTTTCTTCTCATCCCAAGGGAAGTAGATCTAATGGATGATCTAACTGAACCAGTGCATACAGAAAATAAAATTCAGAAGACAAAATGCACAAAATAGATTTTTCTTGGCCTCTAACGAAATGTAATTAATACAGATAACAATGGTCATGGTAGCAAACTTTTCTGTTTCCATTCTGTCGAATTGCTCATGAACTATGAAATTCATTTTGTTTGACTGAAATAAAGCTAGGATAATTGGATACTGCAAATGCAATGATGAGAACTTTTTACAATGAAGCACTCAGAAACTTGAGTTCTCTCTATAAAAGTTAGGCATGAGTAGTGTGAGCATTTGGTCTATATATTAAAGCAATGATTCCATTGTAGATCAGTTCCAGATCACTGACCCACAAAGCTTTTGTTGGTGTGTAGAGAGTGACTGGAGCTGGAGGGTGCACAGCAGAAGGTGTAGGCACTTTGATCAACACAGCAACTGAAGCTTGTTTTGTGCAAAAGAGTTTACTTATGGTGGAAAAACGGAAAAACCTCAAATATTTACAGTGGCAAAGATAACAGCAATTTAAACAACGTAACTTCCATTTTGATGGCACAGAGTTCGGTTCACTGTGGCAAACACAAAAGTAATACAGTCCGTAACTCACAAGTAACTTGGCTCAGTGAAGGAGCAGTCTTTCTGTTTAACGGTTTCGCTGGCACAGTTTCTGTTTCTTTTTCAGATCACCCCCCGCTGCCGGTTCCTGCCCGGGTGTGGATCGTCGGGCACAGCTACGTCTTCTGGGCTGCCCGACATGCTGCTGCTTCCTGGTGTGGGACCCACCTGGGTTTCCAGGGCCGCGCGTACCTGCTGTGGCGGGGCTTCCGGGGCATGGAGTGGAATGATCTACTCCGGTTTGTGGAGGCCTGCGGCCGGGCTCCCCCGCCTGATGTCCTGATTATCCATTTGGGGGGCAACGATCTGGGGAGGCGTACGGGCATCGACCTTGCCCAGGCGATTTGCCAGGATTTAGATTATCTCCATGGCAGGTGGCCATATACCAGGTTGATCTGGTCGGCCATGATCCCGCGAGTGGTCTACCGGGGTGCCGGTGACCCGCGACGTATTGATCGCGCCCGGCGGGGCGTGAACCGCGTGGTGGCCCGCTTCTTCTCTAGGGAAGGATTGGGTACCGTGGTGGAGCACCCTCGTTTGAGGGTGGAGAACCCGCGTTTGTACCACCAAGATGGGGTGCACCTCTCGGCGGATGGGCTGGCAGCGTTTATCGAAGCCCTGCACCTGGGCCTTCGGACGGAATTGTCGCTCTCTTGGGGGTGGGGGGGGCGGTGAGTAGTTCGCACTCCTCCCCGTGTGGCGGGTAGCACTGGTAACGATATTGCGTGGATCCCTATCGAATCTGGTGGGGATGCAGTTCATCAGTCAGCGTGGGGCGAAGCAGAGAGAGAAGGACAGCACTGGCTGATGAAATGCGGTCCGGGAACAAGGGACTGCCAGTCTGGACAGACTGCAATCCCATAAACTGTTCGCCCGATTCGGAGGTCCGAAGCTCTACGGAGACTTCGGACAACGGGATCATTAATTTGGTAAACTAAGTAAAAGTTATTAAGATAAATTAAGGTAAGTATAGCGATTTAATCCTTACCAGTGCTACTTCGGACCGTTGCAGGGCAGTTTAAAAGCGTTAAGCGTTAAATGAGTTAAACTGATTTAAGTTAATAAAGTGGCCCAGTTTTTCAAACCAAAAGATGTTGTCTGACTCCTCATTTTGCCGTACCAGGGCAAAGTCTTTAGCAAGTAAGCTTTTAGACTTACTTTCTCCTTCGGCAAGGCAATCTTCTCCAGTAGAAGTCCTCACTACACAAGCAGTATCTTGTGCATAGATTTCAGAGAGAATGAAGGGTGGTGTGAGCACACAGGCTCTGATGAGCACATAGGCTGAAGATGTGTGAGCACATGCCTTACTTTATAGGCAGGTCTTAGGAATTACACAGTTAGTGAACAACACCTGTGTTGCCACAGCCACAAACTTCTTAAAGCAATACAACAGCACTGAAGTTAAGTATAATATCCTATACAACTAGTTAGGGCAAAGACTTAGTACCGAATAGCGTTGTTTTTTGCCTTGTGGTGCCAAAGAGACAAAGGTATTCAACCCCACCTCATGTTCTTCTGAATAATACAAAATCACTGAAAATCTTCTCATTGGTATAGCTTTTGCTGAAATTTATTTCTTTCCCCACCCAGTGCAGTTCATTAATGGAGAAGGGCAGCCTGGCAGAGTCTTGGAGTTACCTAATCAATAAGCTACACCTGTGCTGTTACAATTGCAGAACCCTTAACATGGTACAGCTGTTTTACATTAAGGCATACTATCCTAGACAAATGGTTAGGCAAACACTTAGTACCTAACATCTTTAACTGTTGAAAAGTTACAGAATATTTTAGTAGTTAATGACTAATATTAACCAGTTGACAGGTTTCTGCATACTTTGTGTGAGAAAGATTTGCCAAAATAAGCTTTAAGCTTTGGTTTAAAAAAATCTAACACAGTTGATAATAACCTCATATATCTCACTAAAATACTCTGTAACTTTTCAACAGCTAAAGATGTGAGGTACTAAGTGTTTGCCTAACCAGTTGTCTAAGATAATATGCCTTAATGTAAAACAGCTGTCTCTCCTTAAGGGCTCTGCAATTGTAACAGCGCAGGTGTAGCTTATTGATTAGGTAACTCCAAGACTTTGCAGAAAGCAAGGTCTCAGTTCGCACTTCTTTAGCTTATGCATGTAATAGATTCTATGGCCCTCATACTGTCTGTGTGTTCAAGACTTCTGCTGGTTGTTATGTTCTGAGGGATAAAGGTTTCATACTGGAGAAGAATAAAAGACTGCTGCAGCCTGGGATCAGGAGGACTTTCCTGTCAGCACACCCTTGGGCCCCTTCACCTCCTGAGGGAAGAGGACTGGGCCCAGCTGTGGCAGTTTTGGCAGTGGAGGAAACTGCAGGCCACCTAACTCCAGGCTCAACCTGCCCACAGAAGGATAAAAGACTGCTGCATGCCAGGTACCGCATGCCAGGCGCCCTCATTTCTTGGCCTGGATGCTTGTAGCTCTGAGGCATAGAGTCTGAAATTCAGGTAATCTTGTTCTAGCTCAAGTTCTAGTTCTAGCTACATCTACATCTAGTTCCAGTTCCGATTGTATGGATTGTAGCTTTTTAGGAACTGTGGTAATATGTCAATATAGGTAAAGGTATTATTAGCCGTGAAATACCTCCACATTTTAGTTTTCAAAGTTTTATTAAATCTTTCCACCACCCCTGCTTTGACTTCATTATTGGTGACAAAGTGATGGACACCATGTAGTTTTAGCAATTTCTTTACACGAATTAACTTTCCCCTCCCCATGCTTGTTAAGTCCTCCTAAACACATTATAAGCTTTTGCAGCCTAGATATAGTTACCTGTGCTACTTCTAAACTTTTTGAACAGCCTTTTATGAGGCCCCGACTTTTTAGCCGTTAAAGTTGATTTAAGATCATTGACACATTGTTTAACTATGTTGTCACCTGAGGTCTGGGTATCAGAGTCAGGCATGTCACTGTCCATTTTTGTCCTTTTAAATGGCCGTTGTGTTTGTGTCATGTGTAAAGTGTCCACATTGAGACGTTTTTGCTTCCTTTTGTCTTTACCATTTCTAAGAATTTAAATTTTTTCCCCAAAATTTACTTAAGTACAATTCTAAAAAAGAAAGACCAGAATGCCTAAAGTTCCTATAGGCCTTTTTTGCTACTCACCAGCCAGATGACAATAACAAATGTCCACGCTGACTTGTTAACTTAAGGCAATTAGCTGCTGGAATTTACACCACAGGAGTTCAACTTGATTCCTGCAAATGGGTGTAACATTCAAAAATTAATGTATAAAATATTTTTCATTCCTGAACCAGTCCTCATTTATGAAACAAAAATAGTTCACAAATCTTCAAGGTTATTTTTAAGAGTTATTTTTACATATACCTGCACTGACTTTACTAGGCATGAAGAAAAGTCAGCTATGGCAGGAATAGTACCAATGATTCCATGTTCTCTGATACTTTGAATCTGTGAGCTGTTGAGATGGGATTCAAGCAGAAAATACCTAATTAACAAAGAAGGAAGTCTCAGTCTTGGAGATGCACATGGCCAGTGATAGATTCTTTGGTTAATGAAGATGTTTTACTCCATTTTAGAAGGTCTAAGGAATCAAAATAAGTGAGATCAATTTTTAAGATTTTAATCATAGAGTAACTAAGTTGGAAGGGGCATCTCCTGGATCTCTCAGCAGCTTTTGATACCATCGATCATGGTATCCTTCTGGGGCAACTGTCTGAGCTAGGAGTTCGGGGCTCTGTATTGCAGTGGTTCTGCTCCTTCCTTGGCGACTGCTCTCAGAGGGTAAAGTTTGGACAGAGTTTATCAGCCCTGTGGACGCTCCAATGGGGGGGGGGGTTTCCACAGGGTTCGATTATATCCCCTACGCTATTTAACACATATGTGAAGCCGCTGGGAGAGATCATCTAGAGAGTTCGGGTGCACTGTCTTCAATATGCGGATGACACGCAACTCTAGTTCTCCTTCACATCATCATCAGTGAATGCGGCCCAGTGCTTGGACAATTGCCTGGCCATGGTGCTGGAGTGGACTAGAGGTAACAACCTGCAACTGAACCCAGGTAAGACAGAGGTTCTGGTGTTAGAGAGTACATCTGCCTGACTTGGATTCCATAACCCAACAATAGCAGGGATGGTATTAACGCCAAGTAAACAGGTACACAACTTGAGAGTCATTCTTGATCCTCATCTGACCCTTGAAAAACAAATCACAGCTGTGTGCAAGTCTGACTTCTTCCATTTGTATCAATAGGCCAGTTGTGTCCCTACTTGGACAGGCAGTCGCTTACAACACGGGTTATCTTGCTGGTAATCTCTCGTATAGATTACTGCAGCACTCTCTATGTGGGGCTTCTCCTGACCCAGGTACAAAATGCAGCAGCTAGACTAATTACCGTGGTGAGGAAGTTCGAACTAATCTTACCAGCCCTTTCAGAGCTGCATTGGTTTCCCGTTTCATTCCGTATCAGGTTCAAGGTGTTAGTTTTAACTTTTAAAACCCTAAGCTTGGCAGAGCATTTCCCTCTTAGAACATATTCCCGCATCATTTGATCTTCCCAGACAGGACAGCTCTTGGTGCCAATGCCTAAATTGGCAAGGAAGGTGACGACCAGGAGAAGAGTCTTTTTGGTGGTGGTGCCATCCCTATGGAACTCCCTTCCGGTGGAATTGCAGCAGATCACTTCTTTGCTGACATTCAGAAAACAACTTAAAGCGCTTCTGTTCAGCGAGGCTTTTGAGTAGGGGCACTCACTGGACTAGTGTTAGGCTTTTATTTGGTCCTCCGGTTTTAATTAGGCTTGATATTTGTATTTTATTAGGTGGTTTATTATGTGTTTTTAATGTGTTGTTAGCCACCCAGAGTTGGAGCAACCCCAGATGGGTGGGATATGAATGAAAGTTTGTTGTTATTGTTATTGGCCATTGAGTCCAACTCCCTGCTTTGGGTGATATACAACTTTTAAATCCAGAAATATTCAATCAATCAATCAATTAATCAAACAAACAATCAATATTGGCCCTTATCTAGAACAAAAAAAATATGTTAGGATAATTTGCAAATTATAAGTACAATTTAAATTATAAACAGCATCAGATATAAAGTGGTCATCTAAGATTGATTGAAGAAGTAAAGAGAGCAAGAAATGTATTTCTTTTGGGTACAAGACAAGCACATACAAATTATACATGAAGAAAACAAAATTATACTGTACCTGCTGCAGCATATTGTCATTTTCAAGTGAAGCCCCACATGCAGTACATTGCAGTAGTCTAATCAAGACGTTACCAGGGCAACTTGAAAAAAAGCCAAAAGGAAAACAAAGAATTTAGTGCATTTTTATTGTATTTTTATTGTATTTTTATTGTATTTTTATTGTATTTTTATTGTATTTTATCACACTTTATCGCATTGTACAGATTTTAAACTCTTACATTATTGATAAGGTCGAAAGACTAATTAATTAATAAATATTCATTCATTAGTGCCATAATTTTTCAAAACTGTTGCTTTCCTTGTAGAGAATGACATTGAATGGTAGGTTATCATCTGACATAAAGAGATAATGATGCACTATCAAGAACTTTTGCATGTTAATCATAACATTTCTGTTGATCAACCTTTTCCCACTAAATACTGAGAAGATTAAAAATCTGATATAGATTACCATATATAGTTGACTATAAGTCATCCCGAATATAAGTCGAGGTACCTAATTTGGACCTCTAAAACTAGGAAAATAGATTGACCTGAGTATAAGTTGGAGGTGGAAAATGCAGCAGCTGCTAGTGATTTTCAGTAATTAAAATACAAGAAAATGTGGTACAATTAATTTATTCAGACATTTGTGTGGGTATGTTTCAAATTTTTACTGTAGTGTTAGTGCTTTTTTAAAAAAAATATTTTTGAATTTGCACCACCGCAGTTTTGGGACCCTTGGGGTCATTGACCCAAGTATAAGTCAAGTCCCCTTTTTGGATCTCATTTTGGAGGCTATAAAACTAGACTTATACTTGAGTATATACAGTACTAGCACATTTGTTCAGGATAAATTGTAATAAGCAATAGAAGACAAATAACAAGTCTACAACCAAAAGTAAAGATTATTTATACCCCAATAATCCACATAGCTCAAGATGCAAGTACTGCATAAATCAGATGGATTGTTTCAGTGAGTTGTGTGATGAATGGGAATCATTTCAGTTCCTTTACTGTTTGTGGGATGCTGAGATGGTTCAATCAACAGTGACTTGACTAGCAGGGTTTAGGAATCTATAAAGCATAAAAAGAGCACCTATAGGCTTCATTTGACTGCAGTTAAGAATATTGTATGCACTGTGTGGCAAAACAAGAAATGGGAGAAGAAATTGACTTCAAATTTTATTTTGCCCTTCCATCATGCATGTCAGTTTGTTGTACTACAGCTCTCCTCCCAACTTTGTTCAATTTCCTATTACTGTATCAGCAATGCTGTTTAATAAATATATCAAACTGTCAAAGAATACCAGGTCTAAGGCTGCCTAATAAGCCTTATGGCTCTGTCAGAATCTGAACCCAGATCTCCCATATTTGTAACCTGGCCCTCTAACTACCACACCAAGGTTATCTTGGAGGAAATGTAAGGACATTTCTTCTCCTTAATAACTAAGCTCCTGTATTTTATGCTTTCTGCATTTTATACGCCAGGGTTCCTCAAACTTGGCTCTCCAGATGTTCTTGAACTTCAATTCCCCCACCCCAAACCCTGATCAGCAGATGTGTTGTCTTGGACTTCTGGTAATTGAAGCCCAAAAACACCTGGAAAACCAAGTTTGAGGAGCCCTGTTATAGCAGTGAGATTTCTTCTAATCTCTACTCTAAACAAGGGATAAAAGGAGTACCAGGTTTGGATGGAGTCAGTTCCACAGATAATGAAAATAGAAACTCAAAACTGAATAGTTGATGGAGGTGCAAATTCAGAAGGCTTTGAGTCAAGAACCCAACCCTCAAATGGCATAAGGTGCAGCCAGTGGTGGGCTGCTGCTGGTTCGGACTGGTTTGGCTGACCCGGTAGCAAAAATCTGGAGGGGATCGCCAGGGGTGGTGGTGGTAGTGGTAGTAAACTCCTGGGTGACCAGTTCAGTCGCCTCTCTGGCCGCCCTCCGGATTGCATTTCCGGGCACCCCAAAATGGCTGCTTGGAAGTGCCCATGCATCAAAACTCCATTTGATGCATGCACACTGAAAAATAGAAGTGTGAATACATCAAATGGTATTTTGATGCATGTGCACCTCCAAGCAGCCACTTTGGCTGCAAGGAAGGGCACGGCAGCCTCTTTCGAGGAGCGGCAGCAGCCTTTCCTCAGCCCACGGCCGGGTCAGGCTGTGCTGCCAAGCCAGGCTGCGTTGCCGGGCTGGGTCAGGCCAGGCTAGGCCGCGCCGTGCCACCAATCCGCTACACTGCTTTGTCACCACACCGCTGTGCCGCTTTGCTGCCGCACCTCTTTGCTGCCCCACCGCATTGCTGCCGCGCCACCACACAGCTGCTGCTGTTGCTGCCTGCCTGCTGCTCCTCGCCCCCAGGGTAAGTGATGGGTTTGTGTTTGGGGGGTGGGGGTGGGGGGATTGCGGTGTGTGTGTGTTTTATATAGTGTGTTTTATGTATATTTAATGTCTATTTTAATTTGTATTTTTATGTTTTATTTCTATTTAATGTCTATTTTAATTTGTATTTTTATGTGTTTTTCATTTCTATTTTTATGTGTACTGTATTTTTTTATTTTTATTTTTTTATTACTTTGGCTCCACCCACAATGTCATGATGTCATGATGTTGGCTCCTCTCATGACATCATGACATTGGCTCTGCCCATGACACCATGATGTCATGATGTTGGCTCCGCCCATGATGTCAGTTCGGCCCACAGTGTGGTATTAAAATTTTTGACAGCCCACCATAGGGTGCAGCTCAAGTCTGATAATTAATGTATGGTTTTCTCTCCTCATCAAAATCTCAAGGCAGGCTATTATTGTTATTATTAATCAAATTTATATTCCACCCTACTCACACAAGCGACTCAGGGCGGAGCACAATAAGTATATGGTATATACCTATTGCTATTGCTGAGGGTAGCAACCTCTGGATGGCAATTGACATATACTAAAGCAGTGGTGCCCAAACATTTTTTTCTGGGCCGGTCCTGCCCCTGACACACAGCTGCGGGGGCCAGAGGCAGGCTGCTCCTACTGCTTACAGTTTTGACATCCAGCAGCGGTGGTGGCGGCGGCAGTAATCGTGCTTTGTCCTGGCTGCTCCAAGCAGCCTCTTGCTTAGTTCCATCCTCTCTGCAGCCTTTGCCAAAGCCGATCGCCATGTTAAGAAAGTCTTTGGAGCCTCCTCTTTTTCAAAATCCATGGGGCTCCTAGTGCCACAGATTTTGAAACAGAGGAGGCTCTGAAGATTTTCCTAACATGGCAATTGGCTTTGGCAAAGGCTGCAGATGGGATGGGACTGAGCAAGAGGCTGCTCAGAGCAGCCAGGACAAAGCACGATTGCTGCCACTGTTGCCACCACTGCTGACATCAGGCGGGGGTGGGGGGGGTGGAGGGGTGGTCCGCAGTGAACCTTGGTACTTACTGCAGGCAACATTAATGATATGCAGGGGCTTAATTGGGCCCATGGGCTGTAGTTTGGGTGCTCCTGTACTAAAGCAGGAAGGCATTACATTTAAGATTAAAAATCAGAGACAGGTTATTTCATGTGGGAAAGATAAGTAGGTATACATTTCTTGAATATCTGGGCTCAGCTGTGACAACAAATGTTCAATATTTACACATTTTGTTTGAAAAAAAAATAAGCTTGATAAGTCCAACAGACATATATAAACACCATATGGTATGATTATCATGATTACTGAGGTATATATTTTTGACACTGAAAACTCAGGCTAAGTAAAAGGACAAGTGAGAGAAAAATAGGGATGTGTATGTCACATAAATTCACTCTAAAAATACCTCACACTTGCAGTAAGGTTCCTCAAGAAACATCATGGGAAATAATGTTTCTCAGATGTTTAATGGTGGCATTTTTTCTCCTGTAAAGTAGTATCAAGCTGTGCAGTATTATTACATTTCTTGAGCAGAGTGGCATCTTTCCTGCCCAGGTCTCAACACAGAATGGAAGCTGTGCAGAACTGTTACAGTCCCTGCAGAGAATGAAATCTTTCCTGCACAAGCTTTGTTGAAAAGGGTGTTCAGTTGTACTGAATTTGGCACTTTACTGCACAGAACTATGAGCATGCAAGAGATGCAAAAATAAAAGAAGCAAGATCAGAGTTCTTTGTTTGTGACAGGCTAGGAATTTTTGTTGTTAAAGGCTCTGCAGTGTATGGTGGCAATCTGAGATTTGCAAAATTGTGGCCCAATGAAAAAATTAAATTACTCATTACATCACTATAAGAACATTTCAATTTCCATTCAATCAATGTATGGAAGGCATTAGGTTACCCTTGCTCAAAAGCCAATCATATCCAACTCCAGGGATTAAGGCTCCTCTATTTACAACCAAAGACATCTGCAGACATTTCCATGATCATATGGCAGGCACTACTAGACACCAGAGTGCATGGAACACTGTTACCTGCCCACCAAAGCAGTACTTATTTATCTACTTACAATTTCTTGTTGTCAAACTGCTAGGTTGGTAGAAGTTGGGACAGAGATGGGAGCTCACTCTGTCATGCAGCACTCGGACCTCAATTTGCTGACCTGCTGACCTTCCAGTCATCAAGTTCAGCATCTTAACCACTAAGCCACTGCAGTCCTTGGAAGGCATTACAGTATGTTTAAAATTTAATGCCCAGTATAGGTAATGTAGACTGATGATATTTAAGGTTATTTACAACAGAGAAAATACATATTTGAATAGGCAAAATAATTGTTAAGAATAGAAATATGCAAGACCATCCTGCATATCATTGCATACCTGCACATTTCGCCGCCTTAAGGCTGTAAATAAAAAAGTAATTTTGCGCTTAAAGCTCTGGTGATCATAATCTATGCTGATCTCTACAGAATGTAGGTGACAAATTTGCCCTTAGTTTCAAATGAATCTTGAACGTTCAGTGTAGTTCCATGGCAGCTCACATCTTGGTGAGAATGAATAAATATATCTATTGGAAAACAACAATTTATTTTCAAAGGGCTATCTCAGACTCTCTTATATTATTAGAAACTATGATTATAGGAAAATATGTTTTTTAAAGTTTCAGTAGAAATTCTGTCCTGGAAATACTGCTTTGAATAATTTAGAATATGGAAAATAGTAGGATCCAGTTGTTTGGGTAAAACAGCAGGTAGAGCTTATTTTGCACTAGGGGTCAATTCCCAAGATATATTTTCACTACGTAACCCTAGAAATAACAACTGCTGAGCAGACAGAGGTGTGTTTCTTTTTTGAGTAACTAGACAGCAGCTTAATCTAGCCTACATAGAGCATGGCTTCTGTGTTTTAATTGTTCACACAAATGTGAATAAGAACCCCTTTAGTTACTATTCTCTCAATTTAAGGAATTTACGGAATGAAGGGATACTTGCCATCATCCCCTCTCAATTTTTAATCTTCACTTGAATAAACTGAATCATGACTCCATAGGGGTCATGCTTTACTACTTCCCTGGTCAGTGTAGTTTAGGGGTGGGGGAGTTTACTGAGTTTTAGCAGCCCTTGCACAATCTGATAAATAAGGAACAACAACAGGCCATTCTCTCCTAGACCCAAAGATACCATGACCAAAGGGAAAAAAAGGGGGGGGGAGAACTGAGCTGAATTGAACTAAGCAAAATGTCGTGGGCCAGTCCTGTCTCTTCCATTTCTAAGCTGCACAATCTTCTTCTTCTTCTGCCATAACTGAATCCGAATATAGGCAATCATCATGGCAATCAGGGTTGTCAGGTTAGTTAACCACCAACTGACACTCAACGTTGAGTCACTGGCAGTATGTTCTACTCTATTACCATAGCAGGATAACCTGTCCAGACTGGCTATCCTTGTTTAGTCCCCCTAAATACAGTGGTGCCTCGCTTAAAGAACATAATGTGTAGCGAGTTTGCTCTTTAAGCAAAACACCATTGTAAATGACCAATTGTGGGGGGTACTGCAAACCCCAATTTATTTGTTAAGCGAGTTTTTGGTTGGTTTTATTTGTTAAGCGAAGCGAACATTCAGAGAAAATTCTGCTCTTTAAGCGAGTTACTCTTTAAGTGAAACGCTTTTTATGCGAGGCACCACTGCATAGGAAATTCCACAGAGTCCATAATGTTTATCCAAACAAGAACACATTTGAAAATGAACTGCCTGCAAAGCAAATACAATGTTAATATAAATTGTAGAGCAGACTAGTGTGATCTATTTCTCAGTAAACTGTAAACTGCACAATAATGTACACAAAATAACTTCAGAGAAACAATTGATCTCTATTTGCAACAGGA
Source organism: Furcifer pardalis (assembly GCA_030440675.1). NCBI lineage: Eukaryota > Metazoa > Chordata > Lepidosauria > Squamata > Chamaeleonidae > Furcifer > Furcifer pardalis. Next base: position 56,469,416 of record CP126896.1, read on the forward strand.
ATAAAAGGCACTGACAGAAAGCTCTGCAAAGCTGGGTAGGTAGTTAATGTCATCTAACATTAAGAAAAACCTCATGTTATATAGGCCAACTCACAACTCAGCACAGGTTTTGTCTGAGCAACCATTGAAAGACCAATTGATTTCTTTCTGACATCTATTTATGTCTTCATTTTGGGTCAGAATCTTTCCAATGGTGTTTCTAGAGTGGAAGGATCAGCTGACAAAATGCTTTTCTTGCTCAGGGGATGTCCAAATATATTCATAGCCCTCACGGTCTTCATGGAGGCTTCTTGTGTGTTCCCTGTTCATTCATTCATTTATATGCTAGTGCTGCAGTAATGATTTCAGTACCTAGGGCTGCAGTAATGATTTCAGTACCTAGCTGGCACCCATCCATCAAAATTCCATCGAGAAAGTGCCGTTCTGAACAACCAGCCCCCACAGACTGTCTTAGAATTGTGGAAGGCGACCAAAGAGTTACCAGATAACTGGGTAGACCCACATGATTCTGTACTGCCAGGCCAAGAACAACAATGGCCTGTGTGGAAAGCTCTAAATAGGCTCCATGCAGGGGTAGACAGATCAAGGACTAATCTGAGCAAGTGGGGTTTTCCTGTAGACAACAGCCTGTGCGAATGTGGAGAAGAACAAACTATTGCCCATATCATACAATGCACACAATGCCCCTCAATATGCACTGAGGAGGACCTTATGTAGGCAAGAGGAAAAGTTGTCAATGTGGCCTGATATTTGGTGGATGTCATCTAATTCCTGTTTGTTTTAGGTATGTTATTTTTAGCTTTGTATGTTATTATACATTTGTGGTGCCTCTGACACAAATAAAAAAAGAAAATGCATTTTTGAAAAGTCAAGGAAGGTAAACAAAGTTCTAAAAAGAGAGAACTTTCTACAATTATACTTAAAATTGTAGTTCAAAAAGGCTGTTGTATAACAGCCAAGAGTTTCAAGTATTCTTTGTCTGTTACATAACCACTTAAACTACTAACCAATTCTACTTGTTTCTGGAAAATGCCTAGATGGACTTTGATGAGGTTTCAGAAGGTAGTATCACAGCTGGAAGAATAAGAAAATCATGTCTTCTTTCCAGTGTTGTTCTGCTTTGTGGAAGTCATTGACAGCAGGGTATCTGCAGTTGTAGTTGCATAATATCAGTTAGTGGGCAAATTCCAAGGGCCTCAAGCTGTCTAGCACATTCTTCAGTAAACAAAATAGTAAGCAAAAGATAGCATTTATTATTATTATTATTATTATTATTATTATTATTATTATTATTATTATTATTATTATTATTATTATTATTATTATTATTATTATTATTATTATTATTATTATTATTATATGCCGCCCTACTCAGCGAAAACTGACTCAGGGCGGCTCACAACACAATAAAATACAATGCAACAATTCAATAAAACAATAAAATGTCACAACACAATGAAATATCATACATCAATAATTCAAAAAAAAAATAGAATATCATAAAATACAGTACAGTAAGATAAAACCCCAATATACGTCATAAAGTTACAAAAATATTACAGAACCCATAGGAACATTATAATGGACAGATTGTTCTTTTAAAACACTGACCTTTTCTTAGCTAATAATGGCAAAGCTTTTGGATGTTTATCTTGTGAGAAAAGAGAAGGAAATGTAATAATTGACACTCTAAGCTGATTAAGAAGGATAGCTGTCTGCCATGATTGATGAGAATGTTGACATCTGCTCAACACAGTATTTGTGAGGCTGGGAAGTCAGACACAACATGTAAGGATTTTAGCATGGAAATTAGTTTAACCCAGCACTTACTATATTGTTACAGCATGTTTCAGATTTAAGAAACAAAACTCCAGGATTGTAGTTGTGTCCAGGATCCAAACAGTTTCTAAATTAATAATAATTTTGTGCTGTCAAGTTAGTTCTGACTTATGGTGTATAGAAAACTCAGAAGTGATTTACCATTCCTTTCTTTTAAGGAATGCCCAAATCTGTTCTCATGAGATGGACAATGGAGTATTACACTCACAGCCTCTGGTTCCACAACAAGAAACTTAATTCATTGAGCTTTCAGCTACTTTTACTACATTATATTTCCACAAGAGTATAGTAAGGGAGAGCTGCTGATTTTTCTTTCCTGGTATAACCCCACAAGTAACATAGAAGATGCTTCTGTAAGTTTAGCTGGCCTTTGATAATAGCTTTTCAAGCTGAATGACGACATTGCATAGGAAGGTGAACAAAGCAGTTGTGTGTCCATGAGTCATTTTATAAACAATGTTGAGTCCTTTGCATCTCAACCTTATACTGGTGTCTTGCAGGATGCAGAATGTTCTTCCATAGGGAAGTAATATCTTTTCACCCTTAGTCATGATTCCTGATATTGTGCTGATTTATTGATCACACAGTTTAATGGCTGACAAATGTCCATAAGTGCAGCACATCATGATTCCTAGAGTGGCCAAATACATGTCAAAAAGAAGAGATGCATTAAGCCCCCAAAAGAACAGGACACATATAAATCCACCCTTAAATAAAATGAACAAGGGTTGATATTTATGTATTGATGCAGATTACCATAATTTAAATAGAAATATTTTAATATTAATTTAATAATGAGAGTAGCTCTATTGAATTAATCAGTGAATGAATTTAACACTGTCATAAATTCCATTTAGCCAATGAGTCTTGTTGGGACTTGCAATGGATAAGCTGGCTCTTCTCCCAGAAGGCACAGTAGGGAATCAAACCCCCAGCCTTTGGCATCCAGATATATGACCCAATGAGCTATCCAGCCATCTATGAACAGGACTATATCCTGTTTAATCAGACTACTGTCCAGGTGATATCTGTTGATGGGCCACATTAACTTTCCTTTTTTTAATTGGTTTGGAAACTAAACATGGACTACTCAGCCATTTAAATAGAGGATTATCACGTGAAAGCCTTCAAAACTGATTTGGTTGCTGGTCAGTCACACAGTCGATTCCGACTCTTTGCAACCCCATGGACCATTGCCCTCTAGGCACCTCTGCCCTCCACCATCCTCTTCAACCTGACCAGCTCTGTGCCCATTGCGTCTACAATACCATCTAGCCATCTAATTTTGGGCTGCAAGATATAAGGGCAGCCTACTCCTACAATCCACTTATAGTTATTTTTCTAATTATCTTTAAATATGCTAGCCAGTGATTCCCAATGCGGGCCCATGCCCCACAGGGGACTTCAATTCCCTGAAGCCTAAGTCAGTAAATTGGCTGATTCTCTATCTGAGAATTGAGAACAGAATTAGATTCAGTACTTGAATTCAGGACAGATGGTGAAAAAAAGAACAGACCACAAAAACACCCTCTCCATGGAAACACCCCAATCAGACCAACAGAGGTGATGCCTTGCCATCTCAGAGTGACAAGGTTGCACATTAAGTTTGCAGCACTGTAATGAGTATGCAGACAGAAATGTCATAGGATCATGATTCTGCCATAGACTTGTTTGGTATACTGTTTATTTACATCATCTAGGTTGGACTTCCTTTCTGGATGGGTATATTCCATCTGCCCTCCATCATCAAACTCTGTTTAACTTTTGCTTCATGACTGTTCATCCCTCCTTTGCTTATTGTTACAACTACATTGTTTCAGATGGTAGTACTGTACTGCAGTTTGTGCTAGTAATTCAAATGCAGGCATCTGTTAGGAGGGCATAAAATTAAACTGTTCCCATGCATCCATCAAGAGAAATGATGGTTTTCTCAAAATAACACAATACAATTGGATGCAGGGAAGAGAGTACATTTTTCTGGGAATATAGAAAGATGGAATAACACAAAGCAAATATAACTAAACTGGAAGCATGAATCCAAACCACACCAAATGCAGTCATGAAATCTTGCTGTACAGATAAAGTAGCAGAGCTCCATGCATAGAAAGCAATTCATCATAAACTGCCTGCCAAAGAGAACCAGGAAATGGTGGTTGGAAGAATAACATACAACTGTATCTTACCCAGTTGCAATCAGTCATGAGAAAAGTGTCATGCCGAATTTTTGTATTAGCTTTGGCCTCTTTCTTCTGCAGAAAGAGAATGCTATCGTACACTCATAGTTATGGAGCATTTCATAGCCAGATAGATAAAAGCTAAAACCATTTTTGGAAATGTATCTAGAGTTATCAGAGAATATATATTTATCCTTCCTTAGTAATAAATTACTAGCTCTGCATGTTAGTATTATCCAAGACAATATCCATGAAGTCCTTCTTAAATAGTCCAAAATGGTTATTTTCCCGTGACCGTAATATTTGGGGAGGGGGTGGGGTGGGGGTGTATAAGAGTTATATTTCAAGAAAAGAACATGGACAAGTAATTTTGCATCTGTTGTCCTGAAGTCAATCTTGTACAGTATTTCTACTTTGAAATGGATATGCATATAAAGAAAACAGGATTACTAATTTATTTTCCTCCCCCCCGCTTCTTCCAGAGTAATATTTTTTGCCGTTCTTGAAATAAATCATATGAATTGGCATCACCTTAATGGTACTAGGGAGAGTATCATCCTTTTAATTACCATGAAGATACAGTAATACCCCGATAACATTATGACTTGGTTCCACAAGTCATGACATTATCCGATTTTTAGCTTTGTCCGATGCATGCATCGAACAACGCTAAAAAAAAAAAAGCCCTGACTTCAAGGACAAACCGCTTTAAAGGCAGGCAGGGAAAGAAAGACCCAATCGGGTCTCTTTTCCTCCCTGCTTTTAAAGCCAACCCCCTCCCCCACACCCACATTGGTCTCTGCAACTGCAGTAGGGCCAGGGTAAAGGCGCGCCTTTCCCCCGACCCTACTGCAGTCGCAGAGACAGCTTGTGTCTCTTTCCCTCCCTGTATTTAGACTACAGGGAGGGGGAAAGAGAGAGACGTGATTGGGTCTCTAGAGAACCAATCACGTCTCTCTCTTTCCCCCTCCCTGTAGTTTAAATACAGGGAGGGAAAGAGACACAAGCAGTCTCTGTGACTGCAGTAGGGTCGGGGGAAAGGCGTGTGCTTTTCCCCAACCCTACTGCAGTCGCAGAGACCGCTGCGGGGTGTGTGTGTGTGGATTGGGTAATTCTACCCAAACCACCCCACACCCGCAGACCATTGCCTCAGATAATGCTAAGAATCATTATCCAGAATCGTTATCCGATGCAAGTTTTTTTTCAAAAAACTTGCATCGTTATCCGATTCTAGCGGTATCCAATGCAATCGTTATTCGGGGTATTGCTGTATAACTATTTTAAGTAAACAGTTATAAGTATTTTATACATTGATCTCAGAGAGCTGCCAGACAGATGGCTCTTAACTGCTCACAATTAAAAGGGGTTTTTTAAAAAATTCCTTAATAGATTATTTCTGGTAAGAAAAAAAATGGAATTGATAATAGGAAATAGAATGTGAAGGCTGCAAATTGAAGACAGCAGTATATGAGATTGCCACATGGGCTTCCATTTTCCAGGAACTTAGTACTCAGAAGTGATTTACCAATTCTTTTTCTATGGGTGCCCCAGGACCCTACAGCTTTCCCTAAGCTAACATGGGTGGTTCTTCTCCTGGGATGCACTGTGAGGAATTGAGAAAGATCTCTTTTGGAGACACTCTGAGCAGATCCTTGTCCAAGACCATTTTAGTATTTGTGTGTTTCTGGATCTTAGGGGCAGGGAGAGGGAACACTGATATGAATAAGAAAGCTCAAATGACTATAACTGTGGAGGGAGTAGACAATGACATCCTATTTAATCCATCATCCAACCCTGAGAACACAGGAAAAAGCAAAGCAGGAGACAGTTATTTTCAGCTTTGGCAGTGACACTATCATACTAAAATAGAAAAAAGCAAAATGGGAAAGAGAGACCCTACTATCCTAAAAAGAACTGTTCAAAGTCTACACAACAATGTGATCATTAATTTAACAATGTGTACACACACATACACATTTATGCAATATGCTACACTGACAGAAGCCCTATACTGCATTGCAACTTTTAAAAATGCAGACACCAGATGCAATAGCCTGGTGGTGTCATTCAGAGGTTATCAGTGATTGGAATGTGCAGGATGGAACTTGGATGAAGCTGTTCCCTCCTTTGGCACTGGCTCAGCATTTTCCTTCTAAGGTAATAACAGTTGGGCTCCTGCTTTCCCTAGTTTTAATTGCATTGTATCTTTTTATCATTTAGAATTTTTTTAAGTTCATGAATGCAAAACTCAACAGAATGGATCAGTGAGGTGTGCCACTCCATCCTAGGAGTACCCAGTGGTCTTTGCTCTAGCGTGTATTAGAGATTTGCAGTGTCTTTGGGCAAATGTGTGGAAATGGACCAAATCAAGGGGATTTGCACAATTCTCAAGAGTCTGTGTGTCAAGGGGATGTTAAATCAAATGATCTGGCTTCATGCTTTCCTCCCCACACCTTCTCTCATGGAACAGGAAAGTTTAAAGAGATCAAAACTTGTAGATGGTTATTTGATCAGGAGCCCTGTAAGATTGATATTCCCAATTGTGAAGAGGAATGTCAGACATTCAACTCTTCAGAGCTTTCTGCTCTGAACACAGAAAGAGCCTCCTAGAAGATTGTGGCATTTTTGAACCACAGTCGGGTGCACCCTAGTAACAGCAACCTTGTGTCCCTGGCTAATCTTTCCCATACTAGGTCATGTGAGAGAAACTGCAGAATGCTCTCCAAAAACTGCCTTCTGCCTTCTTTTTGACAGTTTCACGTCTGACCTAGAGATGGAAGAAGTGCATCTGTCAGGCATATAAGCATCCTTTGCAACTCTTATTTTGTGCTTAATCATCCTATGAAGATCATTATATTTTTCCTTGCCCTGATTCTTATAGTTCCTTCTTATTTTCATTAAAGTGAGTATATCATCTGTCATCCATTCCTTATTCCTATGGTTTGACTTTTGTCTGCCAAGGTGTTTCTGTCTAACTTTCTGGATTATTATTTTTTATTATCCCCCATTTCTCTTCTACATATATTTCCCCCTGATATTTTCTTATGTTATCTAACTCCTTTCTCATTGTTTCTTTTGCCACTGTTCCACATTCTTTGTCCTTAAGGACACTGAACAACAGGTTTTGATTAACTTTTTCCATCACCAATATGTATGTTTGGTTGCTGGGTTGTTGTTGTTTTTTAATTAGGTTTTATCATTTTTTCTCGTTATTTATAAATTTATTCAATTTGCTTATTTTTTGTAAATATTTTTTAATATGTTTTAAGCTGGCCAGAGTGAAAATATCCCAGATGGGCAAGATATAAATAAATAAATAAATAAATAAATAAATAAATAAATACATACATACATACATACATACATACATACATACATACATACATACATACATACAATATTAACGGGGTGTGGTCTGATGAAATATCTGCTCCGAGATACTGTAGATCTTTGCTGACAAGATGCTGTTATGAAACTTTCTGTTTATAAGAGCAAAGTCTATTTGATTTCTGACAATATTATTTGGGCTATTATCAGGAGACTTCTAAGTGTAAAGTCAACTGGATGGCAGCTTAAGCCATATGTTGGTGATTGCTACATCTTCTCTGCAGAACTGTACGAGGCAATTTCCTCTCTTGTTCCTTTTTCTAAGGCCATATAGTTCAACTATGTCATTTTCTTTACCTTGGCTGACTTTAGCATTAAAGTCTCCCATAATCACAGTAACTTCATTTCTTTTTATTTTCTTTTGGAACAACTGTTTGTAGAACTCATGTATCATAAGTGAGTAACATCTTGATCATAAACACATTTCTAATGAGGCAGGTTCTGTTGATGACCGTGGAGCCAATATGTTTAGAACTGGGATGTGAAACCTTGTTTTAAATTTAATTTCCATACTTTCCATACGATTCCATTAATCATGACCTTACATGACTGCAGAAATTATTTCATCATTTCACTACATCTCATGTTTTAATCTGGAAGTAAAATAAATGTAAATTAACTACCTTGATTTGATATACTGAAGTCAATTTAGTATGTTTATTTCTAAATAGTGTCAAAGGGACAAGCATAACAACAAGCTGTTTCAGACATGCTGCATTAACTTTAGTAATTTTGACTATGGACGCTTAAAAACACTTCTGTGTCATTGTTGGCAGTGTATGGAGTGCTCGAGCCCTATGACCTACAATTTTGTAATCTAGTTTGTGCAGATGAAATGAACTGAAAGCTTTGATGGGAAAACAAGATGCATGGCTAGATCCTTAATTAAAAACATACACGTGGCATGTTGAACAGTTTTCATGTTACGATATTAGCTAACTGCTAACTCATTCTGAATGTTATATGTTGCTATACTTGAATGAAAAATGAAGATTGGAAGAAAATCTGGGAGTAAGAATCCATCACTATCTAATTACAAATCAGTTCTGTGCTTTAACATCTGTGGAATTAGACAGGGGTAAAGCATGTTTACATGAGGGGGGGGGGAATCTCAAAGTTAAGTGATTTGAAGACTGTCTAAAATATGACTAAAGCTAGACCGAACATAATTGTAACTTAGAGCAGAACAGGAAGAATTGTTTTAATACTCTATTTGCTTCCTTTAAGTCAGAGGTTGCTAATCTTTTGAAGCTGGGGACTGGGTCATGCTCCCTCAGACAGTTGACAGGCTGGACTGGTGGTCCATCTGCTGCCGTCCCCAGAATTGGCTGCGGACTCATTTATAGTTGTCGTAAATGTGTTTATGACAGCAGTAAATGAGTCTGTGGCCGATTCCAGCAGTGGTGGCTGAAGCAAGGGCGTGGGCCTGTTGATTTGGCACCAAGGACTGGATCTGGCCCATGGGCAGTAGGTTCCCTACCCCTGCTTTAACGATCTTCTAAGAAGTCTGAAAAATGCTCACCTATTCTTATTTAGTGTGCTATTTGTTGAAATTGGGCTATATCTCAAAACAGCAAGCAAGCAATCTTGTTTTTGGCAGGTAAATGGGGCTAGCATGATGGCAGTATTGAAAGTAGAGGCAAGAATTGGAAAATGGCTACATAGGTTGAAGAGTAATGTCCAGAGATTTTTTTTTAAAAAAAATAACACATAGGGATCAAAGGGCTGCTGGTCATACCAAGATGAAGCAATCCCCAAAGGAGTCCTCTTATTCTGTGCAATTAGGATTAAATTGTAGGATTAAAAATTTGATCTGTCATTTAAATTGAATACGAAGTAAATCATTTTTACTATGCTAAGTTCCTAGCAGCAAATGAGAGCACAGGTGAATGATGGACATGCAAACAAAACCTAAGAACTCACCTAGACATTTCAACCACAGAGGCTTAGATAAAAATCGCTTTGCATTATATATTATCTTGTAGTCATAACATCACCCATTTCACAGAATTAAAGGGCATGGTGAAATACAGTGAACAGTGCTCAGGATATGATCAGATGGCTACAAAAGTGTTCACCTAGAAAGGGCTGTTTTAATGGAATTGATCTCCCTTAAAGTGAGCCTTCTGTCTACCAGGGAATTGCTGCAGTCCAATGTGACCCCTGTTTTCTTCTATTTTTTTCCACTTTTCAATACATTAATAAACATTTCCTGCTGGGATTCTGGCCACAATGTGAAGATTTCTGAATTGGATAATGTCATTGGTTTTCTGAAGTTTTATGCATAGGCTTGACAAACTATCTCAGTAAATTACCTTTATGCTGTAAAGACTTGAGCGGTGACTGGTGCTGTTGAAAAAAATACAAGATCTTCTGTCTGAGAAACAGGATAGTATTAGCTGTTTTATACTTACCTCTCTCAAGAGTCCCCTGCTTTCAAGAATGTTCTGCAGTCAATAACAAACAATCACATCATTCCTTTGGCTGAAGAATGCTCAGTGTTTTATTCCACTCAGTTTGTTCTTTGTGCAAGGGCATTTTTTGTACACAATAAAGCGATAAAGAAATGAATAAAACAACAGAAATGGGAAGCATAAACAAAGTTATGCAAACCACAAAAGGCAACACTTTGTGATATAGATATTTGACAAATTTAAACCTTGAATGAGTTACTTGCATCCCAGTTTTTCTGTACTTTTTGTACTAAGGAAAACAAATTCAACAAAGTCTGTTGTTTCATTCTTGTCAGAAAGGACTCTGGCAAGGCTACCAGTCACTCATAGAGATCTTGCCTGGTTGTACAGACAGCCACAATTGGGGAACATAATTTTCAGGAGCATTCATTACATCTTTGTCTATATCTTCCACTTAATTCTGTACATCTCTTCTTGAGATTTACACTAGCCTCTTCAATTATTGCATACAGAATAATCCATAAGATACAGTAGAGAGCATAATTTATGGTGTGTTTATATTTACATTTATATGTGTACTTACATTTATATCACAGCTGTTAAGCACTTAGGCTGTGAAGCTGAAAAGAATGTGAAAATACTTTATAACTTACAGTTTACAAGACTGATCAAGCTTGCATAAGTTGAACAATAAAATAAAAATATCATCTCAATCACTTCAGCTGCTTGTTGTTCCAAAGATTTAGGTGGTCTCTCCAGAATAATGTATAACAAAACAAAAACAGAGAGCATTTTGGAGAATAATCATATATTTATCCTCATTCTAATATTAACAAATGAGAAGACTCTAAAAAAACCCTTCCATTTTTAACATTTACTGTATCTTGCTGAGGCTGCCATAGAACAAGGGCCACCTGCATGTTACAGAAAAAAGGATCAATAGAAAATATTGCATATTCACACCCATGAATATAGCTTTGTGTGTAGGGATCTCTTCTGGCAAGCTGTCTTCTCTTGTCTCAAGCCCCCTGGACAGTCCATCAGAGTTGCCTTCTATTTGGCCATGGGTGGGTGCTGAGGCCAGTTGGCCAGCTTAGGACTGGGAGAAGAAGCTGGCTGATGAGAACACCTGTGCAGTGAAGTAGGGATGGTAGGAGGAGGATTCTTGGAACTTGGAGGAGTCTGGAAAGGAGGGAGATGGGTGGGAGGAAGAGGCCCCTGGGGAGATGTCATGAAGAAGCAGGAGGAGGATGTGCTTAGAGAATAAGTTTTTTATTTCACCCTAGTTAAAGACTCCCAGATCTGCATTCTGGTGGACTTGAGATTTCCATATGATGGGAGATCTATGTCTTTGAGCATCCCAGTCTAATTAATTGGTGCCTTTGTTGAGGATGGCCACACTCCACTGACCATTTGATCCAAATGTTCACCTGATTCACAAGTGACATAAGATGAGGCCATGACACTTCCAGAAGACCTTGGAAGGAACAGCAACATAACAGCTCCAGTAAACTCACCCAAGGACTGGAAGGGAAGAAATAGAACATGGGCTGGTAATGGGAACTGTGCATGAAGGTGAAGAGAACCCTTATTGGATCAAACTAATCCAACAGTAAAGATACCTTTGTACCTTGCACAGCTTCCTGAGCACTGTGAACACTGGCTTCACCACCTGGACACAAACTTCCATTCTTTTCTTTTTCTTTTTTTTTATTGGGGGAGGGCATTAATAACAAAATTATTAGGGATGTCAACAAGGATTGCAAAAATGCACATATAATCTAGATTTTAAAAATGTAAAATATTCAGAGTTACTCTGATGTGAATACTCATATCCTTGAAAATCCATCATGCTTAACCACAAATTGTTCCATATTGATATCCTGCTTTTTTTGCCTGTGTTGTTGATATTAATTAGAAAAAGACAGCTTCTTTTGGTGGATGTTCAGAACTTTCACTGTTGCTTACTTTTCAGTCCATTATTTCCTCTCACAAAAATAGTTACTCATTTCTTTTTCTCATTTATTCAAACAAATCTCATTATTTTGACTTGGCTAGGGATGCTTAAATAATTCAATTTAAATAATTCAGTTTGCCAGACCCACAATGAAATGACCTGATCTATATATTCTGAACTAATGTGCAAACTGTCCGGAGGCTTTCATACTTTCTGAATGTTGTAGTTTGAAGCTCCAAAATAGCATTGAAATAAGTTTTGAAATCTCAGTTAGAGAGAAAAAAGACATTTACTGTTATTTATATGCAATTTTGAAGAATGCAGATTAATGTGGAAGTGAAATGGAATGAACTATATTGAAACTATTAAAACATTGAATGTCATTAACAAACTGCAAGATAGTATGCTAGTGTTATTACAACAGGCCCCTATAAATATTTTAAAGCACCAAGAGAACCAAATCATCATCATAATAAAATACCATAATAATTATATCCCAGCACTTCAATTCCAATTTATGGTGACTTAGTTATAGAGTATTTAGGAGTAGTTTGGCATTCTCTTATTCTGGAGGTGCACTGGGAACATGTAACTTGCCTAATGATACCCTGGCTAGCTCTTATCTTCATAGTGCCAGATCAAACTTCAGCTCCACAGGTAGATATCAGACTCATTGACCTATCCAACAAACAGTCACTTAAAATAAGCACTGAATGAGGGGGAAAACCTTATAAAAACAAACAAATACCAAAAACACAATCACCATTAGACAGGGTGGAAAGAATTGTTTGAATTAAAATGACTGGGTATCATGATAAAGAACCACCACCACCACAATAACCCTGGTTCTTGTCATAAATACATGTGTGGGTAACAGAACAACCAGAATATCTAGCTTTCATTGTATGGGCAGGTGTGAATGGGGTGAAGGAGTTCCATGAGACAACCTAATTCTTAGATTAGGACCTGTTTTCTACATGTTTGAATAGTGCCATACCCTATTGCTGTTGTTTCTGAGAGCCACATGACACATTCTATTATTAGCTATAGGAACTGTGATTGCGTGAGGTTTATTGTCATTTTTCTAAGCAGAATTAAAGGAGGAAGAAACTGTGGTGCATTAATCTATTGTAATCCTACTGTGACCTGTTCAGTCTTCACAAATCAGTGGGAGTAGTGACTGGGCACAGCTGTGGCCCCCATCATCAATTATTTGTGCTGATGGGCATTTCTTTTTCTTTCCCTCTGCCTATTTACAACTGAAACATTTCTATTTCTACCATTCCTACTTCTGGTCTTTACTGATGGTTTTAATGAATGCATTTGTTCAGCATTTAAAGTTCCCAGAATCCTCAGGCCCAAACCACCATGTACCCATTCACACCAAATGAGTGTATTATCGGTTCAGTGGAATGAGGACATGGACCATGGACATAAAGAAGTGTCATAATGGCAATGTCCATTGTGTGTTCACCACTCAGAATTCTGTAGGTTCAATGAGCAGGTGAAATGAAATAATAAACCAGTGGTGGGAAGTGTGCTGCTGACAGGTTTTATGGCAATATATATATATTAACTAACCAGTTGGCCCTGAGGAAGTGGACAGGCTTCTTGGATCTGTTCCCGCCACTGCCTGTGAATATATATACACAGTAATACCTCGGATAACGCTAAGACTTGGTTCCACAAGTCTTGGTGTTATCCGATTTTTAGTGTTATCCGATGCATGTTAAAATCCTATGGGATGGATCGGATAATGTTAAAGCTCCATAGTGATACATTGTAACCACACAGGCTTTAGCGGTTGTTATCCGATGCATCCCATAGGACCTTAACGTTATTCGATCCAATTCTCCTCCCCAGATTACTTAACGTTATGCGATTTTAGCGTTATCCGAGGTAAACGTTAACTGAGGTGTACACACACACACACACACACACACACACACACACACACACACACACACACACACACACACACACACACACGACGTCTCTATCTCAAAATTGATGTATTAGAGACTAATCACTAATGCATCAATTTTGAGATAGAGAGGTCTAGTGGCTTGTGTTCCACCCATTTTAAACATTTGCTTTAATATAAAGTTAACTAATATGATTGTTCTGTATTTAATCTTTTCAGCAGATTAAAGTTAAAATGAAACCCACCTTTAAAAAGATAAAGATACAAGTAGGGAGAAGTGGGGTAATGACAAAACCACAGTTAGAACAAGACAGATCAATACACACAGTTAGCAACAAATATAAAAAGTAAGGAATCGGAGAAGCATAAATTATATAAGATCCAGAAAGTCTTAGAGAAGTAGGATTCATGTTTGAATGGCTGGAGGAAGGAGAAGCACAAGACACAGTAAATATAAAACTGTCCCAGAAAAGGCTTTCAGAGATATGCTTCCTGCTAAAACAAAATTAGGAAAGGAACAAAGCAAATTTTACTTCCTATCCAAGTGGTGTACCTGGAGAGATTTTTGTCCCATGTTAGAAGCTAAACTGCAACAGTGCAACATCCATCTTTTCTTCTATCCACTTTATTGCTTTCTTTATTGTGTCATGTTTTTGGTCATACTGTCTGGCTTTACTATCTGGATCACCAAATCAGCCTAAAGTGATCTGTATTTATCTGGGCTTAATCTGATCTGTCAAGGCTTGATTTGGACCAGTTGTAATCTTTCCAACAACTGGAATTTTACTAAATGGCTTGCACAGTGCTAGTTTTAACAACTGCTGCATGTAATTTCTATAGTTTTAAGCAGCTGCAAGTATTTTAAATAACTGATAAAATTAATAAATATAAAAAATATTGATATTGGGCCAAGTTCAGTGTAAATGCCAACTAATTTAGAGTTATTAAAATGAATAGGTTGATCATGCAGCTTTCTTTCATTTCAGTGAAGATACTCAGCACTAATATTAGTCCATTGTATGCAAGCAATGCAGTGGCTCAAGCGGCTAAGACACTGACTGGAAGGCAGGAGGCCAGAGTCCGATTCCCGAGTAGTGCAGGAAGGAATGAGCTCCCATCTTTGTCCCAAGAATATTCCGTTGTATAATAATTTGTTCTCTGAAGAGACTGTTTCTGACCTTGATATGACATATGGTATCTAACATGCTCTGCCGAGCTTTTCTGAACTGCATCTTTTGTTGATTTTATTGGTTTAATGTTGCTGACTGGAAGGCGGGAAGTTAGCAGTTCGATTCCCAAGTGCTGCAGGATAGAATGAGCTGCCATCTTTGACCCAGCTCCTGCCAGCCTAGCAGTTTGAAAACAAGAAATTGCAAGTAGATAGAAAGGGACCACTTTGGTGGGAAGGTAAAAGTGTTCCATGCACTCCAGTGTCTAGTGATGCCTGCCACATGACCACAGAAACATCTGAAGAAGCAGACATTGCTGGCTCTTCGGCTTTGAAACAGAGATGAGCACTGAACCCCTGAATCAGATATGACTGGCTTTTGAGCAAGGAAAATCTTTACCTTTACCTTTATGCAAGCAAAGCAATCACACATATATATTACTCCATAGTGCTTCATGCACTCTCTGGGTGTTTCACAAGTTTATTAGCATTTTGTCCCCAACAATATATATATTTAAATTCCTACACAGATTCTCATATACAAGCATAGTTTCTCCTACAAGTTTCTTTGAATCTTGCAGGGATTAAAACAAATAGTAATGTGGAAAAAAATTCTCTATTTTGTGTTAACTCTCCAAGAGAAAAGCAACTCTTTTTACTCCATTAGCATGGATAGCCCATGTTTCATTCAAACAAGTGTCTTCTATTTTTTTATTCATTTGTTTTGTCATGTTCATGCCTCATCTCTTGCCCTTGGATTTCATATTAATGATAGTGGCTGGTGTGTTACCCTGTATTTTATTTTCTCTCCTTTCAGGTTACGATTATTAAAAATATGTCAAACATAATGGATTACCATAGTATTAGTAATGTTATATTTGCTTTATGCATGAGTTCATGATAAATGACTGCAGCACATTATATTTTACAATTCTATTTAACTTGTCTTGAGCTGCCCATAAGCAGTTTCCTAGATCAAAAATTACTTGTGTATTCCATATAGAGGTTTGTCCTACCTTTTAATAGATTATCCTGTTAGTAAACTTCTAAAATCAATTAACCTTGTTGGTATGAAAGTAGCTTGAAAAGTAAAGTTGAAGATAGCTTTGAACAACAACAATACAAAATATCCAGTCGTGTTCAGGGTTCTGATTTTACCTGCAAGGTATTGACTTCAGTAACATTGGGCTATGCCAATTTATCTATTCTAGCATAAATGTTTATTTATCTGTCATTGTCTGTAGCTATGTCTCAAAGCTATCCCCCTCCCTTACTGTCTTAAGATTTGCTTGGTAAAAGAATGAAGATTTGGCAAATGCAGCTTTCATCAGTACTGCCACATATTGATGGAAGATGCTTCACTTGCTAAAACTCTGTCACAAATCAGATTTTATGTTGCTGGGCAACCATTTTTGTTTGCTCAATTGCTGGTTAATATAGATATGTAGGGAACTAATGGTTAGCTGAAAAGCTCTCCTGAGTTTGAATGGAATGTGACTGAGAGCTGCACCCCAAACATAGGGAAGAAACAGGTATGTGCGTGAAAGCGAAAAAGAGAACTCTGGTTTAATACTCTCACTTTACTTGGACTGTAACTAGCAAAAGTGTTCCAGATGCATGGGATTCTGGGAGTTGTAGTCAAAAAATGTACTTACTGGTGGTCTGAAGAAGCCCTCTCTTCACAGATTGTTATTTCTTGCTTAGAGAACATTTTTAAGACATTAAGAGAATCTCTTTTAATATGCCATTCATAGAACCATCTGATTTGTAGAGCAAAGCCTCCAAAATCCAGAATCCATAAAAAGAGTTATGTGATCTAAAAACTGGCTGACCATATCTTTTGAATGTAGGTTCTCTGTCTTGAAAACTGATGTACTATAATCAGTATATACCTTCTTAGTGTACTTGTTGCATTATTTCAACCTGCTATCTATTTGTCATATCTGCATTCCTTATTTTCCTCAAATTCAAAAAGATGTGCCTCCTTCTTGACCTCCTCGCTTAACAGTGACAAGCATGACAACATGTGAGGAAGATGTGGCTGAGAATTAGGAGTTGGCCCCAAGGCAGTCAGTGAGTATCACAGCTGAATGGGGTTTGGAACCAGCATCTTCTCTCTCCTAGCTGAAGTCTACCATGCTGGCTGTCATTGTGACAGCTCATCTATTTGTAAGTAAAGCAAATACTGTGTTATAAAAATGTCATGAGTCTTCAGTGTTCTCTCCTCTCAAGAAAATCCCATCTGAATTGCAATGTTTCAAAAAAAAAAAAATCATTGCTCTGAAAAGTGATGAATGCACAATCTCATTAAAGGCAAATAATTCATTAGCTGAATGACAGTAACTAACATGACAACCCTGAGGACTAACAGCCGTAGGTGGTGAGGTCCACATGGAAGGATGATGGTCCCTAAGTGGATTAAATACAATTTGAATCCATCTTGATGGAAGGCAGCAGCTTCATTAATACTGGCCTGGGGCTGATAAGGACTTTGCGTGCCAAAAGGGCTCAGGACCAAAAATTGACTCATAGAACTGGATCAGTGGTATGGTTGTCACACTCTGATACAGAAGGCAAATGGAAGGCCACTGCATTTTATTCTCTGGATAATCTTCATGGCTGATCTCCATGATAATCGCCAATATTCGGAATCAGATACGGCACAAGAAGAAGAAGAAACAAGGACACCCACTATCACCTCTATTATTCACTGTGGTGGTAAAATTTTTAGTTTGCATCAGAGTGAATACAGTTTGGTATAAAAAGAAGCAAAATCTAAGACCTGATAACTACCCTCTTGCCCCCTTAAACTGTTATAATATTTTCCCATAGGCTATGATGACATATATAAACTTCAGTAACTTTGTTAGAGTAAAGCTGAGATTGCCAGATTTCTATATTGATCAGCAACCTCTTCTAAGAGATTATTGGAGGAATAAATTATGAGACTCTGGCATCTCATGACTTGCATGGCATCAGGTGAACAATTTTATTAGGCAGCCAGAGGTTAAGAACAGGCTATTCTGGGGAAGTGCAGTAAAGAGATAATTATAAAAATATATTCTTATCTTTTTCTTCTTTCATTTTCCAGATCAAACTTTAGACTGACAAAATGAAGTAACTTTTTTTTGGCTTTCTTGTTGGCCAAAATTAAATTTTCATTGGTTAGTTTCATTGGTTTTTGTTAGTAATCAGAAACCAGTAAATTACCTGGATTCTCTATCTCTCCACATTCATTGCTGCCCACCAGCAGTCCCCACTTGAACATGTTGGTCTTACATTTAGGCATTCCACCCCTCAGCCTGTTCAGGGTCATCCAAGTGACATAGGGAAGGTGGAGTTCCTCAGCTATATTCTCTTTTAATGCTATTCTTTGCCCAGTGAACTCCTTCCTCCATCTTCTAATTTGGTTTTGCTCTTGTGTATGCTCAAGCAGTGGCATTGTGTAGGGGGGGCGGGGGGCCACCCGGGGCGGTGCTTTTTGGGCTATGGGTTTTCTTAGACTACAATTCCCAGAAGCCCTAGCAGGAGTGGGCATCGGTATCCACCAGCGGGCGGCAAATTTGGCTTAAGCCCCAGGTGGCTGAAATCCACGCAACATTACTGTGCTCAAGAGTGTTTGTTTTTGCCATAAAGCTCTTCCTGGATCTAAGCTGGCACACTTGAAGCACATATCCATTCAGAGGAGTTGAGGGTTATTATCTTGTTTAGCTCTCTCAGTATCCACTGCTACCTCTCTATATTCTTCCCTGCTAGATTTAGGGATAGGCTCCCTGTGAAGACTGCATGTAGCATGGAAACATATTGGGGAGAATGGCTAGGCCAGCGGTTCCCAACCTTTTCAAGCCTGAGGCAGGCTCACACTCTTTCAGTCAACTTCAAGGCCTGGATGGCCATTTTGCCCTGCCTGCACAACTCCAAAGGGGGTGACCATTTTGTTTCTTAAATGCCCTTGGAAGGGAGGCACATAAAATTGCCCCATGGCCAGATCTGGCCTTACGTTGGGAACCCCTGGAATAGGCCAATAAGTGTCTTAAAAATCCCATTTTAGGGAGCATCAGCCAGGTTTCAATAATCTCCTTGAAGGTACTACAGGCATAGCATTTAACACAAATGAAGCTATCTACCTTGTCATTTTGTTGAAGAATTTGCAGACCAAAAGGTTCTTTCCATCTTTTATGGTGGTTTTGTGATAAATTCTGGGATACAGTTTTTTAGGAATTAAGAATTATTACCATGCAATCCATAATCAAGTCTCCAGAGTTAGCATTATTACCAACTTATTAAATAAAGAAAATCTGTTCTATATAAATCCTTAATAAGCTACTTGTCAGCAGCTGGAGGCATAGTCATTGCTAAATTTTGAAGGGATCTTCAAAGGAGTTTCAGTAATGACTGGTGTAGTGAAATATGGCAGATTGCACTACAGGAAAAATTAACGCATAAACTTTAGGCAACAGAAGGAATAAAAACTCTTTAAAAAATAATGGAAGAGTGTCAACCCTTCATAGAGTGTATGAGTAGAAAAGCTAACCGTGTCTCCTGGACTCGTACAAAAATAAAATAAAATTGGGCATTATAAGCCATACTGAAATGTTAATCAAACACCGTATTCTGAAATTATTATATACCTCCACTACAGAGAATATGGTGTGGTAAGGAGAGGGAATAAAAAAATATAGTCTGTATTGTTAGAAAATAAATAAAATTATTATAAAACACCAAATTGCAATTTATTTCCTGATGTGATCACACCCTCAGTTTCAGTGTGGTGATTACAATCTCACAAAAATTAGTTTTTATTGTTCATAAATGGCTTACAAGCATATAAAGACCTGTAGCTTCAACATACAGTACGTTCAAGTAAACTTACTGTATTTTTGGTGAGATATCTTTGCAGAACATCTCCACAAGTTCATTGCTAGTTGCAAAACAGTGGGAGAGAAATGGAGAAGACAAAGAACATGGGAGGACCCTTACTTGCTGCTGAGTACTTGATCTAGTACCATCAGCTATCTGGTTTAGCCCTACTTTCTCTGGCTACATTATGAGGTTAGTGTACCCACCAGCAGTAACAATACTAGAAAGACTACATAGATTTTGCTGAAGAGTCATTAAAAGGACTAATAAAACCTCCTATCCTTGGTAATAGTGATCAAGCAAGAGCTTCTTCCATTTGTTTCTCAATATATTCAAGTCCCAGGTTTTTCATGTTTTCCTAATGCACTAGAAGCACAAAGACTTTTGATGCTCTTTAGAAGGAGGGAATTCTGTCCATTGGCATTCCATATTTCCCACAACTGAGGTACATAGCAGAATTAATGAAGATTTATTGCCATAATAGAATAGTGTTAATTTGCAATATCTATGATTCACAGCTACAGTATAATGACATAATTAGTAGGAACAGGTTGCTAACCAAATGTCTATGGGCCATTCAGTAAAATGAAAGATATAGGCATTAATATCATTTCATGTTTAGTTGATGATGGAAAAATTGCCCAGCACTGTCCAGAACTACATACATCATAACATCTTTACTGCTTTAAGCATTTTTGTCTAAAAGAATCCTCATTTAAATGTGTCTAAGTTTCTAAATGTGTACCAAACTAAGCTAATAGCTTTTCAACAGTCATGCCACTTGTCTGAATTCTTTTCAGCATTTTCTGCTTGAAAATTACCAGACAAATGCAGTGCCAGAGATGTTCAATACAATGTGCAACTAAATGTTCTTCCCTTGACCTTACATAAAAAAAAATTCAATATATCAATATGGGATACATAATTTCTGTTCTCTGCTAGGAGTTTAGAAGGTCAAACTAAAAAAATATATTTTGTGCTTTAAAGCACTCAAAATGTTTCAACCATAAGGCTTTTTTTTACTGTGTTGCAGGTTACTTTGGTCCTTTAAAAATACATTAGATGAAGATAAAACAAAGCAGATTTATTGTAATGATCTGCAATTTTTAGAGCAAATTAAATCCAAATGGCCTGAGAAACAATTAAGGGCCAGATGTGCATACTTGTTAACGTGATCCTTTCAGATGATGATTGGGCAGAACTTCAGTGCATTCTCTCTTTTCTAAACTGTGATATGAGTGTGCATATAAGTGTGATTGCTAGTGCTAAAAGCCCTTCCAAGTGCTGGTCTTCACCATAGCTAATGCGAAGCAAGTTACAGGCCAACTGGCAAATGTAATTAGCAGGATTTTAATTTTTTGAGCCAAGATATATTAGGGTCTTCCTTGGCAATTGTGAGTGGGGGGAAAACACACCCTCAGAGCTATAATTAGGGCCTCATCACTGAAGATGGAGGCCATTAGGCGCAAGACAGGACAACTCAAATATCTAGTGATTCCTCTTTCTAAAAAAAAAGCATATGGCATCTTACATCATGTGAGAAACTGGAAAGGAGGTACATGTGGTAGAATCTGTTTTTTATTAAGAATGTAATGACTGGAATCTTGTTCCGTAACATAGACCATGGAAGGCTGCTGATGTAAACCTTTTTGCTGATGGCAATTTTTCAGAAATAAAAAAGAGGTCCTAAACATTCTGTGGGATCTCTTTTGCTGTGGGAAAGTTATTGGGAGCCAAGGGGGTGGGGGAGTGGAAAAGAGTACTTGGATAGGATACTTAAGAGACCGCGTCACCCCGAGAACATCTGTCTGTCCCACCAGAGTGGCATGGAGAGGCTCTCTGGTTGTGCCATCAGCTAGAGAGGCTCACCTATCTAGCACTAGAAGGAGAGCTTTTTCTATGAAATCTTCTGACAAGTGAGTTGTGTCTCCAGACAGAGCTGCTGCCCTTCAGAAAGGGGGTAAAAACCCATCTGGTTGGGCATGTGTGGGGTGCGGGCCAGACGGTCAGCTCAGCCAGCTGACTCTTATGACCCCCACCTCTCTCCCCATTATCTTTTTAACTTTTTAATCCTTTTAACTTTTTTAACATTTTAATGTATTCAATGTGTTTTAATTGTGGTTTTTAATTGTGTAAGCCACCCTGAGTCTTTGGGTGAGGGCGGGGGATATAAATGTGATTAATAAATAAATAAATAAGACTACGGGAGGGGGGGGAGTACAACTGTTGCTAGATTTTGTCTCCCACAGAAGACTGAAAAGACTAGTAGTTTTACCCCCAGCAACAACATTTGCAAGAGTCTGCAAGGGTTGAATGAAAAATGTGGCCTTGTATGTCCAGAAATAAAGGGGTTTCCACACGAATTTCAAAATGTATATGAAAAATGTAATATTGTGTGCAATAAAACCCATTTCACTCTTGATTTTTTTTTTGTGAAAAAAGAACTGAAATCTTTAAAATGCTTATCTTTCACAATTGCACCCTTTTGAATGTTTTTTTCTCCTTGGAGAATGAAATATTCAAAGACATCCCTGTTACTGATCTTAAGTATACTCCATTTGATATATTTTGGGGCAAAGGGTGGAGTAAAAATTATGTCTAGAAAATACTTTACATGTATTTAGGAGAAGATTTTACGTGGGTGAGACCACTCCAGAAAACCAGGAAAAAGTGCAGAGATTGATTAGGAAAGGTAGATGTTCAGATGGAAATAGTGTACTACTTATTAATGTGAAAATCTATCTGGTAGTTCCAAGTAAAGTAGACCCATGAAATCAATGCAAACTTGATAAGTTGATGCTTATATACATTTTACTGTGTCATTAGATGACAACAAATTATGCCAAATGGCACAGATGGATCATATTCCAATAAGGTAGGACTGTTCATTATGACTGACCTTTAGGATACTGCTCATAAATAATGGATACACATGATTCAGGAAAAAACATTTCAATAATTGATTTCTCTAGAAAGGTCCTGGTTGATAATTTATCTTTATGAGATGGTTCTTTGTGATTCTATGCCTGAGACAACCACATTGTTTTCCAACTTGAAAATACTTTGGATTAGTGTCATTTACCAGAATGTATTTAGGAACAACTATACTAGCCATAATATACTGGCTATGCAGTAATAATTGATATGAATGAATTTAAGCCTATTGTATTTTCTTGTTTTTAAGGTTTCACCGTACAGTATATCAACATCTTCTTTCACCTCCAATGTCATATAAAATGTGTTATTTATATGCCACTTTATCATCTATACTGTATTCACATTAAGGATGTCACTGACCATAAGATCTGGAAAACAACTTGATTTGTATGGAACAATTTACACGTGGTATATTGAACTCAGTACTGACATTTTTATTATTGCTTGTCATCAGCCAAAACCCTATTGCACAACTACATGTGTACAACTTTAGGGCTTGCATGAGGGGTAGTTGTGCCAGTTCTGAGGCAGAAGTAATATCCCTGAAGCATAATCAACCACTTCTAGGATGCATAACAAATTGCGCAACTGCATAGTGCAATTTCTTTTTACGAGTGTTCTAATCAGCACATTTACACTAATATGAAGGAATTGAATATATTTGGATATAGTGGATAAATTCTGCCAAATTTCAGACAAATTAGACCAGGTTTTTGTAGTTACACCTTTAAATGTTTACTTGGGGGTGGCATTACTGATGCTGTTTTTATTTCCTAGTAGAAGTGAATTACATTTTCAGGCATTATTATCTCTTCACAGGGATCAAACCTGTAAAGTTCCAGGTGAGTGTTATGTATTGTAAAGCTGCATCTGACTTACAGTAACCCTGATATGGATTTTTAAAATACATGAGATATTAAAGGATTGGTTTAATTAATACCACGTCCCAATGAGTTTCTGCTGCCCAAAAGGTATTTATCCAGATAAGCAACTGGGAATTTTCTGCAAGAACAGGTTTTAGCATAGAGTGTTGGGACATACTTCAAACACCTATATTTCTGTGAGGCACTATTAGCAAAATCTCAGAAAGAAAGATGCAGTAGCTATTCACGAAAATAGTCCCTGGGAAAAAAGCCTTCATGTCTGAGGCTCAGGGTGGAGTTCTTCCTTTTCCTCATACTAGCCAGGTAAAACTGCCTGGCCAGATTATCCTGCTTTGGTAATAGAGTAGGCCATACTGCCAGTGACTCAATGCCAAGTTTCAGGTGGCAGTTAACTAACCTGACAACCCTGAGGACTAATTGTCTTGGGTGCCGAAGTGCACATGGAAGGGTGATGGATTCAAGTGGGATTAAATCCATCTTGATGAAGGGCAGCAGCTTCATCAATACTGGCCTGGGGCTGAGGAGGACTGTGTTCCAAAAGGGCTCAGGACCAGAAAGTGACAGGTGGAACTGGATCAATAGTATGGTGTCATGCGGCACTGTGGAAGGCAGATGAAAGGCCACTGCATTATATTCTCAAGATAGTCTTCATGGCTGATTACCATGATGATCACCTATATTCAGATTCAGATATGGCAGGAGGAGGAGGTGGAGATTTACTGAAAGTATAAAAGAAGTAGAAATAATAGCCACATTAGTAGTTGAAAATTGTAGTCAAAATGTTAATTGTTATTGCTACAGAAACTATAAAGTACAAATGTAATGAATAATTGTAATAGCATAATTGGTAATTTTATTGCATTGCAAAAATTACCAGCAAAAATTATAATTCCATAATTTAATTTAATTTAATTTAATGTGTTCTGCTTAACTCCTGTTGCATTCCACTGATGGTATACATACTGAGAATCACTGTGTTAGAAGATACAAGGCATCACCATGCAGCCTTCCTTATATCTCCTTAACAATATGGGTTCCCTCAAGTTATGCATTTTCTTTTATCTCATGTTGAAATACAGTCCAACTGTCTTTCCTGTCAGTTTATGTGTAAGCAATGTTGAGTAGGATTGGCTATGAAGTGACCCATAATCATGGAGGCATCTCCTGTGGCACGTATGAAATAGGACATGCAGGATTTAACACTGGGACTGCAATGGACTGCAGCAGTCTTGAGGATATTAGCAAGGTGCACCTTCACAGCCAGTCCATCTGGCGTGGCCTCTACCACCTCCATGACCATAGAGAATCAAAATAGTGAAGTGGTCTTTCCTCTGCCCATTTTGCCATTGGTCTAAATATGATAGTTTCCAGTGGCATGTCCTCCATTGAGGGGACTGTCACCCCAGCCAAGGGGTCTCATCTGTCTCTAGCCATTGGCCCCATTGATGTCAGGTTATTGGGAAATCAGGTTATTTACCACCACCCAACACTTTGGCATTGAGTCTCTGACTGTACGGTCTACTCCATTACATTAGCGGGATGTCCAGCCAGACATATCTGATGACTAAATAATGAGGAACAGGAAAGAACAGTGAAACCAGTATTATACTTTGGTAAATGGCAGAGCTGCGTTTGATCTTAATGGATCCAGCATGCACCTAGAGATCACCAATAAGCTGGGGAAAAGCCCGATAGATTTTCTCAGCTTGTGTTGAATTGAATTCTCACACTATTGCTATGAAGATTACTTTCTTTTTCAGTTGAAAGAATATTAATCAAATTTGTGTTGCTTAGTAACTGTGGCACTAGTGAGAAAGAAACATACCTCCCCTCTCATTAATAGCCATCCATCTATACTTAGACATTCTTTTAAAATGCAAGAAGTCATAGCTGACATCAATGGTTGTTGTAAGACAAAAGTCTTCTTGTGATTCATTTTACTATTTTGTGTTGTTATATGCAGACTAACTTCTTGCAAATGTAGGTTCATGTGAATGAAGACTTCTCACACAGTACTGTACTTGCCAAGCACTTTAATCTTCTTCCAATCAGTTAGACAAACATTAGAGTCATACAAGAAAATATAAAACAGATGCATTCTAACTTTAGAGAGCTATTTCTATTCCATATTAGTTTTGCATGCAGTCAGAAACATGTCCATTATCTCCACTTTCTACTTCAGTCCACAATTCACATTATTATTTTCATTTATCTACTGTAGTAGATTCATTGCAATGAATGGGGTTTATTAGCTAAAAGTAATCATTTCATCGTTTCTACTCTATTCAGGAAAAATATAGAATTCAGCCCTTTTTGTCCAATTAGGAATGTGCTTTGGATTATGAAATTATTTGAAATCAAAGGTGAAAAAGAAGTATTTGTTATTTCCCAAATCCAATCCAAAGCAAAGCAAGAAAACCCTGAATGACAATTGGATTACTCTGGCACTTCATTTTAACGAACTGAATGTTAAAAAGGCCAGCAAGCCTCACTCAAAAAGTAACACCTCAATAGAACTAGGAAGCCCAATGTAAGAGGAGAATGACACCATAACCACCAATGTGAAGCCTAAGGTCTTTGGAAAGCTGCTATCATGGACCCCTGGGATAAGAGACATTCTCTTGCCCCATGATCAACAGGTATTTCATATTTTGGCAAGTGTGTTAGAGACTCCTGTTTGCATTGCATTTGTTTTTCAGTATGGTGAGTGTACATTGGAGAATTTCTTCCTCTTTTCTTTCAAGCAACTGCAGATTTTGTTTTGTTTTACACTTTAGAATCCAATTGATTGCGTGTCTTTGTGTGTCATGAATGTCTGGAGTCTTTCAAGTGGGACTTGATTGGGGAAGGTCGCCTTAGCATTAGGAATGGGACTTAATCTACCTCCAAAGATTTATTTTGTTCTTTATTTTTCCTGCTAGCTTTTATTCTGCAGCACTTCAGCTTTTTTTTTAATTGTGCATGTTTGGGTTCCTGGCATGATGAACGGAAATCATGACACACAAAACAGCAGTTCGGTACTCTACTCACTGGAACAGTGAGGCTAATAGATGGGAGTATTCCTTCCACTTCAACAAATGTGGTATTAGGTGTGTGTTTTGTTTTAGTAAATTTGAGTAAATTGGACAGTATCCAGTGGGTGAAGAGGAAGAGTGTGGCAGAAAGAATAAAGGAAACTGGTGGGAAGCTTTGTCTATACACTGAAGATCTCACAGTAATTGAGTGCACTGAATTTTGCCCCCAGTAAGTTCCTAAGTTTGAGCCCTTAATAGGTCCCATTTTCATTGGAACCCAGCAAAAACCCAAATAATACAAACAGCTACCGACCAGTGTCACTCCTTTGTCACCATTATAAGGCACTGGAACCAATGACTCACAATTGTATTTCTGAATTTATTAATTGAAAGATTACCAAGGAGGCTTGTGGCTGGACAGGTCATGTTGTGATCAAATTCTTAACCTTATGCAACACATTGAGGACAGGGGCATGCTGGCTTCCCTAAAAGAGCGCTGGACGGGGAGTGATTAGGGTGTCTAACCCTAAAAAATTATACAGTATATGTTTCCACTCGCCTTCTAATTTCAACTCCCCTCTGGAGATTCGAACCAACAATCTCCTGCTTTCAAGGCAAAATTGCAACATCTGGGCTATCACGCATCGGTCGTCCCGTCGCAAGGGCCCTCCCTTTTGGGCTCCTGGGCACACTGCCCATTTAACTGGAGCTTAACCCTTGCCTCACCACTGCTGGGAGAACCGAGGAGATTAGAAAGGAACTCTTACTATGCTCAGGCAGTAAGGCAGTTGAGCATTGAACAAATCTAGGGAGGTTTCTTAGTAGTGTGCCGTCGGTGTGTGTGTGCTAATCAAAGAACAACAATCTTCAAAGAGTAACAGCTGCTTTATTCTTCAGGTTCATGTAACAAATTCCATGGAAAAACGCAGATTAAAAGGTCATAACAAAGAATCAGTCCAATAAAAACAGTCCAGGTTCGTTAGGTAATCATAGTGAAAAGAAAAGAGCATAGTCCCACCATAGCCAGGGTCTTAGTCCATTGAGATCCAGGAACGAACTCACTAACTTCTCTGCAAAATGGAGAATTTGCGGTCAGGTGGGTTAGCTTTAGCCAATCAGGCAACAGAGAAAAATATTCTCACAACAATAGTTGTTTTTTTACACGTGTGCAATCAGTGTTCTGGCATGTAGACATAACATGAATCTCAGCTAGCCAGAAAGATAAGGCAGTCTTGTGACATGTAGGCTGTGAGACAGCTATGAGGCAGAGAGGGACAAAGGATTTCTGAGGCCTATTTATGAGGCCTAGCTAAAGACTACAATTTCAAGCCTTGGGAAATGTGAGGAAATGTGTCGTTTCCTGACATGGGCCACAGTGGCTCCACTATCAAAAGAACTGCTTTTGGTAATCTTATAACAGAGAACTCTATGTTAACCAGAGAGGATATCATTGCTTTTTTAAAAAATCAAGTTTAAAGAGAAATCCTTAGTGGATATGTGGTTAGTGTTTTTGACTATTTCCAAAAGGTACCAAGTTTGATTCCTGCTTAGGACTTTAACAACAACAACAACAACAACACTTTCTTCAAACAAAGGGTCTCTCCTGAGGCAGAGTTTGATTCCCATTTAGGGCTTCTACAGCCAGATTTTAAAAGCAATGATATCCTCTCTGGTTCACAGAGAGTTATCTGTTATAAGATTGCCAAAAGCAGTTCCATTGGTTGTGGAGTTGCTATGGCTTAGAGGTTGAAATTTTGCCTTCTGGGTTCGATTCCCCAGGAAGGATGGTGGGAACATGTATAATGGCCAGATACAAGGTGGGAGGAAGGCACCCATCTTGTTGGTGTCACTGCCCTACCCCTGCTTCCCCTTGAGTTAAGACCTGCGCAGAGCTGGCTTGTCTTCTCCCGTCCCACCCTTTGGGTAAGGAAAAATAAAAATAAAAATAGAATTCTGCCCACAGGGGTGAGGATTGCTGGGGTGTAGTGGGACATTGCCCAATATCCCAGCACGCTGCTGATTGAGGATGGCTTTGAAAGAAAGCTAATTATGGTGTAGAGAGATTCAGAACACATGTGGAGAGATTCAGAATCCAGCTCATCTACTGGCCTGCTGATTATTGCCAGAAACATGCACCAATGAGGACTTAAGTTTGGCCAATGACAAAGCCAAGACAGTGGCTTCATTTTGGCACTCCAGGGTTTGATTGGGACAGGAAGGAAGAAGAAGAGCTGGCTTTTATACTGTACAGTAATACCTCGGATAACGCTAAGACTTGGTTCCACAAGTCTTGGTGTTATCCGATTTTTAGTGTTATCCGATCCATGTTAAAATCCTATGGGATGGATCGGATAATGGTAACGCTCCATAGAGATACATTGTAACCGCACAGGCTTTAGTGGTTGTTATCGGATCCATCCCATAGGACCTTAACGTTATTCGATCCAATTCTCCTCCCCAGATTACTTAACGTTATGCGATTTTAGCGTTATCTGAGTTAAACATTATCCGAGGTATTACTGTAACTGTATTTAATATTCTCAAAAATGTGAATTAAGTGTTTGGACTAAATCATGTGCTAATGGGAATGTAGTAAAATTACTGCATTGTAGACCAATATGAGTTAGCCTACTTCTGTCCCACAACAGTTGTGTAAGCTTCTCCCTTAAAAATTGTTTGAGAGGAAGTTGAATTATCTCTTTTAAAGTACTGAACTGTTTAGAAAAAGTCAAGAAACTTATACATTGTTATTTTTAAGAACAGCAAACACAAATTTGCTTTTTCTAGTTACTGTTGCTACTCATAACAGACAAATAATGAATATGTGTTTTACAGGACATTATTTTTCTTCAAACTGAGGCTGAATCAAAAGAAGGGAATAATCAAAAGATCAGGAAAGATCAGCTAGTATAGAACTCTTGCTGTGCTGAACATTAAAAAAAGCAACAATAATGACTGCAGAAGAATTATATAACTGTATTTGACAATGAACAATTCAAAGAAATCAAATTTATGAAAGGTTTTTCCTCACCTTTGCTTTTTTTTAAATCAAACTGCATAATGTCTGTAGAATGGAGATTCAAATGGACAACTACAAAAGACCTAGAACAGACACATAAAAGCAAGACTATGTCATTAGAGACCAAGACCATCCATATGATTGCATCCTTGGTTATCACCAACAGTTATGAAAACTGGACACTAAAGAAAGCAGCCTGGTGAAGAAAACATTTTACTTGAAACGTGTTGGAGAAAAGCTTTACAGATACCATGGACAACTTGAAAGAGAAATAAGTGTGTGCTGGATGAAGCTTGAATGTTCTGTAGAAAAGATAGAACTAAACTAATCCCATCACGCTGGCTCAACACATTTCACTGCATGAACTGAAGCAATAAATGAAGATGCATAATATCCAAGGCTAGCTATTATTTTGGTGTCTGAGACAGAAAATTATGTATGTTCTCTTCTTTGCCCTGCTAATAAAATGTAATTATGATTATTACTACTAGTAACCATTGGATGACCTTATGTAATACCTAATTTTTGGTGCCTGGAAAAGCTGCCTCGATTTGCCTAATGACAAAGCTGTCCTTTGTGGTTGAAGGCAAAAGGGCCATTTGGCCTGTGCTTCACATTCACAGAGAACCTCAGATTCAACACATACCACAATTTTTGTAGCCCTGTTTTAGTCTTTCATTTGTTTTACTATACAGTCAAACCTCGCATAAAGAATGCCTCGCTTAAAGAGCAGAATTTTCTCTGAATGTTCGCTTCGCTTAACAAATAAAACCAATCAAAAACTCGCTTAACAAATAAATAGGGGTCCACAATCCTCCCCACAATTGGTCACTTACAATGGTGTTTCACTTAAAGAGCAAACTTGCTTAAAGAGCAATCCTGTGGAACGCGTTATTCTCTTTAAGTGAGGTACAACTGTACAGTGAAAAGAAAGAGAGTAGATGTGGTAAAACCATTCCTTAACCATTCTTCTCACTTATCTTAAAAGCCCCTATTAGGGTTGCTATAAGTTGGTGCTGACTTAACGGCATGTAACAATAGGTAAAATACTGAGGTGGTTTAGTCATTAAGATGCTGAACTTGATAACTGGAAGGTTGGCAGGTCAGCAGTTTGAGATCCGAGTACTGCACAATTGAGTATTCAGATATATAGGAAGCCCTAAGGTTTTGAAGCTAAAACTTAGCTTCATGGTCTGATAACATTAGTGACCTCAATAAATAGTAATAGTCTTTTTTAGCATTCTGTCACCAAAGTTTCCAACATTATTAGTAGGAAAAAAAGACATCATCTGACAAAAGATGAAATGACAGTTCAGGACTGACATTAACAATTTTTATATTAGTGAACACTTAATCCCGTTTTTTGCTTTATGTTGATATATGGGCATTGCCGTTCTAAGAAGCAATAAGCTGAATTCAGTTCAATAGGAGGTATTCCCAGATAGAAGTTTATAGTACTACAATGTGTGCACATTAATTAAATAATAATAATAATAATAATAATAATAATAATAATAATAATAATAATAATAATAATAATAATAATAATAATAATAATAATAATAATAATAATAATAATAATAATAATAATAATAATAATAATAATAATAATAATAATGTGGCTTACCATTCCCTTCTTCAGATGTAATCCTGGGACTGTGCAGGACTGGGACAAGGCAACACAAGCTGTTTCTTCTCCCAGGAATTGAACTCCTAAACCACTAAGCTATCCAGCCAGCTTAATTTATATTTTGAAATGAGCAAATCTGTCTTTTGCTTTTTCCTGTATTGAAATTTTGTGAATTTGGGTAAATTTTTGGTAAAAGCAAAGCGAAACAACATTCCCAGCCATCCTTTAAGCTTAAAATAGAGCACATGGACACCTACAGTATGAATTGATGTGGTACATAATTGTTGCAATCAGGTATGTATACTGCACATACTCCATGTTTAAAAAGATCAGATTACCTTGTGGTGAAAACAAATAGCATGGTTATATATTAAAATTTCACCACAAGGACTAAGGGAGAACAGAACTAAATACTGGTGGGAGCATTTTAATCCTTACCTCCAAACCTGTTCTTTAACAAAAGATGCAACAAGAAGCAGTGTGCATAGAAATCAGCCTGTAGATTGAACCTGCCACTCATACAAGGGACTTTTCAAGAACCTACACATGTAACAATAGATAAGATGAACCTCATCGTCCTTCTGCTAGTGACAACAGAACACACTTCTATAAGGAGCCCTGGAATTCAATCTTGTCAGTTTATAATGTTCAATTGGGTTGCAAAGGCAGAAAGTGGCTTAGCTCTTTTCCTTGATATAGATTTTAAAATCACAACTCAAAATGCTTCACCTGCAGAGAAGAAGACAGTGTTGACAGCTGGCTGCATAATTCCAATTCGTTTTAGCTGCAGATAATTCAATGACTTGTGTGTGGTATCTTTATACTGTTATTGTTCCATCTTTCCAAGTGCCATAATCACTTTTGAGTTGTGCATGAATAATCTTGCACTTAGTTCGAGTAATACTGTGAATACATTATTCATGATGGCTTAATGAGAATTCTGTACACTGTCAAGGAAACTACTTGTTGAACTACAGCACAATTGGTTCAATTGCTTTCATGAAGGATGATAAAAATGTAGAAAGGCTCAGCATGCTCTTCTTCTAATAAATTTATTTCTGTTTCTTTTCCCTGGATGAGTTTGGGATTATCACCTTTTGAATCCCATGCCACAGCTGCAGATCTTTAGGTGACTTCTACAATCCAGAGAGGCTGCAGGTGTATTTTCTATGAAGTCTTTAAAAGTTTACAGTGTGAATGAAGGATAGAAAGCTGTGGCCCTCCAGACGTTGTTAGAGTACAACTTTCATCAGTTCTAACCAGAATGATGAAAGCTTATCAGGGTTGCAATCTAACAACATCTGGAGCCCCAAATTTACTCATTCCACAACAAAATGTGGTCTTTTGTTATTAGGTAAAAGTTGCCCTTGCTTGAAAACCAGTCGCTACCAACCCCAAGGTTCAGTGCTCATCTCTGATTATAGTCAAAGAGCCAGTGGACTTGATCCACAAAAGCTCACATTAAAATACAGCAGTTAGTATTTAAGGTGCCACAACTTTCTTGTCTTTTTGTTTTGTTTACTCTCTGATATGCTTGCACAGAATTAAACTTTTTAAATGGTAGCTGTGTTAGTCTGGGCAGGGCAGGGAGGGGGGCATGGCCACCCAATTTTGCCACCCCCTGCCCGAAAGCCACCCAATTTTGCTACCCCCCGCCACTGCCCCAGGATGTGTATGCAAGCCTGTTGCTGCCCACCACTGAATTTAACCTGCCACATCCCTAGTCACCCATGAGTGTTCCTGTTTTTTTCATTCTCTAGAGTTCTATTGAGTGTCGGGCTGGGATCCATCTCAGATACATTTCAATCAGGGTACTGAAATAGCACTGGTCACTCAACAAGATGACCTCTTAAGGGAGGCTAACAGGAGGAATATGACCTTGTTGGTGCTCCTGAATCTTTCTTTTTTATTTTGGGTGAGCTGGCCATTGAGAAATTGCTTGTTCTTTGTATATGTCAGTTTTTGGGGTGGGTTCATTGATCTATATTCATTAAACTACCCAGCGCAGTGGTTGCCATTAAATCGGTCAAGTATACAAGCTGCTTGCAGTCTACCTGTTTGATTTCTGATTGGTAAAAGTACAAAGAGTTGTTCAGGCTAAATTTGCAAAGTTACCTCATGGTTTTTAGGTAATTATAGGAAGTGATAAGAATGGGGTAGAGATTCTGCACTCTTCTAGGTGTTGTTAGATTACATTTCCTATCATCCCTGATCATTGTCTGTGTTGGTTGGAACTGACAAAGATTGGTGTTAAACTACTTTTAGAGAGCTGTGGACCAAAACACCAGAGGCTAACTGTTCATTGCAATGGCAATTTTAACACCAAAAGTGCCTTAGTACATAAAACCAGCAAAATCTACCACTCCTGTTTGCTTTTTTAACCATCTAGATTACAGAATAATATCTGAACATTGGATGTCTCCTAAATGCTACTGATTATCAGTTTTTTTAAAAAAAAAATCACTAAACTCCAATATGTTCTTGGTCCGTAAAACTTAAAACATCTGTCAAAAACATATGTTTATCATAGGATTTAATGAATCCATAACACTTCTAATAAATGACCTGGTCAGCTACAGTTGCTATAGAAACAATATTTTCAGTGAGTATATTTAAATTCTCTAGCTACCAGTATACTTTTGCTAATGGATAGAAATGCAGGAAGCAGTATGGAGTGTGAGAAGCTGGAGCTACATTTCCCATGCCTATTTCCCCATGTACAGTTTACTTTTCCATTCACCAGATCTGTATTCAGGTAAAGAATCAGGATGGGAAGTGCATACTAAAGTCTATGTGCCCATATACAGGGCAGACACATCTCAAAAAGTTGAGGGGGAAATCCTATATATTGCTAAGAATGACTGACATGTTTCAGCCAGTTAATGCCTTAAAGCCTTCTCCAAGGGGGCAATAGAAATGGCAGAACAGACAACACATAATAATACACTATTATGTGTATTGAGATGTGTTTGGAAAATGAAGCAAGGTGGGAGATATTTCTGTGTTTTCCAACTAATCTGAAGCAAATCAAGAAAACCAACAATCATATTCAATAATGTCCCCTCTGAATTTTCCTTTATAGGCTAAAAATCAAAGCCATGGTAGATAGGTATGAGACTCAGTTTCTCCCACATAGCCTCTGCTTCTCACTCAACATAGCAGTATGGGGAAAAGGGCACTGACCTCCCCCAAATTGGATCCCCCTGAAATGAAAGTGTTTGCCAATGGGAACATGTTGGATCATGGATAGGTCAGAGAGCAGTGTTGTGAGTAGGTTTCCTTTCCTATGATTAAGAGATGAACATAGAGTGGGCAATATTCCCTGCCTCTACATTCAGATAAGAGATATAGATGGACTACACAGGAGGAGCCTCCTCAAAGATTGTGGTATTTTTGAACCACAATTGGGTGTCCCAAGCAATTGCAACCTTGTGCTGGCTAATCTTTCTTTAAATTTGGTGAAAGGAATATTCACCAAAAGGTGGCTTCATTTTGGCTGTTTAATGTCTGACCTAGACACGGAAGATGATGGAGGAGGAGGAGGAAGAGGAGGAGTAGGAGGAGGAAATGATGATGATGATAAAGGCCACCAGCATATTTCTTTCAGGGGATCCAGAGATTATTGGTGACTGGGAAATAGTTCCCAGCCAATATAAGTGGATCTGAAATGCTGGCATCATCATAAGCTTTTGCTTCAAGGTTCTTGGGGTGGGCAAATGACTTCTGGATAGCAGTACCAAGCTAGTATACAATGAATTCAAGGAAGAATAGGAGCTGAGCAAGGAGTAAATGGAATGACTCCAGAGAAGGGGTGGGGGTGGGC
This sequence comes from Furcifer pardalis, assembly GCA_030440675.1. Classification (NCBI taxonomy): domain Eukaryota; kingdom Metazoa; phylum Chordata; class Lepidosauria; order Squamata; family Chamaeleonidae; genus Furcifer; species Furcifer pardalis. The sequence goes on from CP126896.1 coordinate 56,504,446, forward strand.
AAGGGGGAAGGAAGCAATCAAGGAAGGAACTGGTGAGAGAAGTACTGTAGTTCATGTTATAGAGCTTCACCCCAAGACAAAGCCTCGTATTTTCAAACACATGAAATATGTGTTACTAAATATACAATTATAAATCAAATCAGACAAGCTAAAGATCAGCTTGAAATGAGTTGGTTGTGATTTCTAAGACAAATTCTTGAAAATCCATGTAGATGGTATTTGCATATCCTTAATTCATGCAAACAGCACAAAATCATTCCTTTGATTATACAATGTAGCAATAGCAATTAGATGTATCATATTTGCTGGTGTATAAAACCCACTTTTCCCCACTTAAAATACACTGGGAAATGGAATGTGTCTTGTATTGTATATAGTGGTGGATAGTGGGCTATTTTGGTAATAAATAGTCCAATGTGTCTTATACGCGGGCAAATACGGTATATATCACCCCATACCACTTAGTGCACTCACTGGGCAGTTCACAAGTTAATTAACATTTTGCCCCCAACATGCCATGTAGTCATTTTACTGACCTCACAAGTATGGAATGTACTATACCAGTGATGGCGAACCTTTTAGAAACTGTGTGCCCAAACAGCAACCCAAAACCCACTTATTTATCGCAAAGTGCCAACACAGCAACAGGGAAGGAAGGAAACACTCCCATTGGGCTGCTGGGCAAAGGGGCAGGGCAAACTCTGAGCTGGGATGACTGCACAGCTGCCTACAGAGAGGGCTCCAAGTTCCACCTCTGGCTCATGTGCCATATCTTTGCCACCACTGTACTATACACTGTATCGATGGCTTTGCACTGTACATATGCATATGGAAGAAGAATAGTCTGCAGAAAATTATGTTAATGGAATATTAATTTCTGGCAACAAATATAAGTGAATAAAAACCAGTGAACTTTATTCTGTCTATTAGAGATGTGTATCACTGGAACATGCTAATTAGATTCAAGGGCACTCCTATTAGACATGATTGAACTGAGAAAGAAGAAGGGCTTTCAAAGCTCCAGAGTTTCCCATTAGAAAAGTCAAAGGAACTCCATTTTTTCATTAAGGCTGAAAGGGCCAACATTTTGAATTTAAAAAGCCTTTCCTAATTCCTTGTTCAGCAAGGTTTTATCAGTAGCAGAACAATAGGTGCCCCATATCCATGGAATGGGTATCTGTGATCATGCTTTAAAAATTGTTAATGAAAAATAAAAATAAAAAGTATTTCATGACATGTTCTGAGAGCTTTCAGGGGCTTGAAACCTGAAAGATATGATGCTGCTTTTTTACATCAAAGTATAAATTTTTCTGAGTTACAGAGCACATATTTTAAAGATGAATTTACTCTTTGACTAGTATTAGTAAGGCAAAGGTTGCCCTTGCTCAAAAGCCAGTCATATCCAACTCTAAAGTGCAGTGCTGATCTCCATTTACAGCCAAAGATCCAGCACTGTCTATGTCTGCAGATGATTCCATGGCAGGCATGAATAGACACTGGAATGCACAGAACACTGTTTACCGTCTCACCGAAGAGGTACCTATTTATCTATTTGCAATTTCTTGCTTTCGAACTGCTAGTTTGGCAGGGGCCGACAGAGACAGGAGCTCACTCCATCATGTAGCACTTAGGTCTTGAACTTTTGACCTTCCAGAAGCACAGTTCAGCATCTTAATGACCAGTTCCTTTACTGGTATTGGGCTGTCATATATTGCAATATTTTTATGTGGAAAATCTGTTCTATAGCAGCATGCATTTTTTGACATTTCATGTCCATAAGTTGTCAGGAAAAGACCTGTTTCCTAATGCTTCCCAAGGCTTGAAATTGCTATTTTTCAGCTAGGCCTCATAAAAAATCTTTTCCCATCTCTGTGTGTCTCATAAGACTGTCACGAGATGGTTGTTTTCAGCCAGTGTTCCCGTGTTATCGTTCCAGCTTGCAGAGCTTAGAGTGTCATGTCTTCACATGGATGTAAACAATTCATTGTTTTGAGAAAGTTTTCTCTGTTACCTGATTGGCTAAGAGTAACCCACCTGACTGCAAATTCTCCATGTTTGCAGAGAAGTGAGTTAGTTCAGTTTTGTTTCTCAATGGCTTAAGACCCTGGCTATGGTGGGACTATGCTCTTTCCTTTCATTATGATTACCTAAAGATACTGGACTATGTACTGGACTGATACCTGTTATGACCTTTTAATCTACGGTTCTTCCATGGACTTTGCTATCAATGAACCTGAAGAATAAAACAGCTGTTTCTCTTTGAAGATTGTTGTTTTTCTTTTCACACACACATAAGGCAACTTGGCTGCATGCTACCTGAAGAAGAAGCCTCCCTTGTTCTGCTCTACTGCCAGAGCTCAATAAATTCTTTTTAAAAGCGGCTCAGGTCTCTCAAAGTTGAAAGGTAAGGGTTAAATATGTTCCAGAAATGAGCATATGCTCAGGAGCATGAGTGGGAGGGCCGTTACAGAGACGCCTGAAGTCTGACATATGTTAAAGCACTTTTGAGCCCTCTTCCATCCTAGTGAACAGAATGAATCATTGCGATAATACCTGCCCACTTAAGTTGTGAAAAAACATGAAGTACCATTGCCTGAAATCAAAAGCTGCTCCATTTTCAAAACATGTGAATTGTTGGGGGCAATGCTAGAACCTTGAAAATAAGAACCATTCAGTTCCTGTAGCCTTGAGAAACAACAAGTACTGTGTTATCCTTTATTTTTTGTGGTCATGCACATCTGCCACATAAAAATGTGGCACTGATAAATAAGAAGTGTTCCCCATCCCTTATTTTTAAAAAAAAGACAACAGAAATCTTTATATCTAACTTACTATATACAGGGTTGCATCCAAATTTAGTCATGTTCAGAGTCTATCCATTGAACGAGTAGGACTTCATCCCATTTATTTCAATAAGTTTACCTAAGCCACTAATAGCAATGGCTTTAGTCAAGTATCACTGAAGTTGTACCTAATCCCTGAGAAGTGGTGGGTGAAATGCAGCCTCCGCATATTTTGTGCCATCAGCAATACCTAGACAGAAATGTGACAGAAAGGTGACAGAAATGTGGGGATTGTGGGTAGACAAACAATACTCTGTCCATCCTTGCCATAGAGACTGTGGTTTGGAACATCACTCGACATATAACCTGACATTTATTTATTTCCTTTTAGATTTGTATTGGATGGTACAGTATTAGAATTGCAAGAGAGAAAAGGGAGAAAATGATGGCATGAAAAATTTAGGCTAGATTTTATTAGTTTACCCATGGTGATGGAGTACCACACAGTAGACAGATGATAGAGTACAAGTCTGTTGATTATTCAGGATCTCAGCAGTTTTCAGCACCATCCATCAAGCACCTTTCTTGACCGTTTTGCCAGGGTCTGTTTGGAACACTATTTTTAAGTTGCTTTGTGCCTTTTAAAAATCTCAGAAGAGTGCTGCTACATCTCATGCCTGAAGAGTGCTGCTACATCTCATGCCTGATGGCTAATGTAACTCTTGGGGGGGCATGTGGGGATTTCATCTTGGATTCTACTCAGTGACATTGACAAGCAAACAAGACAATCCAGAAATACAAGGTTGAATTTTAGCTGTATATGTTTCCTTTCCACCTTCAATAGGTAATACCTTGGAAGACAGGAGCACAATTCAAAAAGATCTTGATAAGCTAGAACAAAGGCCAGCAAACTTGGCTCTTCAGGTGTACTTGGACTTCAATTACCAGAACCCAAGTCAGCACATCTACTGATCACAGCTTCTGGGAATTGAAGTCCAAGAACATCTGGAGAGCCAGGTTTGCTGACCCCTGGGCATGCTTCCATGGGAAGGGTGAATGCTTGGTACATTTCTGCTTCTTTTCCTCCTTCCAATTCTGTGCATTGTCCAGAAGTGTACTGCTAAATATAGGTTACTATTTTTGCACTGGTAAAGATTGGGTCTAGGCACATTGGTCCCTTTCTGAGACAAAGGTGAGATAGAAATAAAATAAAATGAATATGTTGAACTATAGGTACTTATTGTGGTGGTCCCTAACTTCTAAGAAGAGTCTAAACTTTCAGGCTGAGATGACTGTGTTGATTGATGTTACTTTCAGTGACAGCATGACTTTTGCAACTGTACAAAAGAATCTTTGTTGCCTGTACAAGAACAAGCCCTCATAACAATTTTGAAAAATCCATTTTCACTTCACCTTTTGTGAATATTTCAACTAAGCATTGTAGGAACAAATACATCTGAAGTGGCAGCATAAGTTGTTATCATACATAGCAATCAAAAAAGCTCCAGCTTCTTATTTGTGAAATCCTTGGCCCCAGTATCTCACTATTATTTTATTTTTGCTTCCTTTCTGTAAAATAATTCATATGGTTTTAAAACACAAATATCAGAACAATTACAAATATAAAAATTGCTTTATTAGAAAAGAAGCACATTAACACAAATTAAACTCTTGTTGAAACAAGTAAAATACATAGTTAAAATAAAGTTAGAAAAACAGTTCTCCTTTTCAAACGCTTCCCTCGGCAGTAGTTTTCTGAAAAGGAAGGTCTCTGCCTGTTTGCAGAAATACAGACGGGATTTCTATAAGCTGGGAGCCACTGTAAAGGACTGGGGGGAAAGCCTCCCTTGAAAATCTTAAAACTTGGGGAGGCTCACATGCTTCAGCTTAATGGGTTTTACTTATAACTGTTAATCTCATGGTCAATGGTCATAATATGGATTTTTATAGTCTATATGGGAGGGGGAAGATTGCCCAACAAATCTTTTATTTCTCAATTAGAAGAAAAACACTAGGATCAGGCTGTCATGTAGCATCTCACTGCTAGCTCATAAGTTTGTTAGGCTAGTATTCATGATGTCTGAATCATTTTAGTTGTAATCTCTCTCGGTTTCACTGAATGTCAAAAGTCCTGAGTTCATGATCTCTCTTCTGTCCTTTTATAGTGACATGAGCAGTAAAGCTGTCTTGGATAACTGCATCACGTTCCACCCTCAAAGCACAGATGTATCTTTTCCTCTTTAATTATGCTGCCATCTTGCAGTAAGACAAGGCTGCCAGCTTTTGAGTTATGTTTCCAGACATCGAAACAATTGCTGGCGTGCTTTATAATGACCAACTTTGTTGCACCTGTGACAAGCAGACACTGATTATATCACCAATGAGACATGGAGAATATCACACTGAAAAGTCCTTTTGCCAACTCACTTTTCTAAAGCTTGAGACAGAACTAAGATGGGGTGGGTGTACTCTATTAAGTTGTACTCTATTTACAACTTAATATATTTGGAAGAGTTTGCTACCCATGATGTCAGCCTTTATTAGATTGTCAATCATTTATAAAAAAGACATACAGTAAAACCTCACGTAAAGAATGCCTCGCTTAAAGAGTAACTCACTTAAAGAGCAGAATTTTCTCTGAATGGTCGCCTCGCTTAACAAATAAAACCAACCAAAAACTCGCTTAACAAATAAATCAGGTTTCACAATCCCCCCCCCCCCAAGTCACAATTGGTCACTTACAATGGTGTTTTGCTTAAAGAGCAAACTTGCTTAAAGAGCAATCCCATGGAACGCATTATGCTCTTTAAGTGAAGTACCAATGTATTTATCAAATTGTAAATAAAACCCTTTCAAAATATTGCATGTTTGTAGAAAAGTGGCCATTCTCTGTTAAATAATGTACAGCAAATGTAATTGAGGGATGGGGGTGGGAAACTATTTTAATTACATTGTGTGTACACTAACACCCAACATGGGCCAAAGTTCCATAGTACTGTGGTTGTGGCTTTCCAGGCAGAGGCACCACTCTCTCTTCAGGCAATGAGGAATGGAGTGGGACTAGTGTGGTTCCATCAACTTGTGTCATTACTGTACTACACACATCTATAATGATTGAATAGGGCTGTAACCTTGCAACTAATATATTTATCAAGACAAGTAAAGATATATGAATGCAATACAAATTATCAACAAATTATCAAAAATATTGTACAGTACAGTCTAACTACAGAGTTCCAACAGAAAATAATAATTGCAATAGCAAATACACTCCTATATCTCCCCTTAGCACAACCAACAGGAAATCAATAAAGCAACAGGGAAAAGACCACTGAATAAGTACTTCATGTACAATTTAATATTTTTGGGAGAGGTTGCTACTCATGATGTCAGCATAAATTAATAAAGACATTATTTTATGTGTGGAAAAGGAAAGGTTATCAGCCTATCAGTGGTATCTGCCAGCTGATAGTCACCATTTCCCTCCTCACACCCCAAATGAACCTTGTAATAAATATAGTAAAACCTCGCATAAAGAGCACCTCGCTTAGAGACTAACTCACTTAAAGAGCAGAATTTTCTCTGAATGGTTGCCTCGCTTAACAACTAAAACCAACAACCCAAAACTCACTTAACAACTAAATTGGGGTTCACAATCTCCCCACCAGAAGTCACAATTGTTGACTTACAATAGTGTTTCTCTTAAAGAGCAATCCCGTGGAATGCATTATGCTCTTTAAGTGAGGTACCACTGTATATGGAAATAGACTTATATGCCACTTATGCCACTCTACTTTATATCTCAAATATAAATACATCATAATATAACAACAAATGTAATACAGTTAATGCAATCAATAAATTTTGCATGGGGGGAAAAATACAGTACAATCAGGAAAATACAATACAGTCCGGAGAGTCCTTATCCCTTCCCGACAGGGTGTGGTTGGCAGCAGTCTTCAGTCTGCACAGCTATCCCTCGTTCTCCCTGCCCAAATGGCTGGGGAGAATACAAAAATGTTCCGGTGGTGGTCACGGCAGCAGCGGCAGCAGAGTTTTTTATGGCTGGGATGGCCAGTCCACACAGCTGTCCCTCATTCTCCCTACTCGACCAGCTGGGGAGAATCCAGTGATGCTCCGGTGATGCCTGAGAATGTCAAAAAAGGAGGTAGAGAAACAGAGAAAATATTTGCACAGGCATACAACAAACATTCCCAGGTTGGTTGCCATGCTGGATGACTTGTGCCAGGAACTGGACAGAGAGTGTCCCTATTGGTTTTTGCTGGACCTCTTAGAAGTTTTTGATGCCACTCACCCTGGCATCCTTCTACACCATCTTTCTGGGATAGGAGTTGGAGACACTGGTCAATAGTCTTCTCTTAGAGTCGTCTTTTGTCCCCCATGTATTTAATATGTACATGAAAATTATGGGAGAGTTTGTCTAGAGTTTAAGGATTTGGTGTCACTAGTAGACAAATAAAGGCAAATGACTCTATCTGTTCTTTCCGTCTAAATCCAAGGAAACTGTGTTAGTTCTAAATCAATGCCTCATCTCAGTAATGAACTGGATGAGGGTAAATAAACTAAAACCTATCCCAGATAAGACATATTATCTTGGTCAAAAGACAGATCAGGGACTAGAGATTCCACTTGCTCTGGTCGGGGTTAGATTCACCCTGAAAACTCATGCACATGGCTTTGATGTGCTCCTAGTTTGAACTTTGATGTCCAAATGTCAGCAGTGAACAGGAGTATGTTTGCACAGTTAAAACTGGTGTGGCAGCTATGCCCATTCCAGGAGATGTATGGTGTGGCCACAATGACATATGCCTTAGTTCATCCCATTTAGATTATTATAACATGCTGTACCTGATGCTGCCTTTGGAAAGTATTCAGAAATGTCAGAAGGTCAAAATGCCACAGCTGGGTGCTTACCTGGAATGAGTTACAGGCAACACATAGCTCCCCTGATACAAAACTCCCATGGCTTTGTCTCCATTGTTTTGGTAATGATCTAGGTAAAGGTAAAGGTCACTTTTGCTCAAAAGCCAGTTGTATCTGACTCTAGGGTCCAGTGCTCATTTCTGTTTATAGCCAAAGAGCCAGTGCTGACTACATCTATAGATGTTTCTGTGAAATGTGACAGGCATGCCTCAACACAGGAGTGCACAGAACGCTGTTTACCTTCCTACCGAAGTGGTCCTATTTATGTACAGTACTTGCAATTTCTTGCTTTCGAACTGCTAGGTTGGCAGGAGCTGGGACAGAGATGGGAGCTCACTCTGTCATGCAGTACCCGGTAATCGAACTCCGACCTCCCAATCAGCAAGTTCAGCTTCTTAACCATTTGAGCCACTGTGGTCCCTGAGCCACCACAGTCTACAAAGCCCTAAATGACTTGGGTCCAAGTAATCTGAAAGACTGTGTCTCCTTTTAAGAGCTTACTTCAGTTTTTAAATCACCAGAAAAGGCCTTTCTCTTGCTCCTGCCACCCTCAAAAGTGAGGACACAAGAGAGGTCCTTCTTTACCATTGCTCCCAATCTGTGGAACTCCTTCTCAATGGAAACTAGCCGGGTCCTCTCATTTGCTGTCCTTCCCTTGGCAGGACCTTTTTCTTCAGGCGAGCTTTTCTTCAATAACTGCCTATGAAAGGACTTTAAAAATGGGTATTTTTATTTTTTAAAAAAATCTGTTTTAAACTATTTTTATGTCCTAGTCTTAATAGGATATTAGCTCCATTTGCTTTTTTTTATAGTGTAATATTTATTTAAATTTTGTAGCTTTCAATATAGTCCTCTTTAACATAGTAAGCTGCCTTGATTCCTCTCGGGGAGAAAAGCAGGATACAAATAATAAACAGCTGAAAATGAATAAAAAAGAACTCATTCCAGGTAAGCACCCATTTTGACCTGCCGACATTTCTGAACACTTTGCAAAGGCAACCTCAGGTAGAGCATGTTATAATAATAAAGATGAACAACAGCTGCAAAAGAACAAAAAGAATGACTAACTTCATGTCTAACATACATTTCTTTGACTATTACATGTTGAAATTTGTTTAGCTCTTTTATCATTAATTAATGTTGAAAGCATGGCACAATTGCTCAGCTGCCAACTGCTAGCAAAACACCTGGCTGGTTCGAAGGAAGCACTTCCAATTGAAAAAGCTCCCTGCAGGCTGGAATACGCCAACGATGAAAACTCCTCTCTACCTTCAGTCATGCTATATTTTTCACACTAAATAATATGAGCAGAGCACTGCACATCTATTGATGAATGGAGAACTAACAAGAGTTCTTACAGAATGTCATACTGAGAAATTCCCTGAGGACAAAAACAAACAATTACTGTACTTTAATGTAAGAAGGAATAAGGTGTTGCAGTGTAACTTTGTAAACAAATCATGAGCAAATGAAGGGGAAGGTTGGAGAATATGATATAGGATCAACAAAATTTAAAGGGTGTGTTTTAAAGAGACAAATCTCTTTGCTTTGACATAAAACCACCTTGTCGTAAGCCCATGATACATAGTTAAGAGTCCTGAGGAGCCCATCATCCTTTAATATTGTCCTGTATTCTTTGTTATATGTTCCTTAATGCTTCCCCTCCCCCTTACGACCATTTTCCATAAAATAAAAAGAAAATAGAAGGGAGATAAAGGCTGTTAATAATTCCCTGTTAATAATTCCCTGTTAATAATTCCCTGTTAATAATTCTACCCTTCATGAACCCTGCAAGCATATGTGTTAAGTACTTTTAACTTAAGGCAACACTTGATATAGCTAATGAAATTGGAGTGTAATCCACAAATGTCTACAGAGCAATATATCAATACAACATGGCTCTATAGTTCTAGTTTCAACAGATTAGCATGGCCACTCTACTGGAAATTATTGCATTCCTCACATATTCACACCCTCTCTATTCTCAATCCAAGCCTTTTCTAGGGATGGGTAAGAAATTTGTTTCAACTTGGTTTTGATTTGCCCAAAGTCATAAAACTAAATGTGGGGAAAGGTGAAATGAAAAGATGTATCTATTCTTAGGCTATTTTCTTTCATTGTCTATGGCAAAGGCAGTTTGTAGACTGAGCCCTAATCCTTCAGGGGGAAAAGATACATCTCTGCTCTGACCCACAGCCAGTTGTGTCCTAACTCACTTAGACTCAGATCCTCCTATGCTATGTAGCATATCGAGCAGCAAGGGATCTCCACCAGCTTCGGTCTTGGGCAAGTGCTTTGGCATCCTCCCATATTATTTCCAGGGCCTTCAAGTCTCCCAAGAATGTTCTTCGCCATGTATTTTGAAGGCATCCTTGTTGAAATATGGCATTAAGAGTTGCAACCTCTACTCCTAATGTAATTTTTTTTTTAATGAAGAAAATTCTAGGATCAGTAGGTTTGCTTTTATGTGGCACACAGGACTCCGAGCTGTCCAACAGCCCACAACGCAAGCCTAAAACCTGGTAAAAGCATTCCAGAAAAGGAACGTGGCTTTTTCCATTTCTGTCAGGAAGGCACTGTCCTGGTGAGTCCTTTGGCTCCCAGATCCTCTGAAGTTCTTCTCTTCTACCCTAAAGCTTTAATCAACCTCAGGAGAACTAAGCAAACATATTCAGCCTTTTGTATTCCACTGACAAAGGACACATATTTTGCAGCGAACCACCGATTGCTCATTGTTGACAGTAAATTAATGTTACCATTATAATTAATGTTGCTTCTGCATTTCTATCATGTAGAATGTTTCTGGCTGCTGTCCCCTCCTGCTAGTTCTCTGGGGAAGTGTTACATATCATTTAATGTAAGTCAGAATGAGGAACAGTTGTTTGTTGCTGTAATGTTTTGCACATGCCAAAAGAGATACAACTCTTCCTTTCCCAGATATTGCACTATCAGTTTATATGAGGGAGGCATGGTTTTCTGCCCTGCTTACCATGCTATCATAATGGACTGCTAAAAAGCCTGGAGAAAAGACAGATTGTGGCCAGAGTAACCTGAGCTTTAACCACTAGATGACTGTACTGTGCTCTGGCATATAACAGCATTTGAAAACATTCAGATGCTAAAGCAGGGGTGCCCAAAGTATGGCCCATGGGCTGGATGCAACCCCCATGCCAATTCATCCGGCCCATGCCTCATTGCTCCTGGAAGTGGAAGTAAAACATGCCCGTATGAGTGCTTTTTACTTCTTTTCCAGGAGCAACGAGGGTGGTGTGTGCCAGATGAATTGGCATTGGAGCCTGGATCCAGCCCACGGGCTGTAGTTTGGGCACCTCTGGGTTAAGCAGAGAAAATGGCAGCCTAAAAATCTTTCTCATCCTGTTGCAAAATATATCTGTTGTAACACAGATTGCAAAGCACGTTTTACTTCTGCTTCCAATGGGAGGAACCATGTGACTGGCCTGCTGAACCATGTGACCAACCCACAGCCCAAAAACTTTGGGCACCCCTGTGCTAAAGCTACAGCAAGTGCAACAGCCAGTATATAATCTGACAGTGGCTGAAATCTTGTTTAGCATAGTAAATCACAGTAAAGTAGGCCTATTGAATCAGTGAGGACTTGATGAATTCTCCATAATTTCCAATGATTCCAATGGAGGAAGCCCATTGGAATCAATTGAACTTACAGAGTAGACTTATCAAGTCCCCATTAATTCAATGGGCCCACTCTGATGCATCTTGCTACATTAAAAAACACACAAGGATTTTAGCCAATTATTTTACAGGCCATAAAACAGCTGTCTTGAGAAATTTGTAGCAGTTTCCCTTTTTAAAAACTCTACAGTGATACGATACCCGGTTACCTGAAAAACTGTGTGACTGGTTCATGTTATATTAATATTTTCAAAATCTGCATTTATCTTCTAAGGTTACATTTCCCAACTCTTGGACAGGTGTTGTTAGTGGACAATAGAGACAAGGTGTTTTATGTAACAGTAAGCTAACTGTGGAATTCATGCACCATCTTGCTTATGTTAATTTCATTTTTCCTTTTCTTTAGATGACAGTTAAAGATATTATACTCCTAGGTTGTTGGGATTTTTTAATTGTGTCAGAAGCACACAAAGGTGCTTTCTGGGTTGAAAGGATTTTTGCTGGAGAAACTCCATGTAGTGCCCCCCCCCCAAATGAGGATCCTTTCATGTCCCCAAGATCTTTTTCTGCAGATGTGGTCCCTATTTATCTACTTGGAATTTTTTGCTTTCAAACTGCTAGGTTGGCAGGAGCTGGGACAGGCGACAGGAGCTCATTCCGTTATGCAGTACTCAGATTTGAAATATTGACTTGCCGACCTACCAGCTAACAAGGTGAGCTTCTTAACCACTGAGCCACTTCAGTCCCTGATACTCCTAGATATTTAATGCTTAATGTCACATTCTGTTCTTAGTATATCTGCTTTTATTGTACCGAGATTTCCTGTTTACCTGTGACCAGTTTTGAGGTTTGATACATATTTCACCTTTACATCAGCTTAATGTCTCTTTGGGAAGAGAGGTGACAGTTTCCTGCTTCCCATACACAGTAAATAACAAAACACTTGAGTGATGTTTCCTAAGGCACTGGAAATGAGATTTTCCTCCAATCTCATGCTGTGGCAGGTTCAGACAAACTTTACAAAAGACAGAAGGAGGAGGGTTTCCATCCCCCAGTACATGTCATGTTCAACACAGGTCACTAAGCTGATGGGCATTACATTAATACAGAACAAGCTAGCAAGCTAATGTTTAGATCCAAATTGGTATCTCAGCTTATGTCTTGATAAGATTTCTTTTTTCCTTTGAAGAAATGACATATCTGCCAAGATAAAAGAAATGTTTCATTCTGGCCCTACACAGACCCACATTGTGGACTGGCTGGATTCTCTTTTCTTTTGAAATCTTCAAGGTGAGATTATGAGAGCAAGTGGAGAGTGTAATGCTGTAAAAATGCTGATGTACCGAGAACATCACTAATGTGTTTGTTATTTAGTGTATGTGGGGAGTGGGGAAACTGTCACTTCTCCTCTCAAAAATAAGCTAAACGAATGTAAAGGTTAAATACAAATCAAATCTCAAAACTGGTCATAGGCAATAGAGTTACAGGTGATAGAGTCAATGGTTCTCTCCCCCCTTGGTGTTATCCGATTTTTAGTGTTATCCGATGCATGTTAAAATCCTATGGGATGGGTCGGATAACGTTAAAGCTCCATAGAGATACATTGTAACCGCACAGGCTTTAGCGGTTGTTCGATCCAATTCTCCTCCCCAGATTACTTAACGTTATGCGATTTTAGCGTTATCCGAGGTAAATGTTATCGGAGGTATTACTGTATTTTGCTTCTAGTTTTCCTTATTAAAACCTGACTACACAGCAAAAAAGAAAGAAGAAGCAAGACATACCATTGGTTTTGGGCAGGCATTTTTCCTGTTGATTGCAAATCCAAATCAGCCCCATCTCACAGCCCCAATCCATAGTTTTCCACCCCAACAGAGACCCTTCTAGTTTTTACAAGCTGAACCTTTTCAATTCTGTTCAAAGTATGCAATCGCTTTGAAATGATGCAGAAAGACCAACCAGGACAGACACACACAAAGCAATGTTATATCAAAACACCTTCCCCCATCCTCCTGTAACATGAGGGAGAACTAGGAGAGAGCATGCACGTGCACACATACACGCACATGTACACACAAGCAGTGCCAGTATTCACCTCTTTCTGAAAAGCCTCTTCCATGACACTTTTAAAAACTCTTCTTCTGGGCATAGTTCCTGCTTGTTATTATTCTTGTTGTTTACAGCTCAATGAGCTCTACCTCCAGCAATGTAGGATGTGGAAACTAGTGATTGGAAGGAATCAATTACTCATTTCCTGGTAAGGTAGTTCTTTTGAATGACAGCGCCTACAGGTGCTTCAAACACAACTGAAATTAGAAGGTATTGTTCCCGTCTGCCTTTGTGGCCACTTATATCAAAGAGAATCCAATGGCCTGGTGTGACTTCACAGCAATAGAATGCAAGTTAATTCTCAAGTCCCTCACCATGTGGCCAACTTCTTCATTGACAGTGTAACAGTGATATCACTAAGCTGGTAATAATTCATTATGTGCATCCAGATGAGACACTGATTGTGCCATTGGACTGCCTCATGCATAGCATTTTATAGGAGATAGATATGACACAATGCTCCATTTGTACCTCTATGCTTTTCCACTACTTTCCCCAGCTTTTATCTTGTAGCTACTCTTTTTATGGAAAAGCCATTATGGCAGAAAGACTGTATAGCTGCACATAACTGAAACTAAATAATATTTTTCATTGGTAGTGCTAGAAACCATTTACTGGGAACACTCATAGATTGCAGTTAACAACATCCTCTGTGAAGAATTGTATCTTCTGGGCAAATAGCTTGTCAGATCTACCATTCCAGGTCAACATTTTATAGTCACCAACTAAAAAATGTAGGTGTTCTAACTTCTAAAGAGGTGTTATTTTTCCTTGACTGCAAGGTTGCATCATATATCTTCCAACAGTCTTGATAATAGTAGCTTTGAGTAGCTTTTCACCTTCAAGCTGGACATATAAATTGTTGGAGTATTTTTGACATGGGCCACTTAATAAAATACATTTTTATATAGTAATGGCAGCTGTATGTCTCATGGAAGTATTGGTTAATACAGGAATAGAAGACTACAACAATAGAGGATAAAGAGATTTCAGGAATAACCTTACTGTCAAAAAATCTTTGCTACATGTTTTGCTACAGAAGAATGTGATTATTCAAGGACTGCTGTTCAATAAGACAGAATAGCTATTCATTAGTTCATCATTAAATGCTAATAATTATAAAATTGGAGTGTAGGGATATGTGAGAATTCTGACTTTCTCTGTGGACTGTCTGCATTTATGCACTTCTTAGACTGATGTAGATGAAGTACATTTTGTTTTCTGGAGTCCCTGGCTGCTAGATTGCATTAGATGCATCTGACAGAACAGCAGTGCCCAAACTACGCCCGTGGGCCCATTTAGGCCCATGCATCTCATTAATCTGGCCCAGCCCTCTCTGGACTGCCCCCCACCTGCCCCCACTGCCTGATATCAGCAGTGGCAGCAGCAGCAGCAATCGCTCCGAGGAGTCTCTGGCTTGGTCCCCTTGCTTCAGCCGCCTTTGGGGATGTGAATTGCTGCCTTGGGAAAAATTTTGGAGCCTTCCCGACTGCAAAATCCCTGGTGCTAGGAGAGCCCCTGGGTGGACCAGGATGACATCATCCCGGGCGTGCCAAGGGGCTCTCCTCTTGCTGTGGATTTGAAAGTGAGGAAGGCTCTAAAAAATCCCTCAAGGTTGCGATCCACGTTCCCAAAGACTGCTGAAGCAAGGGGACCAAGCCAAAGGCTGCTTAGAGCAGCAGGGACAAAGCATGATCACTGCTGCCATGGCTGCTGATGTCAAAATGGTCAGCAGCAGGAGCAGCCCTGTTCCTCACAGCTGTGTGTTGTGGGTAGGACCGGCCCACAGCAGAAAATGTTGGGGCACCACTGTGATAGAATGTACACAATTAAGGAGATCCTATAGAGAATGAATACATGTTAGATCTCTGCCAAATTAGACTAATTAGCGGTGAGAATTTATGCACGTTATGTGTACACTTTTGAAAAAATGCATACATTTTGAGTGCATATCTACAGACAGACATGAAATATAAGTTTCAGCATGTTAACAAAACAGCCATTTGGACGAGGACATAGGCCACTCAAAAAAGAGTGAAAAAGAGTGAGGTCCATGAATGTTGACTTGAAAGAAATGCACATTGCTAGCTGACAGTTTTGAATAGAAAAAGCTAACAAGAGTTTGGAAAATAACACAGTGATCCAATTCCCCCAGCCAGCTAAGGAGAGCAATATGCAAGATATTTTGCAAGTGTTGAAGCTAGAAGACCAGCATTTTACCAAGAAGATCTAGAACAGAGGATTGGCTTTTAATACAGCTTAGCTTTATGATCAGATAAAAATAAGCTGGGAGTCATATCCGTGGTATCTGAGTATGTCACACAGCAATCAGAATTCAAACACATTATATAGACATCAAACCAAGGTTAAGTAACTTTCTAGCTAATGTTTCCCACACAGAAAACATCTACAACCACAAATCCCATTTCCTCTGAAAATACAAAGTCCATTGTTTCTACTGCTTACTGAGCTTCCTATTTCACCCTACTTGCATTAGCCCATTGAATCTGCTTCTATAGATAACGTGCTTCCCACAGGCATAAGGAAAATATCATCCCTGGTTTAGTTTATGTGAGACAATTCCTGACACATATTTTATATTACATTTCTAATACTGAATATTGTCCCATCACAAGTAATGTAAAAATGATATTGTCAAGCAATATTGATTCATTTCCAGGCAGTTTGAATCATGGATGCAGAAGCACAATATCCTTTTTAAAATGAAAGTTTCAGTATACATACATTACACATAGTGAAAGCTGCTCCAAAAGTACTAAGAAGAAATAAATCACTAGGAGTGGATGGAAGACCTAACGTGAGATAGATTGTCTCAATAAAGGCACACCTGTTAGTTCATAAGACCTGAGCATATATTCATTCTGTCACACACTTTCCTCACATCTCAGAATGTGGCAGTGGAGAGCTTTAACTTCCCTCCTGGTGAATTCAGAGATCCCGTCTCCTGCTTGCACCTTCCCACAGTGTAATTTGCTGAAGAGGAAGAAAGCTGCAGGCAGGAGACAGAATCTCTAAATTCATTGGGGGTGGGAGGGTTGAAGAAGGAGTGTGTCAGTCAAAACATCCCCATCTGTTCTTAGACTGAGTCAACAGTGGGAACATGTATGCTCCTATCATTGTGATTCCAGCTGATATGTTATTTTCAATGGCATTCAAGAGGGAATAGCTCCAAGCTACTTGAATATCCACCAAATGCTGCTTCTTGCACAGACACCACAAATTGCTCTACATGCCTTAGGGAGTGGAAATAGTTCCAGGTTGAGAATGATCCAGGCTAACAGTCAGATAGTAGGTGTCATTTTATACAAATCACTACTCTCTACTATAATACAAACCAGAATAGTTTTGTCTTGTCTTCTTTCCACATAAAATTAAACTTTGGATGTATCCAGATTGCACACTTAGGTGCAGACTGGATCACCTTGGAAAAATATCTGGAGTGGCATGGAAGGAGCAATGTGCTATTAGATGCACATGCCCCATCTGAGTGGGACTGAGTACTTCCTCTGAATATCTTCAGTTAGTTGAGAAAAGTACAATTATATCTTAATTCTCTTAAACAGTATATGATCTATGTTGCACTGTATATATAAAAACATTTATAAAATTGCACTTCCTGACTGCCCAGAGATGTTCAGAGAAAGTATTTACTCTACTGATATCTGGAAGTGCCATACCAGTAAATTTTGACATGAAGGCTGGTTTGCTATTTCACCAATAATGGATGACAGATGAAGCAGCTTGGAAAGCTGAAAGGCTCCCTTTCACCCTGCTTCCAGTATCCATATTCACTGGGAATGAAGTATTTATTTATTTATTTATTTATTTATTATTCGCATTTAATATCCCGCCCCAATCGGGAAGACCCGACTCTGGGCGGCTTACAACATACATTACCGTCATAGGTAATGGTCATAACAATATATAAAAACCTTAAAAGTTCATAATAATTCATACAAATTTAAAACACTAAAACAGATAAAACAGCTAAAAACCGATGCAAATACAGATACAGATGCCAAGTGGGGGGAAGGATGGCTGCCCTTAAATCAGCCATCCTAGGTGAGAACCTGCATTACTGTGTCCCCACACTTGACCCGCCAGCCAGGTCTTTACGCCCTTTCGGAAGGGCAGGATCTCCATCTGCAGGCGCAGCTCTGTCGGAAGGAGGTTCCAAAGGGCCGGGGCGAACACAGAGAAGGCTCTCTTCCTAGTGCTCGTGAGGCAAGCATCCCTAGCTGATGGAGTAACAAGAGAGCCCCTCCGATCCGCCCTGGTGGGCCGGGCAGACGTTCTTAGGGTGACGCGGTCTCTTAGGTATCCTGGCCCACTACCATATAGGGCTTTAAAGGTAATAACCAGCACCTTGAATTGCACCCGGAGGCATACTGGCAGCCAGTGCAGCTCCCGGAGCAGTGGTGAGGCCCGAGCATAGCGCCCGCACCCCATCACCACCTGAGCCGCCGCATTCTGGACCAGCTGAACCCTCCGAATGGTCACCAAGGGCAGCCCCATGTAGAGCGCATTACAATAATCAAGTCTGGAGGTGACCAAAGCGTGTGTGACCATGAGCAAGGCGTCCCGATCTAGGAGGGGGCGCAACTGGCGTATTACACGAAGTTGTGCAAAAGCCCTCCTGGCCACGGCTGCCACCTGTTCTTCGAACAGTAGTCGTGAGTCCAGGAGGACCCCCAGATTACGCACCGGGTCCTTCTGGGGCAGAACCGCCCCATCCAGAACCAAAGTTGGCAACTCCTGTGATAGCACAGGACCCCTCACCCATAGCCACTCAGTCTTGCCGGGATTCAGTTGTAGCCCGTTGTCCCCCATCTAAACCTTCACAGCCTCCAGGCACCTGGAGAGGACTTCCACTGCACCGCTTGGGTCCCCACGGGCCGAGATGTACAACTGGGTATCATCTGCATATTGATGATACCTCACCCCGTGGGAACGGATGATCTCACCCAGCGGCTTCATGTAGATGTTGAATAGGAGAGGAGAGAGCACCGAGCCCTGAGGCACCCCGTATTGCAGGGGCCTAGGGCTGGACTCCTCCTTCTCCAGCCACACCGACTGGGTCCTGCCCCTCAGAAACGAGGAAAACCAGGACAACACAGTGCCCCGGATCCCCAATCCTTGGAGCCTTCCCAGAAGGATACCATGATTGATGGTATCGAAGGCCGCTGAGAGATCGAGAAGAGCTAGAACGGACGGATGGCCTCCGTCCCACTCTCTCCAGAGATCATCCACCAATGCGATTAGTGCAGTTTCCATACCATATCCGGGCCTGAATCCTGACTGAAAAGGGTCCAGATAATCCGCTTCATCCAGGACATCCTCTAGCTGCCGCGCCACAGTCTTTTCCAAAACCTTACCCAAGAAGGGAAGGTTGGACACTGGACGGTAGTTAGTCAGTAAAAGATAATGTGCTGCTGAGACTTAATTCCTGCCTGGACAGGCTCTGTGTAAGACTCCATAAGACTAAAAAGCTCACCTTGATAGCTAGAAGGCCAGCAAGTTGGCAGTTCGAAACCAGGGTACTGCATGATGGATTGAGCACCCGTCTCTGTCCCAGCTCTTGGGGACATGAAAGGAGCCTTATTCAGGCATCCCCTGAGTGGAGTTTCCCCTGCAAAAATCCTTTCAACCCAGAATAATTTCTGAAACAAAATTCTTATTAACTTTTTATTTAGAAACAGTGCTTGCTGAAGTGATAAAAAATTAGCTTGCTTTGTTTTCTTATTGGTCATTGGGAGATAAACACAGGCTTCAACTGTTTTACCCAAAGCACAACTAGTGATCCAGGAAATGAAACCAGATTACCAGCTTCAAACCAGAAGCTCATGTTTTACCTAGTTTGACCCTTAATGCCACACACCACTTTTGACAATATATCCAGTGTTTACACAATCTAGCAAAGAAGACTAATGTGCAACGTTTGATTCTTGCATCTTTTGGGATTACACTGTTATACTGGCCCAGTATCCTATAATGTATAGTATGACGTACAGTAATACCCCAGATAACGTTATGACTTGGTTCCACAAGTCTTAACGTTATCCGGTTTTTAGCGTTGTCCGATGCATGCATCGAACAATGCTAAAAAAAAAAAAGCCCTGACTTCAGGGACAAACTGCTTTAAAGGCAGGCAGGGAAAGAATTTTTCCTCCCTGCCTTTAAAGACACCCCCCGCCCTCTGCAGTCTTCCCTCGCTGCTTACCTTCCCTTCTCCGACTGAGCCAGGCTTGACCAGCTGATCGCTCCGAGGCTTGTGTTTTTAAAACTTCTGGGAAGGGGGAAAAGAGAGAAATGTGATTGGTTCTCTAGAGAACCAATCACCTTTCTCTCTTTCCCCCTCCCTGTTTTTT
This sequence comes from Furcifer pardalis, assembly GCA_030440675.1. Classification (NCBI taxonomy): domain Eukaryota; kingdom Metazoa; phylum Chordata; class Lepidosauria; order Squamata; family Chamaeleonidae; genus Furcifer; species Furcifer pardalis. Next base: position 56,524,322 of record CP126896.1, read on the forward strand.
TCAATACAGGAAGTGAAAACAAAATCTCAAGCCTCGTGCACCGGCTATACTGGCTCAGTCGGAGTGTGCAGCTCAAGATTAGGTAAGCAGGGCTGGGCTGGATTCTCTGTGGCCGAGCAGGCAGTGGGGGAGGGGGTGGGGAGTCCCCAAACTGCCTGGGGTGGGGGTGGGAAAGGAGGAACGTGGCAGGGAAATGAGCTTTGCCTCCTTTACTTCTTTATGACGATGGATCGGATAACGCTAAAATGAAAGTTATCCGGTGCAAATTCCCCCCCCCCCAAATTTGTTGTCGTTATGCGGTTTTAGTGTTATCCGGTGCAATCGTTATCCGGGGTGTTACTGTATTCTGTCAGTAATATCATCACATGGCCTTAAATGCAGTTGAACTCTTTCCTAATCTTTCCTTTTGCCCATTCAGCAACTGTCAGTTGAAAATAGCTACAATGTTGCTACAGTATTCTGTTAGGCCAGCCAATTATTGTCTACCTGTGTACCTGATGTTGATGCCATGAGGCCTCACTCTTGTGTCTGATGAAGTGGACTCAGCCCATGAAAGCTCACATTTAAATACAGGAGTTAGTCTTTAAGGTGCCACAACATTTTTTGCCTTTTTTTTCTGTTCTGTTTTGTTTACTCTGAGAGATGCTTGCACACACTAACACAGCTACCACTTCAAGCCTTTGGACTAATCCTGCATTTCTGTCTAACTTAGGCTTGATTTTGGACTTGGAATCTGGACTGACAAATGGTTACTGTTTGGCCTGCTACCTGGTTGTGCTGTGTCCTGGTGTTTGTGTTGCTTGCTAACTGCCTGTGCCCCAGACTTTGACAGTTTGTTAAACATTTCAACTCCTAATTGAACTCCTAATTTCCATTTATTTATATGTACTTCCAATAGTGTCGACACAATACCTGTGTATTTAAAATGCACAGTAAATAATAAATGCAAAAACAGAACACTAGCAAACAGGTATGTGTCCTTTTTGTAAAAACCTTTTGTTCTACTTTGCATTGAGGAATCCACTCTTTCATGGGGTAACTGACAGGCATAAGATAAAGAAGAGGAGCAGTCACTTTTCTAACTGCTCCCATTGCTCTTTTGTTGTTGAGCTTCCAAAAGGTTGCCACTTGCCTAAGAGCAGAAAGATTCACATTGCAGTTTTACATCCTCTGCTTATCCCATCATCATTAGCTTTTAAGGCCAAAATAGGGTGTTGAGGAGAATTTCTAAAGCTCCTACATGCAATTAATTTATTTGATGGAAGGAGTGAAGGTGATTAAAATAAGACCTTATAGGAGACCACAATGGAAGCTGAGGACACCAACTGAATTGTAAGGAACTTATAGTGATGACTGGAAAACACAATGAATTCAATGATACAAGGAAATGGATGGAGTTGTAGTAAAATGAGAAGAGAGCATAAATAAGCCTGGAAGCATTGAGGAGTGTGAGATGCAGTTCAAAATATAAATTTTATTAGAGTCAGATTTCATTTTCTGAACTGTTGTTCAGGGAATTAAGAAGTCCATAGCTGGGCTAGATGAGGTTTAAAAAAAAAGCACCCAGTAAACTGGTGGGGATTTGGAATAAAAAATACAGATATTTGTTGCTTAAGTACAATCAATATCTTATCCAATTATTCATTCTTTAGCAGAAATACACAGAAACATGAAAATATCCAGGTTGCTGGATTGATTGATCAATCAGAGGTTTGTAAACCATGGACACTGAATGTTAATACTAGTTTTGCCACTAGATTTGCCAAGACCTTATGCACATTACCCTATTTTTCCTGATTATTTACTTAGGCGTGAAAATGAAATGGATCAACAGTCTTAACACTCCAACATCAAATGCTGTTTCTCTCCTCTCCTCCCCTTCTCTTTTGGTTTCACTCCAATATTTCTCTTCCCTCACCATAGTGGTAGCTGATCATTTAGCAGCAGCTTCACCTAGCTTCCTTCTTCACCTTACCAACCTTCACTCTTAGGGTTGCGGTATCCCAATCAGCCATTTTTGCATATTAATATGTTCATTATGAAAAGTTCAATGGGTCATGAAACAATTTGCCAGTGCACACAGCTATTAAACTCCCTTTCAGAACACATCGTTCAAAGTTGCTTGAGGGTGCTGCTGGGTCTTCTCAAATCCTTTGCAACTAATGCAGAGAAGCACAGCCAATGGTGTAAGATATTTCATGAGCCTTCAATGGTCCCTTTTTGTTAACACCTGTTTACTATCATTTCCAGTTGCACACCTTCTCTTTCTTTAAGAGATGAAGATACTCAAGAAGCAAAGCTCTACTTAGGCATTTTACAACTTGACGGTGGAGCGGTGCATAGTAGGAAACGTCTAATCTGTTTTCTTTTGTTATCATACGCTTTAGAATTTCAGCTCTGGGTCTAAAAAGAACATGCTTGTGCTCACAGGTTCTAAACACAAAGAAGAACCTTGGAAAAATCTAGATTCTTGCTTGCATTTCTAAGCCTCAAACAAGCAGGATACTTTTCATTTCAAGAGCAGGTCCTGAAACCATGAAGAACATGAGAAAGAAAATGGGGCAAGAATAAGTGCTCTCCTCCATGCATGTTCACAGTGTCACAGTGTAGTAGAATGCCTGAATAGATTCATCAAGAATTAGGACCAAGTTGTAGGTGTGACTTCACTCATAGCTGAGCAACTGAAATTTGCATCAGGCTCTCACCTTGCAAAACAATAGAACAGTAACAACATGTTTCCCCTTATGTCTTAGCTTCTGCAACACTCCTAAAATAAAATAAAAATTGTGACTCTAAGGGCACAATCCTAACTTCAAGTTAAGAATGACTGAGATGGATTTGGATAGGACATAAGCCCCTTGTGTTGACACAAGTGGCCTTAAAACAGCCTAAGTGATTCATAGCTGTCAACACAATTTAAACCGTGAGGAGTTTGGCTACAACACAGCCTTAACCAGCCTAAAGTTACCCTAGCTAATTAGGTTTGTGCCCTAGCCCAGTTAATAGTGTAACAGACATTCTCTCCTTCTTTTCTTTTGTCAGATATTTTCACAGTAAGAAATAAGGAAGACAAGAACCCAAAGGACAATTATATTACAGTAATACCTCATATAACATTAGTATTGAATAACACGAAAATCGCATAACATCAAGGAATCTGGGAGGAAGAATTGCATCAGATAACATTAAGATCCTATGGGATGCTTCAGATAACAACTGCGAAAGCCTGTGTGGTTACAATGTATCTCTATGGATCCCATAGAGGATCAGATAACACTAAAAATCATATAACACGAAGACTTGTGGAACCAGGTTTTAGTGTTATATGAGGTTTTACTGTACTTTGTGATAAGACCTGTGTTGCTACCAAAACAGAGAGGACAGAAGTTAAAACTTGACTGCTACTCCACAACCTCACTCAAAATCAATCGCAAGCATTTGGATCTGGCACTTGAAGACTCCATCACATACCTACCTACCTACCCTTAGGTACATGATTTCCTACTCCAGGTGACATAGGAAATATTAAAAAATTTCTTTTAAATAAATGCAAATACATACAAATAAATACCTACATTCAGGCTTTGGTGGCTGTATTGTCAGTCTCCAAATACATTTAAGTCCAGAAAGAGGCTTCTGGAAACTCAGCAATCATTTAGGACTGTTATTTGCCCAGAGAGAGAATATCTTTATAAACATCCTTTCTTGGTCACCTTCACTGCCTGCACCTGTAGCATCAAAATCTGCAAGGAATATGAGGTGTGGGCATTAGACTTGCAGGAAAGGCCAGTTAACTAGAGCAGCTCAAGATGATTTTTTTTTACTCCTTAGTACTCTAGCATCTGCCAGTTAGTGCCAGAATTTGATACTGCAAGCAACAGAGATTTTAATTCATTTAAATTAATTCATGCATTTTTTAAATCAGAATGACCTCATTCTGCATAGCTACTGGCTCCTTTTAATATTCATGACAGATTTCAGGTGTCCAGGGCTGAAACTAGGGTAAATGCAGACAGAGGGACACTTTTGTTGTTTGGGGTGATGCCAACCAGTGTTATGGTACAGATGCTGCCATTTTGTACACACTCACCTGACAGTACTGAACAGAAAAAGAACTATTTCTGAGTTGTTATGAATGTGTTGCAAATCATTCTTCTTTCAGGTGGAAGTCAGAACTTATTAAATGGTTTGCTTTGTATCTTACATTACACCATTCTTGAATGACACTAACTGTTACATAAATTATCAGAAGATTTTCTTTTGGCTTTGTTACATTTCCCCCCAAAAGATAATGATGATGCCTTCAGCTGCACTAAAGGATTTTGAGGTGGTAACAAAGTATACATCAACATTTTGAGAAGTCATCCATGAGGGACAAATTTTTCTACTGTCAATAATAATTTCACGTCAGAAATTATTCTAGGTTGAAAGGATTTTTGTGGAAGAGCACTCAAATGAGGCTCCTTTCATATCCCCAAGAGCTGGGATAGAGCACTCAATCCGTCATGCAGTACCTGGGTCTAGAACTGCCGACTTGCCAGCTTTCAATGTAACATGTGTTCTAAAGGATTTTCCATCCTCATAGCACTTGGGTAGTTTTATAGGCTTCTTTCATAATAATGCTATAAACAGTAAGCTTTATCTGCTATAAACAATAAGTTTTACCAAGTAGGGCAGCATATTACAAGAACAGTAATCATCATCATCATCATCATCATCCACAAACACTATTCTTGTTAGGAAGCATGAAGGTGTCAGTAGTACTGTAAACACAGGTCTTTGTCACACGGCAATTCCGAAGCACATCACATTGCTTATGGTTGTGATAAACATCCAGGGTTTTGAAATGTGACCTAGCAATGTATTACAAACCATCCAGTTCAATGAAACAGCAGCTTAGAATAAAAACATGGAGCATACTATGGAAACAACAAGCTCATTGTCTTTTTATCTTCATTACAGTTACTATTATTCTCTGTTTTTACGCTGTTTTCACCAACATATCAACAAATTCAGATGGATGTTGCCACACACACCCTCCATGTGCTGTAATAAGCCAGCCACGAAGTTAATAGGAAATCTAAATAACTTTCCAGGAGAATTTGCTCCAAGAATCGGATCCAAGTTTGACTGCGCTTTTAAAAAACGACTGGAGAGAGGTATTGGGACGAAGCTGGGATGTCGAGTTAACGTTCTCTCCAATACATATTGGCAAAGCATTTTGAAAACAATTGCTCAACTCCATGAGGAAATGTACACTTTTGCAAGAGCATATCCAATGTGGTATTTGATGTAATATCTTCTGTTTGAATTTGGGGGATCTACTGTCATTAGAGCAGATCCAGTGTGATATCTGATGTGATGTCGCCATTATTTTATTTTGTGGGATCAATTATACTTGTCTCAGTTTTATGACATGGATATGAGGCTGGCAGGAATGTGCACCCATGATACTTCATATGCTTGACTAATAAGAGCTAGCAGGTACATAGGTTGACCAACCTATCAATCTTTGCCTTCCTGGTGAGTAAACTTTATCAGAAGAAGGGTAGAAAGACTGAGACCCTTTTCATTTTGCTTTACATTTCATAAGCTTTTAATGGCATCAATAATAGTGGATTTCTGGATTCTTTGGGGAAAGATTTGGTGCTATTATTTCCAGTCCTTCATTTGGGTCCAGATTCAGAGAGTAACCTGGAAGTAGAAGTGGGTGGGGGCTGTTTCTTGCTTCTTTGGCAACTGAAGCAGAGTTTGTAATTCATTATGTATTAAGTTTCTGCTCCTGACATTTTACAGCAAGCCAGGAATGCATTGATATTTTACTTTGCATTTTTATGCTCCTGTATTCACTTTTATTTTATTGAGCTTTTGACTGCAACTTTGGATTAATTTTCACTTTATTAAGTATCTGTAGCTACTGTTTTTAATAACTACAAGACTTTTAGACATTTCCTATAGAGTATTCATGGAGCATAGAAAATTTTTGAATACATGGACAATCCTAGTTAACTAGGTGACTTTGAGGTGGCTTGGCAAACTTGGGCTGGCTGAGGCTAAGTTGTATCCAAGCCCCCTCCTCCAGCACAGGAGGGGAAAAACTTCAACTGGCTGAAGTAAAATAAGTAAAGTAAAATATGAATGCATTCCTGACTTGCTATAAAATGTCAGGAACAGGAACCTAATACATAATGAATTACAAACTCTGTCTAAGAATGTTTAACTTACAAAATCTAAGAGCTTAAATGCAAAAGCACATAGCTTAAAAATGCATTTTAAAAGCAGAGAATGCATTATTTTAAAAATGAAAAGCACTTCTTAAAACATTAGAGTACTTGAAGGTAAAATATATGAAAGAAAATACATCTCTTAAAGTATCAGCGCTCATCAAAATAAAAATGTTAAAGTAAAAGCATTCCTTAGACTTTTTGTTGTTCAGTCGCACAGTCGATTCCGACCCTTTGTGACCGCATGGACCATTACCTGCCAGGCACCTCTGTCTTCCACCATCTTCCTCAGCCTGCCCCGCTTTGTGCCCATTGCATCTACAATATCATCTAGCCATCTTATTTTTGGCCATCCCCTACTTCTTTTGCCCTCCACCTTTTCCAGCATCAAAGTTTTCTCAAATGAATCCTCTCTTCTCATTGGATTCCTCTTGACCTGCAAGGCGATTCGACAGAGGTTCTCGTCAACTCATGCAACAAGAGATTGACGGCAGCCCTGGACAGGATCGCTCCACTACGGCCTCTCCGCCCCCATCTGCACCAATCTGCCCCTTGGTTCACTGAAGAGCTGAGGGAACTTAAACGGGCAAAGAGACGCCGAGAGCACCGCTGGGTGAAGACCCGGAGTGAATCTGATCGAACACTAGTTAGAGCTGCTATTAAAGACTACCTAGTGGCGATAAGGGCGGTGAAACACCGATATTTCACCGCCCTTATCGCCTCTGCGGATAATCGTCCAGCTGCCTTGTTCCGGGTGACCAGATCCCTCCTTGGAAGAGGGGGGTCAGGCCCTGGTTGGCAGGGTTCAGCTGAGGCATTTGCAGATTATCTAGCGGGGAAAATCACTCAGATTTGCTCGAAGTTTAATCCCGGTGTGGAACGTATGGAACTGGGGTTGACCGGTGCACAGTCTGGCCATGTTATCTGGGATCGGTTCGATCCAGTTGACCCTGAGGAAGTGGACAGACTTCTTGGATCTGTTCGTGCCACGGCCTGTGAATTGGATCCATGCCCTGCCTGGCTAATTAAAGCATCAAAGGCGGTGGTAGGTAGTTGGGTCGAGATGATTATAAATTCATCTTTGAAGGAGGGGTCTTTCCCAGCACCGTTAAAACATGCTTTGGTGCGCCCCTTCCTAAAAAAACCATCTCTCGACCCCATGGTAATTTCGAACTACCGACCAGTATCTAATCTACCCTTTTTGGGTAAGGTGCTGGAAAAGGCTGTGGCACAGCAGTTACAGGAAGTTCTGGATGAAGCGGATTATCTGGACCCTTTTCAGTCAGGATTCAGGCCCGGATATGGTACTGAAACTGCACTGGTCGCTTTGGTGGATGATCTCTGGAGAGAGCGGGATGGAGGCCATCCGTCTATCCTTGCTCTTCTCGATCTCTCAGTGGCTTTTGACACCGTCGATCATGACATTCTTTTGGGAAGGCTCCAAGGATTGGGGATCCAGGGCACTGTGTTGGCCTGGTTTTCCTCATTTCTGAGGGGCAGGACCCAGACGGTATGTCTGGAGAATGAGAGGTCCAGCCTGAGGCTCCTCCAATATGGGGTGCCTCAGGGCTCGGTACTCTCACCTCTCCTGTTTAACATCTATATGAAGCCGTTGGGTGAGATCATCCGTTCTCACGGGGTAAGGTACCATCAATATGCTGATGATACCCAACTGTACATCTCAGCCCGTGGGGACCCAAGCGGTGCAGTAGAAGTCCTAACCAGGTGCCTGGAGGCTGTTAGGGTCTGGATGGGGGAAAACGGGCTACAACTGAATCCCGGCAAGACTGAGTGGCTATGGGTAAGGGGCCCTGTGTTATCCCGGGAGCTTCCAGCTTTGGTTCTGGATGGGGCAGTCTTGCCCCAAACAGATCCGGTGCGTAATCTGGGGGTCCTCCTGGACTCACAACTACTGTTCAAAGAACAGGTGGCAGCCATGACCAGGAGGGCTTTTGCACAACTTCATGTAATATACCAGTTACGCCCACTCCTGGATCGGGACTCCTTGCTCAGGGTCACACATGCACTGGTCACCTCCAGACTTGATTACTGTAATGTGCTCTACATGGGGCTGCCCTTGGTGACCATTCGGAGACTCCAGCTGGCCCAGAATGTGGCTGCTCGGGTAGTGATGGGGTGCGGGCGCTACGCTCGTGCCTCGCCACTGCTTCGGCAGCTGCACTGGCTGCCAGTATGTCTCCGGGTGCAATTCAAAGTGCTGGTCATTACCTTTAAAGCCCTATATGGTAGTGGGCCAGGATACCTTAGAGACCGTGTCACCCCAAGAACGTCTGTCCGTCCCACCAGGGCGGATCGGAGAGGCTCTCTTGCAATTCCATCAGCTAGAGAGGCTCATCTCTCTAGCACTAGGAGGAGGGCCTTCTCCATGACCGCCCCGGCCCTGTGGAACCTCCTGCCAATCGATCTACATCAACAGACAGAGCTCCTGCCCTTCCGGAAAGGCCTTAAAACCTGGCTGGCAGGACAAGTTTGGGGATCAATGAACACTGGATACCATGTTGGGTGGCTTATCAGATGATATAGCCACCCTTTGCTCTTACCCTTCCTCCTGTGTTTGTTTGTTTTTTTAGCAATTTTTAGCAATTTTTAGTAATTTTATAACTCGGAAATGTTTAATTCCTTTTTAGCCTAACTTTTAATATTGTATTGATTCATATTTTTAACTGTTAATAGGGTATTGGATATTGATTTGTGGTTTTCAACTATGTATTTTTAAATTTGTTGTGTAAGCCGCCCAGAGTTGGGTTTTACCCGATTGGGGCGGGATAACAAGTTGAAATAATAATAATAATAATGTCCAAAGTCCTTTAACTTCATCTTAACTATTTGACCTTCTAGGGAACAGTCAGGGTTGATTTCTTCTAGAATCTACCTATTTTTTCTCCTAGCTGTCCAGGGGACTCTCAAAACTCTCCTCCAACACCACATTTCAAAGGTATCTATTCTTCTGTGCTCAGCATCTTGAGCATCACCTTGGTAGTGTTTGGGATGAGCGCAGTTGTTCTATAATTTGAACATTCTTTGGCATTACCCTTTTTTGGGATTGGAACATATATGGATTTTCCCAATCCTGTGGCCATTGTTGTGTTTTCCAAATCTGCTGGCATATAGAATGCAATAATTTGATTCCATCATCTTTTAGGGCTTCATAAAATTCAGCTGGGATGCCATCATCTCCACTGGCTTTGTTGTTTGCCATGCCAGCTTGAATCAATAAGAATTCCATCTTCCTCATTTGTGTTATTTGGCTTCTAGAAAAGAAGGTTTTTGCTTTGGTTGCTATATGATACCAGAGTTTGTTGATATGTGGAATGTGGTGTATCATAGGTTTGTGTACAAGTGTGATGTATTCCCCTCTGGCTATATGGTCATCATTTATACTCTAATTGTCATTACCTAATTATAATGGGACTGCATTGGCTTAGTGGTTAAGATGCTGAACTTGATAACTGGAAGGTAGGCAGGACAGCAGTTTGAGACCTGAGTACTGCACAATGGAGTGAGCTCCTGTCTCTGTTCCAGCTCCTGCCAACCTAGCAGTTTGAAAGCAAGGAATTGCAAGTTGATAAATAGGTACCACTTCAGCAAGAAGGTAACAGTCTTCTGTGTTCTCTGGGTTTTAGCCATTCCTGCCACATGTCCATGGAAACATCTGCAGACGCAGACAGCGCTGTCTGTTTGGCTATAAATGGAGATGAGCACCAAACTCTAGAGTCAGATATAACTGGCTTTCAAGCATGGGTGACCCTGAATTATAAACAACTTCTTTTGGTATGTTAAAGGTTTGCTGTTCTATGATGTGCTACCATAATAGCAAATCTCATTCACTTTGCACAGGTTGATTCTCCAGAGGTATTGAATGACAGCATGTGGCAATTCTCCATGTAAAAAATTCCATAATGTATTTTGTCTGTTTTGCTGCAGCGCCTAAAGTGCCAACTGGTGTACTTTGCAATCCCCTTATGGTACTAAGGGACTAGAACATCAGAATAATGTGGAATGCTACAATTATCAAGCAGTGACACATGGGATAACAATACAATACTATTATTTTCCTTCATTCATGCCCTGCCCCCCAAATCACTAATTGACTTGTGTTCCGACCAGCTGGTGGTGGCCTAACACTTTTGCACCTGAAGTATTTCACTGTTAGCTGATACTCCTCTTCATATATCACTGGAGACAATGGCTGATTTTATCAATAGTTGCCTTCAGACTTCAACATATCAGATTAAATCTAGGATCTGTACTTTTCAATTCTTCTCAAATCTGAAGCCAGGGCTATTATAGGAAGAAGAGTTGTTTCCCTACTTTCAATAGATGGTTATATTCGCCTAATATTTCTGGGTCTATGGGTCTTTAACAAGCTTCAAAATAGCAATCTCTTGTAACTTTCTTCAAGTTGTCTGAATCTCAAGAGACTCAAGACAATTATTAAAGAAATTATGGAAGCACTTTTTGATTATTGTGCCAAAATGTTCTATTTTACATGCATGTCAAGTCTGCCGCCTTACCCTACTAGCAGCTACAAATAGCTTTTTCCAATTTACTTAAACTGAATGGTCTCGAAAGGTTATTAGTCTCTAGTTGCTTGTTTCTTTCGAGTTTAATTTCTGATTTCCTATAGCGATGTTCATTCTTGCCATTAAAGAGCCGATGAGCTATTTGCTAAAATGTTTACATGAGTAGGGCCTTTAATTCCCAGGCCTTCTGATCATTTCTTGACAGGTTCACTTCTTCCACTTTTTGTTTCTGAGGCAGAAGAAATGAATAGCTGCCTAGCCAAAATGGTTTCTTTGCTCGAGGGATTTTGTGCAAATAGTGAAAAATAATTATTCATTTGGGCAACTATTTCTAGTGTTATCCGATAACACAATAGAATGGTAGATTAGTCCCAAATTTATCCAGCTCTTCTTTTGTTCTTCTGAGTGGCTTGTTATTAACCGTGACATTAGTGCCGCATCCATCTTCTGTCTAAAAGGGAAAATGGAAGAGTATTCTCCTAAAAAAAAAAAAGACGTATTTTTCAGCAAAGCCTTGGCAGAACTATTCCACTTCATTCTCTCCATTTCTTCGACAGCACAGTTAATGATCCAAGCGACAGACACGCCAGCCCTAGAGTCACTTCTCAAAGGGGGGGGGGGAGTATAGCTGTTTCATGAGAAAAGTTCACCAGAACATAAAAATGAAGCATATTGAAAAATTAAAGTGAAAAAAAGCTGATGAAGCATGCTTTAAAAAACCCAAAATGCATTAAGTAGCTGGTACAGCAAGATACATTTGCTCTGTGATATGAAGAATTGAAGATATACCACTGAAAATACAGATCTTGCCTGTTCCTATAAGAGCATCATTTTTGATTTTCTTGAAATAATTCAGTAAGTGCTTTTCAAGACTGAATATTTGTTATCCTTAAAGTTAGCAGTTAAAGTTAGCAGGTTCTCCACTGCCATTTTTGATATTTCCCCACCATCCCTATAACATTCCTCTTCTCCACTTTATACAATGCCTTCACTATGACTTTCCACTCCCTTTCAAACCTCTCCACTACAATATGGGATATAGCTATACATGATAAATTAACATGTGAGATAAAGGTAAAAAATGGATTAGCAAAAAACAACCCTGATTTTAGAAAGAGATGGGGATAATTTTTAGATTATCTATTGGTAAAAGGGAAAGGAGTAAAGCCAGAGCAAGATGTACACTTTTGCATCGGATAACGTTGGGGAATTTGAGGCAAACATTTGCATCAGATAACATTATGTTAACCATTATGCTAACGGTATCCAATGCATCAGATAACCTAAGTATTTCTGATGCTAATGTTTGCCTCAAATTCCCTGAGTTGTGGTTGTGAGTCACCAGTTTCTCTTTGAAGAAAGGGAGGGGGCTGCCTGCTCTCTTTATCTCAAGGTTGCAAGATCTCAATAACAATCACACATTACAAAAGCTTGCCAAACCAGTCAGACTAGTTTAGCTGAGCAAAAGCAAACATTGGGGGGGGGGGAGGACTCTTTCAATATGTCCTGACTCCAATTTAAAAACTAAGGGATAGAAGCCCCAAATGAATGGCAACATTTCCCATCATGCAGAGTTGCCATATGGAGCCATGTGCACAGGAATCAGTTTTAAAAGCTAACAGCAAGGGTGCCCAAACTTTTCAGGCCATGGGCCGGTCACGTGGTTCATGGGTGCCCAAATGACAGCCTGTGCACCAGATCTGGCCCTGACACCAATTCATCTGGCCCGTTCCACCATCGCCACTCCCAAAAACTGGTTGAGTTTTACTTCCGCTTCTGGTGTCATTGGCTGGATCCAGCCCATAGGCCATAGTTTGGGTACCCCTGGCTAACAGCGATATAAGCAGGACCCAAAATGGATGCCAATATTTACCAACATGCAAGGTAGCCATCTGGAGCCATGTGCACAGGAATCCACTGGTGCCATGGGCCAGATCCGGCCCATAAGCCCTGTTAACAGCAGGGATGGCCAAACATTTCAGGCCACTGGCCAGTCATGTGTTTCATGGGTGCCCCAACTACTCCCTATGGGCCAGCTCTGGCCCTGACACCAATTCATCCAGCCCGCTCCACCCTCATCACTCCCGGAAGTGAGGGTGGAGTGGGCTGGATGAATTGGTGTCAGGGCTGGATCTGGCCCATAGGGAGTAGTTAGAGCACCCATGAACCACCCTCACTTCTGGGAGTGATGAGGGTGGTGTGGGCCAGATGAATTGGTGTCAGGGCCAGATCTGGCACACAGGATGTCATTTGGGCACCCATGAACCACGTGACTGGCCTGTGGCCTGAAAAATTTGGGCACCCTTGCTGTTAACAGGGTTTGTGGGCCAGATCTGGCCCATGACACCAATGGATTCCTGTGCACATGGCTCCAGATGGCCACCTTGCATGTTGGTAAATGTTGGTATCCATTTGGGGCTTCTATCCCTCTTAGTTTTTAAATTGGAGTCAGAACATATTGAAAGAGTCTCTCTACCCCCCCCCCCCCCCGCCGCCCCATGTCTGCTTTTGCTTTGCTTTGTATTGCTAAACTAGTCAGACTGGTTTGGAAAGCTTTTGTAATGTATTTACCCTTTAGACAAAGGGTAAAGCATGTTTCCTTGACTTTCCCTAGAAGTCTGTGTTGTTTATCTCTTTGGAGTTAACGTTATCTGATGCATCTGAATAGGATTTTAACGTTATCTGATGCATGCATTGGATAAGGCTAAAAATCGGATAACGTTAAGACTTGTGGAACCAAGTCTTAACGTTATCCGAGGTATTACTGTATTACCTTTTTTAGAATGAGGGGGCAGATATAAAAATTTAATGATATCAGTAATATTTAATGGAGAAGTTTTACAAGTCATAATGCAGAAATAAAATATGATTGGATGAAGTAGCCTTAGAAAAATTTTGCTGGATGAAGTATCCATGAAAAAAAAATGTTATTGGATGAAGCGGCCATAACAGAGATATCAGAGTTCAGTCAGACATTACATTTTGGCAATAAGATTTCCTCCTGTTTCCATGCCTCTTTGTATCTTCATAGTTTAAGAATTCTCAAATAAAGATGAAAATCAGAAGAATTGGTGTTAAAAACTGGGCCATATTTTATTAAAATTTATTTAAATCCCCTGATCTGAGGTGGGGCTTGGTAGTGCAGAAGCCTTGCACTAGAGCAGGAAGATCTCCTCAGCCCCTCTCTAGCTCAGACAGGTGAGTCCTTGCCCTTGTGCTGTGCCTTGACAGCTACTGCCCAGGCCAGCTCAATTGAGAGGCATCTCTGTGGATATTTCCAACTCTATTTGCACAAACAGATATTGGTCGTACTGCAAAGCTGTCTCATAATGTCCACTGTGTCCATAACTTATTTACACAAATCACACCATGCACCTAGTATTCACCTTGTCCAAAGATGCCCTGAGGGACTCACCACTATTACCCTAACCCAGCACTATCCCCTAACAATTATGACCTATTTAACAACAACCGCACTAACTGGCCCTTAATGCCCCATATAGTCAAAACGGGATAGGGGGAAATGACTTGGAATCTCTTTTTCATAACATTGCAGCCTTAAGAGAAGCCAGCAAGCCCTGCCTCCAAAGTCAACAAGCAGGGACAGTAGAGCATATACTGATGGATCTTCCCTCCTTCCAGACAATATGAAATAAAGTCCCTCCTTCATCCAAGCCACATGGAAATTCAAACGGAACTTTACGTCTACTGTTTTCCAAGACAATATGCTATTTTCTCAATGTTGGCATGTATTTATCTTTTGAACATTTTTCTTATTGGATAGTTCCCACGATAAGGTTGGCTCTATTTGTCAGCAATGTTGTTCCTGTTCTTTCCTGTTCACTAAGTGGAAACAGTTGTCTTGTATTATGGAGTATTATGGACAAGTTAATTTATCGCCTAACATTCTTAGTAGCTATGGTGCCAACATCCACCTTTAAGTTCAATGCAATGACTTTTGATTTACCTATCAACATGACTGATGTTTTTATAGTTAATTGTGCCTTCTGAAGAAGAGCTGGGGCCTAGAAGATCACACAACTCACATTCTAAAGAACAACCCCTATTTTTCTAATGAGCTATCCAAATAGTCATCTAAGTAACAAAGTAGGGACATTAATGTCAGAGCTCAGAGAAATATTTACTTTATCTTTCCTTCACTTGTTTTTATTTTGTTTTCTTCTTCTTGTGGAGTAATCACTTTCATCTGTATGGCACAGAAAAGTCCCCATAAATCTCTGTGGGAAAAGTAGTCAAATTTATCTACTAAGTCGCAAAGGGTCAGAATCGACTGTGAGACTCAACAACAACAAAAAGTCATTACTTTAAGGTGCCAGATGCTACTATAAACAATGGTGGGAAGGCAGAGATTTTCAACACTGTTCTATAGTTACAAAAGCACAATCTCATCACATTTAGGCAATTTGGGAAAATGAAAATCTCTCACTCACCAAAAAGAAAATTATTAATTCAATGATCCAACTATGTGTATTGCAACATTAACATTTAGTCATGAGACACCTTTGAATCTGGTGGAATTAGGAGTTTCATATTGTTTCTTGTTCTACTAGATAATGACAAAAAGGAGTTCACATCTAGGAGACCTGTCCCTTCCCAAGTTCTATGAAGTTTGACTCATTGACTTTTTCCCATCTAAAGGTGATATTTAATTTTGTTTTGATCACAAGCAGTTCTCAGAAAGGCAGTCAGGTTAGATTATTTTGCAAAAACAAAAACAATTCAAATACAAAACATTACTGCTGTCGTGTCTGATGAATTGGATTAGAATCCATGAAACCTGGCACAAAAATAGATCTGTTAGGCTATTGCTTTTGTTGCTTTGTTTAGAAACAGTACCACCAGTTTGTGGCATGATAGCTCAATGTTTATCATATGTGTGCATTGCTCACCTCACTCCAAATGAAACCATCACCTTGCTTTTCCAGAGTCCACAGGGGCTTTGATGGCTCAGTGGTTAAGAAGTTTGGCTTGTTAGTTTGAAAGCCAGCAAGTTGGGAGTTTGAGACACTGGTACTGCATGATGGTTTGAGCACCTGTCTCTGTCCCAGCTCCTGCCAACCTAGCAGTTCAAAAGCAAGAAATTTCAAGTAGATAAATATGGACCACTTTGATGGAAAAATATCTTGGGGACATGAAAGGAGCCTCATTCGTGTGTCCCCCGAGCTGAGTTTCTCTAGCAAATATCTGTGCAACCCAGAATAATTTCTGACATGAAATTACTATTATCAGAGTCCCCTCTAAGACAACTGGAGAAAGTGACAACTGCAGAGTGTTTTCTTTTCCCGGAAGTTCACTGAAGCTCTAAAATATGAATAACTGTGACAGTGTTGTGTCCTGCTGAGTGTTAGAAAATTATGTATAAACCTTGTAAGTAAGACATGTCATATTTTCCAAAATAATGCTGAAACTTCACCCACCCTCAACCTGGTTTCACTGTGATGAATTTTCTAAGTCAGATTCAGTCTCCAGCTTTCCTTTGTCAAGTCTTTCTTACTTCTCTTACAAGGGTTTGGGCAAGTTACTTGATCAGACTTCATCTTCAAGAATCATCCAGCAAATGAGGCTACTAGCCATGCTAGTTGCAGGATCCAGAGAGTTGTAGTCCAAAGACAACTTCTCAAAGCTCTCTTCACCCCTCCCCTTCCATCTCTGTTCCACACTATAGATAGATAGTCTCAACTTGGACATGAAAAACCATCCGCAGCAGAGTGAAGAATGGAAAACACAAGAATTTTATATTTTCCCATCTACAATATCTTAACTGGCTCTCCAATTTGTTCCAAAATGTTCTGTTTGTCTCTGTGTATTTTTAACCCCAAATAAATAAATGGTCACATTTATGTAATCTCAGAAAGGAAACCTGAAAAATACAAAATACTGTAGAAATAAAACCAGATGTTAAAGAGCAAGTGGCCAATGTCACTATACCTGGCAACTGCATTTGGAAAGTCTATATTCATTTACAAAATAAATATTAGTGCATTGAGCATAGTGGTTTTTGCACTATCATGCCATGTACATTTTTTTGCTTCTGTGGCATCATAGTGTTTATGCACTCTCTTTTTCCACAACCCCTCTCTCACATAGGTAAATAAATTATTCAAATTTGGTATTCAAAGAAAATATACACACATTGTCAGAACAGAAAAATAAAAAAGAAAGGGATGCAATAAATGAGACAAAGAGGAAATTAAAACTCTAAGGTAGAGGAAACATTAGCACTAATTAAGCTTGCCTTAAACATTTGTATCTGTTTAATTGAAAAATAATAGTCATTGATACCTGTCACAAGAATATGGATGGCTAATGTCCCAGCATGTATTCGCATTACAACTTACCTGAGGAGAACCTATATAGTAGACAGCAAGCTGGGAGAGGCTGAAGTTAATGGGCTGCTAATGGATGCGAAGCTGTGCTGGTGACTATAAATATGCTTCCAAGGGAATCTATTTGAAAATCTGCATAAATTTAAATGAACTAGAAGATTCTCAAATGTCCTAGCTAATAGGATGGCAGATTGCAACCATAGCTCAAATTACATCTGAACATAGCAGTGTGAGGGTCCAAAAATGTATGTAGAACCTCTGTGAAATAACTGAGGAGGGATACAACTCAACAGTAAGAGCTCTTTTCATGTTACTGCAAACAATAAAAGAAGAAGCAGCTGTTACTCTGGTCCCTTATTTGCACTTCTATAAAAGATGTGTAGTTTTCCTATAAGCATGATATGCCGTATAATAATCTTTTGCAAAACCACAAAAACAAGAAATATGGTTTATATGAACTTGCTTATCATAATGTGTGAACTGCTACCTCGTAGGAAGATTGTTTGGTTTCTAATAGCTTTTGGTTTTCATGGCAGTTCTATATTGAATATCTATAGTTAGCATGCCTAAGAGGAAATCCATACAAGTCCCTCATACATGGTTCTGAATGTGTGAGAGGGGAACAAGACTACACCCACTGGCTATATTCTCCATCTGCAGATTATTATTATTATTAGTTCAAATTTATATTGCCACCCACTCGCTGTGGCAACTCAGGGCAGCTTACAGACAATACATTACATTACATTACAATATGTTGGGGTGGGCACAGGTGGAGGGGCAGCAAGGTCCTCATCCTGCCCTGGCTTCTTCTTCCCCTGGCAGTTGGTATAGGTACAGGGGGAGGGGCGGCAATGTCCTCATCCTGCCCTGGCTTCTTCACCTGGCAGTTGGTATAGGCACAGGGGGAGGGGTGGCAAGGTCCTCATCCTATCCTGGCCTCTTCCCCTGGCAGCTGGTATAGGTACAGGGGGAGGGATGGCAAGGTCCTCATCCAGCCCTGGCTTCTTCTTCCCCTGGCAGTTGGTATAGGCACCGGGGGAGGGGCGGCAAGGTCCTCATCC